>CM038680.1:483866347-484555753 GCA_021605205.1 Aegilops longissima
CGTTAAGATGTTTTTCAGACAAGTTCAAGGAGTTGACTACGATGAGATTATCGGGACCCGATTCCAAGTCACATCGACCTGGTGGTAACACCTCATATCACTTTGCGGCCTCACGCTGCGGTATTCCCAGGTGTCGCCTTACCATGGCCGGGACCGTTTACGTCTTTTGGCTCACGTATATGATAGTGTAGCTAGCATCCACATGACAAAGAACCGGGCCGACATGGCTGGCCGTGAACCAAGCGGCACTAACCTATGGGGACGAGGCATACATGAAACACTTGAGCATGTCGGTCATCAGCGTATGAACTTGGGCTGTAGCCTTTGGGCTAACAGGACTCGGTATCCCGGGCATGTAGCGAGCTAAGCAGGACTCAAGTATCACGCGTGACATTTCCCGAAGGAACGGACATAAGGCGAAATGAATCACATGCCGGCCGATCAAGTGTCCAAGCGGTAGTCTTTGGGCTAGCGAGGACTCCGGTGAACCGGGCTGTGGCGGACTACTATCGCTCGAAGCACGAGACTACATTTCCCCATATGAGAGGCTGCCAAGGATAAACAACTAGATTGTGGGATCCCTCATACCAAGCATTTCAATCATACACATTATGCCCGATATGAGTAAATACAACAAGGCATCACAACAAAACTCTACAACTCAAGTACTTTATTTAAGAGGCTCAGAGAGCCATACATATATAGTCATACAGATGGGGTCACATGACCCAACACTCAAGTCATACAATCATACAAACACATGCGGAAGCAAAGTAGTGCAATCTGAGACTCTAGAAAGAAAGAAAGCTTGTTGGAGCCTTTCTATCTACATGGCCCTTCACAAGTCTTAGATGCATACAGGTGGCTAGCTTACTAAATCGAAGTCAACATCTACATAGAATCCGTCGGAGGGTAGTATAGTCCTCGAAAATATTGATTAAGCAAACATGAGTACAAAAGTACTCAGCAAGTCTTACTACAGAATCCTATCATACATGCACATTCTCAAGGAAGGAGGTGGAGTTATTTGCAACAAGCCAGCTTTGACTCTTGGCTAAGCTATCTCGTGACACACTTTGTAAAGCATTTTGTATTACAGAGTCCACTAATCACCATCACAATACTCCACCGTGGATCCTCTCGTCATCCCGAGAAGACCATCCACGATACTCACACTTATCTTGAGGCTTTTAGTAGTATCCATTTACTTGTCTATGAACTGATATAGGTAACCCGAAGTCCTTCACCGTGGACACGGCTATTGAATAGATCATATTTAACCTGCGAGGGTATACTTCTTCACACGCTCTCACCACTTATAAATCGTTTACCACGACATGTACTCAAGCAACCTTCAGCGGAAGCCCAGCGTGGGTGTCGGCCTGACCTACCTAAACACTCAAGTCCCTAGTCCAGGTCGCCGCCTATTCGGGTTCCATCCATGAGGAGTCGGCGAGGTTTCCCATACAGCCCGAGCGATGTGTGCGGGGTTCCCGAGATACCAAGCGGGCTTTTCGGTACACGGACCCACAGTGCCTACCGCCACCACCCACCCCTAAGGTCAGCGTTGCGTCGGCCCCGACATGCTACAAACACGAAACTACTTGCGATTCCCGGACTATGAGCAGGGGTGGTTAAGAAGCGAGAGGTCCATTGGTTTCGGGCCCAATGCGTGGTAGTAGCTAGTTCATGGATCACAAACACAGATCTCAGTTCTTAAGTTCGGCCTCAATGAAACAACCCACCATGTACTCCTACATGGCCTCTCATCGATACCTTTACCAAATCGTGTTCAACACTTACACTCTCGAACCAACACAACCTTTCACTCCGGTTCATCATCCCGATGAGCCAGACGACACAACTCTAAGCATAGCAAGCATAGCATGGTAGGAATCACAAACATGGCTCATTCAACTCCTACACATACTAGTGGGTTTCATCTAATTCTTGTGGCAATGACAGTCATGCAAAGGAAGTGGGTTCAACTACCGCATGACACTAGCAGTTGAATCGCGTTGTCTTAATGCGATGGAGAGGCGAAGCGAGAACATGGGTTGTGTCGAAATGATCAATGAATTGCTTGCACGATGGGCTGGGGTGAAGCGCCCTTGAGATGGGTTATCGAGGTTATCTTGAGGCGAACCTATCATGAAAACACACCAAAATAAACATACAACCAATATGCAACATTATGATGCATGCTATGACATAGCAAGATGAATGTGTGTTGGCCTAATGCAAGTTGAAGGGACAGGGGATGATCTCATTTGGACCAAAGGTTCAAATGATAGATCATGTGAGTTAGTCCTAATGGTGCAAAATTTTAATCTGGTTATTCAGCATGGTTAACTTGTTTTAACATGCATGAAACCTGTACCAATGGATAGAGTGTATTTTTCGATAAATTTTCATATATAAATCTTTGCATTTGGAGTTATAGAATAAAAGTTATAAGCATTTGAAATTTGGATTATATTCTGAAATTCATTATATAGAAATAATTCCAGAATTAGAATTAATGCGTCGGCGTGAGGTCGACATGGCGTCGGGGAAGTCAGCAGGTCGTCCAGGTCAAAGCTGACCAGTGGGACCCGCATGTCGAGTTAGTTTAACTAATTAGTTTTAATTAAAACTAATCCTAATTAGATTAGCGGAGGGTCCTGTCATTGACCCAAAGGGTCAGCAGGGGCCTGGTGAGTCAACTCACGGCGTCTAGTCTGCCAGCCCGAGGCAGAGCCTTGTGAGCAAGTGCTTTGCACTTTCGGGCTCAAATGGGCCTTGAGGGAGCATCTGGGTAGCTAGAGGTGAGCAGCGGTTAGTGGTGGAGTTGGTTTAGGTCGGGATGGCGGAGTGGGCGCCCGGCTGACAGAGTCGAGGCGGCGGCAGAGGCTCGGCCATCGGCGGGTTAGGGTTAGCGGCCTCGGCGGGCGGGAGTCTGTGATTAGACTCGTTGGAGAGTGGTGAGTCACGATGGGCATAGTGGTGTGGTCAGCAGGTGGCCGGAGGCTCGTCGGCGACAGTCCCAGATGGTGGAGTTCGAGCGATCATCGACCGCTCGCTGTGGTGCAAGAAGAAGAAGCGGAGAGGATGGAGGAAGCTAGGCTCACGGTGAACCTGCGGGAAGCTTCGTCGAGGTCGGGGTGGACTGATCGGTGGCGCGGCGATGGGGATCTCCGTGACCTTGGACTCGGTCGAGTGGAGTAGTGGCCTCGGGGTCTTGGGCGAGGAACTAGCTGGCTAGGGGTAGCAGGTGTCTTGGCGGAGCTGCAGACATAACAGGGAGGTGCGTGGGCCGGGGAAGCAGCGTCGGCAGTGGCGTGTCGGCGATGGCGTCGGCAGTCGGCGGCGAGAGAGAGCGGGGAAGTGAGGTGTCAGGGAGGTCGGGAGGCAGCCGTGGGTCGTCCGTGTGGCGAGGTGAGGCAGGGGCGGACCAGCTGCGTGGCGCCCTGCGCTCGCCGGCCGACACCAACCTGCTGCTGGCGAACCAAGCAGCTTCATTGGCCTTGTGGCTCTTGGGCTGGGCAGTGGGCGGTCATGACGACAGTGGGGTTTTTCATTTTTAGTCTTTTCTATTTTCTGCAATTCTGTTTAGGGTTTTAAAATACCAAAACCTTTTCAAAAATTACCAAAATGCTCCTGGTCACTTGTTGGAATATTCCCAACATGAAACATTTTAGTTTAACAATTTTTGAACACTTAAAATAATTTTCATAATTTAAAATGCCCATTTCAAAAACTTGTGATTTAATTATAGAACCCTTAGGTGACCTAGAAGATGTTCCACCTTCTTTGTCATGGATCCTAAACCCAAACAAAGAGGATGAGCATTTTGAAGGGCATTTGATTCATTGAATTAAATTTTAGTAAACCCTAGTTATTTTAAGGGGGTGTTACAGGGTTTCTGCCTTCCCCATTTCAAATTCAGATGAAATTTAAACATGATGCACACCTAATGCATGGTCTATACGGGATGTGACAACTCACCCCACTCAAAGAATCTCGTCGAGATTTAGGATCTGATTCTTGAAAAGGTGGGGTACTCAAGTCGAAGGCGATCCTCCCTTTCCCAAGTTGCTTCTTGCTCGGGATGGTTTGACCATTGAACCTTTAGAAACTTGATATTCCGGCGTCGAGTGAGTGCGCTCGGTTTGATCGAGGATCTGAATGGGGTACTCTCGATAGGTGAGGTTATCTTGGAGATCAAGCGTTTGTGGTCCACTCCACGGATAGGATCAGAAACAACGCTGAGTTGGGAAGCGTGGAAGACATCATGGACCTTGGAAGATCACGGAGGTAGTTCAATTGGTAGGCAACTTCCCTCGTTTGGCAAGAATGCGAAAGGTCAATGTAACGAGGCCAACTTGCCCTTGATACGAATCGATGGGTTCCCTTTAAAGGAAACCGGAGGTAAGCCTTCTCGCCAATTTCATAAGCCATGAGGCTTATGCTTGCGATCATATTGGCTCTTCGGCGAGATTGGGCTGTTTTCAAATTCTCACGAACAACGAACTTGTTCTTACGCTTCTGAATCATATCCGGGCCAAGAGTTGTCTCTCCCGGTTTACGACCATTAAGAGGCGTTCGACATTTTCGTCCATAAAGAACTTGAAAGGGCTTTGCCGGTAGCTTGATAACTGTTGTTATAAGCGAACTTCGGCGAATGGAAGGCATTTCTCCCAATTCATGCGAAAGAGATGTGAAGCTTCGAAGCATATCCTCTAAGATTTGATTGACTCGTTCTACTGACCACTTGATTGGGGATGGAAGCGGTGCTAAAGGAGGCGAGTTCCCATAGCATTTTGGAAACTTTCCCAAAATCGAAGTGAAGAGACTCCAGCGGTCGGAGTTAATCTCGATGGAACACCATGAAGAGACACTATTAGGAGATGTACAAATCAGCTAGCTGGCTGGCGGCTATACTCTCACGAACAGGTAGGAAGTGGGCTACTTTGGAAGGCGATCAACAACAGCGAAGATAGCGTTATTCCCTCTCTTGGTCTGGAAACCCGGTAATGAAGTCCATACCGATTTTATCCCATTTCCATTCAGGAATTTCCAAAGGTTGAAGGGTACCCGGCGGGCCGTTGATGCTCTGCTTTAACTTGGCAGACAGGCGTCGCGATTAGCAATGTATTGACGATTTCTCTCTTCATCCTAGTCCACAAAACCTCTGGCGTAGATCTTGATACATTTAGTACTACCGGGATGAATGGTGAGAGGAGAGTCATGAGCTTCCTTAAGGATCAATCGCCTCGGGTTGCGCACCTTAGGGACCACTAGGCGGTCTCCAAAGAACCGACACCTTGTTCATCAATGGAGAAACAATCTGCGACTCCTTTCTTGATGTTTCTCTTGATCACGGAGATTCCGGATCTACCTTACATGCCTTGATGATCTGATCCGTAAGGTAGGTTTAGCCACCAGGGTGGAAAGAATCCTCGAGGAACAATGTGAAGGTAAGCTTACGAAATTCCTCGTGGAGAATTGGTTGACTTTGTTGTAACATCAAATTGTTACAATAGGATTTGCGACTTAGTCGTCAGCCATGACATTAGCTTTGCACAGGGTGTAAGATATTCCTAAGTGAAATCTATGATCAACTCGACCAACGTCTTTGCACGAGATTCAAATCCGGTTGGGTGAAGATGTATTTCAGACTTTGGTGATCGGTGTAGATTTATAGCGATTACCCGAGAGTAATGTCGCCAGGTTTTGAGTGCATGAACCCTGCTGCAAGCTCTAGATGCGTGTGGGGTAGTTGTCCTCATGTGGGCATGGCCCGTCGAGATCGTGGGCAATCACATGGCGATCTTGCATGAGTATGCAACCTAGTCCTTGTTGCGGCGTCGCAATAGATAATAAAGTCCTTAGAAATCTGGTGGAGCAAATGCGGGAGCGGATGTCGAGCGTCTTTTCAGTTCTGGCTGATCTCGCCTTTATGGCGTCCATTCGAACTTCTTATCTTTCTTGAGGAGTTCGGTTAGAGGTTTAACAACCTTAGAAATTCTCGTGAAGCGGCGGCAATAGCTTCGCTAAACAGAAACTCGAACTTCTTGACCGATTCAGGTGGAGTCGATCAAGGACAGCTTGAACTTCGCTCGGGATTGACAGCAATACCCTTACGGAGATTACATGTCCTAGATAGGTCATACGGTAACAGAATTCACATTTAGAGAATTTGGCATAAAGGCGGTGCTCTCGAAGTTTCATCAATACTAGCCTTAGATGCTCGGCATGTTCTTCCTCATTCTTGGAGTAGATGAGTATATCATCGAGGTATACCACGAATTTATCCAAATACTCCATGAAGATGGAGTTCATTAACCGAGAGAAAGTGGCTGGAGCATTGGTTAATCCGAAGGACATGACGGTGTACTACGTATTGGCCATAACGAGTGACAAAGGCCGTTTAGGAATGTCCCGTTCTTGATTTTGATTTGATGGTAGCCCAACCTCAAATCCATCTTGGAAAAAGGCGAGGATCCGGCGAGCTGATCATACAGGTCGTTGATCTGAGGAGGCGGATACTTGTTCTTGATAGTGACCAAATTGACGGTCGGTAATCTACAACCATCCGATCCGTACCATCCTTCTTCTTGTGAAGAGGGCGGGGCAAGCCCATGGAGATGAACTAGGACGGATGAAACCCTTTTGCAAGGACTCATCGAGTTGTTTCTTAAGTTCAGCTAGTTCTAGGGGTGCCATCTTATAAGGTCTCCTAGAGATTGGGGCGGTTAGGAACAAGATCTATCACGAACTCGACATCCACATCGGGTGGAACACTGGCAGTTCTTCGGAAAGACATCCGGAAATCACGGACTACGGAATATCTTGAGATCTGGAAGAGGTTGGCATTTAAGGAGTAAAGCTGGCGCTTAGACACTCGGGTTAAAACATCCTTTGTTTTACCGAAGGATGAAATAAGTTGAGCGGTTCTAGTCGAGCAATCAATCTTGGCATAATGGGTGACATCCGGTCCATACCCAAGATGATGTTTATGTCAGAGGATTTAGAGCTATTAAAGATGCGAGAAAGACTAATCATCGACAAGTTTCATTCCATGACTTATTCTAGAGGTTTGCCATCTAGATCCGAGGTTTGAATTTCCATGGAGGTAGGCATGTCACGAGAATGTGGTGTTGTGCAATCGAGCATAGCTCTCGAAATAAATGAATGAGATGCTCGGTATCAAAAAACGATTGCGGATGGCAATTAACAAGAAAGCGTCCGAGGGGCGGCGTTGGGATCCTCATAGGTTTCTTGGCGAGACATAGTTGACATGGCCACGGCGGTGGCAAGCTGGCAGCATAGGAACCTTTCTGTTGGCTTACGCGTGTGAGACTTTCGGCTTGATTGGGGTTGTTAAGGGACACTCTCGAATATAGTGGCCCGTCTCTCCACATTTGAAGCAAGTGATCACATTTGGCCGTGGGGCCACATTAGCGATTGGACCTCCATATGTCTTGGGTGGAAAATACGGCTGATTAGGGCGGCGCCTCGAAGGATGGCCTCGGGGTGTACACAGGTGGTAGAGCCGTATTAGGAACCCAAACCCGCGCTTACAGGAACGAGCGGATGGCGATCGAATCACGGATGTGCTTGCGTGAAGCCTCAAAGTCGATCTGCCCGGTCTGGCGCTGATAGCCTTATTGACTAGCCGAGAAGAGGTACATTCATGCAGAGCGGAGATCTCGGCGTGGCTCGGGGCTAAGTCCCTTACGGAACCTCGCTTGCTTCTTAGCATCGGTAGAAACTTCTTGGGGAGCATAACGTGCTAACCTCCGAATTCACGGTGTAGGCATCCACGTTCAGCCGGCCTTGGGTGAAACTCTGAAATTCCTCACGTTTGCGGTCCATAAGTCATACGGAATATGGTGCTCGCGGAGCGGCACTGAATTCATCCCAAGTTGTAACTTGTCCAGCGGACGCATAGCCTCATAGTTTTCCCACGGTGGCGGGGCCTTCCGGATGATAGGCGGCAAAGGTAACTGTCGACCTCGGACACGATGGCGGAGCGCAGCTTGTGATGGATCTGCGGGCCAATCATCGGCGTCGAGTGGCTCGGCGAACATTTAATTTTGGAGGATATAGCTTAAGAAGTCATTGAGTGAAACCCCATCGTTTCTTGGTGGCGTCTGTGTTTTGTTCAATCCGCTCCAATAAGCGGTTGGTTTGGCGCTTATTGCGTTACGCTTCGACATCACCTCGACCAAGGATGGCGGTTGCGGCGATTCACATTTCTGGCTGCTGCCCTCTCCACTGCTGGAACAGCGGGGAGAATTCCAGTGTTGACCATCACAGGAGACAAAACAAGGTTTAAACCAGGATGGCAGAATTTAACAAGGAAGTGCGGAAGGTAATGGGCGATATGGAATGCAAAGATGTTCATCCGTATGACATGGTAATATAAACTGCCATATATATATATATACCATCGGTCATACACACCATTCATAGTTTAGTACAAGCTGTGACAGTACAACTATAAGGAAAGGCGTTACATCTCATGGGAAGCATTCCAACTCCTATACATTATTTTCTACACTTGGAATGATACACACTAAGTCGTATTCCACGAGTCACGCGGGGCGGTGGATACACAACTAATACCATACTAGAAATACTACTACTATCTCGAGGCAGCTCCATAGTAGTTCTCGTAGAAGTCACCACCCAGGACACGGAAGTGGAACATGATCGTCCAGGAAGCAGACAATCACTGTGGGGCACATGGACCATAAGGACTCGGATGTGGCCGTGGACCCTAAGCAGTGGCGAAGAGGCCCACGGTGGAGTGATGCCTCCAACCTCCGCCACTCCATGAAGTCAAGCAAACTTCGCCCTTACAGTACAAGTCCCTCATGTCCATACATCCGGCTTGCAGCGGGTGCAAACCTAGTCGAGTGGCCAGTGGTGAGGCGGGCATTAAACAGCTCCATTCGCAGGCCGGTTCTCACGGTCCTTGTCCTCCAACAACTTCGATAGTGAGTGCGGAGGTGAGTCCTCATGGGATGCATCCTTTGTACAAACCACAGAGGTAGCCATGCGCCCGGGAAGAGATCTTGGCATATAAGCGGAATCGGTGTTGCTCGATAAAGCAGTCTGGCTCGAATAATAGTCATCATGGAATAGGCTGCATCTTATGCAGACATACCAATAGTGATTCGAGCCCATAGGAGCGATGAAGTGGCTCGGTAGCTCCGGGGTAGGATGGATAAATCCGGACCGTGCATAGGTATTGGCTTTGATTGAAATCCTGAACTGCTCCTCGGCGGTATATTCAGGATACCATCGATAACCAGCCTCAATCATCACCTAACCAACATGGCGTGTGACCGCACACATCAATGCAGCGGTCGAGGCGAACCACTTAGTTACGGGAGCGGGTGGCCATCTGAAAGCACAGCCATAATGCAAAGGCATTAGAATTTCTAGGAAAATCGGGCAGCATAACATCGTAAATGCTCAAATCAAATTTGAGACATTCAAAATCAGATTTGCAATACCACTCAACAACATCATATCAAGGTTACGGTTCAAATGGTAGCATACTAAAATTTAGTAACCTTTGAGCGAGGATGTAACCAACAATCCTACAAGGTACTACGGATAGTAACACGTGAGCACGATAGAGGAAGAGCCTAGTCCTAAACCCGTTGAATGAGAGAGGATGACTCGGATCGGAGGGCATAAGGTAAAGGAGTAAAAAGAGCCTTCGTTCCTCCACAATCAATTCCCTACATATAACTAAAGCATTTCTAGACTCAACCCGACCAGTTTGGCTTAGCGGACCTCGGGCAGCCCTTTCTGATGCCAGCGCTGTCGGGACCCGATTCAAGTCACATCGACCTGGTGGTAACACCTCATATCACTTTGCGGCCTCACATGCGGTATTCCCAGGTGTCGCCTTACCATGGCCGGGACCGTTTGCGTCTTTTGGCTCACGTATATGATAGTGTCGCTAGCATCCACATGACAAAGAACCGGGCCGACATGGCTGATCGTGAACCAAGCGGCACTAACCTATGGGGACGGCATACATGAAACACTTGAGCATGTCGGTCATCAGCGTATGAACTTGGGCTGTAACTTGGGCTATGAGGACTCCGGTATCCGGGCTGTAGCGAGCTAAGCGAGGACTCAAGTATCACCGCGTGACATTTCCCGAAGGAACGGACATAAGGCGAAATGAATCACATGCCGGCCGGTCAAGTGTCCAAGCAGTAGTCTTTGGGCTAGCGGGACTCTGGTGAACCGGGCATGTAGCGGACTACTATCGCTCGAAGCACGAGACTACATTTCCCCATATGAGAGGCTGCCAAGGATAAACAACTAGATTGTGGATCCCTCATACCAAGCATTTCAATCATACACACATTATGCCCGATATGAGTAAATACAACAAGGCATCACAACAAAACTCTACAACTCAAGTACTTTATTTAAGAGGCTCAGGAGCCATACATAACTATAGTCATACAGATAGGGTCACATGACCCAACACTCAAATCATACAATCATACAAACACATGCGGAAGCAAAGTAGTGCAATCTGAGACTCTAGAAAGAAAAGAAAGCTTGTTGGAGCCTTTCTATCTACATGGCCCTTCACAAGTCTTAGATGCGCCACAGGTGGCTAGCTTACTAAATCGAAGTCAACATCTACATAGAATCCGTCGGAGGGTAGTATAGTCCTCTGAAAAATATTGATTAAGCAAACATGAGTACAAAAGTACTCAGCAAGTCTTACCACAGAATCCTATCATACATGCACATTCTCAAGGAAGGAGGTGGAGTTATTTGCAGCAAGCCAGCTTTGACTCTTGGCTAAGCTATCCTCGTGACACACTTTGTAAAGCATTTTGTATGTACACGAGTCCACTAATCACCATCACAATACTCCACGTGGATCCTCTCTCGTCATCCCGAGAGAGCCATCCACGATACTCACACTTATCTTGAGGCTTTTAGTAGTATCCATTTACTTGTCTATGAACTGATATAGGTAACCCGAAGTCCTTCTCCGTGGACACGGCTATTGAATAGATCATATTTAACCTGCGGGTATACTTCTTCACCTGCGCTCTCACCACTTATAAATGCGTTTACGACATGTACTCAAGCAACCTTCAGCGGAAGCCCAGCGTGGGTGTCGGCCACGACCTACCTAAACACTCAAGTCCCTAGTCCGGTCATCGCCTATTAGGGTTCCATCCATGAGAGTCGGCGAGGTTTCCCATACAGCCCCGAGCGATGTGTGCGGGGTTCCCGAGATACCAAGCGGGCACTTTCGGTACACGACCCACAGTGCCTACCGCCTAACACAACCCACCCCTAAGGTCAGCGTTAAATGCGGCCCCGACATACTACAAACACGAAACTACTTGCGATTCCCGGACTATGAGCAGGGGTGGTTAAGAAGCCGAGAGGTCCATTGGTTTGGGCCCAATGCGTGGTAGTAGCTAGTTCATGGATCACAAACACAGATCTCGGTTCTTAAGTTGGCCTCAATGAAACAACCCACCATGTACTCCTACATGGCCTCTCATCGATACCTTTACCAAATCGTGTTCAACACTTACACTCTCGAACCAACACAACCTTTCCTCCGGTTCATCATCCCGATGAGCGGACTGACACAACTCTAAGCATAGCAAGCATAGCATGGTAGGAATCACAAACATGGCTCATTCAACTCCTACACATACTAGTGGGTTTCATCTAATTCTTGTGGCAATGTGAGTCATGCAAAGGAAGTGGGTTCAACTACCGCACACTAGCAGTTGAATCGCGTTGTCTTAATGCGATGCTTGAGAAGCGAAGCGAGAACATGGGTTGTATCGAAATGATCAATGAATTGCTTGCTGATGGGCTGGGGTGAAGAACTGCCCTTGAGATGGGTTATCGAGGTTATCTTGAGGCAGAACCTATCATGAAAACACACCAAAATAAACATACAACCAATATGCAACATTATGATGCATGCTATGACATGGCAAGATGAATGTGTGTTGGCCTAATGCAAGTTGAAGGGACAGGGGATGATCTCATTTGGACCAAAGGTTCAAATGATAGATCATGTGAGTTAGTCCTAATGGTGCAAAATTTTAATCTGGTTATTCAGCATGGTTAACTTGTTTTAACATGCATGAAACCTGTACCAATGGATAGAGTGTATTTTTCTGATAAATTTTCATATATAAATCTTTGCATTTGGAGTTATAGAATAAAAGTTATAAGCATTTGAAATTTGGATTATATTCTGAAATTCATTATATAGAAATAATTCCAGAATTAGAATTAATGCGTCGGCGTGAGTCAACATGGCGTCGAGAGTCAGCAGGTCGTCGAGTCAAACTGACCAGTGGGACCCGCATGTCGAGTTAGTTTAACTAATTAGTTTTAATTAAAACTAATCCTAATTAGATTAGCGGAGGGTCCACATCATTGACCCAAAGGGTCAGCAGGGCCTGGTGAGGTCAACTCACGGCGTCTAGTCGCCCGCGAGGCGAGGCCTTGGCGAGCAAGTGCTTTGCACTTTCCGGGCTCAAATGGGCCTTGGGAGCATCTGGTAGCTAGAGGTGAGCAGCGGTTAGTGGTGGAGTTGGTTTAGGTCGGGATGGCGGGTGGGCGCCCGGACAGACGAGTCGGCGGCGAGGGCTCGACCATCGGCGGAGTTAGGGGTTAGCGGCCTCGGCGGTGAGAAGTCTTGTGATTAGACTCGTTGGAGAGTGGTGAGTGCGATGGGCATAGTGGTGTGGTCAGCAGGTGGCCGGAGGCTCGTCGGCGGCAGAGTCCAGCCATGAGTTCGGCGATCATCGACCGCTCATTTGTGGTGCAAGAAGAAGAAGCGGAGAGGATGGAGGAAGCTAGGCTCACGGTGAACCTGCAGGAAGCTTCGTCGGGGTCGAGGTGGGCTGATCTGTGGCGGCGGCGATGGGGATCTCCGTGACCTTGGACTCGGTCGAGTCGGATGGTAGCCTCGGGGGTCTTGGGCGAGGAACTAGCTGGCTAGGGAGTAGCAGGTCTTGGCGGAGCTGCAGACATAATGAGAGGTGCGTGGGTGGCGGGGAGCACCTGGCGTCGGCAGTGGCGTGTCGGCGATGGCGTCGGCCGTCGGCGGCGAGAGAGAGAAGCGAGGGAGTGAGGTGTCAGGAGGTCGGGGAGGCAGCCGTGGGTCGTCCAATGTGACCCGAGGCGAGGTGAGGCGAGGCGGCGGACCAGTGCGTGGCGCCCTAAGCTTTCGCCGACGGCACCAACCTGCTGCTGGCCGAGCCAAACAGCTCATTGGCCAGACTCTTTGGGCTGGGCAGCGGCAGTGGGCGATCATGAAGCGACAGTGGGTTTTTCATTTTTAGTCTTTTCTATTTTCTGCAATTCTGTTTAGGGTTTTAAAAATACAAAACCTTTTCAAAAATTACCAAAATGCTCCTGGTCACTTGTTGGAATATTCCCAACATGAAACATTTTAGTTTAACAATTTTGAACACTTAAAATAATTTTCATAATTTAAAATGCCCATTTCAAAAGCTGGTGATTTAATTATAGAACCCTTAGGTGACCTAGAAGATGTTCCACCTTCTTTGTCATGGATCCTAAACCCAAACAAAGAGGATGAGCATTTTGAAGGGCATTTGGATTCATTGAATTAAATTTTAGTAAACCCTAGTTATTTTAAGGGGGGTGTTACAGGGTTTCTGCCTTCCCATTTCAAATTCAGATGAAATTTAAACATGATGCACACCTAATGCATGGTCTATACGGGATGTGATGAAGATTTTCTCACTCGTAGCAATGCTAAAAGTCATTGGAATTATATTAGCAATTACTGCATAATTTATGAAATCTTGCGGATAGGGTGTCAAAACATTGTTTCCTCGATGATATCCTTGAGGAAAGGTTGTATGTGATACAACGAGAAAGTTTTATCAATTCGAAAGGCGCTAACAAGTATGCAAAGCTCCGGCATTCCTTCTAAGGATTGGAGTAAGCATCCGGAGTTGGAATGTCTTTTTGATGAGATGATCAAAGAAATTTGGGTTCATACAAAGTTTATGAGAAACTTGTATTTCCAAAGAAGTGAGTGGGAGCACTATAGCATTTCGATGAGTATATGTTGTTGACATATTGTTGATCGGAAATGATGTAGAATTCTAGAAAGCATATAGGGTTATTTGAAAAGTGTTTTCAATGGAAAACATGGATTAAGCTACTTGAACATTGAGCATCAAGATCTATGAGGATAGATAAAAAGCGCTAAATGGTACTTTCAAATGAGCACATACCTTGACATGATCTTGAAGGTGTTCAAGATGGATCGATCAAAAAGGAGTTCTTGCTGAGTTGTAAGGTATGAAGTTAAGACTTAAAGCTCGACCACGGCGGAAGAGAGAGAGGGAACGAAGGTCGTCCCTATGCTTCAGGCGTAGGCTCTATAGTATGCTATGTTGTGTACCTTTTAGGAAGTGTGCCTTGCCATGAGTCGATTAAGGGGTACAAGAATGATCCGAGGAATGGATCATTGGACAATGATGAAAATTGTCCTTGGAGTAAATAAGGACATGTTTCTCGATTATGGAGGTGATAAAGAGTTCAGCGTAAAGGGTTACGTCGATGCAAGCTTTAACACCTATCAAAGTGACTCTGAGTAGCAAACCGGGATCACATTATAGTGGGCGACCATTTGGAATAGCTCCAAGTGGAGCGTGGAAGCGACATTTACAATATGACCTAGAGATTTGCGAAATACATACGGATCTGAATGTTGCAGACCCTTGACTAAAACCTCTCTCACAAGCAAAACATGATCAAACCCCAGAACTCATTGAGTCTTAATCACATGGTGATGTGAACTAGTTTAGTGATGATAGTAAACTCTTTGGATGTTGGTCACATGGCGATGTGACTGTGAGTGTTAATCACATGGCGATGTGAACTAGATTATTGACTCTAGTGCAAGTGGGAGACTGTTGGAAATATGCCTAGAGGCAATAATAAATTAGTCATTATTATTCTATTTCCTTGTTCATGATAATCGTTTATTATCCATGCTATAATTGTATTGATAGGAAACTTCGGATACATGTGTGGATACATAGACAACACCATGTCCTAGTAAGCCTCTAGTTGACTAGCTCGTTGATCAATAGATGGTTATGGTTTCACGACCATGGACATTGGATGTTGTTGATAACGGGATCACATCATTGGGAGAATGATGTGATGGACAAGACAATCCTAAGCCTAGCACAAAGATCGTGTAGTTAGGTATGCTAAAGCTTTTCTAATGTCAAGTATCATTTCCTTAGACCATGAGATTGTGCAACTCCGGATACCGTAGGAATGCTTTGGGTGTCTGAAGCGTCCTGGCGTAAGCTGGGTGGCTATAAAGGTGCACTCTGGTATCTACGAAAGTGTCTGTTGGGTTGTACGAATCGAGGCTGGGATTTGTCACTCCGTGTGACGGAGAGGTATCTCTGGGCCCACTCGGTAGGACATCATCATAATGTGCACAATGTGACCAAGGGGTTGATCATGGGATCATGTGTTACGGAAGGAGTAAAGAGAGTTGCGAGTAGCGAGATTGAACAAGGTATCGACATACAAGCGATCGAATCTCGGGCAAGTGCTAATACCGCTAGACAAAGGGTTGTATACGGGATTGATTGAATCCTCGACATCGTGGTTCACCGATGAGATCATCGTGGAACATGTAGAGACCAACATGGGTATCCATGAAGGAAATATGCCCTAGAGGCAATAATAATGTTATTATTTATTTCCTTATATCATGATAAATGTTTATTATTCATGCTAGAATTGTATTAACGGAAACATAATACATGTGTGAATACATAAACCTCTGAGTGTCACTAGTATGCCTCTACTTGACTAGCTCGTTAATCAAAGATGGTTATGTTTCCTAACCATGAACAAGGAGTTGTTATTTGATTAACGGGATCACATCATTAGTTGAATGATCGATTGACATGACCCATTCCATTAGCATAGCACCTGATCGTATAGTTTGTTGCTAGTGCTTTTCTTCATGACTTATACATGTTCCTATGACTATGAGATTATGCAACTCCGTTTGCCGAGGAACACTTTGGGTGCTACCAAGCGTCTGGCGTGGCTGGGTGATTATAAAGGTACATTACAGGTGTCTCGAAAGGTACATGTTGGGTTGGCATATTTGAGATTAGGATTTGTCCTCCGATTGTCGGAGAGGTATCTCTGGGCCCTCTCGGTAATGCACATCACATAAGCCTTGCAAGCATTGCAACTAAATGTGTTAGTTGTGAGATGATGTATTACGGAGCGAGAAAAGAGACTTGCGATGTGAGATTGAACTAGGTATTGGATACAAGCGATCGAATCTCGGGCAAATAACATACCGATGACAAAGGAACAACGTATGTTGTTATCTTGATCGACCGATAAAGATCTTCGTAGAATATGTAGGAACCAATATGGGCATCCAGGTCCGCTATTGGTTATTGACCGAAGAGGTGTCTCGGTCATGTCTACATAGTTCTCGAACCGTAAGATCCCTTGCAACAACGTTTGATGGCGGTTATTATGAGTTTATATGATATTGATGTACGAAGGTTGTTGAGTCCGGATGAGATCACGGACATGGCGAGGAGTCTCGAAATGGTCGAGACATAAAGATTGATATATTGGAAGCCTATGTTTGGACTCGGAATCACTCCGGGTGAAATTGGGAATTTTAGAGATGCAGGAGAATTACGGAACCTCCGAGAAGTCAATGGGCCTTGATGGGCCTTAGTGGAAAGGAGAAAGGGGCCCAAGTGCTGGCGCACCTTCCCCCTTCCTAGTCCTATTAGGACTAGGAGAGGGGTGGCGCCCTCTCTCCTTCCCTTGGCCAATCCTAGTTGGACTAGGATTGGGGGAGAATCCTACTCGGTGGGAGTAGGACTCCCAGCGCAGCCCTTGGTGGCCGACCAGCCCCTCCCTTCCCTCCTTTATATCTGAGGCGAGGGGCACCCCATGACACACAAGTTGATCATTGAGATCGTTCCTTAGCCGTGTCGGTGCCCCTTCCACCAAACTACACCTCGAATATACCGTTGCGGAGCTTAAGTGAAACCTGCGCGGTGGAACATCATCATCGTCACCCGCGTCGTCTTGTGAAACTCTCCCTCAACACTCGGCTGGATCGGAGTTGAGGGGCGTCATCGAGCTGAGCGTGTGCAGAACTTCGGAGGTGCCGTCGTTCGGTACTTGGATCGGTTGGATCGGGAAGAAATCGACTACTTCCTCTCGTTGCGTCAACGCTTCCGTTGCTGGTCTCTGAGTGCGTGAACAACACTCTCATCTCGTTGCTATGCATCACCATGGTCTTGCGTGATCGTAGGAAAATTTTTGAAATTACTCGTTCCCCAGCGGTGGCATCGAGCCTGGTTTTATCGTTGATGTCATATGCAGAGTAGAACACAAGTGAGTTGTGGGCGATACAAGTCATACTACCTACCAGCATGTCATACTTTGGTTCAGCGGTATTGTGAGATGAAGCGGCCGGACCGACATTACAGCGTCGCTTCTGCGAGACTGGTTTCACCGCTGTGAGCACTTTCGTTGCTTAAAGGTGGTGGCGGGTGTCTGTCTCTCTCACTTTAGTTGAACCGAGTGTGGCTCGCCGGTCCTTGAGAAGGTTAAAGCGGAGTCTATTTGGCGAAATGTCGTTGTGGTTTTGATGCGTGGTAAAGCGGTTCTTGCTCAGCCCGTAGCAGCCACGTAAAACTTGCAACAACAAAGTAGAGGGCGTCTAACTTGTTTTTGCAGGGCATGTTGTGATGTGATATGGTCAAGGCGTGATGCTATATTTTATTGTATGAGATGATCATGTTTTGTAACGAGTTATCGACAATGGCGAGAGCCATATGGTTGTCGCTTTATTGTATGAAATGCAAGCGCCATGTAATTGCTTTACTTTATCACTAAGGAGTAGCGATAGTCGTAGAAGCAATAGTTGGCGAGGCGACAACGATGCTACGATGGAGATCAAGGTGTCGCGCGGTGGCGATGGTGATCATGGCGGTGCTTGGAGATGGAATCACAAGCACAAAATGATGATGGCCATATCATATCACTTATATTGATTGCATGTGATGTTAATCCTTTATGCATCTTATCTTGCTTTGATTGGCGGTAGCATTATAAGATGATCCTTACTAAATTATCAAGAAGTGTTCTCCACGGTATGCACCGTTGCGAAAGTTCTTCGTCTTTGAGACACCACGTGATGATCGGGTGTGATAGGCTCTACGTTCAAATACAGCGGGTGCAAAACAGTTGCACCGCGGAATACTCAGGTTATACTTGACGAGCTATGCATATAAGATATGACCTCGGAACACGGAGACCGAAAGGTCGGCGTGAATCATATAGTAGATATGATCAACATATTGATGTTCACCATTGAAACTACTCCATCACGTGATGATCGGTCATGGTGTAGTTGATATGGATCACGCAATCACTTAGAGAATTGGAGGATATTTTTCTAAGTGGGAGTTCTTAAGTAATATGATTAATTGAACTTAAATTTATCATGAACTTAGTACTGATAGTATCTTGCTTGTCTATGATGTGTAGATAGATGGCTCGTCTTTGTTGTTCGTTGAATTTTAATCGTTCCTTGAAAGCAAAGTTGAAAGATGATGGCAGCAATTACGGACTGGGTCCGTAACGAGGATTATCCTTATTGCTGCACGGAAGAATTACGTCTGGAAGCACCGTTAGGTGCCGGGCCTGATGCAAGGGCTGCGCCGAAGTTATGAGCGTCGGCAAAGCAAAGCTGATGACTACTCTATAGTTCGATGTGCCATGCTTCGGCTTAGAACCGGGACTTCAACGTCGTTTTGAACACCATGGGGCATATGAGATGTTCGAGGAGTTGAAGTTAATATTCAGCGAATGCCGGATTGAGAGATATGAAGTCTCAATAAGTTCTATAGCTGTAAGATGGAGGAGAAGCAGTTACGTCGGTGAGCATATACTCGAGAATGTGCGGATATAACAATCACTTGATTCAAGCTGGGAGTTAATCTTCCGGATGATTGCGTCATTGACAAATTCTCCAATCACTGCCACCAAGCTACAAGAGCTTCGTGATGAACTATAATATGCAAGGATGACCAAAACAATGCCGAGCTCTTGGCGATCTTTGAAAGCAGCGGAGGTAGAAATCAAAAAGGAGCATCAAGTGTTGATGGTTAACAAAACCACTAGTTTCAAGAAAAGGGCAAAGGAAAGAAAAGGAAACTTCAAAAGAAGCGGCAAGCAAGTTCTGATCAAGAGAAGAAACCAAGTCTGGTCCTAAGCACAGGCTGAGTGCTTCTATTGCAAGCAGGCTGGTCCTTTGGAGCGGAACTGCCCCAAGTATTTGGCGGATAAGAAGGATGGCAAGGTTAACAAAGGTATATGTGATATACATGTTATTGATGTGTACCTTACTAATACTCGCGATAGCACACAGGTATTTGATCTTGGTTACATTGCTAATATTTGCAACTCGAAGCAGGGGCTCTGGATTAGCGAAGATTGGCTAAGGGCGAGGTGACAATGCGGCGTGGGAAATGGTTCCAAAGTCGATGTGATCGCGATCGACACGCTACCTCTACATCTACCTTGGGATTAGTATTAGACCTAAATAATTGTTATTTAGTACCAGCGTTGAGCATGAACATTATATCTGGATCTTGTTTGATGCGAGGCGGTTATTCATTAAATCGAGAGAATAATGGTTGTTCTATTTATATGAATAATATCTTTTATGGTCATGCACCATTGAAGAATGGTTTGTTTTACTTAATCTTGATAGTAGTGATACACATATTCATAATGTTGAAACCAAAAGATGCAGAGTTGATAATGATGGTGCAACTTATTTGTGCTTTGCCGTTTAGGTCATATCGATTGTAAAGCGCATGAAGAAACTCCATCTTGATGGACTTTTGGAGTCACTTGATTATGAATCACTTGGCACTTGCGAACCGTGCCTTATGGGCAAGATGACTAAAACACCGTTCTCGGAACTATGGAAGAGCAACAGATTTATTGGAAATCATACATCTTGATGTATGTGGTCCAATGAATGTTGAGGCTAAATGGCGGATATCGTTATTTTCTCACCTTCACGGATGATTTGAGCAGATATGGGTATATCTACTTAATGAAACACAAGTCTGAAACATTTGAAAAGTTCAAAGAATTTCAGAGTGAAGTGGAAAATCATCGTAACAAGAAAATAAAGTTTCTGATCGATCGTGGAGGAGAATATTTGAGTTCTGAGTTTGGCCTACATTTGAAACAATGCGGAATAGTTTAGCAACTTCATACACAGAACACCTGGCGTAATGGTGTGTCGAGCGTCGTGTCGTACTTTATTAGATATGGTGCGATCTATGATGTCTCTTCTGATTTACCGCTATCGTTTTGGGGTTATGCTTTAGAGGCGGCTACATTCACTTTAAATAGGGCACCATCTAAATCCGTTGAGGCGGCGCCTTATGAGCTGTGGTTTGGCAAGAAACCAAAGTTATCGTTTTGAAAGTTTGGGGCTGCGATGCTTATGTGAAAAAGCTTCAACCTGATAAGCTCGAACCCAAATCGAATGTGTCTTCATAGGATACCCAAAGGAGACAGTTGGGTACACCTTCTATCACAGATCCGAAGGCAAGATTTTTGTTGCTAAATTGGAAACTTTTTGGAGAAAGAGTTTCTCACGAAAGAAGTGAGTGGGAGGAAAGTAGAACTTGATGAGATAACTGTATCTACTCCTTATTGAAAGTAGTACATCACGAGAAAACAGTTTACATGACACCTACACCAAATAGGGAGGAAGCTAATGATGATGATCATGAAACTTGGATCAAGTTTCTCTGAACTTATAGATCAACGAGCAAGATCCGCACGAGTGTGATGCGGTAATCCTATTTTGGAAGTCATATTCTTTGGAACATGATGAACCTCGAACTATGAAGAAGCGATGGTGAGCCCAGATTCCACAAAATGGCTTGAGGCCATGAAATCTGAGATGGGATCCATGTATGAGAACAAAGTATGGACTTTGGTTGACTTGCCCGATGATCGGCAAGCAATTGAGAATAAATGGATCTTCAAGAAGAAGGCGGCGCTGATGGTAATATTCTTGTCTATAAAGCTCGACTTGTTGCAAAAGGTTTTCGACAAGTTCAAGGGATTGACTACGATGAGACCTTCTCACCCGTGGCGATGCTTAAGTCCGTCCGAATCATGTTAGCAATTGCGCATTTTATGATTATGAAATTTGGCAAATGGATGTTAAAACTGCATTCTGAATGGATTTACGGAAGAAGAGTTGTATATGATGCAACGAGAAGGTTTTGTCGATCAAAGGGAGCTAACAAAGTGTGCAAGCTCAGCGATCCATTTATGGACTGGTGCAAGCCTCTCGGAGTTGGAATAAGCGTTTTGATAGTGTGATCAAAGCATTTGGTTTTATCTGAGACTTTTGGAGAAGCTTTGTATTTACAAGAAAGTGAGTGGGAGCTCTGTAGCATTTCGATATTATATGTGGATGACATATTATTGATCGGAAATGATATAGAATTCTGGATAGCATAAAGGGATACTTGAATAAGAGTTTTTCGATGAAAGACCTCGGTGAAGCTGCTTACATATTGGGCATTAAGATCTATAGAGATAGATCAAGGCGCTTAATAGGACTTTCACAAAGCACATACCTTGATAAAGTTTTGAAAAAGTTCAAAATGGATCGAGGCAAAGAAAGGGTTCTTGCGGTATTACAAGGTGTGAAGTTGAGTAAGACTCAATGCCCGACCACCATGAGAAGATAGAGAAAATGAAAGATGTTCCTATGCTTCAGCCATAGGCTCTATCATGTATGCAATGCTGTGTACCAGACCTGATGTGTGCCTTCTTTGTAAGTTTAGCGGCAGGTACCAAAGTAATCGAGGTGGATCAACTTGGACAGCGGTCAAGAACATCCTTAAGTACTTGAGAAGAACTAAGGATATGTTTCTCATTTATGGCGGTGACAAAGAGCTAAATAAATGGCAGTTACGTCGATGCAAGCTTTGACACTGATCGAGACGATTCTAAATCATAAACCGGATCGTATTTACATTAAGCGGTGGAGCTGTCGGTTGGTGCAGTTCCAAACAAAGCGTCGTTCGGGGATCTACATGTGAAGCTGAGTACATAGCTGCTTGGAAGCAGCTAATGAAGGATCTGGATGAAGGAGTTCATAACCGATCTAGGTGTTGTACCTAGTGTATCGGGTCCAATGAAAATCTTTTGTGACAATCTTGGTGCAATTGCCTTGGCAAAGGAATCCAGATTTCACAAGAGAACCAAGCACATCAAAAGGCGCTTCAACTCCATCCGGGATTTGGTCGGTGGGAGACATAGAGATATGCAAGATACATACGGATCTGAATGTTGCAGACCCGTTGACTAAGCCTCTTCCACGAGCAAAACATGATCAGCACCAAGACTCCATGGGTGTTAGAATCATTCTTGTGTAATCTAGATTATTGACTCTAGTGCAAGTGGGAGGCTGAAGGAAATATGCCCTAGAGGCAATAATAATGTTATTATTTATTTCCTTATATCATGATAAATGTTTATTATTCATGCTAGAATTGTATTAACGGAAACATAATACATGTGTGAATACATAAACCTCTGAGTGTCACTAGTATGCCTCTACTTGACTAGCTCGTTAATCAAAGATGGTTATGTTTCCTAACCATGAACAAGGAGTTGTTATTTGATTAACGGGATCACATCATTAGTTGAATGATCGATTGACATGACCCATTCCATTAGCATAGCACCTGATCGTATAGTTTGTTGCTAGTGCTTTTCTTCATGACTTATACATGTTCCTATGACTATGAGATTATGCAACTCCGTTTGCCGAGGAACACTTTGGGTGCTACCAAGCGTCTGGCGTAACTGGGTGATTATAAAGGTACATTACAGGTGTCTCGAAGGTACATGTTGGGTTGGCATATTTGAGATTAGGATTTGTCCTCCGATTGTCGGAGAGGTATCTCTGGGCCCTCTCGGTAATGCACATCACATAAGCCTTGCAAGCATTGCAACTAAATGTGTTAGTTGTGAGATGATGTATTACGGAGCGAGAAAAGAGACTTGCGATGCGAGATTGAACTAGGTATTGGATACCGGCGATCGAATCTCGGGCAAATAACATACCGATGACAAAGGAACAACGTATGTTGTTATCTTGATCGACCGATAAAGATCTTCGTAGAATATGTAGGAACCAATATGGGCATCAGGTCCGCTATTGGTTATTGACGAAGAGGTGTCTCGGTCATGTCTACATAGTTCTCGAACCGTAGAATCCATTGCAACAACGTTTGATGGCGAGTTATTATGAGTTTATATGATATTGATGTACGAAGGTTGTTGAGTCCGGATGAGATCACGGACATGACGAGGAGTCTCGAAATGGTCGAGACATAAAGATTGATATATTGGAAGCCTATGTTTGGACTCGGAATCACTCCGGGTGAAATTGGGAATTTCTAGAGATGCAGGAGAGTTCGGAACCTCCGGAAGTCAATGGGCCTTGATGGGCCTTAGTGGAAAGGAGGAAAGGGCCCAAGTGCTGGCGCACCTTCCCCCTTCCTAGTCCTATTAGGACTAGGAGAGGGGTGGCGCCCTCTCTCCCTTCCCTTGGCCAATCCTAGTTGGACTAGGATTGGGGGAGAATCCTACTCGGTGGGAGTAGGACTCCCAGGCGCAGCCCTTGGTGGCCAGCCAGCCCTCCCTTCCCTCCTTTATATCTGAGGCGAGGGCACCCATGACACACAAGTTGATCATTGAGATCGTTCCTTAGCCGTGTCGGTGCCCCTTCCACCAAACTACACCTCGAATATACCGTTGCGGAGCTTAAGTGAAACCTGCGCGGTGGAACATCATCATCGTCCTGCGCCGTCGTCTTGTGAAACTCTCCCTCAACACTCGGCTGGATCGGAGTTCGAGGGGCGTCATCGAGCTGAGCGTGTGCAGAACTTCGGAGGTGCCGTCGTTCGGTACTTGGATCGGTTGGATCGGGAAGAAATCGACTACTTCCTCTCGTTGCGTCAACGCTTCCGTTCTGGTCTCTGAGTGCGTAGACAACACTCTCATCTCGTTGCTATGCATCACCATGGTCTTGCGTGATCGTAGGAAAATTTTTGAAATTACTCGTTCCCCAACAATATGGTACATCGAAAAAAGTGAAACAACAGCTAATTACAAGAGCCTCGCGATTGTGCAATATAGCTCTGAGATCATGTAAATGCATTGGAATTTCACTTTAAATGCAGTTGGCCTTGTTCTTTGAGCGATTCACCTACAAGAATATAGATTTGTGAGGCACATGCGGAAATAGGAGTTCAACATGTGATCGATCACATACATATAACGTACACGATGTTGGGGAGCGTAGTAATTTCAAAAAATTCCTCGCACATGCAAGATCATGGTGATGCATAACAGCGAGAGGAGAGTGTTGTTCACGTACCCTCGTGAACCGAAAGCGGAAGCTTTAGCTGCTTGATTGATGTAGTCGTCGTCTTCACGATCCGACCGATCAAGTACCGAGCATACGGCACCTCAGAGTTCAGCACCGTTCAGCCGATGGCGTCCCTCGAACTCCGATCCAGCCGAGTGTTGAGGAGAGTTTTGTCGACCTGACGGCATGGTGGCGATGTTGATGTTCTCTGCCAAGCGCGTAACCGCCTAAGCACGCTTCTGATGTGCTCGAGGTGGACTATGGTGGAGGGGCACCGCTGCGGCTAAGAGATCAATGATCAAGTGTTGTGTCTCGAGGTGCCCCCGCCCATATATAAAGGAGCAAGGTGAGGGTGCGGCCGGCCAGAAGAGCGCGCCGGGAGAGTCCTACTCCCACGGAGTAGGACTCCCCCTTCCTAGTTGGAATAGGATTCGGGAGGGAAAGAGGAGGAGAGAAGGAAGGCGGCCCGCCCCTCTCCTTGTCCTATTGAACTAGGGGGGGCGCGGGCCCAGCCACACCGCCTCTCCTCTTCTCCGTAAAGGCCCACTAAGGCCCATTTACCTCCGGGGGTTCCGGTAACCTCCGGTACTCGATAAAATCGATTTCACCGGAACACTTCCGATGTCAAACATAGGCTTCCAATATATCAATATTCATGTCTCGACCATTTGAGACTCCTCGTCATGTCTGTGATCACATCAGGGACTCGAACAACCTTGGTACATCAAAACATATAAACTCATAATAAAGCTGTCATCGTAGCGTTAAGCGTGCGGACCCTACGGGTTCGAGAACTATGTGAACATGGCCGAGACCGTCTCGGTCAATAACCAATAAGCGGAACCTGGATGCTCATATTGGTTCCTACATATTCTCGAAGATCTTTATCGGTCGAACCGCATAACAACATCGTTGTTCTCTTTGTCATCGGTATGTTACTTGCGAGATTGATCGTCGGTATCTCAATACCTAGTTCAATCTCGTTACCGGCAAATCTCTTTACTCGTTCGTAATACATCATCCATAACTAACTCATTAATTGCATTGCTTGCAAGGCTTAAGTGATGTGCATTACGAAGGGCCGAGACACCTCTCCAACAATCGGATGACAAATCCTAATCTCGAAATCGCCAACCCAACATGTACCTTCGGAGACACACTGTAGAGCACCTTTATAATCACCCGATTCGTTGTGGCGTTTGGTAGCACACAAAGTGTTCCTCCGATAAGCAGGAGTTGCATAATCTCATAGTCACATGAACATGTATAAGTCATGAAGAAAGCAATAACAACATACTAAGCGATGGTGTGCTAAGCTAATGGTATGGGTTATGTCAATCACATCATTCTCCTAATGATGTGATCCCGTTAATCAAATGACAACCCATGTCTATGGCGAAAACATAACCATCTTTGATTAACGAGCTAGTCAAGTAGAGGCATACTCTTGACAATCTGTTTGTCTATGTATTCACACATGTATTATGTTTCGGTTAATACAATTCTAGCATGAATAATAAACATTTATCATGATATAAGGAAATAAATAATAACTTTATTATTGCCTCTAGGGCATATTTCCTTCACGATACTTTAGATCAGACCCGGTGTTTATGAGGCCTCTCAATCTTCATCCGGTATATTTTGCCTTTGGAGATGTTTGGGCAAGTTGATTATTAGCCTTATCATCATAGGTAGCAACTTTGTTCTCATCATAAGCGATTGAAACCTCTTCCAAGATAGGGAATCATTACTAAATAAAGTCATGACCTCTCCAAATCCACTTTCATAATTGTCACAATAAGATTCAACATCCTCCAAAATAGTGGGATTACTACTTCCTAAAGTTGACACTCTTTCAAACCCACTTTCATCAATATAATCATCATAAGTAGGAGGCATACTATCATCATAATAAATTTGCATATCAAAACTTGGGAGGCTAAAAATATCATCTTCATTGAACATAGCATCCCCAAGCTTGCGACAAACATTAATTGCAGTAAATATATTCTCAAACATGTCATTCTCATCAAATATAGCATCCCCAAGCTTGGGCCTTTTAATATCATAAGCATAATCACTCTCATCATTAATAGTATGGATAGCACCAATAGTATAGCAATCATCATCACAATGAGTAATATGAGCAACATCATTTGGGAGAGATACCTTTCTACCTTTGCTTCTCCGTCTTTTCTTTTCTTCTTCACATCATGTGTGGGTTTAACCCTCTTTTTGAGCTCCTTATTAATGAGATTGGTTGAATAAGCTCCTCCTCGTTACGATTCATCATAAGAGATAATAGGAGGATATTGGGAAGTCTATTCCCTTTCATTAGTATTCTCTTCATCGTCTATTTGTTTCCTTTTCTTTATGTAATTGGCAATATAAGGATTTTCAATGCAATTCACGCACAATACATAAAAATTTCTTCTATATCAAAATCAAGAAATCTATCAAGATTAAATTTTGGAATACCCTCGGTTATCGTTTCATTTCTTCATACCCCAAAAGAAGACTAAGCTATTTATGATGCTCGGGGTAATCAAGTTATCACAATTTTTGGACACGATTTGATCATGAAACAAATAGCATTGGAGCTTTAAATGACCATGTTCATTGCAAAGTTCACAAGGATGGCGATAAATATTGAATCTTTCAGCACAATCATCTAGCCTTTCTTGCAACCATTTAGTTTCCAAATACTTATGCCTCTTGTAAAATCCATCTTCCCTATTTGGTGTGTACTTGCAAATTCTATGCACTCCACAAAAGTTGACATGCTTATAAGAGACATTTTCATCATGACTGGTGCAATCATCATTAGTACTATGGATATTCAAGGAGTTCATACTAACAACATTGCAATCATGCTCATCATTCAAAGATTTAGTGCCAAACATTTTATAGACTTCTTCTTCTAGCATTTGAGCACAATTTTCCTTTCCATCATTCTCACGAAAGATATTGAAAAGATGAAGCGTATGAGGAAACTCATTTCCAATTTTTGTAGTTTTATTTTATAAACTAAACTAGTGCTAAAACAAGAAACTAAAAGATTTGATTGCAAGATCTAAAGATATACCTTCAAGCACTCACCTCCCGGCAGCGGCGCGAGAGTGCTTGATGTCTACTACACAACCTTCTTCTTGTAGGCGTTGTTCGGCCTCCAAGTGCGAGAGGTTTGTGGGACAGTAGCAAATTTCCTCAAGTGGATGACCTAAGGTTTATCAATCCGTGGGAGGCGTGGGATGAAGATGGTCTCTCTCAAGCAACCCTGCAACAAATTACAAAGTCTCTCTTGTTATAGCGCCCTCGATCGGCTATATCTCCCGTGTGAAGCACGACTTAGAGCATAACCGCATTGAAAGCAATGTCATAAGTGAGGTAATCTTCACACAACCCATGTAATACATAAGGAAAGAGATACATAGTTGGCTTCGATGCGCCACTTCACACAATACATAAATAAACATCCATCATTGATTACACTCAAGGTCGACTCTGAACCAAAATAAAAGAAGATACCCCAAATGCTACACGGATCCCGATCGTCCCAAGCTGAGCTCCACTCTGATCATCAGGAAAAGACACATAATGCGACCACGTTCCTCGTCGAACTCCACTTGAGCTCGGTTCGTCACCTGCTTTGGCATCGTCGGCACTGCAACTGTTTTGGTAGAATCTGTGAGTCAGGGGACTCAGCAATCTCACACCGCGAGATCAAGACTATTTAAGCTTATAGGAAGGACAGAGTTGTAAGGTGGAGCTGCAGCAAGCGACTAGCATATATGGTGGCTACATTACATAAAAGAGAAGCGAGAAGAGAAGCAAAACGCAGACGTGAAGCTAGTAGCGATCAAGAAGTGATCTGAACAACTTACATCAAACATAACTCCAACACCGTGTTCACTTCCCGGACTCCATGAGAAGAGACCATCACGGTTACACCTTGATTGATGTGTATTTTAATTAAAATCAACCGGGTTTTCTACAATCGGACATTAACAAATTCCCATCTGCCTCATAACTTGCATGAGCACGGCTTTGAAAGATAATACCTGCGGGTGTCCCAACAAGCCCATTATAAGCTCTCATGGTCAGCGAAGGATATTCCTTCTCTTGGGAAGACCGATCAATCTCGGAATCCGGACTACAAGACATTTCGACAGCAATAAAACAAGACCAGCAAAGCCGCCCGATTGTGCCGACAAATCCCGATAGGAGCTGCACATATCTCGTTCTCTGGGCACATCCGGATTAACACTATGTCGTGGAATTGTCACGGCAGATGTCCTCGTGAAAGGACTTAGTCGCGGGGGCATCATGCGGGTTAACTTAGAGGGTTAAGCGGACACAAAGACACGAGAGTTATACTAGTTGGCCCCTTGATGAAGGTAAAGCCTACGTCTAGTTTGTGATGGGATTGATGTGATTTGGCGACTAGGGAGCAATAACCGCCTAAGCCTCGAATTATACGTCCCTAAACGCCGCTGGGTCGTCCCCTTATATACGGGTTGGCCTTGCGGCGGTCTCTGAGTCGAGGCGGCTCATACAAGTGTCGGCTCGGTCTCTTCCTTCTCTTATCTTACCGCTGAAGTTACATGACTAAAGGCGGTTTACATTAATGGACCCTAATCCGCCTCTGGGCTCTGGGCCTCTTGCCTTCGTGGGCCCTAATTATAAGCGAGGTAAACGGCCCCTTGAGGCGGTTTATATTCGATAGTTATATCCCCAACATTAGGCCCTAGATTGACTTGAACGGTTCATGTTAATCTTCAACATTTAAAACTCTGAATCTCCCTTCATATTCCGTAAACCGCCATCTGCTTGAACCGCCGTGGCGTACTCCTCCGACCACGACAGCAGGCGCCTTGGCGTCATCATTAATAAAAACCCAAGCGGTAAGATTCCTTCATTTAATACTATCCCGAAATCGGCGACCTTCGCCGTCCGCCGCTTTAACTCCTCGATTCTCGCGCTTGTCAATTACTCCGTTTCTTTAAAAATAGACCGGCGGGCCCTTTCTCTTCTTTCTTCTTCCGCGCTTCTTCTTCCCCGCGATGTTCCAGCTCTGAAGCTCCGCCGTCGCCTCCGACCTTGAGCGCCCGCGTCGGTGCCGAGGCCGTTGCATCAACCTGATTGTACCAGAGGCTCTCGGCGCTCCTCCGCTGCTCTGCGCATCAGGTAAGGCCCCTCTTCAAGCCCTAGATCCGCATCTGAAGGTTCCTATTCATCTCGTAGTTCATAGGTGTTCATCTTAGTTTCCTCATACCTGCTCTGCCATGGCCGTATGATTCAACCGTAGTATACATCACATGTGCGGCGACTTGCTCCGCCGTCGGTTTAACTCTTTGTGCATCTTTCTTTTTATTCAGATCCTCTTGTTTAGAGCATACGAACCTTCCTGCCCTTTATAAGGCTCGCATAGGTCGCAGAATTTTTTTACTTGAATCTTGGTAGATCAAATTACCTTCATTAGTATGTGAAAACTGTTTACATCCACACTTAGTAGATTTTCGATTCTGTCTCTTTAGGCGGTTTGACTTTTGATAAGCAATCCGTCATACTCCATTAGTCCTCGATTAAACGGAATTGAAGCTGGCTGCCAAATTGCGGTTTAACATTGTATAATAATATACGAACCATTGACGGTGAATCGTTTTCACCTTTCCTTTAGCGATTTAGTCTTCGGAATGGCCAAACAATTCTCAGCTTGCAATTGCATCGGTCCAAGATCAGCGAGCGCAACTCAGCGGATCGTCTGCACTGGTGCTAGCTTCAAAAATGTCCTCCACTAGCGGGTTCGGATGCGAATGCCCTCGATCTGCAAGAAGGAGAAGTAATTGTGTTTATGCAGCACTTAGACCGGGGATTCTGCCGCCGGATCAAAATTCTTCGGGATGTCCTTGCAAGTTTTCAACTCCATCCATGGGATATTGGTCGAACTCTGTGTCAAACATATGCAATTTCCAAGTTTTACGTGAAGTCTATCTTCAAGAAGAACCATCTGTGGAGCTGTTCGAGTTTCTTTCACTTGAACGCCGTACAGAATTTTGGATGGTCCTAACTGCGGAGTGGCGGCGTTTCAATCGAAAAGGAAGGAAGTAGACTTTCCTCACGCCAAACACCATAGCCATCCGAAGATTGGAACCAAACCTGGTTCTCTTGCCCGAAATCTGCTCTAACAACGAGAATCCCTGCGGGTTACCGCCCTCACCGGCAACAACCAACACCCGTTGCCTTCACGCTTGACCGCCCTTGAGCGGAAGAATTTTGCGCCTCAAATTATCAAGCTCCGGGCTCTAATGGCCAATGGCTTAGCGGGTGTGGACCTTGTGCGATGTTGGGTTTCTTGGGGCATCTTGCCATTAAGCCGCCGGCCGGATTGATGCTGCGAATACAGGCAGCCTCAAGACCCTCAAAGGCGTCACGAGCTACCAATAAGCGAGCTTGAAGTCACGAGAGCGGTGAAGCGGATGCTTGATGAACCGATCTCTGTCGCTGCCAAACCGGCTTGGCCCCATACGTGTTGCCAACAAACCGCTGCGGTAAGGCTCTGCTCACCGCTTTTACGACATTAATGCCTTATTGATATATATTAATCCTTGTTACCTCTCGGGCTAACAGCTCATACGAAGCGGACCAAACCGGTGCAGGGCTCGCGTGTAAGTCAAGACCACCAAGAAGGCTGGCAAGAGAAAACCGCCGAGTCTTGATCCGCGGAAGAGCGAAGATTGAAGCTGAGGTAAAGCTTGATTTATCTTGTCCCTTTTATTCTTCCTTTTCTTGACAATTTTAACTCCGGGATGATCTTTGAAGCCGATCATGCCGACCTGTTGAGGTAATCTTTCTTTCTTCGAATCCGATCTCATGTCGGTTAAAAGAATTCGCCGCCTGATCCGGAAAGTGAAAAAATCTCATTCTGTGCTCATTTGAATCAAACCTTTCCTTGAAGACCTGCGAGGCTGAAAGGCGCCCGTCTGACCCGGCACGATGGTCAACAAATTACATCGTCCGGTTTACGGATACACCAACCCGAGCGTCGTCCGGTGATTTGTTCTCTGGCGTTATCCTTTGAAAGGTTTCTTAGATGTCCTCTCAATCCGTCGACCGAATTATCAGGCCTCTTCCAACTCATCTGGCGGTTCATCCACCACTCAACTGCCTCCGCTTAAAGTTCTTTGCGGGGTAAGCACCATACTTCTGCCCGCCAATTCGGTTTATATTTGCGTTGGTCGGTTTATCTTACTCTAATTCGAACATTGCAGCACCAAGGCTCGCTTGAGTAAAAGCGAAAACCCTTGACCCTCTGCGGATGTTTATCGGAGAAGACCCGAGCAGCATGGCGAAAATCCTGAAATCGCTAAAAATAGCTCTGCGGGTTGAACCAAGGCGACAACGCTGATCCGCGAAACCGGGCGGATGCCCAAGTGGAAACCTCGCATCCTGCTCCACGAGTCCGGCCACAGGCGGGTCGTAATTGTTGAACCGCCCGAGCAGATATAGAAGACACCAAGCCCAAAGACCGCCAATCTGGCCAGCCCGGCCAAAAATGATGGCGTTATTGTGGCGGGCGCTGGCTACACCACCCCTAGCCAACGGTCGCTTTAGCAAAACACAGCGCCAAGGAAGAGTCTACTACTATGAGCAAAGATAAGGGAAAACTGATCATCGACATGACAACCTCTCTACCCAAGAACTTCACTCGGCTTTACAAACCGGCTCTACACAAGCCGTGACTTTGAAGCGGTGCAATAAATCGTATGAAGGAGCAGCTATGAGGTAAGGTTATGCCTCTCTTGTACTTTTCTTGTGTAGTAGCCCCCAAGGGTCGGTTCAACTCAGCATCTGGCACTTAACTTGGTATAGAACCCATCGCCTTAAACTTGATCTTTGTAGCCCGCAAGGGCAGTTCAACTTAGCATAGTTAAGCGGAACTTAAATTTTATATCCCCATAGCAAACTGAGATCAACTAGCCATTAGCCCCAAGTGCCAAGTTGAATATTTGTATTGAGCTTGGGACTTCATAATGAAACAACTAACGTGCTCCATTTGTTATCAGTGGGATATACCGACAAACCGTACAACTCAAGGACCTTCGTGCCAATCTGGAGACTCAACAAGCGAAAACCACCAAGGCCAGGATGAATTGAAAACCGCCTTGGCCACTATGGAACAACTCAAGGAGTGGTATAAATCCGAGCAGGCCAAGCTGGGACATCGAGAGGCGGTTTGAAAAAGCAGGCGGAAGATCTTGAATCGGCTCTTAAACCGGTGTGAAAGAGCTTACGGACTAAAGCGCCAGATTAACGCCATGACCTCTGCCATCTTTGGTAAGAGATTTTGCCTGATTACCACTATTTTGATATTTCCGCGGTTTAACCTGAGCTATACGAACCGGTGCAGGGAGCGTATTCCTCATCTGGGCTCGATGTGCGGAAGAAACTCAAAGGCAGCTTACGCTGATTGAGCAGCTGTATACCGGCGTAGCGAGTCATATGTGCCACATCGTGCGACAACACAGCTCCGTCCTTGATCAAAGATACCTTTGGACCGGCTATCCATGGTTCGGCGCAGCTTGAAGAGTTAAACGATCCGCGGCCGGTGGCACTCTCTGGCTCTAACTTCGCGCCAAAGGCGTGGATAAGCGGACCTTGATCCGGTGACATAGCCAAGGGTTTCCCAGCGCTCAAGAGAGCGGCGAAGCCTTTGATAATGGCATACGAAGCGAATAACAAAGGAGATCGTCCGTGGCGAGTCAAGCGGCGGCGAAGCCAACTGGCGGTTCACCGCTCTTTCTCGATCACGAACAACAAGCGGGTGGGTTGTCATTCCAGAAGTCGAGCCTTGTTCCTCCAATCCGTAAGCACACTTATGCCCCAGCGTTGATCCGGCTGAGCTTATAAGTGAAGAGGCTGTCTTCGGGCCTTAAACGGATTGGTGGTCTACCAATGACTTCCGGCCTTTGGGTGATGAAGAGGAAGAAGTTGAACCGGCGCGGGCGCCCCTCTTCCTCCGTCAACCCGGCGAGGAAGCTTAATCCGTCAAGCGGGTGATGCATCGAAGCTGCTAGTCATAACGTCATCACGAAATACGGGCCTTGGAAGGCTTTGTAATAGAATAGCCAGCACTTTGTTTTGAACATGCCTTTATGCCCTCGATCTGTAACCTTGGCGGAGGTCTTGATACTTTGGAGTGAAGAATTGAAACCTTCAATTTATTTTGCTGCAATCACAAATTCTTAAACCACCACGGCGGCTTGTGCCGCCCGACTTGTGGCGCTTATATACTTATATAAGAAAATATTGATGTATATGATCAAAACTTTATGATACAAAAATACACTTGCGTCGGGCATGCGGTTGGCTGAGCCAACCCTTGAAGCGGAGGTTGCATAAACCATTACCGTCCAAGAAACAACAGCTCCTAGCTTTAGAATGCTGGTTTACCAGGTAAACCATGCCGGGTCACGGTAAGCCCCCTGTTACTCCATAATGGGATGTTTAACAGGAAAAAACAAAAAAAAACAAACCGGAAAGGTTATCACCGGATTAAACAATAAACCAAACTCCGTCAATGGACTGGTTGAACCGATTTAAATGACAGTTATAAGAGCAATAGAGGAGCATAGGCAATGATAAAATATTTGCCAAAGAGGCTTTCTTGAGCGATCGGATGGCGTTACCATGGTCGGACACGACCAAGCTCCCAATAAGGTGTAGCTATGGTTCAAGTCAGCGAGGTCCCCAACGAAACCGTGGCATTATGCCGATCAAGTGGCGTGGCAATGGTTGAGGTTCGACCAAACCCCAAGTGACTCTATGACCTTAGGCCGACCAAGAGGCGTGGCAGTTGAGGCGTGACCATGTCCCCAAGTGATCTGGTGGCTTTACGCCTATCAAAAGGTGTTGCATTGGTTCGGACACGACCAAGCCCCGGATGACATAAAAACTTACGAAAAGCAAAATCAAGGGATAAACGGAGGCTGTTTTGAGACAACAACTCCATGTACCCAAACCGGATTTTAACGAGCGGATACCCGCTTTAGCCGAGGCTCCGGTTTATTGCTTTTATTCATAATATATACATTGTCATAATATGTACATAAGTAGAGCCGATGGCTCGGGTATAATAAGGCGAAGATGAGCTATGTTCCATGGCACATTGGTCTCCTCTTCGGCGTGCGTGAGTCTTTTCGCTCTCGAACATCAATCGGATAGTAGGACCCGTTGTGCAGATTCTTGCTGACCACAAAGGCCCTTCCCAAGGTGGGGATAGCTTGTGCATATCTATGCGGTCTTGAATGAGCGAAGCACCAAGTCTCCTTCTGAAAGGTTCGGTTCTAACCGCCGTTGTGATACCGGCGAAGATCCTGCTGGTAAATCGCCGAGCGAGCAGCCGCCATATCTCGCTCTTCATCCGGTCGATCCAAAGCGTCTGCCGTGCAGCCTCGCTATCTGCCTCAACATAGGCTGCCACGAGGTGAATCATAGCGGATATCGCTGGGAAGGACCGCCTCGCTCCATAGACCATAAAGAGCGGTGTGTATCGAGTGGATCTGTTAGGGGTAGTATTGATACTCCATATCACGGATGGTAGCTCTTCTACCCAACAGCCCGGCGTCCTCGTAAAGGGACCATAAGCGGGGTTTGATACCTCTCAAGATCTCTGATTAGATCGTTACCTTGACCATTGGACTGCGGGTGGGCCCTTGAAGAAAGCGTCAAGCGGATGTGCTCACGTTCACAAAACTCCTTCATGGCACCCTTGGACAAATTGGTGCCATTATCCGTGATGATACTATGTGGAAATCCAAACCGGAAGATCACTCTTTTTATGAACTGAACCGCCGTGGCCGCATCACACTTGCTAACAGGCTCTGCCTCGACCCACTTTGTAAATTTGTCAACTGCTACCAGCAAGTGTGTTTTCTTGTCCTTGGACCTTTTAAAAGGCCCCACCATGTCCAGCCCCCAAGTTGCAAACGGCCAAGTAATTGGAATCATCCTCAATTCTGGGCGGTATGTGAACTGCGTCTAGAAAACTTCGGCAACCATCACATCGCTGACGGATCCTCCGCATCGGCATGGGCGGTCAACCAATAAAAACCATGGCGGGCAGCTTTGGCAACCAAGGATTTTGAACGGCGTGGTGACCACGGTCCCCTTCATGGATCTCACGCAATATCTCACAGCCTTCCTCGGGGGACACTGGCGCTGAAGCATACGACACCTTTGCAATGATGCAACTCGCCATTAACAATGGTCATAGACTTGAACCGCCCGAACTACAGCCAGACCAGCGTCTCATCTTACGGTAACTTCGCCCGGGTCATGTATGCCAAATAAGGGGCGTCAATCCGGAATGACATGTAAGGCTGCCACCAAGCGAGCCTCCGGATCGGGAATAGCCAAATCTACTTCATCGGGAAGCTTGGTGACGGTTATGCGATACACAAAGGAAGACATTAGGCGGGACGGTTTACGTTGAGAGCCCAGCCGGCTTAAAGCATCCGCCGCCGTTCTTCGGCGATCCACATGGTCCACGATATCCTTTAAAGTGTCCTGCAACAACATCCACCTCCCGGCGATATGCAGCCATGAGTGGATCTTTGGAATCCCAAGTACACGATACTTTGGGCCACCAAGTCCGAGTCACCAAAGCACTTAACCCGGCTTAGATTCATCTCCTTAGCCATCCGGAGACCATGGAGCAAAGCTTCATACTCAGCTGCATTGTTAGTACAAGGGAACATTAAGCGGAGGGCGTAACAAAACTTTTCACCTCGTGGGAAGTCAACACAACTCCAGCCCCGAGCCCTCAATTGCTGGACCCGTCAAAGTGGATGGTCCAATAGGTATGATCCGGCTTTTCTTGAGCGCTTGCAACTCTGTCCAATCATTAATGAAATCCACAAGTGCACGGGATTTCCTTTGCCGTCCGAGTACATCTAGTAAACCGTGCGGCCCGAGCTCTATAGCCCACTTAGCAATCCGCCCGATTGCTTCTCGGTTACGTATGATATCGCCCAAGGTAGTTGAGCTGACCACCGTGATGGGATGCCCTTGAAAATATTGCTTCAGCTTCCGACGCCATAAAAACTCCATATACCAGCTTACGCCAATGCGGATATCTCTGCTTAGACTCAATGAGCACCTCGCTGATGTAATAAACCGGCCGTTGAACGGATATTCCTTCCTGCCTCCTACATTCCACCACAATGGCTCGCTAACTGCCACGGCATTAGCAGCAACATATAGCAGAAGCGGCTCCTTGTCAATGGGAGCGGCGAGAACAGGCGGGTTAGCCAACTGCCGCTTTAAATCCTCCAATGCTTCATCGGCAGCTGCACTCCACACAAACTGATCCGTCTTCTTGACATCGATACAAAGGAATGGCCTTCTCTCCGAGCGGTGATAAACCCGGCTTAGTGCGATAATCCGACCCGTAAGCGCTGGACATCATTGATGCACTTTGGCTTAGCCAAGGAGGTGATAGCCGTAATTTTCTCGGATTAGCCTCAATCCCCTGTTGGACACAAGAAAACCCAATAACTTGCCTCTTAGGAACACGAAGACACATTTGGTCGGGTTAAGCATCATCTTGTACACCGTAAGTTGTCAAAAGTTTCTTTTAGATCCTCAATCAACGTTTCCTTCTTCCTTGACTTAACCACGATATCATCCACATAAGCATGCGTTCGGCCGATCTGTTCGTGCAAGCAATTCTGTCTTATAGCGATAAGTTGCTTAGGCGCTCTTAAGCCCAAAGGCATAGATACATAGCGAAGGCTCCAAAAGGAGTGATAAGCGCCGTCTTCTCCTGGTCCTTAACCGCCATCTTAATCGATGATATCCGAATCGCATCCAAAAGCTCAAGCGCTCACAACCTGCCGTAGCATCAATAATCTGATCAATGCGGGGGAGGCGAAAGGATCTATTGGACAAGCCTTGTTAAGATCTGTGTAATCCACACACATCGCCAAGTGCCATTCTTCTTAAGGACCAACACGGATTAGCAAGCCACTTTGGATGGAAAACTTCAGCGATAAACCCTGCAGCTAAGAGCACAGCAACCTCCTCTCCAATGGCCTTGCGCCTTTCCTCGTTAAACCGTGAAGAAACTGCTTTACGGTGCATGCTTGGGATCAACATTAAGAGTGTGCTCAGCGAGTTCCTCGGTACACAGCATGTCGGAAGGTTTCCATGCAAAAATGTCGATTCTCACGGATGAACTTCGATGGCGTGCTTTCCTATTTAGGATCCAAGTTAGCGATGGTGAACTGCTTGGGCGAATCGCGGGCACAAAATCAACAAGTTTAGTCTCGGCCGCGATTTAAACTTCAAATCCGGATCGTGCTCTGTAGTTGGCTTCTTCAGCGGGGTCATATCCGCTGGATCAACATTGTCTTTATAATACTTTAGCTCTTCAGTGGCACAAACCGACTCTGCATAAGCCGCATCACCTTCCTCGCACTCCAAAGCGATCCGGCGGCTCCCATGAACCGTTATCGTCCCTTTGTGACCCGGCATTTTCAGCTGCAAATAGACATAACAAGGCCGTGCCATAAACTTAGCATAAGCCGGCCGCCCAAATAGGGCGTGGTAAAGGCTTTGAATTTTCACCACCTCAAGCGTCAATGTTTCGATCTGAGTCATGTTCATCCCCAAAGGCCACCTCGAGCTATCTTACCGGCCGGGTATGCTGACTTGCCGGGCACCACACGTGAAACTCTTGTCTTTGGGCGGCCTAAGATGCTTATCCGTTAACCCCATCGTCGGAAGGTCTCGTAGTACAGGATGTTGATGCTGCTCCCTCCATCCATAAGCACCTTGGTAAACTTGTATCCTCCCACGAGGTGCCACCACTAGGGCTAGCTGACCGGATTGTAAACCGGGAGGATGATCCTCTCTGCTCCACACAATAGGCTGCTCGACCAGCGCGGGTAATGCGGTGCAGCCGGTTCAACAACATTGACTGCCCGCTTACGAAGTTTTCGGTCTCGCTTGTCCAAGCTAGTGGTAAAGACATGGTACATCCACCGTTCAAGCTGCTTTGGATTACTTTGATAACCCATTGCTGCTGTTGTTGATTGTAACCCCTTAGTTCTGATTGTTACGATTGTTACGATTGTTACATCACTGCGCCGGATTACCACGAACCACAGGGCGAATTTCCTCCACCGTAACCAGGCGGACCACGAACCGCCGCGGGCCCTTGATCATACCGGAAAGCATTGGAACTTTTGAACTCTGCATAATATAACAATCCTTCGGTGGTTTCTTTGGTGCCTCCTTCGTCCCATGCTTGGACGGGGTTGATTCAATAGGTAATTCAAGCGATCCGGATTGTGATTTGGCGCACCGCCCGGTTTGATTACTTACCCTTGCGCGTTGACCCTTGTCCTGCGCGTTGGTGTTAGCTCTGAAGCCCATGTTACCGTTGCCTTCGCTTGTTTCCTCCATTACCTGCCGGCTGATGTTGCTGGCCTCTGGAGTTGTTGTTCTGTTTTCCCTTCCCTATTTCGTCATCCTCCTCAGACTCGGGATCCTTGGTACTATCAGAATCAGCATACTTTACCAGAACGCCCATGAGAGTGCCCATGTCATTGCAAAAACGCTTCATGCGACCCAGCTTCAACTTTAGCGGTTTGAACGGCGGTTGCCTTCTAGGGTTAAGATCGCGGAATCAGGGTTGATCCGGTCTGAAGAATGTAAAACTTTCGAAACGCGGCGCACCCAATGGGTTGTGGATTCTCCCTTTGCCTGGACACAAGCCGCCAAATCCACCACAGACATGGGCTGTTTACAGGTGTCTTTGAAATTTTGAATGAACCGGGTCCGCAACTGGGTCCATGAACTGATTGAGTTGGGCGGCAAGTTCTTCAACCAAGTGCAGGTCGTACCTTCTAACATCATGGTGAAATACTTCGCTGCGCAGCTTCATCCACATCCAGCATCTCCATGGCCATCTCATAGCTTTCTATCCACGCTTACGGAGCCAAATCGGCGGTATAATTGGGCACCTTAAATGCGCCCTTTGAAGTCCTTGAGGCAAGCGTACATTGCGTAAAGCGGGGGCGAGGCAAGGCACCCCCAAAGAGCGAGGCGTGACCCCAGGTTCGAAGATGGTCGGTCGAACCGGCGCATGCTGATGATCCTCATGTTGTCTTTGCTAACTCGGCCTCCCTCGTGCCTGGCCGGTCCACCACCACTTGGCGTTTTGAAGCCACCGCGGGTTTTTGCCCTTGGCGGAGCCTTGCTGCGCATTGCTTGTCTGGCGGTTAAATCGGCGTGCGGCTATAACTCCGGCTTAGGCGGGGGTGGAGTGGATCCGATCCCGGCTTGTATGAATCGCTTCTGTTGAGCGGGGCCGTCTGAGAGCTCTTTACGCCCGGCGTGTTTCTACCGCTGCGGTGAATCGCCGATTGGAATTGCCTCAACCGTGCTGCAGCGCAACAAGGTTATCCATCGGGTTGGAGTAGTGACCGGAGGTGTCTGCACAGCACTGAAGCGCGCCCGGCATGATGGCGAAGCAGATCTATCACCGCAGGGGCTGAATCGGTAGCGCCCGTCCAGTGCTTCGGCGGTTCACCTGGCGGCGGATTACTGGTCCCTGCCCTGGGGTATTGAAGAGCTCCTTGCCTCGAAAACCGAAGGCAAGCGGGATCTGTACTTTCTTTCATGACTTCATGTGGCGCTCGATCCATCATGAGCCTATAAGCTGCGCATCCAGCGGCCCGTTCGCGCCATCCTCACGTCGCGGCTGCGGATCCGCTTTAGCCTTAGTGATTTGTTCCTTCACCTTTGCAATCTCCGCGTTGTGCAGGTCCTGATCCGCCGGGTTAGCCTCTGCCATGAGCACAGCCAATGCGTCGAATAGCTCTGATAAAACTTGAGCCGGCGGGCGCACAGGGCCTTCTTCCCCGGCTGCCATCACCGATGCTGAACCGGCGACTATCGGCGCCGCGGTCGAAGAGTGAAGCGTTGCTTGTGTACCGGCCATGAAGATCCCAACCCGGTTGGGTAGATCAAAGGGGTCCGGAATACTCTCACCGTCGGAACAGCCCCGATCGGCCATCTTGCGGTGATGCGGAGACTCGGTTTCTCGATCGACGACTTCGTCATCGAGTGAACAACGGTTTTGCCACGGATCTGATCCGCCCTCACGGTCTCCATGGATGACTCCACGAAAGCAACTTGACGGCCGGTTTAGCCAGGGCAGGATTCTTCTTCGCCCGCTGAGCCATCTCGGCGAGTCGGTGCGGATGTCGGCCCAGGCCACTGGCTCGCCGATCTTGCCGATGAACACGTGTATGCCACCAAAGGGGACCCGGTACCCGTACTCAATCGAGCGGCCTAGGGGCCCCGATCGCATCGTCGATGTAGAGCTTGCCCTGACGACTCTTAGTCATCCGGCCCACAGCATAACCTTGAGTCCTTCAAACTTGCCCTCTAAGATCATCAAACCATCGTGCGATAGCCCACGGTGGCGCCAAGCTGTCGTGGAATTGTCACGGCGGATGTCCTCGTGAAAGGACTTAGTCGCGGGGCCATCGTGCGGGTTAACTTAGAGGTTAAAGCGGACACAAAGACACGAGAGTTATACTAGTTCGGACCCTTGATGAAGGTAAAGCCTACGTCTAGTTTGTGATGGGATTGATGTGATTTGGCGACTAGGGAGCAATAACCGCCTAAGCCTCGAACTATACGTCCCTAAACCGCCGCTTGGTCGTCCCCTTATATACAGGGTTGGCCTTGGCTGGTCTCTGAAGTCCGAGGCGGCTCATACAAGTGTCCGGCTCGGTCTCTTCATTCTATTATCTTACCGCACAAGTTACATGACTAAGGCGGTTTACATTAATGGACCCTAATCCGCCTCTGGGCTCTGGGCCTCTTGCCTTCGTGGGCCCTAATTATAAACGAGGGTAAACCGGCCCCTTCAGGGCGGTTTATATTCGATAGTTATATCCCCAACACACTCGTCTGAGCAACCGAAGATGCCCCAAGTTGCCTCGGTGTGGCACCGCAAGTGGCTCTAGTTTGGACCAACACTCGGAGGAGCATTGGCGGGGGTTAAATAAAGATGACCCTCGGGCTCATGAAACCAGGGAAAAGGCTTAGGTGGCAAATGGTAAAACCAAAGTTGAGCCTTCTTTGGAGGAGTCTTATTCAAAGAGAACTGTCAAGGGGTCCCATAAATCACCCAACCGTGTAAGGAGCGAAATCAAGGAACATAACACGGTATGGCGGAAACTAGGGTGGCAAGAGTGGAACAAAACACCGGGCATAAGGCCGAGCCTTCCACCCTTTACCAAGTATATAGATGCATTAATTATAGCAGATATATTGTGATATCCCCAACAAGTAAACATGTTCCAACAAGGAACAACATCTCCATGTTCAACCAGGAACAAACTTCATCTTCACCCGCAACTAGCAGCGCTATAAGAGGGCTGAGCAAAGCGGTAACATAGCCAATCAGCGGTTTGCTAGGAAAGGATGGTTAAAGCTGACATGGCAACATGGGTGGCATGATATAGCAAGTGATAGGCATCGTAGCATAGGCATAGCAAAAGAGCGAGCATCTAGCATAGCAAAGATAGAAGTGATTTCGAGGTATGGTCATCTTACGCAATGTTCTCGAGTTGTCGAAAACTTGATCCTCGTGGCGTTCTCAACAGGTTCCTCGTTCACGAACTTCGTCTCGGCTCTACCCAAAGCAAGAACACAAACAAAGGAACCACAATAAATCACGGTGCAATGCACAAGCAACATGATGCAAAACATGACATGATATGCGAGATGTGATATGCAATGCGTATCACGCGCTCCGGAAGGAAAATGATGAACCAGGCATCAACTTGGCAAACCAAGTATGCCGCTGGAAAGATGAGATGATTTCGGTTGAAATCGATATAAAGATCACGGAATCGGATGCACGGTTTGCAAATGACAAGCAAAACAAGAATGGCACAAATCTGCCATTAACAGACATGATACCACTTAGCAAGCAACAAGAAATTAAGCTACTGCACCCAAACGTACCATCAAAGTATATGGCAGTGATCTACTCAAGACGCTTGACAAAAGATGAACACTGAGCTACGGCTACATCACATCACAACAAGTCCAAACAAGCATGGCAAAAGTGCAAAAATATCAATTTGGACATGGCAAAAACAGCATCGAGGAAGCAATGTTGAGCAAGAAAACAACATGCTACAGGAACTTATAATAGCAAAGCAAGGCATGTCATGAATCTACTAAAAGCATAGAACAAAAGTCCCTTACTGACCATAAGCCAAAAAGGATCAGAAAATATAGTAACACCCATGTCAATATAGCAAGTTTCGTTAACAGATTCAGCAACATGACATGTCAAAAACAGATAACAAGTAGGCATGTTTAAGAGCTCAAAGCACTCACTACAGAGCCTTATATGATAAACTAAGCATACATACATCAAGAAGACATGGCATAGAAGACATACATGGCAAGAACAACATCATATCATACTCGGATCAACCACAACAACCTTGGCAAAATTGAATAACATGTAAACAATCTGCCAGGAAACATTTTATAGCAAAAGTAGAGCTCGATTGACTCAAGTTATGGCACTCCATAATTGCAAACAAAGGCAATGATGGATAGAGCATAATCATATGTTCAAAACATCCTTACTGAATTATCTCAAAATATGCATGGATCTCTCGGTAGCATCAAGTTAACATGGCATCAAAATATCAGCTAAATAGGGGCTGAAATCAGCAACATCAAGACACCTAGTTTGCATGCTTGTGCTAGTCACCACATAGATCACAAAAATACATGGAATATACCCCTGGAAAGATGGTATGGCATATTACAAAACACATGTAGGACTCAAATTCATAGGGTGCACACATCAATCATGGCAAAAATGACAAAGTGCATGTTACATTAAGAAAGCGAAACTAACATCACATAGCCCTCTTCCAACAGCATTTCGGGAATCAACATGAGCTCAAATTAAAATGATGCAATGAGATGAAATGATCTACTCATCGAGGCGAACATTTTGACATATTACACGCATGAAAGCAGACTCTGATGCAAAGTAATGATGCGTTGAAAATGCCACAAATTATCACTTGGATTAAAAACTTAGACGAAATTTAGGGGAAGAAAGTCAACCCCGGGTAGATCGAATCCGGCCCGATCGGATCGGGCGAGGCGGCGGCCCGGGCTGCTTTCGCCGGAGGCGAGGAGGAGATGCAGGGCGGGGCAGCGGGAGGAGGCGCCGCGGCCGGAGGAGGCGGGCCCGGGCCAGTGGCGGCGGCATGTGGTGGCAGTCTGACGGCAGTGGCGATGGTCGCCAGGCGCCAGCAGCGAGTCGGCGCCGAGCTCACCGGCGGCGACGGAAGCGAGAGGGAGGCGGGCGGCGCAGCCAGCATGGCCTGGGGGGAGGGCCGTGGCCCCAGGGCCCATGAACTGGCCTGGCCTGGCGAACCAGGGACCAGTGCGGCCACGTGTACGCCCGGTTGGCGAGGCGGCGGCGGCGGACACGTCCGCCCAGTATTTTTGTCCGGCGCGAGGTAGGGAAGGCTAGGGTTGTCTGCGATTTGGAATGAGGGGTGCTTAAATAGGCATAGAGGAGCTAGGAGAGTCCAAATAAGGTGTAGTTTTCGCCCACGATCGTGATCGAGCGACGGAGTGCATGGAAGTGACTTAGATGGGTTATTGGACTATTTTGAAGGGTGTTGGGCTGCAATTTAAAAGAGGCCTTTGCGAGTCACGGTTAACCGTTGGAGTACCAAAGCGAGCTCAAATGACCGAAACTTGACAGGTGGTCTAACGGTGGTATACCAAGGCCACTTGACAAACCTCGGTCCATTCGAGAAAGTTTAGTACCGCTCACGGAAAAAGCGTAAAAGGGGCGGCGGGGACATAGGAGTCTTGGGATTGCAAAAGCGGACAACGGGAAAATGCTCGAAATCATGAGGCGAACACGTATGCAAATCGATGCACATGATGACATGATATAAAATGCATGACATGGACAAAATGCAAAAGAAGAAAAACCCAACCACGGAGGAATAACATATCACAATGCGAAAATGGCAAGAGTTGGAGTTACAAATATGGAAAAGTTACTTCGGGGTGTTACAACACTCCACCACTACAAGAGGATCTCGTCCGAGATCTAGGACTGAAAGAACTCCGGATATTGAACGGAGGTGATCCTCGCACTCCCGGTGGCTTCACGGTCGAATGGTGTGACCACTTCACTTTCAGGAATTTGATTGACTTGTTGCGAGTCTTGCGCTCGGTTTCTTCAAGAATAACAGCAGGGTTCTCATGATAAGAGATCTTCTTGAAGGTCAATTTCTTGAAGTTGATAGTGCGCTCAGGAGTCTTGAAGCACTTGCGAAGCTGTGACCGTGAAACACATCATGCGTTCGCGAAGTTGGATGGAAGCTCAAGTTGATAGGCGAGATCGCCTCTTTTGCCAATGATCTTGAAAGGACCCACGTATCTAGGGGCAAGCTTCCTTTGATACGAGCGACGAGTGACTTTCATTGGAGAGGCGGAGGTAGACATGGTCTCCGATTTGAAAAGCCACATCACGGTGCTTATCATCATAATAGCTCTTACGGCGCGATTAGCGGCTTTGAGATTTTCACGAATGACTTTGCACATTTCTTACATACGTGATCAAGTCGTTGCCAAGAAGTTGGCGTTCACCTTTCTCGGACCAATTGAGAGAGTCGGCACTTTCGCCATAGAGAATTTCGAATGGGGCCTTGCCCGAACTAAACTTGAAGCTGTTGTTGTAGGAGAACTTCGGCATATGGAAGACAATCTTCCCACTTCATACCGAAGGAAATGACACAAGCCACGAGCATATCTTCAAGGATTTGATTGACTCGCTCGACTTGGCCACTTGTTTGAGGATGGAAAGCTGTCTTTGAAACAAATGTTGGTGCCCATGGCCTTGAAAAGAATCCCAAAACTTGGAGGTAAAGATGCTGCCACGGTCGAAGAGATCACTTGTGGAATGCCGTGCAAGGAGACAATCTGGAGGTGTATAGCTCGCCAAGCGAGCTGCTCGATAGATTCTTTGATAGGAAGAAAATGAGCCACTTTAGTAAGCTTGTCAATGACAACGAAGATAGCATCATTTCCACGCTTGGACTTTGGAAATCCAGTCCGAAGTCCATTTCAATATGATCAAACTTCCATTCGGAATAGCAAGAGGTTGGAGGAGACCAGCTGGTCATTGGTGTTACCTTTCACTCTTCTGCGGACATCACATTCATTCACGAATTGAACAATTTCTCGCTTCATTCGAGTCCACCAAAATGACTGCTTGAGGTCATGGTACATCTTCGTACTTCGGGATGAATGGATAGAAGCGAATTGTGTGCCTCGTTCATAATGACTTTCGTAGATCACCCTTTGGAACCACAATCCAGTCCTCGAAGAAAAGTATCTTTGTCATCAACGTGGAAGCACTTGTACTTGGAAATGCCCTTGTCGATACCACGTTTCACCTTTTCACCATGGCATCCGGAGTTGAGCCTCACGAATCTGATCTTCCAAGGTAGGAGAGACTATGAGGTTGGCAAGAAAGCCTTGAGGAACAACTTGAAGATTCAGCTTGCGGAAAGCTTCACGAGAGATCCGGTTGGAAGGGCTTGAGGATTAAGCTGTTGCAATAAGCCTTCTGCTCAAAGCATCTGCAATGACATTGGCCTTTCGGAGTATATTCAATACTTGGATTGTACTCTTGAATCATTTCGACCCATCGAGTCTGCACTGAGGTTGAGGTTGGGTTGAGTGAAGATATACTTGAGACTCTTGTGATCGGTGAAAATGTCCACTTTCCTTCCCAACAAGAGATGTCTCCATGTTATCAATGCATGGACAACTGCCGCCAACTCAAGATCGTGAGTGGGGTAGTTCTTTTCGTTGGGCTTCAGGTGGCGAGAGGTATAAGCCACAACCCTCTTCTCTTGCATTAACACAGCACCGAGACCTTGAAGAAGCATCACGAAAAACTTGAATGGCTTGGATTCATCGGGAGGAGTCAAGGCAGGAGCTGTGGCGAGTTTCTCTTTGAGGGTATTGAAAGCAACGTCACACTCGGAGACCGGACATACTTCACATGCTTACGGAGGAGGTTGGAAAGAGGCTTTGCAATCTTGGAGAAATTCTCAGCGAATCTTGACAATAGCTTGCAAGACCAAGAAAACTATGAAGCTGCTTGACATTCCGAGGAGGTTCCCAATTCACAATTGCGGACACCTTCTCGGGATTAACAGCGATGCCCTTGGCGGAGATGATATGACCAAGGTAAAGCACTTCATCAAGCCAAAATTCACATTTGGAGAACTTCATAGAATTGATACTCTCGAGCTTGTCTAGCACCAATCGCAAATGTTTGGCATGATCCTTCTTATTCTTGGAAGACCAAAATATCATCAAGATAGACCAAGGCGAATTCATTGGTGTAGGGGTTGAAAATGAAGTTCATCATCCGAGAGAATGTTGGAGGAGCATTGACAAGGCGAAAGACATGACAATATATTCATAAGAACCAAAGCTTGTTACGAATCTTGTCTTGGGAATATCTTGTTCACAAATGTGAATCTGGTGATAACCCATCGAAGGTCAAGCTTGGAGAACACTTTAGCACCTTTGAGTTGCTCGAAAAGCTCATTGATGTTGGGAAGTGGATACTTGTTCTTGATAGTCTTCTTATTCAATGGGCGGTAATCGGCGCTTACGATCGGTCCGTGCCATCCTTCTTACGGACAAAAGAACACCACAACCCCAAGGAGATGAACTCGGTCGATCAAACCAGACGCTCTTGTTCATCGAGCTGCTTCTTCAATTCCTTCAGCTCATCAGGTCCAAGCTTGTATGGGCGCTTGCAAAGCGGGTTCGATGCGGGCTCAAGATCGATAACGAATTCAAGCTGGCGATGAGGAGGCATACCGGAAGCTCTTACGGAAAGACATCTAGGTACTCACAAATGGCTGGAATCGAGAGATAGCATTCAATTCGCCCTTCTCATTGAGAGAAAACAACGAATGGTTTCATCACGGCGGCATAGATGATCACATCATTAGAAGAGTGAGTCAATTGAATTTCACAGCAGCACGATCAAGCTGAGCTTTGTCTTGATAAAGCCGATCCATCCGAGAATAAGATCAATCTCCGAGTCACCGAGAACAATTGGTTTAGCAAATCTATAATCGCCCATCTTGATAGAAACATCCGGGCGCAAACATTAGATGTCATTTGCTTACCGGGGACACAATCTTCAACGGAATAGGAATCTTTTCCGTCACAAACTCATGCTTGGCAACAAAAGGTCTCGAAATGAAAAAAGCGATGCACGGTATCAAATAAGACTTTTGCGGAATATCATTAAGCGAGAGATTACCCATTATCACATTAGTAGATTCCTCCGCTTGAGCTGCATTCATCATATTGACCTTGGCATGCTTTGGATTATGCTTGACCACTGCATTGCTTGAAGATTTCACGGGAGGAGGCGGAAGGCGCCTTTGGTTGAAGCACTTGTTAGCATAGTGACCTTCTGCGACACTTGTTGCAAGTCACCTCAGAGGCGGACGGTGGTAAGGAGCACTTGACCTTGGAGCTTGAGAATTAGACTTGTTACGATAGCTTGGGTTGGGTGGGTGGGAAGATCCACGGCCACCTGAGTTCTTCTGGCGATAAGGCTGACGGAAAGGAGGAGGAGGAAGGTAGAACTTCTTTGCTTAGCTGCCACTTGAGAGGAAGAAGAAGACTGAATGCATCCACTGATTCTCTTCTTAGAAGCCTCACATTTGAGTTGGGCAGCTTCTTGCTTGATGCCATGTTGTAGAATTCATCATACTTTTACGGCTCAAAAAGCACAAGAGCTAATTGCAGATCTTCTTTGAGACCACCTCTGAATTGATAGATCATACTCTTTTCATCGGGGCGTCTTGCTTAGCAAAGCGGCGAGTTTACGAACTGGATATTGTATTGATACACAGACATGTTGCCTTGCTTGAGATTGCGGAACTCCTCACGCTTGCTCTCAACAACACTTTTGAATGTGGTGAGCTCTGAAATCTCGGCGGAACTCATCCCGAGTAATGACACGACCTCCTCTGGAATCTTTGTATTCTTGGTACCACTCGGCAGCTTGGTCCTTGAGTTGAAATGAAGCAAACTTGACAAAGTCCTCGGGTCGACATTGCTACATTCAAAATGTTTGCAGATGTCCACAAGCCAATCGTCGGCGTCTGTGGCCTCGACCGAAACCGAAAGACTTGACTGATTAGCGAGGCGGCGAGAGTAGCAAAGTGCGGATGGTTGTTGCCTTGACCTTGATTTCCTTGATTGCCTTGCCCTTGAGTGCGCTCTTGCAAGAGCTGCAAAATCATCGAGCATTGGCATTGGTGGCTGCCATGATAGCTTGCCGAGGCCTCCGGAGGCGGAGGTGGAGGTGGAGGTTCGGTGATTCCCATCATTTCGTTCCGGATTCTAGCAGCGTTGGCGGAGCCATCTGAAGAGGGTGACATCCGTTAGCACTTGATAGACAAATAGTCAAGTTGAATCGACGGATAGAAATTGCAACATATAGTCTTCACAATAAACATTGAACAAGGATGAGCGAATGAATTCCAAAGTTAACATCACCGTCCATTAAAGTGAGAAGCCACTTGATTAAGGGTTGATGAAAAAAAATAACAAAGTGCAATTGGAACAAATAAGTGGTAAGGATTACCCAATCACGAACCAAATATCTGCGGAAGAAATGCTAAGAGCTACTTGAATCCCACATATAAACTCCCGAAACTTTACGGTTATGCAATCGGTGTTGGGGATCTGGGACACAAAATATATCACCCAAACTAACAATACCTAGATCCAGTTTGTATCCATCCGTCAACACATAACCAAGAAACCTTCGAAATCGTGTACCTCGACCTTGAAAAGCATCCGTTATCTGAGTCATGGCAATACTCGAGCTCGCCCGATCTTTGGGTTATCGGGTTATCTCACCAACAAGCTGTACAAAAGAGATTTCGATGTCGGTAAAACTCAGTATTCGAGCTGCAGCGATAAAATTGTGGCGACAACACCTCGGAGCTCAACTCCCGGGACACTTGCCACAACCCTAAATGTCGAGGGCACCAAGAACAATGTTCTCGTCACAAAACCATCGGAACGATCCCAAGATACCAGCGTGATCCTAAAAAAATTTTAGTGAAATTTGAGGAGAGGAGAGTCAAAACTTCTCGTCATGAGACATCACCGGGCGACAAAGGGATGGGGAGTAAAAAGAATCCTACTCTCGATATATATAATCCTAAGACTCAAAACATTTTCCGTTCTAGACTCAACAACGCCAAACAAACAATCAAGTAGGGGCTCCTAAGTCGGGAAGGCTCGATTACCAACATAGCGCCCTCGATGCGGCTATATCTCCCGTGTCGAAGCACGACTTAGAGCATAACGCATTGAAAGCAATGTCGCAAGTGAGGTAATCTTCACACAACCATGTAATACATAAGGAAAGAGATACATAGTTGGCTTACGATGCGCCACTTCACACAATACATAAATAAACATCCATCATTCAGATTACACTCAAGGTCCGACTACGGAACCAAAATAAAAGAAGATACCCCAAATGCTACACGGATCCCGATCGTCCCAAGCTGGCTCCACTCACGATCATCGGGAAAAGACACATAATAACGACCACGTTCCTCGTCGAACTCCCACTTGAGCTCGGTTGCGTCACCTGCCTGCATCGTCGGCACTGCAACTGTTTTGGTAGAATCTGTGAGTCACGGGGACTCAGCAATCTCACACCAGCGAGATCAAGACTATTTAAGCTTATAGGAAGGACAGAGTTGTAAGGTGGAGCTGCAGCAAGCGACTAGCATATATGGTGGCTACATTACGCAAAAGAGGCGAGAAGAGAAGCAAAACGCAGACGTGAAGCTAGTAGCGATCAAGAAGTGATCTGAACTACTTACGTCAAACATAACTCCAACACCGTGTTCACTTCCCGGACTCCGCGAGAAGAGACCATCACGGTTACACAGCGGTTGATGTGTATTTTAATTAAGGTCAACCGGGTTTTCTACAACGGACATTAACAAATTCCCATCTGCCTCATAACCGCGGGCACGGCTTTGAAAGATAATACCTGCGGGGTGTCCCAACAGCCCATTATAAGCTCTCACGGTCAGCGAAGGATATTCCTTCTCTGAAGACCCGATCAATCTCGGAATCCCGGACTACAAGACATTTCGACAGCAATAAAACAAGACCAGCAAAGCCGCCCGATTGTGCCGACAAATCCCGATAGGAGCTGCACATATCTCGTTCTCGGGCACATCCGGATGAACACTACGTCACGGCAACCAAGATGCCCCAAGTTGCCTCGGTGGCACCGCAAGTGGCTCTAGTTTGGACCAACACTCGAGGAGCATTGGCGGGGGTTAAATAAAGATGACCCTCGGGCTCGCGAAAACTTCGGGGAAAAGGCTTAGGTGGCAAATGGTAAAACCAAAGTTGGGCCTTCTTTGGAGGAGTCTTATTCAAAGCGAACTGTCAAGGGGTCCCATAAATCACCCAACCGTGTAAGGCAGCGAAATCAAGGAACATAACACGGTATGGCGGAAACTAGGGTGGCAAGAGTGGAACAAAACACCGGGCATAAGGCGAGCCTTCCACCCTTTACCAAGTATATAGATGCATTAATTATAGCAGATATATTGTGATATCCCCAACAAGTAAACATGTTCCAACAAGGAACAACATCTCCATGTTCCAACCAGGAACAAACTTCATCTTCACCTGCAACTAGCAACGCTATAAGAGGGGCTGAGCAAAGCGGTAACATAGCCAATCAACGGTTTGCTAGGAAAGGATGGTTAGGGCTGACATGGAAACATGGGTGGCATGATATAGCAAGTGATAGGCATCGTAGCATAGGCATAGCAAAAGAGCGAGCATCTAGCATAGCAAAGATAGAAGTGATTTCGAGGGTATGGCCATCTTGCCTGCAATGTTCTCAGAGTTGTCGAAAACTTGATCCTCGTAAGCGTTCTCAACAGGTTCCTCGTTCACGAACTCGTCTCCCGGCTCTACCCAAAGCAAGAACACAAACAAAGGAACCACAATAAATCACGGTGCAATGCACAAGCAACATGATGCAAAACATGACATGATATGCGAGATGTGATATGCAATGCGTATCTGCGCGCTCGGAAGGAAAATGATGAACCAGGCATCAACTTGGCAAACCAAGTATGCCGCTGGAAAGATGAGATGATTTCGGTTGAAATCGATATAAAGATCACCGGAATCGGATGCACGGTTTGCAAATGACAAGCAAAACAAGAATGGCACAAATCTGCCATTAACAGCATGATACCACTTAGCAAGCAACAAGAAATTAAGCTACTGCACCCAAACGTACCATCAAAGTATATGGCAGTGATCTACTCAAGATGCTTGACAAAAGATGAACACTGATCTACGGCTAAATCACATCACAACAGGTCCAAATAAAGCATGGCAAAAGTGCAAAAAATATCAGGCTGGACATGGCAAAAACAGCATCAGGAAGCAATGTTCAGAGCAAGAAAACAACATGCTACAGGAACTTATAATAGCAAAGCAAGGCATGGCATGAATCTACTAAAAGCATAGAACAAAAGTCCCTTACTGACCATAAGCCAAAAAGGATCAGAAAATATAGTAACACCCATGTCAATATAGCAAGTTTCGTTAACAGATTCAGCAACATGACATGTCAAAAACAGATAACAAGTAGGCATGTTTAAGAGCTCAAAGCACTCACTACAGAGCCTTATATGATAAACTAAGCATACATACATCAAGAAGACATGGCATAGAAGACATACATGGCAAGAACAACATCATAGCATACTCGGATCAACCACAACAACCTTGGCAAAATTGAATAACATGTAAACAATCTGCCAGGAAACATTTTATAGCAAAAGTAGAGCTCGATTGACTCAAGCTATGGCACTCCATAATTGCAAACAAAAGCATTGATGGATAAAGCATAACCATATGTTCAAAACATCCTTACTGAAGTATCTCAAAATATGCATGGATCTCTCGGTAGCATCAAGCTAACATGGCATCAAAATATCAGCTAAACAGGGGCTGAAATCAGCAACATCAAGACACCTATTTTGCATGCTTGTGCTAGTCACCATATAGATCACAAAAATACATGGCATATACCCCTGGAAAGATAGCATGGCATATTACAAAACACATGTAGGACTCAAATTCATAGGGTGCACACATCAATCATGGCAAAAATGACAAAAGTGCATGTTCTGTTAAGAAACAGAAACTAACATCACATAGCCCTCTTCCAACAGCATTTCGGGCATCAAGATGAGCGCAAATGAAAATGATGCAATGAGATGAAATGATCTACTCATCTAGGCGAACATTTTGACATATTACACGCATGAAACGGAGCTACAGATGCAAAGTTATGATGCGTTGAAAATGCCACAAATTATCACCGGATTAAAAACTTAGACGAAATTTAGGGGGGGAAGAAAGTCAACCCCCGGGTAGATCGAGATCCGGCCCGATCGGATCGGGCGAGGCGGCAGCGCGGCCCGGCTGCTCGCTGGAGCGCCGGAGGAGGAGATCTTGGGCGGGGCCGGCCGGGAGGAGGCGCCGCCGGCGGCAGGCCCGGCCAGCGGCGGGCAGCGGCAGCAGTGGTGGCAGTCTGTGGCAGTGGCGGTGGTCGCCGGGCGCCTTGCGCGCAGGTCGGCGCCGGAGCTCACCGGCGGCGCGGGCGGAGGCGGAGGAGGCGGAGGGCACAGACATGGCGCGTGGCCGGGTCGGGAGGGCAGCCAGGGCCCATGAACCAGAACTGGCCTGTGTGAACTGGGGACCAGGCGCGGCCACGTGCACGCCCAGTTGGCAGGCGGGCGGCGGGCGGACACGTCCTTGTGCCGCGCGTGATTTTGTCCGGCCGAGGTAGGGAAGGCTAGGGTTGTCTGCGATTTGGAATGAGGGGTGCTTAAATAGGCATAGAGGAGCTAGGAGAGTCAAATGAAGTGTAGTTTTACGCCCACGATCGTGATCGAGCGACGGAGAGCATGGAAGTGACTTAGATGGGTTATTGGACTATTTTGAAGGGTGTTGGGCTGCAACTTAAAAGAGGCCTTTGAGAGTCACGGTTAACCGTTGGAGTACCAAGCGAGCTCCAAATGACCCGAAACTTGACAGTGGTCTAACGGTGGTATACCAAGGCCACTTGACAAACCTCGGTCCATTCGAGAAAGTTTAGTACCCTTTACGGAAAAAGCGTAAAAGGGGCGCCGGGGACATAGGAGTGCGGATTGCAAAAGCGGACAACGGGAAAAATGCTCGGAATCATGAGGCGAACACGTATGCAAATCGATGCACATGATGACATGATATAAAATGCATGACATGGACAAAATGCAAAAGAAGAAAAACCCAACCACGGAGGAATAACATATCACAATGCGAAAATGGCAAGAGTTGGAGTTACAAATATGGAAAGTTACTTCGGGTGTTACACTTGTGTCGAACACACCCAATACAATGGTAAATTGTATAGGTGCACTAGTTAATGAAGAGATGGTGATACAAGTGCAATATGGATGGTAGATATAGGTTTTGTAATCTGAATTTATAAAAACAACAACATAACAAGCGATAAAAGTGGCGTAAGCGGTATTACAATGTGTTGAAACAAGGCCTAGGGTTCATACTTTCACAAGTGCAAGTTCTCTCAACAATAATGACATAATTGGATCATATAACTATCCCTCAACATGCAACAAAGAGTCACTCCAAAGTCACTAATAGCGGAGAACAAGCGAAGAGATTATTGTAGGGTGCGAAACCACCTCAAAGTTATTCTTTGGATCGATCTATCATAGAGTTAGTACTAGAATAACACCTTAAGAAAAAATCAACCAAAACCCTAATGTCACCTAGATACTCCAATGTCACCTCAAGTATCCATGGGTATGATTATCGATATGCATCAAACAATCTCAGATTCATCTATTCAACCAACACATAGAACTTCAAAGAGTGCCCCAAAGTTTCTACTGGAGAGTCAAGAAAAAAGCGTGTGCCAACCCCTATGCATAAGTTCATGGCGGAACCATAAGGTGATCACCAAAACATACATCAAGTGGATCACGTGAATATCCCATTGTCACCATAGATAAGCACATACAAGACATACATCAAGTGTTCCCAAATCCTTAAAGACTCAATCCGATAAGATAACTTCGAAGGGAAAACTCAATCCATTACAAGAGAGTAGAGGTGGAGAAACATCATAAGATCCAACTGTAATAGCAAAGCTCGCGGTACATCAAGATCGTACCATCTCAAGAACACGAGAGAGAGAGAGAGAGATCAAACACATAGCTACTGGTACATACCCTCAGCCCCGAGGATGAACTACTCCCTCCTCATCATGGAAACACGGGATGATGAAGATGGCCACCGTGAAGGATCCCCCCTCCCACAGGGTGCGGAACAGGTCCCGATTGGTTTTGGTGGCTCTGAGGCTTGCGGCGGAACTCCCGATCTATTCTGCTCCCTTATGTTATTAGGGTATATGGACATATATAGGCGAAAGAAGTCGGTCGGGGAGCCACGAGGGGCCCATGAGGGTAGGGGCGTGCCAGGGGTAGGCGTGCCTCCTGCCTCGTGGCTTCCTCGAAGCTTCACAGCGTCTACTCAAGTCTCTGGATTGCTTCCGTTCCAAAATAACTCTCCCGAAGGTTTCATTCCGTCTGGACTCCGTTTGATATTCCTTTTCTTCGAAACACTGAAATAGGCAAGAAAACAGCAATTTGGGCTGGGCCTCCGCTTAATAGGTTAGTCCCAAAAATAATACAAAAGTGTTTAGTAAAGCCCATAAATATCCAAAAGAAATAATATAATAGCATGAATACTTCATAAATTATAGATACGTTGGAGACGTATCAATCATCATCAGTACGGTGGCGAGGCTTCGTCCGGTGATCCACCTCACCTTTGAAATGCTTGCCTTTCTTTCTTACGGGATGCCTGCTCGGAAGAAATCGACGATGTCCCTGGTACGCATTCTTCATGCAATTATCCAAATATATAATGTCGGTATCATCCAAACAGTGCGTGCATGCACGATATCCCTTGTTTGTCTATCCTAAAAGGTTACTGAGAGCAGGCCAATCATTGCTGGTCACGAACAACAACGCCTTTAGGTCAAATTCTTCCTGTTTGTGCTCATCCCACGTACGTACACCTTTTCCATTCCACAACTGTAAGAGTTCTTTAACTAATGGCCTTAGGTACACATCAATGTCGATCCGGGTTGCTTAGGGCCTTGGATGAGCACTGGCATGATAATGAACTTCTGCTTCATGCACAACCAATGAGGAAGGTTATACATACATAGAGTCACATGCCAGGTGCTATGGCTGCTGCTCTGCTCCCCAAATGGATTAATGCCATCTGCGCTTAGACCAAACCATACGTTCCTTGCGTCACCTACAAAGTCCTCCCTGCACTTTCTCTCGATTTTTCTCCACTGTGACCCGTCAGCGGGTACTCTCAACTTCCCGTCTTTCTTACGGTCTTCTCCATTCCATCGCATCTGTTGGGGAACGTTGCAGAAAATTAAAAAATTTCCTACGGTTTCACCAAGATCCATCTATGAGTTCATCTAAGCAACGAGTCATGGGAGAGTGATTGCATCTACATACCACTTGTAGATCGCGTGCGGAAGCGTTCAATGGAACGGGGATGATGGAGTCGTACTCCTCGTGATTCAGATCACCGATGACCTAGTGCTGAACGGACAGCACCTTCGCGTTCAACACACGTACGGAGAGGATGATGTCTCCTCCTTCTTGATCCAGCAAGGGGGGAGGAGAGGTTGATGATGATCCAGCAGCACGACGGCGTTGTGGTGGATGCAGCAGAACTCCGGCAGGGCTTCGCTAAGCAACTACGGGAGGAGGAAGAGATGTTGCGGGGAGGAGGGGCGCCGGGGCTTATGGTGCGGCCACCCTCCCTCCCTCCATTTATATAGGTGCAAGAGAGGGGGGGCGCAGCCTGCCCCTTCCTCCAAGGAAGGGGTGCGGCCAGAGGGGGAGGAGTCCATCCTCCCAAGGCACCTCGGAGGTGCCTTCCCCTTAGGACTCTCCCTCTCTCTTATCTCCAGCGCATGGGCCTCTTGGGGCTGGTGCCCTTGGCCCATATAGGACAAGGCGCACCCCTACAGCCCATGTGGCCCCAGGGCAGTGGACCCCGGACCCCTTCGGCACTCCGGTACAATACCGATAACGTCCGAAACTTTTCCGGCGACCAAAATAAGACTTCCTATATATAAATCTTTACCTCCGGACCATTCCGGAACTCCTCGTGACGTCCGGGATCTCATCCGGGACTCCGAACAACATTTGGTTTGCTGCATACTCATATTCATACAACCCTAAGCGTCACCGAACCTTAAGTGTAGACCCTACGGGTTCGGAGACATCTGAACATGACCGAGGCGGCTCTCGGGCAATAACCAACAGCGGGATCTGGATACCCATGTTGGCTCCCACATGGTCCTCGATGATATCATCGGATGAACCACGATGTTGAGGATTCAATCAACCCGTATACTATTCCCTTTGTCAATCGGTATTTTACTTGCGAGATTCGATCGTCGGTATCCCAATACCTCGTTCAATCTCGTTACGGCAAGTCACTTTACTCGTGCCGTAATGCATGATCCGTGACCGGACACTTGGTCACTTTGAGCTCATTATGATGATGCACTACCGAGTGGGCCCGGTGATACCTCTCCGTAACACGGAGTGACAAATCCATCTCGATCCGTGTCAACCCAAGACACTTTCGGAGATACACGTAGTGCACCTTTATAGTCACCCGATTCGTTGTGACGTTTGGTACACCAAAGCACTCCTACGGTATCCGGGAGTTACGATCTCATGGTCTAAGTAAGAGATACTTGACATTGGAAAAGCTCTAGCAAAACGAACTACGATCTTGTGCTATGCTTAGGATTGGGTCTTGTCCATCACATCATTCTCCTAATGATGTGATCCGTTATCAATGACATCCAATGTCCATAGTCGAAAACCATGACTAACTATTGATCAACGAGCTAGTCAACTAGAGGCTCACTAGGGACATATTGTGGTCTATGTATTCACACGTGTATTACGATTTCGGATAATACAATTATAGCATGAATAAAGACAATTATCATGAACAAGGAAATATAATAATAATCCTTTTATTATTGCCTCTAGGGCATATTTCCAACAGTCTCCCACTTGCACTAGAGTCAATAATCTAGTTACATTGTGATGAATCGAACACCCATAGAGTTACGGTGTTGATCATGTTTTGCCCATGGAAGAGGTTTAGTCAGCGGATCTGCGATATTCAGATCCGTATGCACTTTGCAAATTTCTATGTCTCCATCTTGAACATTTTCACGATGGAATTGAGCGGCGCTTGATGTGCTGGTCTTCTTGTGAAACCTGGGCTCCTTGGCAAGTGCAATAGCTCCGGTGTTGTCACGAAAGAGTTTGACCGCCCCGACGCATTGGGTATGACTCCTAGGTCGGTGATGAAATCCTTCACCCATATTGCTTCATGTGCTGCCTCCGAGGCTGCCATGTACTCCGCTTCACATGTAGATCCCACCACGGCACTCTGCTTGCAGCTGCACCAGCTTACTGCTCCATCATTCAACATATACACGTATCCGGTTTGTGACTTAGAGTCATCCAGATCTGTGTCGAAGCTAGCTTTGACGTAACCCTTCGATGAGCTCTTCGTCACCTCCATAAACGAAAACATGTCCTTTGTCCTTTTCGGTGCCTTCAGGATATTCTTGACCGCTGTCCGGTGTTCCTTGCGGGATTACTTTGGTACCTTCCTACCAAACTTACGGCAAGGTTTACATCAGTGCAGTACACAGACATGGCATACATAATAGATCCTATGGCTGAGGCATAGGGGATGACGCTCATCTCTTCTTTATCTTTTGCCGTGGTCGGGCATTGAGCCGAGCTCAATTTCACATCTTGCAAAACAGGCAAGAACCCTTTCTTGGACTGATCCATTTTGAACTTCTTCAAAATCTTATCAAGGTATGTGCTTTGTGAAAGACCTATGAGGCGTCTCGATCTATCCCTATAGATTTTGATGCCTAATATGTAAGCAGCTTCTCCAAGGTCCTTCATTGAAAAACTCTTATTCAAGTAGGCCTTAATGCTGTCCAAGAGTTCTATATCATTTCCCATCAGAAGTATGTCATCTACATATAATATGAGAAATGCTCTGAGCTCCCACTCACTTTCTTATAAACGCAGGCTTCTCCATAAGTGCATAAACTAAAACGCTTTGATCATCTCATCAAAGCGAATGTTCCAACTCGAGATGCTTGCACCAGCCCATAAATGGATCGCTGGAGCTTGCATACCTTGTTAGCATTCTTAGGATCGACAAAACCTTCCGGCTGCATCATATACAGCTCTTCCTTAAGGTAACCGTTAAGGAATGTCGTTTGGCGTCCATCGCCATATCTCATAATCATAGTATGCGGCAATTGCTAACATGATTGGACGGACTTAAGCTTCGCTACGGAGAGAAAGTCTCATCGTAGTCAATCCCTTGAACTTGTCGATAACCCTTAGCGACAAGTCGAGCTTTATAGATGGTAACATTACCATCGCGTCCGTCTTCTTCTTAAAGATCCATTTGTTTTCTATCGCTCGCCGATCATCGGGCAAGTCTGTCAAAGTCCATACTTTGTTTTCATACATGGATCCTATCTCGGATTGCATGGCTTCAAGCCATCTGTTGGAATCTGGGCCCGCCATCGCTTCTTCATAGTTCGAAGGTTCACCGTTGTCTAACAACATGATTTTCGGGACAGGGTTGCCGTACCACTGCAGTGCGGGCGTGTCCTAGTGGACCTCTGAAGTTCAGTAGCAAATTGATCCGAAGTACCTTGATCATCATCATTAATTTCCTCTCCGATCGGTGTAGGCACCACAGAACATTTTCTGAGCTGCACTACTTTCCGGTTCAAGAGGTAGTACTTCATCGAGTTCTAATTTCCTCCCACTTACTCCTTTCGAGAGAAACTCTTTTCCGAGAAAGGATCCGTTCTTGGCAACAAAGATCTTGCCTTCGGATCTAAGGTAGAAGGTATACCCAATGGTTTCCTTGGGGTATCCTATGAAGACGCATTTTTCCGACTTGGGTTCGAGCTTTTCAGTTTAAAGTTTCTTGACATAAGCATCGCATCCCCAAACTTTTAGAAACGACAACTTAGGTTTCTTTCCAAACCATAATTCATACGGTGTCGTCTCAGCGGATTTAGGCGGTGCCCTATTTAAAGTGAATGTAGCTGTCTCTAGGCGTATCCCCAAAATGATAGCGGTAAATCAGTAAGAGACATCATAGATCGCACCATATCCAATAGAGTGCGATTACGATGTTCGGACACACCGTTCTGCCGAGGTGTTCGGTAGCGTGAGTTTTGAAACGATTCCACATTTCCTTAAGTGTGTACCAAATTCATGACTTAAATATTCTCCTCCACGATCGATCGCAAGAATTCTATCTTTCGGTCATGTTGATTCTCTACTTCATTCTGAAATTCCTTGAACTTTTCAAAGGTCTCGGACTTGTGTTTCATCAAGTAGACATACCCATATCTACTCAAGTCATCGGTGAGAGTGAGAACATAACGATATCCTCCATGAGCCTCAACACTCATTGGACCGCATTACATCGGTATGTATGATTTCCAATAAGTTGGTTGCTCGCTCCATTGTTCGGAGAACGGAGTCTTGGTCATCTTGCCCATGAGGCATGGTTCGCATGTGTCAAATGATTCATAATCGAGAGACTCTAAAGTCCATCAGCATGGAGCTTCTTCATGCGCTTGACACCAATGTGACCAAGGCGGCGAGTGCCACAAGTATGTGGGACTATCGTTATCAACTTTACATTTTTGGTATTCACACTATGAACATGTGTAACATTACGTTCGAGATTCATTAAGAATAAACCATTGACCATCGGAGCATGACCATAAAACATTTCTCTCATATAAATAGAACAACCATTATTCTCGGATTTAAATGAGTAGCCATCTCGTGTTAAACGAGATCCTGATACAATGTTCATGCTCAAACTTGGCACTAAATAACAATTATTGAGGTTTAAAACTAATCCCATAGGTAAATGTAGAGGTAGCGTGCCGACGGCGATCACATCGACCTTGGAAACATTCCCGACGCGCATCGTCACCTCGTCCTTCGCTAGTCTCCGTTTATTCCGCAGCTCCTGCTGTGAGTTACATATATGAGCAACGGCACGGTATCAAATACCGGGAGTTACTACGAGTCTTGGTAAGGTACACATCAATTACATGTATATCAAATATACCTTTAGTGTTGCCGGCCTTCTTGTCTGCTAAGTATTTGGGGCAGTTCCACTTCCAGTGACCCTTCCCTTTGCAATAAAAGCACTATGTCTCAGGCTTGGGTCCATTCTTTGACTTCTTCCCGGCAACTTGCTTACCGGGCGCGGCAACATCCTTGCCGTCCTTCTTGAAGTTCTTCTTTCCCTTGCCCTTCTTGAACTTAGTGGTTTTATTGACCATCAACACTTGATGTTCTTTCTTGATTTCAACCTCTGCTGACTTCAGCATTGAAAATACTTCGGGAATGGTCTTCACCATCCCCGCATATTGTAGTTCATCACAAAGCTCTTGTAGCTTGGTGGGGCGATGAAGGATTCTGTCAATGACCGCCTCATCCGGAGGTTAATGTCTAGCTGGGACAGGCGGTTGTGCAACCTGGACATTTTGAGTATGTGCTCACCGACGAACTGTTTTCCTCCATCTTACAACTATAGAACTTGTCGGATACTTCATATCTCTCGACCCGGGCATGAGCTTGGAAAACCATTTTCAGCTCCTCGAACATCTCATATGCTCCGTGTTGCTCAAAACACTTTTGGAACCCCGGTTCTAAGCTGTAAAGCATGCCGCACTGAACGAGGGAGTAATCATCAGCATGAGACTGCCAAGCATTCATAATGTCTTGGTTCTCTGGGATGGGTGCATCACCTAGCGGTGCTTCTAGGACATATTGTTTCTTGGCTGCTATGAGGATGATCCTCGGGTTCCGGACCCAGTCCGAATAGTTGCTGCCATCGTCTTTCAGCTTGGTTTTCTCTAGGAACGCATTGAAGTTCATGGTGACATGAGCGTTGGCCATTTGATCTACAAGACATTTTGCAAAGATTTTAGACTAATGTTCATGATAATTAAGTTCATCTAATCAAATTATTTAATGAACTCCCACTCAGATTTGACATCCCTCTAGTCATCTAAGTGTTACATGATCCGAGTCGACTAGGCCGTGTCCGATCATCACGTGAGACGGACTAGTCATCGTCGGTGAACATCTCCATGTTGATCGTATCTTCCATCGACTCATGTTCGACCTTCGGTCTCTTGTGTTCCGAGGCCATGTCTGTACATGCTAGGCTCGTCAAGTTAACCTAAGTGTATTGCATGTGTAAAACTGTCTTACACCGTTGTATGTGAGCGTAAGGATCTATCACACCCGATCATCACGTGGTGCTTGAAGCGACGAACTTTAGCAGCGGTGCACGTTAGGAGAACACTTTCTTGAAATTGTTATGAGGATCATCTTATTTACTACCGTCGTTCTAAGTAAACAAGATGCATAAACATAATAAACATCACATGCAATTATATATAGTAGTGACATGATATGGCCAATATCATATAGTTCCTTTGATCTCCATCTTCGGGGCTCCATGATCATCCTGTCACCGGCATGACACCATGATCTCCATCATCGTGTCTTCATGAAGTTGTCACGCCAACGGCTACTTCTACTTCTATGGCTAACGCGTTTAGCAATAAAGTAAAGTAATTTACATGGCGTTCTTCAATGACACGCAGGTCATACAAAAATAAAGACAACTCCTATGGCTCCTGCCGGTTTGTCATACTCATCGACATGCAAGTCGTGATTCCTATTACAAGAACATGATATCATACATCACATATATCATTCATCATTCATCACAACTTTGGCCATATCATATCACAAAACACTTGCTGCAAAAACAAGTTAGACGTCCTCTAATTGTTATTGCAAGTTTTACGTGGTTGCAATAGGGTTCTAGCAAGAACGTTTTCTTACCTACGTGAAAGCCACAACGTGATTTTGTCAACTTCTATTTACCCTTCATAAGGACCCTTTTCATCTAATCCGCTCCAACTAAAGTAGGAGAGACAGACACCCGCTAGCCACCTTATGCAACTAGTGCATGTCAGTCGGTGGAACCTGTCTCACGTAAGCGTACGTGTAAGGTCGGTCCGGGCCGCTTCATCCCACAATACCGCTGAAGCAAGAAAAGACTAGTAGCGGCAAGCAAGTTGACAAGATCTACGCCCACAACAAAATTGTGTTCTACTCGTGCAATAGAGAACTACGCATAGACCTAGCTCGTGATGCCACTGTTGGGGAACGTTGCAGAAAATTAAAAAATTTCCTACGGTTTCACCAAGATCCATCTATGAGTTCATCTAAGCAACGAGTCATGGGAGAGTGATTGCAAATACATACCACTTGTAGATCGCGTGCGGAAGCGTTCAATGGAACGGGGATGATGGAGTCGTACTCGCCGTGATTCAGATCATCGATGACCTAGTGCTGAACGGACAGCACCTCCGCGTTCAACACGCGTATGGAGCGGATGACGTCTCCTCCTTCTTGATCCAGCAAGGGGGAAGGAGAGGTTGATGATGATCCAGCAGCACGACGGCGTGGTGGTGGATGCAGCAGAACTCCGGCAGGGCTTCGCTAAGCAACTACGGGAGGAGGAGGAGGTGTTGAAGGGAGGAGGGAGGCGCCAGGGCTTATGGGTACGGCCACCCCTCCCTCCCCTCCCTTTATATAGGTGCAAGAGAGGGGGGGCGCAGCCTGCCCCTTCGTCCAAGGAAGGGTGCGGCCGGGAGGAGTCCATCCTCCCAAGGCACCTCGAGTGCCTTCCCCTTTAGGACTCTCCCTCTCTCTTATCTCCAGCGCATGGGCCTCTTGGGGCTGGTGCCCTTGGCCCATATAGGCCAAGGCGCACCCCTACAGCCCATGTGGCCCCACGGGGCAGGTGGACCCCCGGACCCCTTTCGGCACTCCCGGTACAATACCGATAACATGCGAAACTTTTCCGGTGACCAAAATAAGACTTCGTATATATAAATCTTTACCTCCGGACCATTCCGGAACTCCTCGTGACGTCCGGGATCTCATCCGGACTCGAACAACATTCGGTTTGCTGCATACTCATATTCATACAACCCTAGCATCACCGAACCTTAAGTGTAGACCCTACGGGTTCGGAGACATGCGAACATGACCGAGACGGCTCTCGGGCAATAACCAACAGCGGGATCTGGATACCCATGTTGGCTCCCACATGCTCCTCGATGATATCATCGGATGAAACACGATGTCGAGATTCAATCAACCCCATATACTATTCCCTTTGTCAATCGGTATTTTACTTGCCCGAGATTCGATCGTCGGTATCCCAATACCTCGTTCAATCTCGTTACCGCAAGTCACTTTACTCGCATCCGTAATGCATGATCTCGTGACGGACACTTGGTCACTTTGAGCTCATTATGATGATGCACTACCGAGTGGGCCCAGTGATACCTCTCCGTAACACGGAGTGACAAATCCAGTCTCGATCCGTGTCAACCCAATGACACTTTCGGAGATACCAGTAGTGCACCTTTATAGTCACCCGATTACGTTGTGACGTTTGGTACACCAAAGCACTCCCTACGGTATCCGGGAGTTACGATCTCATGGTCTAAGGAAGACATACTTGACATTGGAAAAGCTCTAGCAAAACGAACTACACGATCTTGTGCTATGCTTAGGATTGAGTCTTGTCCATCACATCATTCTCCTAATGATGTGATCCCGTTATCAATGACATCCAATGTCCATAGTCAGGAAACCATGACTAACTATTGATCAACGAGCTAGTCAACTAGAGGCTCACTAGGGACATATTGTGGTCTATGTATTTACACGTATATTACGATTTCCGGATAATACAATTATAGCATGAATAAAAGACAATTATCATGAACAAGGAAATATAATAATAATCCTTTTATTATTGCCTCTAGGGCATATTTCCAACAGCATCGCCTTAGCATGCTCTTTGTTTTGGAACAACATTTCAACCGTGGTATTATAGGAGCATACCACATCACCTTGGCAGGAATCTTCTTCCTGGGGCGCTCGCCCTCGACATCACCAGGGTCATCGCGGCTGATCTTATAGCGCAATGCACCGCATACCGGGCACGCGTTCAAATCCTCGTACTCACCGCGGTAGAGGATGCAGTCATTATGGCATGCATGTATCTTCTGCACCTCTAACCTTAGAGGGCAGACAACCTTCTTTGCTACGTACGTACTCTCGGGCAATTCGTTGTCCTTTGGAAGCATCTTCTTCAACATTATCGGCAACTTTCCAAATCCCTTGTTAGATACACCATTCTCTGCCTTCCATTGCAGCAATTCCAGTGTGGTGCCCAGCTTTTTCTTGTCAGCTTCGCAATTCGGATACAACAATTTCTTGTGATCCTCTAACATGCGCTACAACTTCTTCTTCTCCTTTTCACATGCGCAGTTTCTCTTTGCATCGGCAATGGCCCGACCTAGATCATCAGCGGGCTCATCTGATGCCTCTTCTTCAGCTTCTTCCCGCATTGCCGGCTCAACTTTATTCAGGGAACCCATGGCATGGATAGCTGTCGTCGTCCTCTTCTTCTTCATTGTCTTCCATCATAACCTCTTTTTCTCCGTGCTTGGTCCAAACATTATAGTGGGGCATGAAACCGGACTCAAACACGTGGACGTGAATGGTTCTTGACTTAAAGTAATTGGTATCATTCTTACAGCCGACACATGGACAAGGCATGAAACCATCCACCCGCTTGTTTTCCTCAGCCGCAAGCAGAAAAGTATGCACGTCATTAACGAACTGGGGAGAGCATCGGTCATCGTACATCCATTGCCGGCTCGTCTTCATTACACAGCACCGACTAGACCAAATTAATACAAGTTCATACATAAAGTTCATAAAACACTTATTCTCATAAAACAAACATACACATAACTCTCTAGCTAAAGCATTTAAATGCAACAACAAATGCGATCAAGATCGCAACTAAGGTAACAATTGTTCCAATAGCATAATGATACCAAGACTCACTATCAATGGCATATTTTCTAATCTTTCTAATCTTCAAGCGCATTTTCTCCATCTTGATCTTGTGATCATCGACGACATCGGCAGCATGCAACTCCAATTCCATCTTCTCCCCTCAATTCTTTTCAAATTTTCTTTCAAATACTCGTTTTCTCTTTCAACTAAATTTAACCTCTCGACAATAGGGTCGGTTGGAATTTCTGGTTCACATACCTCCTAGATAAAAATATCTATGTCAACTTGATGGGCTTAATTTGTTATAAACACGAAATGCAACAAATAGTTATAAAGAGAATATCGACATCCGAATCATAACCGGACGAGGGCCGACGGGACGGATAACAAAACCATGGCACTATGTATAACAAACAACGTACGGGTAATATAATTATACGAGTAACTATATATCTAAATCACACAAACATGAATTTTTAATATAAAAAAGATAAGAACAAGAGGCTCACAACAAGGTGGTGCCGGCGACGGGACGGTGCGGGCAATCGACGGTGATTAGGACGGAGACGGGAGGCACTAAGTAAACCGCACCTACATATGAAACTAAGTGTTATTTTGACCTCAAATTGCATATAAATCAAATACTACCACATATAATTCCTCCCAAAATAAAACCCACAAATCACTATACTTATAGGGCATTGCAAGAGCTAATCTAGCAATCAGATATGAAAAGACAAAGTTGCTAACCTTTGTGATCACTTGGATGGATGGGGTGCCTTCAAATCTTCACAAATTTTGGCAAAAATTGAGTGTGAGCTCGAGAGAAAGAGGAAGAAAACGGAGGAGAGGGAAAAAACAGAGCGCTTCGGCTCGTGCTGGATGAAGCACTATATATAGTGTGACCTTTAGTACCGGTTTGTTATATGAACCGGGACTAAAGGTTCGTCTCTAGTCCCGGTTCGTGGCATGAACCGGTACTAAAGGTTCTGGCCGGGCCCCAGCCTGACACAAGCCTGCCACCACCTCATTAGTACCGGTTCGTGGCACAAACCAGTACTAAAGATTCTCCACGAACCGGTACTAATGAGAGCCATCCACCTAGCCGTTTGAACCGGCACTAATGGTCACATTAATACCGGCTCAGTTACAAACCGCGACTAATGTGTTTCATATTAGGCCCTTTTTCTACTAGTGTTAGCCCGCAACAAGGCAGCAATTAAAAAAATAGATTCCTAAATGCCCCTTTGAAGTAGTATTCACCACTTGCTGTGTTCTTGTTAATTGGGCAGGTCTGCAACAAGGTAAATGTGTAGCTAAATTGAAGACTGGAGCGGAGATGCTCAGAGCCAATGCGACTAATATGCTGAGAATTTGCCGGGGCTCCATCCAAGGCACATCTGGCTTTGCTGATGTCGGTGGCTGTTAGAGCATCTACAGTCGGTCTCCTTAAATTGATCAGGTGGGCGAGAGGACCACTAACCAGACAAGAAACATAAGTAAAAAGTTGACCTAACCAAACCCCTCAAAGCCTTCTTAAATGTCTGGGACGTCCGACAACCCTCATATTCATCTCATATATGGGATGAGTATGACGAGTGCTCGGACGTGTCCGATCAGTGGTCCTGCGTCCGTCACATAGGATTGGGCCTCATAGAGCATCTTTTTTCTTTTTTTAATTATTTCTTTTCTTTCTCTCTCTCCTCTCCATCAATTCCATGCATGTGACCAGACATATCAGAAAAAAGTGAGGGACATGGCTCCGTGAACAAGAAAATAGAGAGTCAAAGCGGACACGACCGAACGCTGACCGGGTGCGTCCGCGGGTGTTTGAGGGGCGAAATGGTACAGTCCAGCTGTAGATGCCCTTAGTCAACAGTTGATCCCTGTTCTACGTGCCTAATTGATTGTTTGGCTGTTTACCTTTTTGGTATTGGGCTATCTTGAACCGCTCATAGTTAGGTTATGTGTGTTATTAGGCTTTTGCCCCGTAGTGCACGGTACCGATTGTGGAAATGCGTAACGGGTTTTCTGATAATTCATCGGACTCGCTTTTAGCCCTTATTGTTCAAAGTGAGTGTACGGTCCGATGAATTGTTCTAACAAAACGAGTTCAAAGTTCTTGGTCATCATACATAGTTTATGCATACACTAAATTACACTAATAGCTAGGGGATAGGCGGCCACCGTACCCTAAAACCCAAAATTGGCTCACCGGAGCCATTCGGGTGCGGCGGCGACACTGCGGCGGCAGACATCCTCAGTCGTCGTCATCGGAAACGAGGTCGATGTAGATGTCGTCCCACACCTTCTTCTCACGGCGCCATGCGTCTTGGTTGTCGACAAACTCCTTCTCCTTCACTGCCCATGCTTGAGGAGGACATCGTCGAGGTTCGCAAGCTACCGCCGGCGCTGCTCCTCCTCCTCCTCCCGCACGCTGCGCGCCATGATTGCCCGCTCGAAGATTTCCGCCTCGGCGGGGATCCTTGCTCGATGACTCCACCTCCCCGCAGCACCGGCTCCGCCTCGAGCTCTTGCTTCACCACGCGGAGGGTTTGCTTCAGGTTTACGGAAAAAAAAATGTCCAACCCGTCGAGTGAACCAATACAAAACCGTATTGAATGGCAAAATGCCCAACGAGCCACCCTATCATCGGTGCATACTAAGTCCAACACCGTACGATTTACGACTACGCCGACGGCTGACCGTCTGGTGGACTGGTGAGGGTTGTTAGTTCAAGTGAGGACTTACGCCTTGCGCCGGGGTGGGACGCGTACGTCCGTCCTCTCCCCGGCCTGGTCGCGAGCTGAGTAATAAACCACGAGCGGCGCGGCGACCGCGCCCATGGGGCAGGACGGGAGTTGCCGAGTTGGTAGCTAGGTCGACCGTCGTATGCTAGGCTACACGGGAACCCGACCAAGTGCATCCGTGTCGGACTGTCGGTCCTGCATTAGAAAGCACAAAGCGACCGGTCGTTGTCCGCGGCTGCATGCACCTGGCCGGTTTCAACGTACGTACGCACCATATATGCTCAGATAGGTCTGCATTCACATACTGCACGTGATGCTGCATTGACCAACAGATCCACCTAAGACGTCGATTCATACTTCCAATCCTTCATAGGCAGAGGGGAGCTCGAAAAGTGCCTGCAGCTACCGAGCTTCATTGCTCTTGATATTTGAATTTTTTGAAAAACACACTTTCAATGCTCAAAAAAATCTTAAAACAAATATGTGAATACGTACACATATTCCTAAGGACTGATAGAAATCTAGAGAAGAAATACTATGTATTTTGGGAAATATAAAAAATAGAAATTTCTGACAGAAATGGCACCTTTTTTCTCCTATATACTGTCAGAAATTTGTTTTTTTTTCTATAGTTCAAAACAAAACAAGATTTGTACCGAAACTTGCAACGGGTATTCGGAATGTGTATATGCATCCCGGGAAATAATTTCACATTTTTTTGAAACTTTAAAAATACGAATTTGAAAAAGTCAAATATAGAGAGCACTGGTGCTCGGGTGCTGCAACGCCGCTCTTGAGGGGAGCTTTGATACATGACACTTGAGAATTAGCAAAGCCTTTTAAGAACGTGGCAATCAGGCTTGCGCCTATTTCATCTCAAGATTTAACTTTGATCATTAATTTAATTAACAAAATATAAGTTGTGTGCCGAAAAACTATACCATTGCAAACTTCTTTTGAATACTAATTCAAGGGATCACACATAAACTACATTCGGTTTAATTTTGACTGCGTTGCATGCCTTATTCAAAAGAATGTAGGGAGTATATACATTGTATGGAGTGGCTTCCTCTCAATCAATTGAAAATTAACTACCTTTCTTAGCTGACTCCACAATTATGTTCATACACATCTAAAAAAATGGCAACCGTGTTATTAAAATGTGTTCATCTAGTGCAAAAACAAAATGTAGTGCCTTCTTTTAAAGTTCACAGTAATTAGTTTTTGACCTGGATCCCAACATCAAATTAACGGCGTTTGGTGTCTGACTGAGAGTTAACTAACTCTCAATCGACAGAGAAGTAGCAAAACTAAGTTTGCATGGTTCCGTGATTTGGTTCCGTTGGCACCTAGTACAAAAATACTGTATATGGGCACCTAGTAGTTCTTGTCCCTTTGAGGAGCTAGAGGTCCAGCATCGCAAGCTTAATCACATGGAGCATATTGTTTTGTTCATACGTGCGAGATCTCGTTGGCTTAAACTAGAAAGTTCACATACATACATGCATGTGTTAAGAGAGGCAACTAAACTAGTGCCCCACCTGGCCCTACGTGCATGAGCCATGAGGAAGTTAATTAGCCTCCCGGACGTCGCGATCAGCTGCCGCGGGCAATGACGATGTATTCCCTCTAGTCATTTCAAATGGACACAATATACAAATGTATGTAGACATACTTTAAAGTGCCTACACTTATTTTATTTCGTATGTAGTCACTTGTTGAAATATCTAGAAAGATAAATATCTAAGGAACGGAGTAAGTATCATGTATGCATGCATTCCGAGTCGCTTTCCAACTAAAGAAAAAAAGGTCGCTGTCGCCACACATTAACGACCTCCATGGCCCCAAAATAGTGCTCCCTCGAGCTCCAAAGCCCAAGATTCCTCTCTCCTCCTCACTGATTGCGTGCTTTGACCGGTCTGAAGCAAGTGCTCTCCCTGTCTCCGTTGACACTGACAGCACGAGCGCATTGATCGATGACGAATTGGCATGCGTCACCGCACCAACGTGCACTCTGCTGCTGGCCCCGTATATATAGCAGCTCCATCGTTCCGCCTGTATCCAGAGTCCAGACCACCGGATAGATCATCAACCCAATCCACTTTCTCAGACAGACAGACATACAGACTAGTTAACACGTCGACAAGGTGAACGTACACGTAGACATCGGCCGTCGTCGCAACCCCGCAGGGGAAGACCGGAAGAGAAGAGAGATGGGCTCGTGCGTCTCGCGCTCGACGGCGTCGGTGGAGGGGTCCGGGCGGGCGGTGGCCACGGCGAAGGTGGTCGGCCTAGACGGCTCTTTGGCGCAGTTCACGGCGTCCGTCGCGGCGCACGAGGCGCTGGGGGACGCCGCCGGCGTCTCGAGCTTCCTGTGCAGCGCCGACGAGCTCCGGTTCGACGCGCCGGCCCGTGCGCTGGCGGCCGAGGAGGCGCTGCAGCCTGGGTGGCTCTACTTCGCGCTGCCCATGTCCATGCTCCGCCGGCCGCTCTCCGGGCAGGAGATGGCCGCCCTCGCCGTCAAGGCCAGCTCCGCGCTCGTCGTCGCCGACGGTAAAGGGCGGAAGGCGGCTCGGGTGGCGCCGCTCGTCGTCGCTGAGGAGGGCGCCGGAAAAGAGGACGGTGGATGGAGTCACCCCGCGCATGGAAAAGGCGATGCGCTCAAGACGGTGCACGGCGGTGGTGAGACGGTGGGGAAGACGAGGCAGCGAGCTGGTGGTTCCTACGGAAGCGGCACGAGTCGTCCGGCAGGCGTGCAAAGGTTAAGCTCCATTTTGGAGGCCGATGACTGAGTCCACTTGATGATTTTTGCAAATGGTTAATTAGTAAAGTTTTGTGCGCTCGATCCCCCAAGCTGAGGTGGAGATCAGTGTATATATATACTGCACCACATACTATATACTACTCCCTCCGTTCCGAATTACTTGTCCCGAACGAAGAGAGTAGTATTGTACAAATGTACAGGTTGCATCAATTTCATATGCACATTCTTCCTTCTTCTAAAGTTTTCCAGTTCATCCTCGCCCCTTCACTTTCATGTCAAGTGGGCCTTCTTATGGGCCGGCATGGATGGTTTTGGGGCACCAAAGTGATGATGTTAACATGAACCTCTTCTACGAGTTAACCATAATAGCTCCGGACAATGGTTGAACTATAAAAGTTTTGCTTTGGCCTTAGCTTGGGGGAAGAAAGCCGAAGGATATCGTGTTGTTTATTTTCGCCATCTCCAAGTGCAAGAAGAACCTGTAGTGCTCTTTCTACTGGGAAATGGACCAGGAACATCAATTAAAGTTCGGGCTCTTGGTATCATCACTCGGAAGATCAAAGAGGAAGCCAATATGTGGAGTCTGGAGGGAGTGAGGTAATTAAGTTTGATCATGTCGCGAGAGTAGGCCTATGTGTAAATAGTTGTAAAACTCTTCTTAATTAATACGATGAGGCAAAGCTTTTGCCTCATTTTCCAAAAAATAAAAGATAGCAACCAAGGAAGATCGCTAGACTCTTGTCACCTCTCCCACTCACCTCCCCCTGCAACTTCAAATCCCCAATCACCTTCCTTTTGTCACTTCACTCCCCAAACCCCTCTTCCTAATGTCTCTCTAATCTCCTTCAATAAATTTCAAAATTCAAATTCACATCGTCGTGCTAAGTCTAGCAATGCCACCCCTACCCCTTTCTCCCCCACTCACTTTGTTCTTTCTCGTTGTGTATTTCTACTTCCCTCACCCCCCCTTCAATCCTAGTTATGGGGAATTTTTTAATATATACAAATCGTTGCCTCATTTCAACACATAAGGTAGAGTTTAACTTACAGAACTATTGGTCAAGCGATCAATAGAAACAAAAGATACTCTCAAGTTAATGAAAGACTTTATTGTTTAGTTCATAATCACCCAATTAGGCGCCTAAACCTTAATGCACACGAAGATTATGGATGTTTGGAAATACCCTACGCTTGTTCTGTATTTCCCCTGAGACTAGCATGAACAACGATGTTGCGGCTATTTTCCAGCTTGGTCGATCATGGGCCACTAGCAAACAACAATCTTTCACACATACGACCCCTTTCCAAGCAATAGGATAAACATATTGTACCCTGAGTCGTTCCTTCACCACGTACTAGGTTCAAGTGGCCTAACTGCATTGAAAGAGCATGTGTCGCTGACTCGGACACATAAATACCTAATAAGCAAACCCCGTATTTTGGACAGAGTTTGGCACTACTCCAAATGATGATAACCGTAACTATGGTTGCTTCGGCTCCTCCCCACCCCTTAGAAGAACGTCTAAAAAGCTGGCGCCGTCAGGCATTGGCCAATCAACGAGAACTTCCACTAAACTGTTTTTCAAGTCCCGAGGTCTGGCTGCGCATGAGAAGTGTAAGTCCAAGGCTTCAAGAATTCCTGGATGTGCACAACAAGAAGTGTTGTGTGAGTGTTGGTTTGTGAAATCCACACATTGTCATTAGATCTGGTTTAGTAGACTAGTTTTCCTTTTAGGGAGAGAATGAACAGTTGCGGCAATATCTTTTGGACATTGGTCATCCGCACAAGCCGAGTAATAGAATTTATCTCTGCCTCCTTCTTCCTCATATTCCTCCTTCTCCTTCTCATTTTCCTCATTTTCCTCCTTCTCCTTCTCATAGGGCATTGTTAAAGTAACAAGGATGCTGACAACAATGACAACATATTGTTAATAGCACAATGGTGTTGGACAGACCCAACTAATGATATACTACGAGATCCAGTCGTAACTTTGATATCTGTATTAGCTTCTCATGTGTTAGTGTATACTCACATAGTCACATCCACCATGAGAATGTCGTGTACCTTCATACTGTATGGTTGCTTTGAGGTTGTCAAACATTTCCAGTAAATGGGTGATCATAACGGTAAATTTTGGGTACATTAGAAAAGTATGTCAAAAGACTCGATAGTTCAAGATTGGGATTTGCTCCTTCAATGATGGAGATATATTCTCCGAGTCCACTCGGTATTGCGGTATCCATCATCGTATGGCCATATACACTGTGATATGATCACGTGGATATAGGAATACAGAAATGAGAGAAGAGAACAAAACCGGTTACGAGGATAACTTGATATTGTGGTCAAGTAGTTGCTTCACAAGGATACCGACAAAAATCTCGCCTCGGATTTTATTAAGTACCGCGAAGCAAAGAGAATTGTGTGTGCAAACAAAATGTTCGCTCAATAAATATCTTTATGTGTATCCATCATCGTAAGTTCAATCGTAGATTGGGGCAAATTCTTGAGACTGGGAGGTTTCACTTAGCTGCGGGAATGTACACACCATCACCAACATCTACTTCTACATTGTGTTTCTGTGTACTAAAGATTGATCTATCTCTATGCATCTTCATAGTGATTCTAGGCATGTATGTTAGTGCGGTATTTTTTAATTTTGTACTACGTCCCCTAAATAGTTGGAACCTCTTTTAGTTTTGTAATTTTTTTAGTGAGAACAGCTAGTGCATGTCATGGAACCTCATTTACTTTATGTTGACCTTATAAATAGGATTTTTTTTCTATGAATTATAATAAGTTTCCAGTAAGACTTTCTCATAATATTGTGTGTAAAGTAAGTATGAACATTAAGTCTTCACGAATGACTTAATATTCCCTTGCAAAGATCAAGTGAATGTTGAGACTGTACTTGCAACAACCATAAAAAAATACAAATTTTACAAGGCTTACATTATAAATTTTGGTAATTATTTAACAAATGGTTTTTCCCACAAGCAAAATTTGCTTCAAACTTTTCAAATAACCTTATCTATCTACTCGTTACTTGCCATCCGTTTTGGCCCAATGGAGGAAGCCCATCTGGCCGCGCACTGTGGCCTAGGTCCGGAGAGCTGGCAAAAAATAAAATTGCTGATGGAAAGGTTCGATCTTATGACCTGTCAACCGGCCACACACAGTTTGTCCAACTGACCCAGCTAGAGATATGAGAGGATTTTTTTGTCTCCCGTTGCAACGCACGGGCCTTTTTGCTAGTATTAAAGGGAGGTAATATTCTTGGTTCCGTTCCACTTCGTTTGGTCCCGCTTTAATTAATTTCACGTATACTATTTCACAAGCAAAATTTGCTTCAATCTTTCCATATAACCTTACATATAGACATAAAAGAAATATCAACTAAATTGGATCTATTTTTTAGAAGAAATAGCATGAAACTACCATAATTCTGGCAAGGGTTCTGAAAAATTACCGCTTTTGGAGTAAATTAGCATGCTCCACTGACGAGATGGCGCCAAAGCATCAGAAAGTTAGTACCATCTGCTCGGACCGTTTGTGCCCCAAGCGTCGTAATCAGCTGCCGCAAGCCGTGACGACGGGCGCGATTAGCCATAACCCCGGGCGATCGTCCATGACACTGTCTGCTACTGCGTATTTTGTTCTGAAACTCGCTGTCAACCACGTCTCGATCGTTAATTAATTATTAAGCTGGCCATGCATGCACCATCCAGGCCTGTCACCCACCGGGAACCTTCGACTAGGAGTACGTGGCCGAGCAGAACTACCCACTCATGCATAATTTTGACTGTTACTATTTTCGTCCTGGTTTATTAATCTTTCTTATAGTTTGAGTTAAACTTTAACCATTGATTTAACTATAAAAAAATAAATTATATACCTCAGAAATAGTATCATTGGAAACCTTTTTCAAATATGAATCCAATAATATAAGTTTTGTGACATAAAACTTACAATTTGTTAGTCAAAGTACACAAAATACGAAGGGACCAATAAACAAGTTGTCATCGTTGTTGTTTATCCATTTCCTTTTAGACCGTTGACTCTTCATGGCCACGGACAGCGTGGACTTTGTCGCCACTAGAGTCATGCAGCCAGCGGCCACAACTTGTCCTTCAAGTACCCCAGTGCAGTGCAATGCAAGTTCTCTCCTTGTCTCCGTTGACACTGACAGGGTATGACGAACTGGCCTGCGTCATGGCATAAACACATCATGAACCTCTTGCACACCTCTCCTGAGTCCTGACTCCCAACTATAAAAGGCTGGATCACTACGACGAACAAGTCGTCCCAAGGTAATAAATGGGCTCGTGCGTCTCGCGCTCGCCGGCGTCGTCGGCGGTGGCGGGATCAGGGCGGGCAGTGGCCACCAAGACAGCGAAGGTGGTGGACGTAGACGGCTCCATGGCGCAGTTCGCGGCGCCCGTCACGGCGCGCGAGGCCCTGGATAGTGTACAAGAGCTCCGCCCAGGCGCGTCGGTCTTCCTGTGCAGCTCCGACGAGCTCCGCTTCGACGTGCCCGCCCGTGCCCTGGCCGGAGACGAGGCGCTGCAGCCCGGATGGCTCTACTTCGTGCTGCCCATGTCCACGCTCCGCCGCTCACTCTCCGGGCCGGAGATGGCCGCGCTCGCCGCCAGAGCCAGCTCGGCGCTGGCCGTCGCCAGCGGCGTTGCGTCACCCCCGCGGCGCAAGAACGGGGCCGGGGTGCCCGGCGCCAACGGCAAGCGACGGAAGGCGGCGGCTCGTGTGGCGCCGCTCGTTGTCGCCGAGGAGATCGCCGGACCGGACGGTGGATCGGATCATCACCATGGGTACGGCAAATACGGCGGGGATGAGCCAGCGGCGAAGGCGTGGAAGAGAAGTAGTTGGGGTGGAAGCCGCAGCAGCACTCGCCGTCGTCGCCGTGCATCTGGCACCCCAACGCTGAGCTCCATTTTGGAGGCCGACGACTTCTGAGCAACCCCGTAATGATTCAACGGTTAGATTCTTGGGAGTTGGGAGTGGTTAGCAACTTTTTTTTGGGTAATATCATGGATTAGTTTAGTTGAGTTAATTGGTCCAGTTTGTTGCGTTGCTCGACCGATGTATATACTGCATACGAGTTATATGTACAGCATGCTTGATCCTTCGATGTGCACGTGTAAAATCTGTATCGTGAAAACTCATATATACAGATACTGACACTGCATGAAAGTATCACAATTTTGGACCTAGCATTCTGTTTAGATGTCTGAATTCTGCATTGACGCTCGGCTTTTGCTCGCTCCAAGGTTACACGATCTTGGGTCTGCAGTTCAGATTTGATTGCCCGAACATTCGAGGTAATTAAACATATTTTTGCATTTAATGATTTTGTGAGGTGATGTGTTATGTGCGAAAAAATTGATACAAACTTGGATTATGGTGTTGGATGGTTTGAATTTCAAATATTGTCGAATTATAGGCAATGGTAGAATTTGCATGTAACTTGGCACATGCTATAGTATATGGTTTTGTGCATCACCTGATGCAGAGGTCGAGAGTCTTCCCCTCTTTTCGTAAAAAGAGAGAAATAATTTTGAGGAGTTTACGTAGGAGTTGGTTGGAGTGCACACAAAATAACAAGGTCCCTATGGGCAACTCTAGCAAATTCTCAATGCTTAACTCTCAAAACACACTTATTTGGAGACCCCAAAAAACATTCTAGGTATTGGGAGGTTGTGACCGAACACATCCCCTAAACTTAACTCCCATTTTGCTTTCATTTACTAGTCCTCATCTCTTTCGTGTGTAAACACCATTTTCACATCATATTCTATTCAAACATTGACATTTAAAAAGCGCAAAGTTCAGCAACATTTGAAAATGCATAATTTTCAAATTTTCACTTTCCAATTGAAACCACACTTGCGCAAGAATTCAACCAAAAGACGCTTCATATAATCCCAAAAAGGTTATCAAAATACCACATATGTCATCAATCAAAAGAACACAAAACATAATACAACAAAGTGCATCACCCCCCGGCACTACATCCGCAAAAGTGTCAGCTCCATGGCTCCTTCAAAGTCTTTCCAAGAGTGAGCTCTCAACACACACTTTCCTAGTCAATCATTCCACTTATGTCCAAGGACATGAACCTTGCCTCTTGCTCCTTGTTGTCCATTTCTTGCTTGTACAGTGCTTGGATGTAGTTCGAATCCTCCCCTTTTAGCACTCCACTTGGATGTCGGAGTTCAATCTCATAAACACAACATGTCCACTAGTTGCAACAATATAGAATTGTACTCCAGCAGTGTAAGATTGAACATTGTGTTCAATTGGAATGAATCTTCACATTGCATTGCTAGTGCTCCTCAATGAACCATTGAACCTCTAAAAGGTGTTCTTGGTTTGATAAGTGCCAATAGGTGCATCAAGAGAAACATTCATCTGTGCCAAGAAGAAATGCCTCATCCTACTCTACCTTGTGATTGGATGCTCTTACTTTCATCTTGTTTGTTGTTAGAGTCTACACCTTAGCAACTTATAAACCTTGTTCCAATTTGGCACTCACATTATCCATTGAGAAGGCAATGCCATGGAGCCCAATATGTCATCCAACATGACCTCTTGAATCAGAATCCGGTGCCCTTTGCGAACTACAGTGGACATGTGCATGATCTTATAAAAAAGCTACTCCATTTCAACTTCTGAATTTTAAATTCCATACACCAATCACATAGTGACAATATCTATTTTGCTTTTCATCATGAAAGTTGAAAAAGAAAACATTAAAAAGACTCTCAACAATTTGGCCATGCACCTCATGCATTCCCAAGCCATCGTCAAGATCGACAACATCAGAGGCCGAAAGGTTCTGTAGCAATGGAGTTGAAGGGCGCCTGAGGAGAGCTAAAGCCAGAGGAGTGCAATCTTCTTCCTTGGTGAAGCGGTGCGCTTCAAGGGTGGTGCGAGCGCCACAGGGGCATGCCAGAGGTGGGAGGTGGAGTGGCATGTAGGTGCCGCCCACGGTGGCAATGACAGTGGCTCGAGACGACCGCGACATATAGCCGACAGTGGTCGGCAGGACCACCTTGCCCTATTGGCGTCACGGAGCCGTGGGTGGTGCCGAATTGGGAGTGTGATTTGGGAAGGATAACTTCCACACCTATTGGGGAGTTTTTTCTGTTCTTTTTGGAGTTAAGGCACCGCCAGAGATGTGCTAAAGTTGATCAACTCCCAAGAGTGATATTCTTTTCGGAGCTAACGAATTATTGATGGTATGCTAGCTAGAGTTGCTCTAGAGTTAGGAGTCCCTGGGAAGGTTTTAGAGTGGCATTCTTTCTCCATTCTTAGCATGACGTTCGCCTTGCTCTCAGATCTTTTGTGCTTTATGATTGCGAAAATTAAGTTTAGTATACGTTCGTTCTGTCCTCTTCAGTTAGCTAAACCGTTTCAGCTGCAAGACCGTTTGTGACTCCCGTGTTTGACGAGTTAACTAACTATACTTAGTCTCGTGTCATAATCCGCTACCGCCAGCCGTGACGACGACGAGTCTAGCCGTGACCCCAGACGATATAGACATGGCACTGACAAGTTGCTGTCGCTGCGTATTTTGTTCCAAAAGTCGCTGTCACCACTGAAATAGCCATTCACCCCACCCCACGTACCACTTGACAGTCGGACAATTGGCACTTCCTGCCACTTTCCTGCAGGAACCTTCGATCAGGAGATGAGATCTATCTACTCACGGATCACTTTGACCGCTATACAAGTGGCCTCTACGGCGACTTTGTCACCACGAAACTAAGTCCAACTCCACCGCACGACCCCAAGGACGTCCGGTTTGGCTGGATTTTGTCCCTTTGGGGCGCCGATGGGTTCGCCCATGTCCGGCTTTGTCAGATGGGTCGTGCGTGCGCCCACCACGCGGCCGTACCCCAAATCGTGTCCGGGGTGGACGTGAATAAAAAAAAAATATAAATATTAGAATGAAATAACTAAAAAAATAAATAAACGCATTAAAAAAACATAAAACATATATAGGGGTCGGCCACAAAACGGCCCAGTTTTCACGGCCACTTAAAAGGCCCAGTTTCATAATTAACATATAAAAAAAGAAAAAAAAACGCCTCCCGCGCGCTCCTGCCGCGCCCGTCGGTGCCGTGGGCGTCGCCGTCTTCACTGGCCGCCGGTGTCGTCGTCGTCGCTGACGAGGTCGACGTAGGCGGCGGCGTCCACAAGTGGGCGGCGGCGTGCGTGGTAGACGGGCGGGCTGGACGGCGGAGGTTCTGCACCACCTCCTCCCGTGGCGACGCCTCCGCCCGGCTCGCGACGGAGTGGCTCGCCGATTCACGCCACGCCGGGCGGCAATCTCCGAGAAGATGCAGACCGAGCCCACCCGATCCCAAAGAATGCCGAAAAGCGGCCGATCGCTCCTCCTCCATGGCGTCCTCCTCCTCTCCTCCATCAAGGCCGCCATCTGCAGCTCCGGAAGGCCACGCCGCGGCGGCAGACAAAGTGCAATGGCCTCCTCCAAGCCGTCCCATTGCCGCTCGTCGTGGGTGTACATGGAGTCGTCCATGACACGCTGCACGATCCGGGCCTCCTCCTCCGCTGTCATGCGAGGAGGTGGAGGTGGTGACGGAGAAGGGGAAGGCGACAGCGTAAGGCCGCGCACGCGTGTACGCCCGTGCACCTCTCGGCGTGGCCGCCGCGCCCCGACACCGTCAAAGCGGCGGCGATGCGCGGGCGCTTGTCGTGCTTCGTCCGAGCCACGTGTCCCACAGCGTGGAGTCGGGCCATACCGCTGTCGTAGAACAGGTCGTCGGGGAGGAGGCGGCGGCGCTCGATCTCATCGCGGCCTTGCGCGCCGCCGCCGCACAGAGGAGGATCGGGACCCGGTCGGCGCTGAGGTGCCACCCGTTGGGGAGGTGGACGTCACTTCCATGGGACCGGCGTCCTCGTATCCCAGTACCTCCGGCACAAGTCCGTCGCGAGGTACTGACGGTCGCGCTCGCCGGCGGGCCTAGGGTTGATGGTGAAGAAGCGGGCGGGGCTCGGCGGGAGGAGCCTGGCGGAGACACGGCTCCTCCTTCTTCATGGAACATGGCGGCGCCACGAGGAGAGGCCGGCCTCACGGTCGTCTTGGCCCTTGCGGTTCCGAAGCCCATGGCGAGTGGGCGGCCGGCGAGCTCGAGGACGATGGGAAGGCTAGGGTTCGGCGCTGTCGGGGTTCGTGGAGGCCGCGGGGTGGCATGGGGCAGTGTGGACGACGACCCGTCCATGCTTCCCACTTAAAGAAGGACGACGACCGTTCGACGTGCGGATGACAGGTGGGGCCGCCCGCTCGTGCGCATTGATGTGGGCGGGTGGGAGGTAGGTGGCCGCCTGCCACGCGGCCCTGAGCGGACGAGGCGTGCGTCCGTTTGGTGTCCGCCGCGACCCAAACCCGGAAGTTTGCGCTCGAAATGGGTTGGCCCGAACACGAAACGAACAAGATACGCGTGCTGGGCCGCCTCGTTTGTCCCTTTTGCCCCAAACAAACAGGACCGGACAGGATGGGTCGCGCGCTGGAGTTGGCCTAAGCAGCCAGCATGCACCAACTTGTCCTTCAAGTGATCGATCAGAGTGCAACGCAAGTTCGCTCTGCTTGTCTCCATCCATTGACACTGACATCATGACGAACGGGCCTGCGTCATCCATAGCATAAACGCATGAACCCACTATAGAAAGCTTCATCACGCAACCGTATCAACGGACCAACCAACCCATTTCGCACTTGCTCACAGAACACACGCACCAACACGTCGTCACAAGGGGAGAAATGGGCTCGTGCGCCTCCCGCTCGCCGGCGTCGGTGGTGGCGGCGGTGTCCGGGCGGGCAGTGGCCACCAAGACGGCGAAGGTGATTGGCCTGGGCGGCTCCATGGCGCAGTACGCGGTGCCGGTCACGGCGCGCGAGGCACTGGTCGTGCGCAAGAGGGTGCTCGCCGGCGGTGATGAGACGGCTGGGAAGGCGAGGAGAGGAGATGGTTACTGTGGAACGCGCAGCAGCCGCCGTCGTCGTGGTGGTGGTGCAGGCGCGCAAAGGTTGAGCGCGATCTTGGAGGCTGATGACTTCTGAGTTAAACGATTCTCGGGAGCGGTTAATTTAATTCCGTTATTAGTTAGTTGGTTCTGTCCGTCGATCAACCCGATCGACCCATGTATATACCGCATACAACAATTCTTTGATGTTTTTCGACATAAAACTTATATTTACAGCTGGTGGTACTGCCAGAAAGTACAATTTGGAACTAGGTAATGCACTCCTTGCTGCACAGTTAAACGGGCTACGCTATCCAAAAAAAAGAAGCTAAAAGGGTTAGGCTTACACACGTGCTCGATTTCTGAATAGTCACACATTTCAGAACATCGTAACCTTCCTCCTCGGCCCGTGTTGCCCCCCCCAGGGCGTCTGGACGCGAACCCTAGGCGCCACCCCCAGCCCCCACCCTCCTCCCCTCCCCTTGTCGCCGCCGGGCAAAGCTTGGAGGCCGGCGCGTCGGGCGTGGCAAGCAGGCAGGTAGCGGTGTGTGGTGGCATAGCGGCTAAGTTATTTTACCGGTGCTGGGAGCTACCGGTGAAGTCCTGGCCCATGAAATGCTGCCAGCTAACTTTGTGTGGGCCAAGTATCCAATGTATTCCACTGCTTTCTCGCTTTTCCAACTTTGTATTTTTTTCACCTTGGTCCCATGCACAGACAAGACAACCCCGACACGCGTATCTTTTTCTCTGTGCACAGTGCCGACATGCACCTTATCCTTATCCGTACTTATAAGAACCCATCACTATTAATTTCCTTTTCATAATTTAGATGGTTCATATCTTGGAAACCAAATATTATTTTTTGAATTTTTTTATATATTTGAACTCATGATTCCAAGATCTTTAGAACGAGTTTAATTTTGGATACTTTTGAAACACGTCCAAATTGACATTTGAAACCACTTATTTCACTTAATATGTTTCACTTATTATTTTATTATTTTATAAAAACAAATATCAATAATTGAAAAGACAAATTTCAATATGTTGTCAGATTTCGGTTGGTTAATATGTTTCAGTCATCAAAATCGCTTTCACAAGACATATTTCACTTACTTGAAAAATCAATCTCATAAGTAGCATTTAAAAACATGATTAACGAAATTCAATTCTTTCAACGGACATATTTCAATAATTCCAAAACCAAATTCAATTCAATAATTCCAAAACCAAATTACTTAGAAAAATCAATCATTTCAATAATTCCAAAACCAAATTCAATTCAATAATTCCAAAACCAAATTACTTACCTGAAAAATCAATCATTTCAATAATTCCAAAACCAAATTACTTAGAAAAATCAATCATTTCAATAATTCCAAAACCAAATTACTTACCTAAAAAATCAATCATTTCAATAATTCCAAAACCAAATTACTTACATGAAAAATCAATCATTTCAATAATTCCAAAAACCAAATTCAATTCTTTCAATGGACATATTTCAAAAATACAATTCATAGATCATGTCTTACAAATCATGTTTCAATGGATTTCATACACAATCCACAACAAGTAATTTCATATATTTTAATAGAAATTAGTTTCACAACTTACAACACCACATTGAAATATATTTCAGGAAGTAATTTCATAATTTTCATTACATATCTCACTGAATTAAAAGTTACAAATATGAGAAAGACAATCCAATTTTGATAATTATATAACACTTTCACAGGCTAAAATAATCTAGTTTCACCACATTGAAATTAGTTTCTCATTGAATAATTTCAAAACAAACATTGCAATCAATTTTGAGAATTATATAACACTTCCACAGGCTAAAATAATCTAGTTTCACCACATTGAAACATAAACTTCAAAAAATACATGTCACTGAATTAACTGTTTCAAAAAACATTGCAATCAATTTTGAGAATTGTATAACACTTCCACAGGCTAAAATAATCTAGTTTCACCACATTGAAACATAAATTTCAAAAAATACATGTCACTGAATTAACGGCTTCAAAAAACATTGCAATCAATTTTGAGAATTATATAACACTTCCACAGGCTAAAATTATCTATTTTCACCACAATGAAACATAAATTTCACATAAATTAGTTTAACAACTTGCAACACCACATTGAATTATAATTCAGGCAAGTAATCACATATACTTCAGGCAAGTAATTTCATATATTTCAATACATATCTCACTGAAATAATAAGTTATAAGTATGAGAAATAGCAGTTTCATATATTTCAGACAAGTAATTTCATATATTTTCATAGAAATTAGTTTCACAACTTGCGACACAACATTGAAATATATTTCAGGGAACTAATTTCATAATTTATCTCACTGAATTAACAAGTTACAAATATGAGAAATAGTTGTTCCATATATTTCAAAGAAGTCATTTTATATTTTTCACAGCTCATCTAAACATAGCTATTTCAATTCATATCTCGCTGAAAATCATTCCAATCGTTTTGAGAAATATGTAACACTTCCACACACTGAAACAATTCAGTTTCACCAGATTGAAATGTAAATTTCCCATGCCCCCACGGACAGAGATCAGGTGAACATGCATGATTTTTTTCAGATTTTTTCGTAATGTTTAAATTTGAATTCGGGCCGCAAGGCACACGGTGACATGCAAAAGGTGCATGTCACCTGATCTCTGTCCGTGGGGGCGTGGGTTCCTGGGATGTGCGGGATCGAGACCTGGGCTCCATCCTGTATTGCATCTGTATATAGGTCTTGTATCCCGGAATCGGAGGGGAAAAAAGATATCTTGCGGGGTCCATCCGCACGAATCTAGAAGCATTGACGGATGGTGGATTTCCGCGGTAGCTCCGGCTCGGTAAAAAGGACTTTGCGGGTGGCATAGTGGTGGCAAGTGCCGGAGCGTCCACGACGGGCCAGCGCGGGCGATGCGGCGCGACGTTATCTTCTTGACGGGGTTGGGGTCGGTCAGATCTACGCACGCTGGAGTGGGGGCTGGCGGCCATAGCTCGGCAGGAAGCTTTGTGAAGCGGCAGGCCTGCAGAGCAGACAACGGTGTGTTGGCGACCGCAGATGCTGGTGGTGTAGTCCGGAGGCAGCGGTGCGAGTCCATGGCTAGACCGGCATCGGCGGCACTTGGATGGCTCGGCCAAGATGGAGTCTTGGCGAGCAGCGAGCGGCCGGCCATCTCTGTGCGGTGTGGCGAGCGGCGAGGCTCTCTCGACAGTACAGTTGGTTCATCATGGATATGTGGGTCCGACCATTGCAAGCCTGTCCCGTGGAGTGGGCGACAGCTGTTGCGGGTGGTGCTGGACCTGGTCGATGGTGCGGGGTGGCTGTGGTTCTTGTCTAGGCTGGGTGTCGATGGTGCGACTGTCGTTCTTCTTGCTGTGCGTCCGGTTGTAGACCCTCGGCTTGCAGTTGCTGGCGAAGTGTTGCGGTGGCAGCAGTGTGAACCTTCTGGGACGGTGTTGCCCAATTCCAGGTGGTGTGGTGAGGTGTGACGCGCGGATGAAAATCTTTCTCGGCTTTCGTCGGGCCAGCGGCGATGGCACCCGTGAATGTCTCCCCCTCATTGGGGGCGTCATCGAGGCGTGTTTGTCATGTCCCTCGCTCACACGGAGTTGTGGTTGTCTCCGGACGAAAGCCTCAATTTGGTGTTGGATCGACACAATGGCGGCGTCATCGACGTCGTTCCTCTGTTGGGAGCATTGGATGTGGAGACATGGCTAGTTCCTTGACGCTCTCCTCTGTTGTTCGTCGCTGTCCTCTTTGTTCCACGACGGTGCTATGTGCGCCCGTCGCCGGTGTGTCCAAGACGATGTCTTTCTCGGATCGGATCGAGTCCTGCCACCCACTTGCCACTTCCTCTTAGGCGATAAGAGTGGATGGTGCATCGACAAGTGATGTTCCGCGGAAGTTGGTGGTCTTCGGAGATGTTCGACGTCGATCAAGACGCGGTGTCGTGTTCTAGGTTGGATAGGCTCTTCTGCGTTGTAGTTTGCTTTGCGGTGTTGTTTGTCTTTGGTGTGGTGTTTGTGCTACTTTTGTTGTTCGTAGCGACTGTAGTTTCTTGTAACTGAAATTCCGCGTTCTATAAAGCTATAGTATGCCTTGGCGTACTCTCGAAAAAAACACATTTTCAAACGCGCTCTTGGCTAACCGCTTCGCTCTCTTTCTTTAGCGACAGACGAGTTCCTGCCAGCCTTTGGATGTGGGCGAGGCCGTGATCCCCACCCTCTCCGTCCGCTGCTCCGGCGGCGAGAGGAAGGGGGTGGGCTCCCGTTTCTTTCCCTGTTGTTCCATAGGTCTAGAGTTTCATCGTCATCTAGTAGCATCAGTTTGGTGAGATTGGTTTTGCATTCAATAAAGTGGCATTGGTCACTGTCGGGCACCATAGTTGTGCTTCACCGTGAAGCACAACTATGGTTTTTTTCGCACAGTGTGATTTTCATGCGATTTTTTTTCCTGAGAAAACCAAGCAAAATGCAATGTCGATTTTTTAAGAAACCTGAAAGGAACCCCAAAGGGCGTATAAAGAAAAGAAAGCGAGTTCCCACGGGGTGTGCCAGCTTGTGACACATGGCGGCACTAGGGCGCAGCACAAGGCAGTAGAGCTGCCACTGCGTGCACAGTGACGGAGCTACGCAAAAACCATTGGTGGGGCTAAACGAAGAAGATAAAGATCTGGGAGCAAAAGGCTATTTTCTAGTCATCTAGTTCCTTAAAAATATCAGACTTTTCTCGAAAGCTGCCGCCCCCCTCAACATAGCTCCGCCGCTGTGCGTGCGGCCGCAGGGTAAGCTCTCGAGCGGGTATGCGCTCATTAGTTGTCCCCAATTTTGTCTCAGTCTCAGTGGGTTGTAAGAAGCAATCGCATTGGATGCTTCTTTAGTAGGCCGACGCACTGCAGGAGGAGCTCTCGCTTATTTTTTATTAATATTTCTTAAAATGGGAAAAAAAATGAAATTTAAAAAATGCTCGTTCACGTGTTTGAAAAAGGTTCAAGCTGTGTTAAAAAAAGGGTACACACATCTCTCAAAAAATGCTGATATCATTCAAAAATCAATTTGACATAAACAATGTTTATATGTTTCAAAATAATGTTTGAGACCTTTTAAAACAATATACAACGTAAAACAATGTTCTTGCAATTTTAAGAAAAACTTGTGCCATTCAAAAAATGCCAGTGAAATTTAAAAAATGTTCATGATTTTCAATATATGTTTATGACATTTTTCGACAGTGTGATACAATGTAAAAAGAGTTTGCATATTTAAAAAATTCGTTTCACTAAAAAATGTTCAACATGTATTTTGACAATGTTGGACTAATATTCCTTACAATTATTTAAAATAATATTCTTAATTCAGCATGTATTAAAAAACTTGTATTAAAATGTTTCAGATGTATAAGAAAAGTGTACAATGTGTATTTAAAAAGGTACATATGTATTGGAAGAAAATAGAAATGAAAAACAAAAAGGAAAATAAAAAAATCCCCAAAGAAACACGGAAAATAAAAACAAAACAAAACATGCATAAGCTTATAAAACCGGTTCGGGCCAGTCATAGAAGCCTCCTAAAACCGCTCCATCAAAATCCCATATTGGGCCAGTCGATCTGGCGATCGCCTACTGTGAAACAGAGTATATTTCTCTCGTAATTCTTAGACTGGGTGGCCACTGGGATTTGTTTATAAATTATAGCAGAAATTTGAATGGGGGCAAGGCCATATAATTTCCACAGTTTGTTAGAGCATCTCCGACAGCCGCCCCAAACTAAAGCCGCGCCGCAAAATTGCTCATTTTAGCGCTACAAGAACCGTATATTGGCTCCAATGGCGGCGTAAAAACTGCACACAGCATATCTAGTTCAGCGCGCGGGCCGAAACTCCATTGTGCGCCGCTTATTTGCTGCGCCCGCTCCCGCGCGCTCGCTCGCAACTCACCCCCTCCCCCCCCCAGCCGCGGCGTCGCCGCCACCCGCGCCATCCGTTGACCGTTCCGGCGCTTCCCCGGCCTATCCCCGCGCCGCGGTGGCTTCCTCTGGCCCCCTCTAGTCACCGCCGCCCCTTGCGCGCGTCCGTCCTCCGACGAACAGCGCGCGGGCGCTCTCTGCCGCTCGGCGCCCGCAAGGTGTTCGACAAAACGTCTGCAAGATATATATCATGATTTGTGCGTTCAATATTGTATTGTTGAACTAGTTGTTGTGTTTATTGCACTATTTGTTGTATTGAACGATAAACTATTTATTTGAGTTGTAATAACGAAATTGAATTATTTATTTCGATTTATTTTTGTATGTGTTTGATCTTTTTGCTTCTGATTAGGAATGCATAGGTTGTTTGTGCGAGAGTCGCGCGCTCTGCATTTTTGCGCACTGCTGGAGCTGCACGCGCGCGCTGCATTTTAGCGCGGCTGCTGGAGCCAGGGCTATACGCTGCGCCAAATCAGGCGATGGGCACGCGACAAATTAGTTTTTAGCACGCGGCGCGTTCGGCGGCTATTGGAGATGCTCTCATGCGACTGATTTTGCAGTCAATCGGTCATGCTTGGCCAAAAGACACGGAACGACGACTACGACTGTAATTTTACGATGAGATGATTAATCCGAAGGTGAGAGAGGTCCGACAATTTCACTATTTGCCAACTTATTATTGGGAAATGAGATATATCATTGGCTAACAATTCTATTTTGCTTTATCCGTCTCACCACCTTTTCTATGCTTTTGTATCAGTATCACTATGTTTTTTCGGCGGCATTATATTCTATGTTGTCATTGGACTGTCAATGTGTTCATAGATATGACGTGAGGGACATCACAACAATGTGCATCAATTTATTTTTTATTTCTTTGTAGAACATATCTAGGTTTATTTTGTAGTCGTGTGATTTTTTTGAAACATGCAGTAGAGCTACATGTATATTCATTAAGAAAAAAAAGGAGTCAATTATACAGGTGGTGTTAGAACTTGACGCAAACGATCACTTTAGTACTAGAACTTATGGCATACATTGAACTGGTGTAATAACTTGGCTCAGACGTGCAAATACGGTGCAAATCACGTTTGGATACAAAATCGACGCTGACTTGGCGCGCCAGCATGAGATGGGGCCCGCTGTCAGAGACTAGAAGGCTGAGAGGAGCTCGTGTGGCCTATTTTTTTGTGAAAACCCCCTTGATTTCATAAAAAAGCCCATGTCTATGTGTCGGTTCTTTTTATTTTTTTTGATCTATGACACATGGGTCCCGTTGAACTGAAAAAATGGCCGCCACGTCTCGAACACATGGCCTACAACAAGACTGAATGCGGTCATGGCCACTACACAACTCGCGTTCTGCTTCCTTAGGTGGCGTCCTAAATGGGTTGCTAATAGTGCGCCCATTTACCACGCACTAGTTATTTTAAGATATACCCCTAAAAAAGTTATTTTAATATATTTGTAAAAGTAAGTAATCCTCAAAAAAATGTAAAAATAGGTAAAAAAACTATTCGTGTGTTATAAATATTATACCATTTCTGTGGGAATATAAATATTATACATAAAGATGATGATTAGTAAATAAAAACTTTTAAATATACACCCATGTATTATATAAAAATGTTCAATAAATAAGGAAATTTAATTTTTTTATATTAAATAAACATGTTTAATGAATACTCCCTCCGTCCCAAAAAAGTTGTCTCCAGCGTCATTTTGCGAAAACCACCTCCCCTTTCCTCCGACAAACAACACACTCCCCGCGCCAAAGCGAGAGCTCCCTTGCTCGTCTCCCACTCGCCGGAGCTCCCGCCGCCAGAGCTCACCTCCTCTGCTCCCCCGCACGGCTCTCCCGCGCGTCGCTGGAGCTCCCTCTCCCCACGCCACCGCCGCGTTGCTTCCCCCCTCCTCGTTCCTCTCATCGTCCCCCATGGCGAATCACGACGAGGAAGGCTTGATTTTTTTTCGATCTGCTATCCGACGGCGTCCCTCCCCCAGGGTGGCGAGCCGGAGCTTCCCCTGAGCGTCGTCGACCACCTCCTCACTGGCTGGACACCGTCGACCATGAATCCAGTATTCTCCAAGCGCACGCCGCTGTGTGGGTCGCCGAGACACCGAGGCCGAGGCAGAGCTCCAGGCCATCGAGGTCGCGTACGCCGCCGAGTCCGGCAAGCGCCGCCAACTCCCCGACTGGTCCAAGGAACCCGCCCCCGCCTCCGTCTGCCCATGGCCCAACCCAGTCCCCTCGCCCCCCTCTTGCCCAGGTGCGGCTCCCCCCTCTTCTTGCCTCCTTCTTTCCCCTTCTTGTACACCAAAATGCCTCTTTTGAGTACATTAGCTGCCAAATTTAGTCTATCTTGAAGCTTGGGAGCTTCTTTAGCAAGCTCACTGTAAAATTGAGTACAAGATCACTGAAAATTTTCTGGAGTGTATGTTCTGCAGTCACTGAATTTTCTGGAGTGCATGTTTACTAAAATTTCTGGAGTGCATGTTCATTGAATTTGGTTTTCAGTAGTGTTAAGAGTTCAAATCAATAGTGCAGGTTCGTGTACATGGACACCCCCCATGGCCATGCATTGGGGCGCTCCTGGGAGAGAGGATTCATGGCCATCCTAGGTAGCTGCTAGGTGGAGAACGTGTTAGGTTCTTGCTGTCTGTGGCAAAAGCTGGGACGATCGAGTAGGAGTAGCTAGCAGTGTTGATGGTGTGTGGTGTAGAGAACCATGCAGATGTCATGGGCAGGCATTCATAGTCTAAATTTCATTGATGTCAAATTTTATTTATGTGTCAAGTTTGAAATCAACTTGACTGAACATCAACTTCTTATGGTTTAGTGTAGAATCACTTAAGTAGATGGAGTAGTTAGTTTTATACTCTCACTGAAGACTGTGTTGCTAAATCAACATCAAGTTTAAGAACAAGTGTGTTCCTAAATAATCTTCAGTTTCCACTATATTTACTGTCAAGTCTGAAATTTTGATCTTTACTGTCAAGTCTGATTTGTCTCTGAACATTGGTTACAGTAAATTAGTGGTTAATTGGACATAAGGATTAGATCTTAGCTGGTGCTCTTTTCGGATGGCTTGTTCTCAAATTTTGGTACTCCATTTAGAGTAACTTAATTCTCAATATTAACTGCTTCAGTTTCCAACAAGTTTCTTCCATGTGTACTGAATTAAGTACAGTCAATGATCAAGTGATCTCTTCTCCAAGTTGCCTGAAATGGAATCAGTCATATAGTTAACTTGGATTTTTTTTCCAAAATCTGGACATTTAGTCAAGTTTCTTCCATGTGTTCTGAATTAAGTACACTATGGGATCATTTTATTTTACTGTACATTTGCTTGCAACTGGTTTTAGAAGTATTGCTTGTTTTCCAATTTATGTTGTTTTTTATGTTTTATGCATAGTTTTAGAAGTATTGCTTGTCAAAAGGGTGTTTAGAGATTTAGGGCCATGTCTAGAAAATCATACCAAGAGTACAAAATATGAAAGGAGATCTTTCTTGTTGTGGCCAAAACAAAATGGATGGATATATGTAGTGTAGGAGGAGGATCATGTTTTCAGTGCCTTAGTACACAAAAGTAGGCAAACTTTCTGTAAGAATATACTTAAATAAAGTTTATTCAGTTAACTAAATCAAGTTTATTCAGTTAAGGACAGAATTATTTTGATCAAGTAATTACTGTGACAACATTGCAACATTTCTTCAGAGTACATGATCAGGTTTGCCCCTTTTCAGTAAAGGGGTGCAGCAACTTTCTGGGATTTCTGAAACTGTAGTGTGTGTCTAGATGCCCTTGATACTCCATCTAGATTCTCTTGATGTATTTGAATTTTTTCTGTATTTAGATGCCCTTGATAGTTGATACTCCATCTCATTTGTTGTTAGTTTCTGGAGTACACCTACCAAAATCACTGCTATCAAGAGTGCAAAATGGATCTGAATTCTGAAACTACACCATGTTCCTGTTAATCATAAGAATAAGAATAAGAATAAGAATAAGAAAGAGAATAAGAAGGAGAAGGAGAAGGAGAAGGAGAAGAATAGGAAGAAGAAGAAGAAGAAGGAGAAGGAGAAGGTGAAGGTGAAGGAGAAGGAGAAGAAGAAGGAGAAGAAGAATGAGAAGAAGAAGAAGAAGAAGAAGAAGAATAAGAAGAAGAAGAAGAAGAAGAAGAAGAAGAAGAAGAGCTCCTAGCATAGAAGAAGGATCTCTTCTTCTTCTTACAAGTAAATTAAATAAAATCAAGTAAATTAAAAAAAATCAAATAATTCACATGACACACTCCAATCTTTTCTCATTGAACACATGACACAAAGACATACACATGACACAATATATGACACATGACATACACAAGACATACACATGACACAAGACATACACATGACATACTCCTATCATTTCTTTTTTTCCTTTCCCTATATACTCCTTTCCCTTTCCTTTTCCTGAGCTCTATTCCCCTTGTTCTATAATGGCCATCGTATCAGTAATTAGCTCTGCACTGCAATATACACTGGTTATTTCTTCTCCACCATTTTGTAGACGGTCCTTGTGTAGATGCGGCAGCTTGTAGGTATTTCCTCCTTGATCTTTCATGACTTCAACCATTACTGCTTGCAGTGTGATGAAGCTTTTAAACAACTTATGTGCATCATAATTCTCAAACTCCTCCTCTACACCATGTACCAACTCCTGGATATTCATAGGTGCTCTGCTGTCGGTTAGGGATTGGAGGGAGCGGTGAAAACAAAGGTCTAAAACATTAAGCTCAGGGCTGTTAGGCGGTTGTTGTAACAGTCGAATGTCTAGATCCGTTTGTTGCACAGCTTCCAGAAAACCTGCATCATTAGGTAGGACATGTGGTCTCGCATTATCTTGTTGGATGAAAATTGTTGTGCCCACGTCTTCATCGGGCCACTTGTCTTGTATTGCAGGGATAACTTTATTGATCAGGTAATCTCTACAGACGGGCCTGGTTACTTTCACTGATTTCATCTCTATCGTTCCTCGATCTCTGTTTTGGCTGGTTCTTTGCGCCTCAGTCTCTACCACAAACGCCCATGTGCCAATTTTTCCATCGAATGTTAGTTCCCCATCGTCGGTGTAGCGAGGCTTGGCAACATCGGTTAAGAACATTACCTTGCCAATGCTGTGTGTATTGGGCACGGTACGCTCAGGTTCTGGTTCTTCAGGCAGTACATAGTAGCTGTTCGTGACTCTGGTCATATCGTACCATTTTTCATCTATGTGGACCATATTGTTCATTGACTTGAAACTGGGCCAAGGGGTTGATATCCATTTTTCATCCATCATGGATATGCAGAACTTGAGTCTCGCTATCTTGTTGTGTGGCTTTAGCGAGGGCTTGACTTTGTTCGTGATGCGTTTCAGCTCTTGCAATTGAAACCTGTTGTGCAGGGTCAACCGAGGAACCCCTAAACACCTTGCGAGTGACCGGATAGTTCTTCTTCTGTTTAGTGGGATTGTCGTTGTTCTCGCCAGATCTAACTCTTTTCTCTTTCTACCAATGTTGTGATTTTTAGTTGAAACATCAACTTCTTGGCCTGCTGCAAGTTGTTCTTTCGCTCGATTCCATATTCTTGTAACTGTTCGCTCGTGAACATTCAGCATAGTTGCAATGAGCACCCTGTCATACAGGTGAACCTGTCCATCTCTAAGCTCGATTACTCGCAGAGCAAAGTAAACACCATATCTCTCCTTGTCTGTCAGGTCCTTCCCTCTGGGATTGCCTTGTGTGTCAGCTTCTTGAGCTTCTCCCACTTCTGCATCTTCTTGTGCCTCTTGAGCTTCTTCCACTAATGCATCTTCTTGTGCCTCTTGAGCTTCTTCCAATAATGCATCTTCTTGTGCCTCTTGAGCTTCTTCCTCTTCTGGAAACCAATTCAATTCAATGTCTTCATCATCCTCTTCCGGGATCAAGTTCAAATCCATAGCGTCTTCTTGTTGAGCTTCATCTTCCTCTTCCGGGATCAAGTTTAAATCAATAGCATCACCTTGCTGAGCTTGTTCTTCTTGTTGAGCTTCATCTTCCTCTTCCGGGATCAAGTTTAAATCAATAGCATCACCTTGCTGAGCTTGTTCTTCTTGTTGAGCTTCATCTTTGTCTTCCGGGATCAAGTTCAAATCCATAGAGTCACCTTGCTGAGCTTGTTCTTATTGTTGAGATTCATCCTCCTCTTCTGGGATCAAGTTCAAATCCATAATTGTGTGCTCTTGTCTGATCTCATAACAAGAGTATACAAAAGATGAATGGTTAGCATATAATCATAAGAGTACAAAAGATGAATGGTTAGCATATAATCATATCAAGAGTACAAAAGGATGTGCTAGGAATGATATCCTCTGATTAATTTAGGTTTTATTTTTGTAATTCTTAACTTGAATTTAGTTGAATAATTATGTTCTGTGGGAAAAAAAGGATGTGCCCATCAAATAGGAATGCCTTTCTTCGGTAGTACTGGATCTATAAATAAGGCCTTGTAGATAAAAAGCCCAAGTACAGTCTTGCTTGCAAGCATTCTTTTATCTTTTTCTACACAACTAGGATGCTTGCTAGTTTAAGTTTTCAACTGTATTTATTGCATGTGCATTTATGTGGAATTCCAAAACTCAAAATTTGATTTTACTAAGCGTTGATCTGTGTTAGCATTTTCTGTTCTTTTGAATTTATTGGTGTATATAATTCTGGTCAGCGCCGCTGCTGGAGCAGTAGACGTTTTGCACAATAAGGTGCCGCAAGTCATCAAAGCACAGACAGAGGGACTCCATGAGGGCTGCTCTGCCCAGAGGTGGGCCGGACAAGTCTCAACGAAGTTCATCCAGCTGCTGGACCAAGTACAGTCTTATCATAAACCAAAGTAAGTTTCACAACACAAATTCTCAGGCTCCTTATCATAAATCAGAGGATATCATTCCTAGCATTAAGCCATAGTTTAAGGACTTACAGCAGCTAAGTTGATTTCAGTTTGTAAAACAGAGAAAAATAGATGTTTGAAGTGGGATTGTCTGATTGTACAGGCATTTTGTAACACCTACTCCATCTAGCATCTAGCAACTCTGCAGTCTGATTGTACAGGCATTTTGTAACACCTACTCCATCTAGCATCTAGCAACTCTGCAGTCTGATTGTACAGGCATTTTGTTTGGAACTGAATTAAGTATGCAGTCTTGAAGTGGTGATTATTTGAAGCAATTAAGTATGCTATGTTTCATCTATCCGGTATACCAAATCTTGCAATCTTGTCATTGGCTTGAATGAGCATTATCGAAATCAAACAGTTTGCATCATTACTGACATCTGAGTTTAGTGTCAGGTACTGCATCATCATAGTTTGCATCATTACACACTATTCCTGATCCACTGCACAATTTCACAGGAGGAGTAATTGAACAAACTATTCCTGTTCCACTGCTCAATTTCACATCAATAATACACTTTGAGAGTAATTTCACATCAATTTTGCAGAGGTAGCAGAGGAGGCGGGAGGAAAACATGGAGTGGTACCAGCAGAGGTAGGAGAGGAGGCGGGAAGCAGAGGCAGCAGCGGAGGTGGGAGGCGGCACTTGTCCTGGGAGCTACGCAGGTGGGAGGCGGCGCTGGGCCCGACAGATGGATGCGCTGGTCACCTCCGCGGCCGGCGGTGGAGCAGCGGCGGCCCGGAACTTGCCCAACTCCCGCACCGGAGTTGGTGGCCGCTGCGGGCGCGAGCAAGGAGCCGGGGACGCGAGCAGCACAACAAGGAGGAGCCGCTCTTCAGCCGTGGAGCCGCCGCCCGTCAGCCGTGGAGCCGCCGCCCGTCAGCCGTGGAGCAGGTAAGCAGGGGCGGCGCAAATTGGCAGCCGCGGTGCAGGTGGGCGGCGGCGCAGGTGGGCCTTCGTCGCCGGCTAAGCCCTACGGCGGCTGGGGCGCACCGTGCCCGCGGGCGACGGTGGCTGAGGCGTGCGTTGCAGCTGCAACGGGAGGTGGAAGAAGCAGACTGGGTTGATTAGCAGCAGTTTTAAAAGGATAATGGGCTTTTTGCAAAATTATATTTGAACTAAGCTGATGACAACTTTTTTGGGACGGAGGGAGTACAAAACAATTATACATGTGTAGCTTTTATTTAAAATAACAAAATGATGAATACAAAATTTACTAAATATTCACCTGTATATAATTTTCACTCATGACTTATATTCATAAAATATCTATAATTTACATAGTAGACAAGATTGAATATTCATACGAACATTTTAAAATTTAAAGTACGAATATTTTTTTATACAAATGTTGAACTATACACCAAAAATATTTGAAAGTTATTTTGTTTGGATTTATATAATATTTATACTCCAAAAATATTTGAAAGTTATTTTTATTACTGAGGTTATAATTTACATACCTTTTAGAAATTTCCAAAAGAAACGAGCAGGTCCAAATGGGCCGCATAGACTGCATTGCCCATTTTGGCTCCAAGGCGTCTGCGTTTAAATACATAGCGTGTAGTTATCCATGGAGAAAAAGATGGTTGGACCGATGGAGTGGCTACGACCGAAGTTGTGATAACCATAGGTCGCTGGCTCGAGACTCGGAGGAATTGTTTTTCGTATTATTTTGTCAGAAAAATGAAATGTTACTTCTCCAACATCTGCAGGTGCTTTTTTGCGAGAAATAAAAAAATCAAGAGGTTTCCACAAAAAAGGCCATACGGCCCCTCTCCGTCTTTCGGCCACCGACAGCGGGCCCCACGGTACGCCTAGTCGGCGGCTCGGGTGTACACAAACGTAATTTTGCACCGTATTTGCACGTTCGAGCCAATTTATTGCACCAGTTCAACGTATGCCACAAGTTCTAACACCAAAATGACCGTTTGTGGCAAGTTCTAGCACCATGGGTGTAATTGACTTAAAAAAAAGTATTACAACACTAAAGAAGGCACAACCCCTACAACTCCATGAACAGAGCCCTCATGCACCCAGCCAACAAGGAAACGCCAAAGGGTCAATACTTGAGGTGAAGTGGAGCGTGTATGCTGGGGATCAACCGAAATGGCTCCTTTTGGACTACCGATAAAACACCGAATGATGTCTCGCTCATGTCGAGGTCTTCCGGCGCCATGCCACCAGGAAGCGTCCAGTCAAAATAGAACAGGAGTTGCGCCAAGCAAAGCTCGACGCCGGCGAGCCCAAACTCTATCCCCGGGCACATTCTCCGGCCGGCACCGAACGGCAGGAACTCAAAGTCGCACCCCTTGAAGTCGACGCTTGAACGCCTCGGCGTCCTCCCAGTACCTTTGGTCTCTGCTCATGGCCCACGCGTTGATGACCACCCTGCTGCCGGCCGGAATTGTGTAGCCACCAAGACGGCACTGCTCCTTGCAGACCCTAGGGATTAGAAGAGGCGCCGGCATGTGCAGCCGCAGCGTCTCCTTGACGACAAGCCAGAGGTAGCTGAGTTGTCCGATGTCGCACCAACTTGCCTCTCCTTGCATTTTTGTCCTCACCTCGTCCTGCACTTTGGTCATCTCCTTGGGGTTCTTCATTAGCTCTGCGATCGCCCACTCTATCGTTGACGATGATGTCTCTGTGCCCCCGGCAAACATATCCTGCAGCGTGTCAATTTCAATCCAATAGTTAGTTCTGTGCAGAGTTAATCAACGGTTAATAATTCCTTTTCGTCCCATGATATGGTATAAGACCGTTTTTGACACTACAATAGCTTAAAAAATGCTTTTATATTATACTCCCTCTAATGATCTAAACGCTCTTATCTTTCTTTATAAAGCACTAGTAGAAAACAGAGCTTTAGCGCGGTTCAGAGAGGTCTTTAGTGCGGTTATGGAACCCAGACTAAAATGTGAGACTAAAGCCCCCCCCCATTTAGTACCGGTTCGGCACGAACCGGCGCTAAAGAGCCACCACGTGGCGTGAGCTCACGCCCTGGTAAGGGGGACCTTTAGTACCGGTTGGTGTTACCAACCGGTACTAAAGGTTTTTTTTTGAATTTTTTTTTGAAAATTTTGGAAAAAAAATTGATGGGTTAGTAGCTTCCGTCAAGCATGAAGAAAGGCTTGTGATTATAGAGTAGCTTCGGCCAAAGACCTAATACTTGCATGCATGAATTAAAGTTTGCTTCCACCAAGCATGAAGAAAGGCTTCCGTCAAAATATGTGTGATTACAGAGTAGCTTCCGCCAAAGGCCAAATACTTGCATGCATGGATTAAAGTTTGCTTCCTCCAAACACTTGCATGATTAAGTTTGCTTCCACCAAATACTTCCATGACTACTAAGAAAAAAAATGAAACAATGCATGCTTTTTTTTTAGGGATGAAACAATGCATGCTAATTTGTAGCTTCCGCAATGCAATGCTAATTAGTAGCTTCCGCCATCCAATGCTAATTAGTGTGCATGCTAATTAGAAGCTTTCGCCAAATATATGCTTTGATTAGATGGATCAGCCAAATTAGTGAACCTTCCGCCAAATGCATTCTTTGCTACGGAAAACTAATGCTAATTAGTAGCTTCTGCCAAACGCCAATGTTAATTGCCAGCCTTCCGCCAGGGTGCGTGACGGCATTAGATTGGCTAGGCAGATGTTCGGACTCCCGCAAAGCAGTTCTAGTTTGCGGAAAAACGGATGTCTAAAATACTCTTCGAACCGATAAAATTGGGTACCGTGTTAGATGACAAACCGCGTCCGGACAACACGACCTGAAAGGATGCGGGCGATTTGAGGGTCGGCTTTAGAGATGCCCTAGTCACGCAATCCGTATACCAAGCAAAACAACATAAAAAAAAAAAGAGAAAGCAGCCAGGCCCATGACGTACATCTCAATTTGGCGGTCAATTTCTCCATCTAGGCCTTAGTGTCAAAAATACTCTTATGTAATGAGACGGAGGGAGTAATTGGGGAATATCGGCCAGCGGCTGCTAAGCCCGACCGGGCGATGACCGGTTAAATTACTCCCATCAAATTAAGTCTTGTTTATTCGGGTACCCGTCATATTAAGACGTCGCTCTGCAGAGCTAATCTATTGGTTAAATGTCTCCATCCAAGTCAGTCGTCCGAACTAATTGGGAATATCGGCCAGCGGCCACCCTAGCGCGGCTGCTAAGCCCGATCAAGCAATGACCGGTTAAATTACTCCCATGAAATTAAGTCGTAGCTCTGCAGGAACTAATCGGTTGGTGCGGTGGTCTAACTTCCATCAACATCGCGCTAGACGTTAGCTTCGGGGCGTCTGGAACGGCGAAAGTCTACGACATGTGTTCTGACTAATGAGTTCTAACCGACAGCATGCCAGATCACTTCTGAGTGCGGTAGTCACATCCGCCACTACAGCTAGCACAATCCATCTGATAAATAGGGCATCGCCACATAAGAGAGTTCTGCCATTTCCATTGGAAGCTAGCTAGCCTCCGCATCAATGGCGCACACCACCACTGCCAGTGCCACCCTTGGTTCGGGTGCGCTGTACAAGTTATTCATACTACTCTTTTGCTTACAAGGATCTCCTGCGGGAGCTACTGATATGATCACATCCACGCGGCCGCTCTCCGGGAAACAGAAGTTGGTCTCCCAGGGTGGCAAGTTCGCTCTGGGGTTTTACCAGCCAGGTAACCGACTTCATCTGTACCGCATTCCATGCATCTTCTTAATTACTTCATCCGTCTCACAATATAATATAAGACGTCACCAGCCATGTAACAACTTATATTGTGAGACGAAGAGAGTAGAACATACGCCAATGGATTGTTTTTATTTTTCCTTCTCTCTTCTGTTATTTATTTTGTTTATGAGAAAAAATATAACAGAAATTGTTCTGTTTTTCACAAACCTAATATTGCCCCTCAATGAACATATATGGAAGATTTGTCTAGAAGGATATTAAAGAAGTTATATGCTACATGTAGTATTTCAAATTATATATGCACGCTGCCGCTCTGCCCTTGTTTTGCAGTAAGCACATGTTGTGGGATCAAGATGGCACAATAATTCCCTCAAAAAAAAAGATGGCACAATAATCCTTTTGTCAGGAAAAGGATTACCGTAGGCATTCATTATTTATTTATTTATTTGCAGGGAGCAGGCATTCTTTTTTTAACTAAGAAAAAGGTTATAAACATAATCCATCTACTATAGCAGATTAATCATCTAGTAATTAAAGTTATTGCAACAACCTTTTTTACATTATTTATACAACTTATGTGATCCTAAGAGTCATGAAATGATTAAAATATATCTTTAAATATGGTGTAGTTACTAATAGAATGTGTGTTACGTACGATACATATTCTCACCGCATCTAAAACAAAGTATGTCTTTTTTGAAGAATTGCTTACCCCTCCGTTCCTAAATATAAGTTTAGAGATTCCGATGCGGACTACATACAAAGCAAATGAGTGAATCTACACTCTAAAATATTTCTATATACATCCGTATGTAGTCCTTATTGCAATCTCTAAAAAGACTTATATTTAGGAACGGAGGGAGTATAAGAGCATCTCTAGCAGACCCCGCATAAGTGGTCAAACCCGCAAAATTTTTGTGTTTTACAGTTTTGGGCGAAAAAAGTGTCCAGAACAGAAACCGTAAAAGTAGTCCAACCCGTAAAATTTTAAGGGCCACCGTAAATGCACACCCGAAACCCTTATCTTTGAAGGTTGGAAGGCAGAATATAGGGGGCCCCGTATACCGGTCAAACGTCGTCGGAGCAAACACGCCGCCGCGGAGTTTGCCGAAATCCGCCCTAAACTCTCCGGAATTCATCACCGCACATCGGAGAAGGCCGCTAGACGCCGCAATCGATCGCTGCCGGTTCGAATTGGACGAGCTCGACATCGTCGTGGCCTCCCATGACCTCGGCTTGGCCGCCCGAATCCTCCCGACGCGGCAGGCAAAGGGGCACGACTCGGCTGGCAATAGAGCAAGGCGCGGACGACGGAGGCGACGGGGCGTGGCCGGCGAGGCTGGGCGCGGCGGCAGCGGTGATGGGCGCGCGATGAGGGCGGGCACGGCCGACGGGTTGGGCGCGACCGGCGTGGCCGGCGCGGCCGACTGGAGAAAGGGGCGGCAGCGGCCGGACTGGACGCCGGCCACGAATATACTTTTTTACGGATCCGTTTGGGGGGTCTGTATCTGTGCCAGCCTAAGCCAGCCCGCAAAAATGGTTTTGCGCGAACTGCAAACGCGTTTTGCGGGCCGGTGGGATGTGGGGTCTGCTAGAGTTGCTCTAAGGTAATTTAAACCCAATTTGAATTCAAAGAACTCAGTTCCTCAAATCCCTATGCTGAATTGAAATGGATTCCACAAGATTCCATTTCCACCTTTTTATTTGTATGTAAAATGGAAACGGAAATTTTCATATCACAAATGTTACGTTCGGTCTCCTAAAAAATCCATATGTCGACCAAAAACATTTTAGCATGAAATATATACATACAAACAACTGAAATCCGTCGGGTACAGTCTTATCTACTATGTAGAGAAGCTAGGTGCTATATGCGCATGAGGGGCCATATTAGGTTTGTGTAAATCTTTGGTATTTACATTTTAACCTCACATTCCCACCATAAATTTGCATTAAATCTACTGATATTTTTTTAGATGAGTTGGTGCGTAAAGAAGACAATGTGTGCATATTGGTACTTTGGTTCCCCCATGAAACCCCCATAATAGCATATTCTGCGAAATCTCCCATGTACCTAGGTGAATATGTCATTGTGGTTATGTTGTGGATGCCCTTCATTTTATAGGGGTTAGGATACATATGTCTGGCCCCAACACTACTTTGTAGTACAACCTGCATTTCAAAACAAAAGATGTAGTTTGACTACCCAAACACATGCTTTGACCAAGATTTAGGCCAAAAAATGTAGTTTATTTTGTACAAATTAAACATAATTGTATTTAAAGCCTTTTCATTCAATTATTTTTAGACGTTGACTAGATATTCTATGAGAGATTTATGGACAAAGCATGGATTTAGGCAGACAAACTAGGTCTTATATTTTGAGGCAGAGAGAGTATCCTTGCACACTATCCACACAATAACTCCAAGTCTATTGCGTATATTTCCTTGTAAAAAAATAATCAAACGGTCTATAAGGTCAAGGTGAACTGGACTTGAGAATAGTTGTGAAGCCAAAACGGATTCTTTGTACTTAAAATGTACTCTAAATAAGAAAATGGCTTGGTTTGATAGTTTTCTATCTCATCATTTCCGGTTTATTTTCTATAAAATTTGTCTTCTCTACCATGACGCATGCAAAACAATATTGTAGGTGGTGGACCCCAAGACAAGTGGTATATTGCAATATGGTATAACAAGGTGCAAAAGGTTACTCCAGTGTGGATAGCCAATAGGGAAACACCCATCTCAGACCCAGACTCATCAGAGTTAACTGTCTGGACTGATGGCAACCTAGTTCTTCTCAACAAGTCTAGGTCTATATTTTGGTCTAGCAACACCCCAACCACCACCGAAGCCTCCAACACCGCCATTGTTGTTGTGCTCCTCAACACTGGTAATCTAGTTCTTACGTATGCATCCAACACATCCAATATAATATGGCAAAGCTTCAATCACCCCACCGATACCCAGCTTCCTGGCATGAAGTTTGGGCGAAACAAGCTCACAGGCGTGAGTGACCGCCAGGTCTCATGGAGAAACTATATGGACCCGTCTCCAGGCCTCTTCTCGGTCACGATGGACCCGAGCGTAGCAGCACAGTACTTGCTCATATGGAACCACTCCCGACCTTATTACACCCCTGGGAAGTTCAATCCGCAAGCAGGCGCATTTAGTAGCATCCCATCGATGACGGTCATGATGATGCCAAACTCGATATACTCATATGAGTATGTCGAAAATGACAAGGAGGAGTACTTCTTGCTCACAGTGAAGGACGATAACCTCTTCCTCCGCACTGTGATTGACCCATCTGGCCAACAGAAGGGGATGGTATGGTTAGAGGACAAGCAAGACTGGATGTTATACTTTGCGGAGCCCAGTGAGAAGTGCTCTGTCTACTCCATGTGCGGGGCTTTCAGTTGGTGTGCCGAAAACATCATCCCAATGTGTAGCTGCCTTAGGGGCTTCAGCGCACAGAGCCCAACTGAATGGAGCTCGGGAAATTACACGGGAGGTTGTACCAGGAATGTTGCATTGCCGTGCAGCTTAAATGGTGGAGGCTCGGTGCCATCAATGCATGGATATGAAGAGGATAGATTCTATGCGGCCAATAATGTGAGGTTACCTGATGGGTCACAAGCTGTGCAAGCAACAACCGCAAATGAGTGTGAGGTAGCATGCCTTAACAACTGTTCTTGCATGGCATACTCTTACAATGGGACTTGCTCTTTGTGGTACACCGATCTGATGAACCTACAAGAAAATCTTGATAACACAACTAATAGTATATTCATACGGCTTCCTGCTTCTGAGATACCACACACCAAATCTTCGAGAGGGCAACCATTAGGGATTATTGTTGGAGGCTCAATACTCGCATTGGGTGTATGCCTTGTGGCTGTTTTGTGTCTTCTTCATAAAAGAAGAAGGATCATGGGTTTACATCAGGTTGACATTAACATGATCACTTTTAGGTACAAAGATCTGCAATTGGTAACCAAGAACTTTTCAGAAAAGCTAGGTGCAGGATCTTTCGGCTCCGTGTTCAAAGGAGTCCTTCAAGATGGCACAACTGTGGCGATTAAGAAGCTTGAAGGTGTTCGTCAAGGCGAGAAGCAGTTTCGGGCAGAGATGAGCACACTTGGAACTATTCACCATGTAAATTTGATCCAATTGCTTGGGTTTTGCTCAGAAGGAGAGCACCGGATGCTCATTTACGAGTACATGCCACATGGCGCACTAGACCAACACCTGTTTAGGGTTGGTCTTGCTGATGTTCTGCCTTGGAACACAAGATACCAAATAGCCATTGGCATTGCCAAAGGTTTAACTTACTTGCATGACAACTGCAGGAATTGCATCATCCATTGTGACATCAAGCCAGAAAACATATTATTGGATGCAACATTTTCCCCAAAAGTGGCAGATTTTGGACTGGCGAAGCTGCTAGGCCGGGACTTTAGCAGGGTCATCACGACAATGCGAGGAACCATTGGGTATTTGGCACCCGAATGGATAAGTGGTACCGCCATCACCGCAAAAGCTGACGTGTTTAGCTACGGAATGATGCTCTTTGAGATCATCTCGCTAAAAAGAAATGTGGAGCATGGGAAGCAATGCGCAGACAAGTTCTTTCCGATACTAGTTGCAATGAAGATTCAAGAAGGAAATGTGCATGAATTGTTGGATGCTGACTTGAGAAGAGATGTCAACTTGGAGGAGCTCGACAGGGCTTGCATGGTTGCTTGTTGGTGCGTCCAACAAGATGAGAGCTCTAGGCCGACCATGGGAGTAATTGTACAGATATTGGAAGGCCTCGTGGAGGTTAATAGGCCGCCAGTTCCACGATATCTTCAGGTTCTAGCTGAATCGGCGGACGAGTCGATGCTTTCATCAACCGAATAATCTATCAGAAACTAATATTGTGTATTTTGTTTATTAGGAATTCATATGCATGTATGTGTTTCTTATGCACATATGTATAAATGTTCTCTATAAAGAACATTTCATTATGTATTTATATTTGTGTTTTTACTCGAGTACTTGAGGTTGTAAGCTCACACATGTTTCTAGTTGTGATAAACTTATTTGAAACATTCGACCTTGAAAAAAGTGCTGCCATTTGACGATATATTTCAAAGAGAAAAATATACTTTTCGTCCCTCAATTCTTGGCGGAGTCTAGGTTTGGTCCCTCAACTTCAAAATCGGACAACTTGCACCCTTAACTTCTGAAACCGGACAAGATTCATCCCTGGTCACGGTTTTGACCGGTTTTGGTGATGTCCCACCCCAGTTTTGACTGTTCCGACTCAAATTTGCCTACCTTTTCCAAGTCCACGTAATGTTTTCAAATTCAGTTACTTTTTTCAAATATGTGAACCTTTTTAAACTTTATGTACTTTTTTAAAATCTGCGTACCTTTTCCAAGTTCATTTAGCTTTTTTAAGTCCATTTAATTTTTTAATATTGATGTACCTTTTCATATTCGAGTAATTTTTTAAAGAGTTCATGAATTTGAAATTTTTATGCGAACTTGAAAAATTACGCGGACATGGACTTCTTTTACACATAAATATGTGGACTTCAAAATTATTTCAACTTGAAACAAGTACATAAATTTCAAACAAAGTTCATGGATTATAAAAGGAACACGGATTTGAAAAAAATGCGGACTTCGAAAAGTATGTGGATTAGAAATAAGTATGCGAATTTCAAAAACAGTTCATGGCTTTGAAAAATACTTGGATTTGATAAAATTACACAAACTTGGAAAAAATATGGGGATTTGGAAAAAGTACGTAAATGTTAAAAAATCACGGATATGAAAAAAGTACACGAATTTCAGAATAGTTCGCTGATTTGAAAAAAGTATGTTTATTTTAGAAAAAAATACGCGACCTTGAAAAAACTACGCGGAGTTGAAAAGTGTATGTGGATTCCAAAAACTTCACGGATATAAAAAGTTTTACAGGAATATGAGGTGAGTCAACACCAAAACCGGTCAAAACCGAGTCCAGGGACGAACCCTGTCCGGTTTCAGTAGTTGAGGGTGCAAGTTGTCCGGTTTTAAAATTGAGGGACCAAATCTAGACTTCACCGAGAGTTGAGGGACGAAAAGTATACTTTTCTCTATTTCAAATGTATAGTTCGTTGAACTTTTAATATAATGTTTTGTCATCTTTGTGTGTGTTAATTTAAAGCTAGGCAAAAACGCCTCTCATCTATCTATATGTGAGAATGTTCATGAGACTCACAATGAATTGGATCATTACACAACTTCGCGATGACAAAACCCTCCCTCATCTAGCAGGGCTCCGCGAACACAACTGCGTATACATGAACCACAAATCATTCATGAATAGCTCACGTGGTTTGTGGCAGCAGCGCCGAGAATTACACATCTCTCTCTCTTTGGGCTATCTGTTGTGTGGTTGGACGAATTAAAAACTGACAACATGGGGCCAGAGGTTGTCACGGGCGACAGGAGAAGACAAGGGTCGAGAGTGAAGCAGAAAATTGAGCGGTGCCAGTAGGTACCGGCACCTACCTACCCAACCAGTCAATGACACCTCACATAGTATACATACTCATGTTTTGTAAGATTTTCCTTATTTAAGAAAGATATGTATTTCAGCAGTTGGCCCACCACCGTGTAACTTAATATGCAGGAGTACAGACTCATTCTCTCTCTTCTCCCAAACAATAAATCCAAACTTTTATTTTCCCTTGACTAATTTAAAACATCCATCTCCTTTAAATCATATATTTGTCTTTATTTTTTTTATATATTTGAAATTCTTATGCTAAAAACTTTAAAAGGAGACCATCTTTGATATTTTTCAACCATGTTTAAATTTGAACATATATTTCACATAAATAATCTGTTTCACACTGATGCGGTACAATTTCACTTTTTGTAGTTATTATTTGACCAAACATACATTTCACTTTCACTGGCTTGTTTCACAAAACTAACATCTATTTCAGTTGCATATTTCTTAAATACCTATTTCATTCTTTTGAAATAAATTATTTCAGTTTTTTTAATAATCAGTTTCACACTGATACATTACATGTTTACTTTCTTTGGTTATTATTTCACAGTTTAGAACCTACATTCCACTTTTCAATGGCTTGTTTCAGCATATATATTTCAATTGCACGTTTCTCAAATAACCTATTTCACTATTTTGAAATAAATTGTTTCACATTTTCAAATAATCAGCTACACATTGATACGTTACAATTTTATTTTTTGTGGTTACTATTTCACAATTTAGAACGGATATTTCACTTTTCACTGCCTTGTTAAAAAATATCTATCTCATTTGCACATTTCTCAATGATCCTATTTCACTCTTTTAAAATAAATTGTTTCATATTTTCAATAATCAATCTCACATTGATACATGGTCTAGTTCTAAAGGTCTTGCCGCCATCAAATATATAAATTATTTTAAAAACGAACTTATGGTTTAAAAGATATTAATGTTTTAATTGGCTAAGATGAAATAAAGTTCATGGATTTATTTGAGAGAGAGAGAGAGAAGAGCCGTATGCATGTGTGTCCTTGTCTCACAAAAAGTAGTACTCCGAAACCGGAGGGCTCGCGGTGCCGCAATTAAAATCATGGGATAGATATTGACAAGTTCATCATCACTAGTTCATATTTAATTCATCATCATATATGTATATACATCACTAGTTCATCATCATACGAGTTCATCACATCCAAAATCATGTGCAACATACGAGGTATCAAGTTTAGCCTTACAAATACGCAATCAAACAAGACTAAAGATGCTCAAATGACATAGAGAAATTAAGCAACATCATCATTGTTGTGAAGAACGTGGTCACCAACACCGCCCCTAGCACTTCCATCACCATCATCCACAATGACCTGAGAGTGAGCACCACCATCTTCACGAACTAGGACCGGAGAGTGAGCACCAGGATCTTCACGAACTTGGACCGGAGAGTGAGCACTGGCATCTTCACGAACTTGGACCGGAGAATGAGCACCGCCACCACCACCATTCACATGGCTTGTCGAAGCACCACCACCCATGTCGAAGCCGCCACCACCAACACCACCATCCATGCCGAAGCCACCACCACCATCGCCACCACCCACGATGAAGCCACCACCACCGAAGCATAGATCAAACAAGTGTTCTGGACTGTCGAAGATCAAACAAGTGCTCCGAACGGCCAAAGCATGGATCACCGGAGCAAACCAAGCAAAACAAAATATTTATTCCTCCAAGCCATTTCATCGAACATGTTGTAGGTGTGGCCGACGGCTTCGCCGTGAATGTGGATGACGTGATCGGCCAGAGGCGGATGAGGAGCCCGCCCACTTGTCACGATCGTCTTCTTCCTCGGTTTTTCCCGCGCACTGGCCGGGCCGGTGGAGGGGGTCTTCTTCCTCCCGCCCGCGGCCTTGGCGTGTGGAATCAGAGCGGGGCTGAAGGTCGGTGGTGCGGTGCCGACTATGCTGTCTTGGATGAGGTGGTGCCCTGCCTCTTCCTCTTGATGCTGATGTTGGAAGGAGTTGGGGCCGTGGGAGGCGCGACGCGGACAGAGTGATGGCGGCTGTGGAGGCGGCGGTGGTGCTTGGTATGGGGCACCCGGGGGCAGCGGGTACTCCATCCTGCCGAATTCCGGCGTCGTGAGGCCGACGGCGAGGTCGGAGGCGGGATTGTATGCGGCGGCGACACGGGAGGGGGGAACTGAAGCCGGCGTAAATGCGTTGTAGCGACCTGACCCAAAATCGGTCAAATCTCTGTGTCTGTACCATCCCAAGATCATGCTGGTACTCACAGTACATCGATAAAGTAATCAAAGTTCAATCACACCTGAATATCATTACACGATTCTCGTATAGAGTCTTTATTACAAGGGAATAAATTCGGCTCAAGGCCAACTCATGAGAAATAAACTACTAATGCTGCGGAAGTCGAAGATAAGCGAGTCCATCCGACTCAAAGGGCAATCGCCAAGCGCGGGCGCGTAGCCTCACTCCTGATCGAATATACCTCGCAACATAAGACGTTGCAGCCATGTAGGTCAGCTTTTGAATAAGCTGGCAAGTCATGAAGAAATACAATAATAAAGTTACTATCACTATATGCATTTGGTGTGGAGCTCTAAGTTTCACCATTTTGCGAAAAGCAAATTTTTCCCTACTACAAATGGACTTGCTTGCAAATTACTACAATTGTTGGTAGTTATTGAGATGGTTCCTCCAACCAATATCTCATTCCCAAATTATTAAGTCATAAACCCTCAAATTAATTCATTAGTTTTAGTGTTGAGATTTCCGAATACTTCCAAGTTCCAGAGGCTCAAATTGTCCGTAATCGGGACACGGCTAATCGATTAGATCTTTAACTCTGCAGAGGGTTGCGACTTTCCTGCAAGAATCATTCCTCCTTTTAAGTCTTCGCACTTCATGGTGTTTGAAGACGGGACGAATGAAACAGGTCTTCCAAAGAGTTCTTCAGCTCTACCGCGGTACCCATCCAATCCTACCGTTCTTCTACATCTCGTAGTACCGTCCAGCCAGCGTCACTACTAAGGTTAACCCAGCCAGAGCCCATAATGGCTTGCGGCTGCACAGTAAGCTTCGGTCGTGGGCATCCATCCTTCTCTTCGTGGCTGGGTGAAGCTTTCCGCAAGATGTCATGGCACTTCTCCATGCATCCCGCCAACCACCGGGTTCTCCAGGTGCCCGTCAACCGTCCTCCACCCAGTAGTGATTTTCAAGTCCATCTTGATCATTGTAGTTCATGGGGTTGACATCATCATTGACTCTCACATCTTGCTTATGAATTTCACTCAACCAAAACCCGTTTACGAGCATAGCAAAGTAAACTACTTCGTCCCGGGGTCATGGTAACAAGGGAAATGGTTCATCCTACCACATGATACTACTCAAGATTAATAACTTCAAAAATTTCAACTACTGCATGCATGGTGGGGTGGTGACAAAATTCTAATGCACAAAAACATAGGTATAGAAATAACATGATCAAAACTTGCCTTGCTGGTGATCCTCGTAAGCTAAAGATTCAGTAGTAGCAAGCTTCAGACTCCGAAACTCTACCGAGACAAACAAATCACAATAAGCATATAGCAATGGGATCACATAACACAATAGCATAACAAGTAACACACAAAACCAACAAAGCAAAACCAAAAGGGAAAACTCAAAGAAAACCAACTCAAAGTTTTTCCTACTTCAAACAATAGCTAGAATAGTTTTTATATAACAAAATTTCTTAACATAACCTAATCATGGTTTTAGGTTAACTTAACAGAAAATAATTCACTAAGCAACTAGGAGCAAAAAGAATTAATTTAAAATCTATTATAAAACTCCTATTAGGCCTAATCCAATTTCTATTAAGAAAAATAAAATAAATCTTTTATTAATTATAAATAAAAGTTCATCCTATAAAGTGACAGAAACTACCCTAGAATAATCAATCACATGATAAAAATAAATTTATTTACTAATTAAATTAATAGGAAAACAGTAGCTAGTTAATTAAATGGGGATTAATAAGATTCTGCTTAAAACTATTTATTTATTAATCCTAAAATACCCAAGTAAATTTTTATGGTTTGGCAATGCCAAAATAAAGTTGGGACAAAAGAATCATCCAAAAGTAATTTTCTAACTCAAGTTATAGCAGATTTACTATTCTGACTAAAACTAAATTAAAGCAATTTAATTTAATTTTAACATAGCTAAATATATATTCTACAGAAACTAAATAAAATTTGCAAACCAACAAAAAAAGAATCACCTAAAAATATTAAACAGAATAAAAGATATGAATTTTTCAAAACAGAAACTATTCTGTTAAAACAGAAAATGAAATTAAAAGAAAAAAAACCTAATGGGCCTAAACTACGCACTGTGCGTCAAATAACCTAAACGGGCCTAGGGTTAAACTAAAACGGGCTGGGCTAATAAAAATAAACCCTAATGAAAATAAACCGTGAACTAAACCGGGCCGGTCCGGTTTATTTTAAAAGAGATACCCCTTCGGGGGCGATCTAATCTAGACCGTTGGTGGCGCATCGGACGGGGGAGGGGGCTTCCGGTGACTTACCGGCGTCCGACGGCGGCGGCGATGAGTGCGGTGAGGGCTTCGGTCGTCGGGGAGGTCGGGAAGTGGCACAGGGGTGCGGACGAGGTCGGGAGGGGTCCGTGGAGTCGGGGGTCGGGGTGGCTAGAGCGGCGGCGGCGACAATGGCGGCGGGGGGACTCGGCTCCGTGAGCTCGGGAGAGAGGGAGGGGTCCGCGAGGGCTAGGGGGAATGGGGTGCGGGCGTCGACTTAAATAGGTGGGGCCTCGGCACGCAATGGGGGGATCGATCGAGGATCGGGATCCGGATCCTTCGGATCCGCGATCTGCATGGCAGCGGCGACGTGGGCGAGGGGTTGAAGATGGGGGCGGGTCCCGCTGTCAGTGAGAGAGAGAGGGGGGTGGAGCGAGCGGGCGACCGACGCCAAAGGGGTTCGGGTGCGGGGTGAGGGGAGGCCGGCTCGGTCGGCGCTGGGCTGGCCTCTGGGCCGCTCGGTGGGCCGGCTGGTGGGGGGGTTTTTCATGGCTGGGCAGGGGGCTGGCCGACGCTGGGGGGTTTTCTTTTTGAATTTTTTAATAAAACAAAACTGAAATAAAACAATAACTATAAATATTTTATATAGGGTATATATATACCAAAATGATCAGGGAATATTCCTTTCATTTGAACATTTTCCAAAGGCAAAATCCAAACTTTATAAAAATCCATTTTTTTCAAATTCAAATAAAATTCAGATTTGAATCCAAAACTTTTGGCAATGTTTTCCTCTGATATTTTTGGAGTGTCATGTTTACTCCTCTCATACTTTTGATCAAGTATTTATCAGGCATAGTTTTTTGAAATGTTTCCCACTTGCCAAAGTTTGAATTCAAATTCAAAACTCAAAATTCTCTGAAACTCCAAATGGCATTCAAATTCAAACAGGATGCATAGGATGCTTAGCTATAATTGTAAAACATTCCAAATAGGAAATTTGGGATGTTACAAACCTACCATTTTAAGATGAATCTCGCCCTCGAGATTCGGGTTAACTAGCAAATAGGTGCGGGTGGTCTCAAGAAGATCTTCTTCGCTCTCCTGTGGCTTCTTCCTCGGTGTGGTGACTCCACAGACCTTGCAAAATTTGATGACCTTGCTGCGGGTGACTCGCTTGCAGTCTCGAGAATGCAGACGGGTTTCTCCTTGTAAGTCGATCACCGTCAAGCTGTATGGCCTCTAGGGCACTTGTGTCTCTCAACGGAACATCGGCCATGTCGGCATGACACTTCTTCAGCTGAGAAACATGGAAGACATCATGAACTCCGGACAATCCTTCCGGCAATTCCAACTTGTATGCAACCTCTCCACGACGTTCGAGGATTTTGTAGGGACCAATGAATCGGGGTGCTAACTTCCCTTTGACACCAAACCTCTTGATTCCACGAAGTGGAGACACACGAAGATATGCTCGGTCTCCGACTTCGTAAGTTACCTCCTTGCGCTTACTGTCGGCATAACTCTTCTGTCTTGACTGTGCTATCTTGAGCCTGTCTCGAATCAGCTTGACTTTCTCTTCGGAATCCTTGATAAGATCAGAACCGAAAAGCGATCGATCTCCAACACTATCCCACAGCAATGGTGTTCTACACCTCCTTCCGTATAGAGCTTCGAAAGGGGCCATCTTCAGACTGGATTGATAACTGTTGTTGTATGAGAACTCGGCGTATGGCAAATTATCGTCCCAGCTAGACCCATAGTCTAGCACACAAGCTCTCAACATGTCCTCCAGAATCTGATTGACTCTCTCGGTCTGTCCATCTGTGCTGCGGATGAAAAGCTGTCTTGAATTGCAGCCTCGTACCCAAAGTTTCATGCAATCGCTTCCAAAACTTTGAGGTAAACTGCGTTCCTCTATCGACACGATTTTCCTCGGAACTCCATGCGACATACGATCCTGGTCATGTATATCTTGGCCAACTTAGCACTGGTATAGGTAGTCTTCACGGGAATGAAGTGAGCTACCTTGGTCAAACGATCAACCACTAGCCAGATGGAATCATAACCTGAACGGGTCCTGGGTAATCCTGTGATGAAATCCTTTCCAAGTTTCTCCCATTTCCAATCGGGAATCGACAAAGGTTGAAGTAACCCTGCTGGCTTCTGATGTTCTGCCTTTACTCGTTGACAAACATCACATATGGCTACGTACTCGGCAATATCCTTCTTCATACCTGTCCACCAGAAACTTCCCTTCAAATCCAGGTACATCTTGGTGTTGCCGGGGTGAATCGAGTACGGTGAATCATGAGCCTCCTGAAGAATTAACTTCCTGAGTTCGGGATCGTTGGGCACATAAATACGATCCTCGAACCATATAGTTCCGTGTTCATCCTTACGGAATCCTTTAGCTTTTCCTTCATTCATCTTTTGCTTAATCTCATCAATTTCCTTGTCCGACTTCTGGGCTTCACGAATCCTTTCGGTCAAAGTGGACTGAACTTCCATAGTTGCAACATATCCTCTTGGAACTATCTCCAGTCGGAGATCTCTGAGGTCATCGACTAACTCCTGGGGTAATCCTCCTGCTGTAAGAGTATTCACATAACTCTTACGGCTCAAAGCATCTGCTACAACATTAGCTTTACCGGGGTGGTAATGCAATCTCATGTCGTAGTCCTTGATCAACTCTAGCCATCTCCTCTGCCTGAGGTTCAATTCCTTCTGCGTGAAAATATACTTCAAGCTCTTGTGATCTGTGTAGACATCACAACGGTTTCCGATGAGGAAATGTCTCCAGGTCTTGAGTGCATGCACTACGGCTGCTAACTCCAAATCATGAGTGGCATAATTCATCTCGTAAGGTCGTAGCTGTCTGGAGGCATACGCTACAACATTTCCTTCCTGCATTAGTACTCCTCCGAGTCCTTGACGAGAAGCGTCACAATAAACCTGGTATTCCTTGTGTATGTCCGGTAAAATCAACACTGGGGCTGTAACCAACCGTTTCTTCAATTCCTGAAAACTGGCTTCACATTCCTCGGTCCAAACATACTTGGCTTCCTTCTTCAATAGCTCAGTCATGGGCTTGGCAATCTTCGAGAAGTTCTCAATAAACCTCCGATAATATCCTGCGAGTCCGAGAAAACTGCGGATCTCCTTGACTGAGGTGGGTGACTGCCAATCGGTGACGGATTCAACCTTGGCAGGGTCAACTGCTATTCCTTCTCCTGAAATAACATGTCCGAGGAATCCAACTTCCTTCAACCAAAATTCACATTTGCTGAATTTGGCATACAGCTGATGTTCTCGAAGTTTCTCCAGAACTAGACGCCAATGTTCCTTATGCTCTTCCTCGCTCTTGGAGAAAATCAATATATCATCGATGAACACCACGACAAACTTGTCCAGATATTCCATGAACACCTTGTTCATCAAATTCATGAAGTATGCAGGAGCATTAGTCAATCCAAATGACATGACGGCATACTCATATAAACCATACCTGGTAGTGAATGCTGTTTTGGGTATATCCTTTTCACGGATCTTCAATCGATGATACCACGATCAAGATCGATCTTAGAGAATACCTTGGCTCCAACTAGCTGATCAAACAAATCGTTAATCATCGGCAGCGGTACTTGTTCTTGATGGTTACTTCGCTCAACGCACGATAATCCACAACCATCCTCAAGCTTCCATCCTTCTTCTCTACCAAAAGATCTGGGCTCCCCGTGGTGATGAGCTTGGACGAATATATCCTTTCTCCAATAACTCATTAATTTGATCCTTGATCTCTTTCAACTCATTCGTGGCATCCGACAAGGTCTCTTGGATATTGGGGCTGTGCCGGGCAATAGCTCAATCGAAACTCAATGTCCCCGTCCGTGGCATTCTGGTAATTCCTCCAAAACACATCGGGAAAGTCTTGCACCACGGCACTTCCTCCTGAACAACTCCCGTGAGGGAATGCACTGATTCTTCATCCGGCTGTGCTGGCTACATACTTGATCCTCTTCGCTCCCGGTGGTGAGCGAGAATAGACTTCTGAGCACAGATCTATGTTTCCTTGAACTTTGACAACCAATCCATGCCTAGGATTACATCCAAGGTCCGGGTTTCCAACACTATGAGGTCCGCGGAAATTTATGGTTCCCGATGTTGAGGGTTGCATGACAGCCTAAGCTGCCATCATTTCTCCTCTGCGAACCGACGCGAGGGGGCTTCTAAGGGTTTTAGTGGGCAACCCGTACTTTTCCACAACTACCCTTGATATGAATGAATGCGTTGCACCGTAATCAAAGAGTACCAAAACTGAACGTGAATTCAATAAAACTTACCAACCACGATGTTCGGCTGATCATAGACGTCCTCCACGTCGATGTGGTTCACCGAGCACGAGGGAACGGATTGGGCTTCTTGCTGAGCCTCCATTGCCGTTTCCATTCCTCCGCTTGGCCTCCGGGCAGTCGGTGGCATAGTGCCCTGCCTTCCGCACTTGAAGCGGTGATGTGGCTCGATCCTTGGAGCGGGGCAGAACGGTGCTGATTGCCATTACGTTTCCATTGCCATTGCCATGGCCTGACTTGTTGTCCTGGCTGCGGTTGTTCCCATTTCCTCCATGGTTATGGCCTCCATGGTTATGATGGGTGTGCCCTCCCGAGTATGGTGCATAACGGGCTTCTGCTGAGCTCCCGAGTTGTGCTTCCCCGGCTGTACTTCCGCTATGGCTTTCAATCTGCTGCTGCTTGCCTTCAAGTATGGTGGCCTTGTCTACCAGCTCTGGTAGTTGTTGAAGGTAGCCAAAATAAGCTGCATGCTCGGTTCATCATTGAGTCCCTCAAGGAACTTCTCCCGCTTTGCGCATCTGTGGCCACATCATCCGGGGCATAGCGGCGAGCTTGCTGAATTCATCCACGTCTTGTGCCACAAGACGGTTCCCTGGCGTAAGTTGCGGAACTCACGCTTCTTGCACTCATGGCTCCAAATGAGACATGAGCGGTGCGAAGGCTCTTGGAACTGATCCCAAGTGATGGCACCAATGGGATAGGTGGCGGTGTAGTTCTCCCACCAAGAAGCTGCAGGTCCATCAAGTTGATCTTGCTGCAAAGCGCACCTTCTCTCGCATCGGTGCATCCAACGTTGATTAGCTCTCTTCCGACTTTGCGGAGCCAATCATCACCACAATCGGCTCGGTGCTACTAGAGAACACCGCGGATTGAACCTCGAGAATCGAGTCAAGTTGTCCACGAGGGGTGGTGGCGGTGGATTGTTGGTGTTGTTGTTCTGATTCTGGATGAGAAGCTGCATGAGTGCATTCTGCTGCTGGAGCAGCTGGGTGAGCTCCGGCGGAAAACCAGTGTCACGTCTCGGAGGCATCTGGTGTTTTGGAGTGGATGAGACAATTAGAATAGAACAATGGTCTATGAGAAATAACACTACCCATATGAATGCACAATCATAAAACACACCAATCATTTATTCATTCCACTCAAACATGGTTCAAACTCGATTACAAAAGCTCGTGACTAATCGAATATATCGGCCTAACTGATCGACGAAAAAGTAAAATAACATGGTGGTCGACTAAAAAGTCTTCATCAATAATCCTTGCGTCCTCTGTTGTGGCGCCTCCTCTTGTGGCTTCCTTCAGTGGAACTCCCTTCATAGTCCTGATCATTGCTCACGAGGGGTCCTTCATCTCCACTCGGAAAAAGGTCCTCTCCCAAGTCCATCTTTTCCTCTATCGCGGCAAGCTTCATCTTCAGGTCGTCGACTGTCTCCATGAAGTCCGCGACTTCTTCCTCATGGTTAAGGAAGTCTGCGCAAAAACTTGGTCACTTTGAGCTCATTATGATGATGCATTACCGAGTGGGCCCAGAGATACCTCTCCGTCATACGGAGTGACAAATCCCAGTCTCGATCCGCGTCAACCCAACAGACACTTTCGGAGATACCCGTAGTACACCTTTATAGTCACGCAGTTACGTTGTGACGTTTGGTACACCCAAAGAACTACGATATCCGGGAGTTACACGATCTCATGGACTAAGGAAAAGATACTTGACATTGGAAAAGCTCTAGCAAACGAACTACACGATCTTGTGTTATGCTTAGGATTGGGTCTTGTCCATCACATCATTCTCCTAATGATGTGATCTCGTTATCAATGACATCCAATGTCCATAGTTAGGAAACCATGACTATCTGTTGATCAACGAGCTAGTCAACTAGAGGCTCACTAGGGACATGTTGTGGTCTATGTATTCACACGTGTATTATAATTTTCGGATAATACAATTATAGCATGAATAAAAGACAATTATCATGAACAAGGAAATATAATAATCCTTTTATTATTGCCTCTAGGGCATATTTCCAACAGTCTCCCACTTGCACTAGAGTCAATAATCTAGTTACATTGTGATGAATCGAACACCCATAGAGTTCTGGTGTTGATCATGTTTTGCTCGCGGAAGAGGTTTAGTCAACGGATCTGCGACATTCAGATCCGTATGCACTTTGCAAATTTCTATGTCTCCATCTTGAACATTTTCACGAATGGAGTTGATATGACGCTTGATGTGCCTGGTCTTCTTGTGAAACCTGGGCTCCTTGGCAAGTGCAATAGCTCTAGTGTTGTCACAGAAGAGTTTGATCAGCCCCGACGCATTGGGTATGACTCCTAGGTCGGTGATGAACTCCTTCACCCAAATTGCTTCATGCACTGCCTCCGAGGCTGCCATGTACTCTGCTTCACATGTAGATCCCGCCACGACGCTCTGCTTGCAAATGCACCAGCTTCTCGATCCACCATTCAACATATACACGATCCGGTTTGTGACTTAGAGTCATCCAGATCTGTGTCGAAGCTAGCGTCGACGTAACCCTTTACGATGAGCTCTTAGTCACCTCCATAAATGAGAAACATGTCCTTAGTCCTTTTCAGGTACTTCAGAATATTCTTGACAGATGTACAGTGTTCCTTGCCGGGATTACTTTGGTACCTTCCTACCAAACTTACGGCAAGGTTTACATCAGGTCTGGTACACAACATGGCATACATAATAGACCCTATGGCTGATGCATAGGGGATGACACTCATCTCTTCTATATCTTCTCCATAAGTCTGCATAAACCCAAACGCTTTGATCATCTCATCAAAGCGAATGTTCCAACTCCGAGATGCTTGCACCAGCCCATAAATGGATCGCTGGAGCTTGCATACCTTGTTAGCATTCTTAGGGTCGACAAAACCTTCCGGCTGCATCATATACAGTTCTTCCTTATGATAGCTGTTAAGGAATGCCGTTTTGACGTCCATTTGCCATATCTCATAATCATAGTATGCGGCAATTGCTAACATGATTCAGACGGACTTCAGCTTCGCTACGGGAGAGAAAGTCTCATCGTAGTCAACCCCTTGAACTTGCCGATAACCCTTAGTGACAAGTCGAGCTTTATAGATGGTAACATTACCATCCGCGTCCGTCTTCTTCTTAAAGATCCATTTGTTTTCTATCGCTCGCCGATCATCGGGCAAGTCTGTCAAAGTCCATCTTTGTTTTCATACATGGATCCTATCTCGGATTGCATGGCTTCAAGCCATTTGTTGGAATCTGGGCCCGCCATCGCTTCTTCATAGTTCAAGGTTCACCGTTGTCTAACAACATGATTTCCGTGACAGGGTTGCCATACCACTGGTGTGGAACGTGTCCTTGTGGACCTCTGAAGTTCAGTAGCAACTTGATCTGAAGTACCTTGATCATCATCATTAATTTCCTTTCCTGTCGGTGTAGGCACCACAGGAACATTTTCCTGAGCTGCACTACTTTCCGGTTCAAGAGGTAGTACTTCATCGAGTTCTACTTTCCTCCCACTTACTCCTTTCGAGAGAAACTCTTTTTCCAGAAAGGATCCGTTCTTGGCAACAAAGATCTTGCCATCGGATCTAAGGTAGAAGATATACCCAATGGTTTCCTTAGGGTATCCTATGAAGACGCATTTTTCCGACTTGGGTTCGAGCTTTTCAAGTTGAAGTTTCTTGACATAAGCATCGCATCCCCAAACTTTTAGAAATGACAGCTTAGGTTTCTTCCCAAACCATAATTCATACGGTGTCGTCTCAACGGACTTAGACGGTGCCCTATTTAAAGTGAATGTAGCTGTCTCTAGAGCGTATCCCCAAAATGATAGCGGTAAATCAGTAAGAGACATTATAGATCGCACCATATCCAATAGAGTGCGATTACGATGTTCGGACACACCGTTACACTGAGGTGTTCCAGGCGGCGTGAGTTGTGAAACGATTCCACATTTCCTTAAGTGTGTACCAAATTCGTGACTTAAATATTCTCCTCCACGATCTGATCGTAAGAACTTTATTTTTCGATCACATTGATTCTCTACCTCATTCTGAAATTCCTTGAACTTTTCAAAGGTCTCAGACTTGTGTTTCATCAAGTAGACATACCCATATCTACTTAAGTCATCAGTGAGAGTGAGAACATAACGATATCCTCCGCGAGCCTCAACGCTCATTGGATCGCACACATCAGTATGTATGATTTCCAATAAGTTGGTTGCTCGCTCCATTGTTCCGGAGAACCGAGTCTTGGTCATTTTTCCCATAAGGCATGGTTCGCATGTGTCAAATGATTCATAATCGAGAGACTCTAAAAGTCCACCAGCATGGCGCTTCTTCATGCGCTTGATACCAATGTGACCAAAGCGACAGTGCCACAAGTATGTGGGACTATCGTTATCAACTTTACATCTTTTGGTATTCACACTATGAACATGTGTAACATCACGTTCGAGATTCATTAAGAATAAACCATTGACCATCGGGGCATGACCATAAAACATATCTCTCATATAAATAGAAAAATAATTATTCTCGGATTTAAATGAGTAGCCATCTCGTATTAAACGAGATCCAGATACAATGTTCATGCTCAAACTTGGCACTAAATAACAATTATTGAGGTTTAAAACTAATCCCGTAGGTAAATGTAGAGGTAGCGTGCCGACGGCGATCACATCGACCTTGGAACCATTCCTGATGCGCATCGTCACCTCGTCCTTCGCGAGTCTCCGCTTATTCCGCAGCTCCTGCTTTGAGTTACAAATATGAGCAACGACACCGGTATCAAATACCCAGGAGCTACTACGAGCACTGGTAAGGTACACATCAATTACATGTATATCACATATACCTTTAGTGTTGCCGGCCTTCTTGTCCGCTAAGTATTTGGGGGCAGTTCCGCTTCCAGTGACCCTTCCCTTTGCAATAAAAGCACTCAGTCTCAGGCTTGGGTCCATTCTTTGAATTCTTCCCGGCAACAGGCTTACCGGGCGCGGCAACATCCTTGCCGTCCTTCTTGAAGTTCTTCTTACCCTTGCCTTTCTTGAACTTAGTGGTTTTATTGACCATCAACACTTGATGTTCCTTCTTGATTTCTACCTCTGCTGATTTCAGCATTGAAAATACTTCAGGAATAGTTTTCGCCATCCCCTGCATATTGTAGTTCATCACAAAGCTCTTGTAGCTCGGTGGGAGCGACTGAAGGATTCTGTCAATGACCGCCTCGTCCGGGAGGTTAATGTCCAGCTGGGACAGGCGGTTGTGCAACCCAAACATTTTGAGTATGTGCTCACTGACAGAACTATTTTCCTCCATCTTACAACTATAGAACTTGTCGGAGACTTCATATCTCTCGACCCGGGCATGAGCTTGGAAAACAATTTTCAGCTCCTCGAACATCTCATATGCTCCGTGTTGCTCAAAATGCTTTGGAGCCCCAGTTCTAAGCTGTAAAGCATGCCGCACTGAACGAGGGAGTAATCATCAACACGTGACCGCCAAGCGTTTATGACGTCTTGGTTCTCTGGGATGGGTGCTTCACCTAGCGGTCCTTCTAGGACATATGCTTTCTTGGCAGCTATGAGGATGATCCTCAGGTTCCGGACCCAGTCCGTATAGTTGCTGCCATCATCTTTCAGCTTGGTTTTCTCTAGGAACGCGTTGAAGTTCATGTTGACATTAGCGTTGGCCATTTGATCTACAAGACATTTATGCAAAGGTTTTAGACTAAGTTCATGATAATTAAGTTCATCTAATCAAATTATTTAATGAACTCCCACTCAGATTAGACATCCCTCTAGTCATCTAAGTGTTACATGATCCGAGTCGACTAGGCCGTGTCCGATCATCACGTGAGACGGACTTGTCATCATCGGTGAACATCTCCATGTTGATCGTATCTTTCATACGACTCATGTTCGACCTTTCGGTCTCTTGTGTTCCGAGGCCATGTTTGTACATGCTAGGCTCGTCAAGTTAACCTAAGTGTTTTGCATGTGTAAATCTGTCTTACACCCGTTGTATGTGAACGTTAGAATCTATCACACCCGATCATCACGTGGTGCTTCGAAACAACGAACTGTCGCAACGGCGCACAGTTAGGGGGAACACTTTCTTGAAATTATTATGATGGATCATCTTATTTACTACCGTCTTTCTAAGTAAACAAGATGCAAAAACATGATAAACATCACATGCAATCAAATAATAGTGACATGATATGGCCAATATCATATAGCTCCTTTGATCTCCATCTTGGGGCTCTATGATCATCTTGTCACCGGCCTGACACCATGATCTCCATTATCATGATCTCCATCATCGTGTCTCCATGAAGTTGCTCGCCAACTATTACTTCTACTACTATAGCTAACGGTTTAGAAATAAAGTAAAGTAATTACATGGCGTTAAATCATTGACACGTAGGTCATACAATAATTAAGACAACTCCTATGGCTCCTGCCGGTTGTCATACTCATCGACATGCAAGTCGTGATTCCTATTACAAGAACATGATCTCATACATCACAATATATCATTCATCATTCATCACAACTTTTGGCCATATCACATCACAAGGCAATTGCTGCAAAAACAAGTTAGACGTCGTCTAATTGTTGTTGCATCTTTTACGTGGCTGCAATAGGGTTCTACCAAGAACATTTTCTTACCTACGAAAAGCCACAACGTGATTTGTCAACTTCAATTTACCCTTCATAAGGACCCTTTTCATCGAATCCGCTCCAACTAAAGTGGGAGAGATAGACACCCGCTAGCCACCTTATGCAACTAGTGCATGTCAGTCGGTGGAACCTGTCTCACGTAAGCGTACGTGTAAGGTCGGTCCGGGCCGCTTCATCCCACAATACCGCTGAAGCAAAATAAGACTAGTAGCGGCAAGAAAGTTGACAACATCTATGCCCACAACAAATTGTGTTCTACTCGTGCAAAGAGAACTACGCATAGACCTAGCTCATGATGCCACTGTTGGGGAACATTGCAGAAAATAAAAAAAATTCCTACGGTTTCACCAAGATCTATCTATGAGTTCATCTAGAAACGAGTGATAGGAGTGCATCTACATACCTTTGTAGATCGCGAGCGGAAGCATTCAAGAGAACGGGGTTGAGGGAGTCGTACTGTCGTGATCCAAATCACCGATGACCGAGTGCCGAACGGACGGCACCTCCGCGCTCAACACACGTTACGGTTGGGGAAGACGTCTCCTCCTTCTTGATCCAGCAAGGGGATGGAGAGGTTGATGGAGATCCAGCAGCACGATGGCGTGGTGGTGGATGCAGCAGGGATCCCGGCAGGGCTTCGCCAAGCTCTACGGAGGAGGAGGAGGTGTTGGAGTGGGAGAGGGAGGCGCTAGGGGCATTGGTGCGGCTGCCCTCCCTCCCCCCTTTTTATATAGCCCCCCAAGGGGGGGGGCGCCGACCCTGGAGATGGGATCTCCCAAGGGGGTGGCGGCCAGGGGGGTGGAGTGCCCCACAAGGCAAGTGGAGGCGCCCCCTCCCCTAGGGTTCCCAACCCTAGGTGCAGGGGGGCCAAGGGGGGGCGCACCAGCCCACCAGGGGCTGGTTCCCCTCCCACTTCAGCCCATGGGGCCCTCCGGGATAGGTGGCCCCACCCGGTGGACCCCCGGGACCCTTCCGGTGGTCCCGGTACAATACCGGTGACCCCCGAAACTTTCCCGAAGGCCGAAACTCGACTTCCCATATACAATTCTTTACCTCCGGACCATTCCAGAACTCTTCGTGACGTCCAGGATCTCATCCGAGACTCCGAACAACTTTCGGGTTACTTCATACTCATATCTCTACAACCCTAGCGTCACTTTAAGTGCATCTAGTGCCCCATAGTGATTTTGGTGTATTGAAGACTTATAGGTTAAGGGACTAATGTGTTTATGACTGTACACATGTCTATAAGTCTATGAGGAGTTCGATATTTACAGAGAAATTCGACCCCTAAAAATGAAGTTCTTCGACTGAAGACTTTGATATTCGAAGACTTTACAAGACTTTGAAAGTGAAGAAATTGGTGTGACCTTGAAGACTTGGTATTCATTTGAGGAACATGAAGCGTGAAGACTTTTGTTTTCGTAGATTCGTTTTCTCTTTCTTGAGTCATTGGAAACACCGTACTGTTAAAGGGGGTCGAGGAAATACTAAGGAAAAATTTCCATGTGATGCTCAACTCAAAATCCTACACCTACCAATCCCTTGAGTGAAGCCTTTGGAAATCTCATACAACTCAGTCAATTTCTTGATGTGAGAGACGAAGTTCTTCAGTCACCGAGGAATTTGTTCGGCGAGGAGTTAGGAATTCGCCGGTCAGATTGCCTACAGTGAGGAACATGATAGCCCCGAGGAATTTGAGAGTCAAATTTCCGACCGTTGTTGTCTTCTTGGCGCCACTGTCCCAAAATATCTTATCCACCTAACGGTCATATCATTGAAGGGCATTTATGTCTTATCATGTCGGTCTGCTCCCTAGGCTATAAATAGCTGCCCCTACAACCACTAGCTGGTTGGCTGCTCGAGAGAACTTGACACTTGTCATTTGAGAGCAACCCATCCTCCGGGACTTTGGCGAAAATCATCGAGTCGGAAAAACCCAAAACCAAACCCCTACAAACCCAAAGTGATTGAGCATCAGAAGAGATTGATCCTGCGTGGATCCGGCGCTTGTTACCTTTGAAGACTGTGCTTCTTCCAGACGGTTAGGCGTCATGGTCTAGAGCATCCAAGAGGAATTGTGGATCGCCGAGTGACCAAGTCCGTGAAGGTTTGGAAGTCGCTGAAGACTTACCACGAGTGATTGGACGAGTGCATGTGACCTTAGTTCAAGGAGAATCTGGTGAGGACTTGGTGTCTGAGCTGCGTGCTTTCGCGATCGGGTGTCCGGACTGTGTGTCCTCGAGTTTAAATACTCAGCCGCTCCAACAAGGCGTACAAGCGAGACAGCAGTTGGAACTGGTCTACCAAATTATTGTCTTCACCAACCTAACTAGTTCTATTTCCTCAACTCTTTCATTTCCTCATTCTTGTGTTGAGTGTTCATTCATATCTGTGTTTGAAGACTTTGATTGAAGACTTTCTCAATTTCCTCGCCAATTCTTGATCTGTTTGTCTTCATCTTGTGCTATCCTGTGTTTACGCTTTACATACTCTTTGATTGTCTTCATTTCATCATGATGACCATGCCGCATTCTCTTATGCTTACTTCGAGTACTTATTCCGCTGCAAGTAGTTCTTCACTTAGGAATTTCCTCACGGAAAATTCCTCATTGAAGAATTCATAAAATCGCCTATTCACCCCCTCTAGTCGATATAACGCACTTTCAATTGGTATCGAGCTAGGTACTCCCTTGTTACGTGTGATTTTGGTTTAACCACCTAGAGTTTTAGTTATGTCGACCGCAGTATGAAGAAAGTGACATGCCCTATCTTTGACGGTCATGATTATCCCAAGTGGAAGGCCATGATGAGGAAGCCTCATGGCAATGGACAACGAGCTGTGGACCATCACTGAAATTGGTCTTCTTGATCATGCAAGGCGGCAAGCGCAGATGATATTCGCAAGTACACTCGACTTGACATCATGGCGAAGGATATCATCTGTTCCTGCCTATCTAGAGATGAATTCAAGCGCATTATGCATCTTTGTAATCTGAAGCTTATCTGGGACCGAATCTCCGGCGTCTATGAAGGTCATCGAACCCGTCATGATCCTTGGTTTGAGGACTTCTAGGAATCTCTCAAAACGATGACTTTCGAACCAGAATCATCATCTTACGCATCATGTCTCATGGCAAAGGGTGACAAGGTAACGAATGTTCCTCATCCGAGTTTAGTGATGATGAATCGATGATGATGGATCGATGATGATATTGAACCTAGCTATACCAAGCTTGTTTGTATTGCCACCAAACAACAACATGCCTTGGAAAGGTTCAAAACATGTTAGGTAAAAGTGATGATATGTTGGGTGAAGAAATGGATCGCACTAAAGCCCTGATGAAAATCTTGAGACTTGATCTAGGTTTGACAACCTTCAAGGTCATCATAACACTCTCTTGTCGATCATGAGAAACTTTCTTATGAATTTCTTCAAAGAAAGCAAGATCTTGAGAAGCTAAGAGTGAGTTATGAAGATCTTGAAGGAGCGCGATTCATTACTTGCTCAACAAATCAGCGCTTCTCGGAAGAATTTGTTCCTCCATGCTTAAAGTGCATTGAGCGTGAATCGCTAATTCTTCACCAATGTTCAAATGCTTCAACTGTTACAAATTCTTCACCTGCTCCTGCTATCACTAATTCCTCATCGAGGACATTGCTAGTATCACTTGATGATGCAGGGCTGAAGGAATTGTACATGACAGCATGTACAAAAGCCTCAAAGGGCATTAGACTCTTTGTGATGTGCTTAAAAGCAGATCCTCAACAGAATCCTAGGAAAGAGGGTATTGCCTTTGAGAGGAAACTCAATGCTGATGGAACATATTGGAAACTGAGCGGTACCCCAAAACCTCATGGGTTGCTGCAAAGGGACCTTCAGTTGATCCATCTAACTTATCTGGCTTTACATGTGAATCTCCTCATTCTTCTGATGAGTCATTTGACTCCAACTATAAACTGTTCAAAAATCAGAACGGTGAAGTATTTGCTAGATATGTTGGCACTAACTGCAGGAACGGTTCTCCTATGAAGAAAATCTGGGTTCCCAAGAAGTGTCTTGAAAGTCTTTAGGTGAATGTCCTCATGACACCACCTGTGAAGAATAGGAACCCCAGATCAAACTCTTCATATGGATCCAAGTCCTCATACGGACCAAATTCCTCACATGGATCAAAGTCCTCATATGATTATCATCGTGCTAACAACTCTGTTTCGCAGGGTAGAGCTAAGGGCTATGAATATGTGCATTATTCTTCAAACCAATATGTTCATAAGTCCTTGAAAATTTTTCTCTGCTTATTCATATGCTTACCCTAACCTCTCTTATGTGAAACGAAATGGATTGGCCTCTATGCCACCATTCTCATATGGATCTCGTAGAGTGATGAACTCTTCGCCACCCCTTCAGATGTGGGTGGTGAAGAAAAGGAACTAATCTCTTCTGCAGGGTCAGGCCTCCAGACGTGCTTTAACGTCTGAAGAATTTGCTTGGGGCACGACAAAAATGCTGAAAGGACGCAGGCTAATCATGAAGAAATGAACTTTCATTTCACACGTCCTCATACTGCTTATCTGTTATACTGCCTGATGAAATTCATCTGATGAAATTGATATCATATTCTTCACTGATGAAGTATATGAGATCGTAAGTTGCACTAATTCATCTGCAGGATGATCAACCCAAAGCCAATGAGTGGGTCCTCGATAGTGGATGTACAAATCACATGACTGGTGACAAGAATCTATTGATGGATGCTCCCTTATCACCGTCACATCTGAAGCCTATCATCTTTGCTGACAAAGGCAAAATTCAGGTATTGGGTCTTGGTAAGGTTGCGGTCTCTAAGGACATACACATGGACAAAGTCATGCTTGTTGAGTCCTTAGGATACAACCTCATGTCAGTCTCAATGCTTTGTGATCTTGATATGGTTGTTGTCTTTGGCAAGTATCGTTGTGTTGTGATCATGGAAGCTGACAATTCCAAAGACTTCGAAGGCTTTAGGAGAGGAGACTTGTATATTTTTGATTTCTCTACAGGACCACAACCAGCCGTGTGTCTACTTGCAAAAGCTTCAGAAGGCTGGCTATGGCATCGACGACTTGGTCACGCAGGCATGAGGAATTTGCACACACTTGCGAAGAAGAAGCATGTCATTGGCATTGAGAATGTCAAATTCCTCAAGGATCACTTGTGTGGAGCCCGTGAAGCTGGAAAAATGACCAAGGCCAAGCATCCAAATAAGACTATCATGACCACTACTCGTCCATTGAATTGCTTCACATGGACCTATTTGGTCCTAATCATTACTCAGCAGTCACTAATGATGCATCTCTATATGGCTTTGTTATTGTTGATGATTACTCTCGTTACACATGGGTACACATTGTTACTTACAAACATGAAGTGCGGAAGTCTTCAAGCGATTTTCCTCGAGGGCTTCAACCAACTTTGGTGTGAAGATCGTGCACATCGGGAGTGACAATGGAACTGAGTTCAAGAATTCGGTCTTGATGACTATCTTGATGAACTTGGTATTACTCATGAGTTATCTTCTCCCTATACTCCTCAAAGAAATGGCGTCGTGGGCGCAAGAACAGAACTCTTGTTGAGATGGCTCGCACTATGCTTGATGAATACAAAATGCCTCGTCATTTTTGGATTGATGCAATTGATACCGCGTGCCACATCATCAACAGAGTATATCTTCACAAATTCTTCAAGAAGACTGCCTATGAACTCCTCACTGACAAGAAACCCAATGTGAGTTATTTCAAAGTCTTGATTGCTAAATGCTGGATTAGAGATCCTCATCACGATGCTAAATTTGCAATCGAAAGCACATGAAGGTTTTATGCTTGGTTATGGAAAGGACTCACACACCTCTGAGTCTTCAACAATGTTCTTTACAAGATTGTTGAAACTGTAGATGTCGGTTCGATGAAACTAATGGCTCGCAAAGAGAGCACCTACCTTCTATGATAGATGAACCAGCACCGAGGAATATATCAAGTTCAAGGCAACCGAGGATGTAATTCCTATTGAAGAATCTCTTCAAGAATTCATTCCGAATCGAAGAACGTCGAGTGATGCACTGAGGATAATGTCAAGAAAATGGTCTTTGAAGAAAATGTTGATCAAATTCCTCGAGGACAACTAGCTCATCCTCGCGTTGCAAAAGAAGTGCAAGTTGACAAGATCATCGATGACATTGAAGCACGGGTCCTCTCACATGCTCAAAAGCTTCACATTTATCTAACTTTTGTGGGCACTATGCTTTTGTCTCTATCACAGAGCCCACTAAGGTAGATGAAGCATTTCTGGAGCCTGAGTGGATTCAGCAATGCAAGAAGAATTACATCAGTTCGAGCTCAACAATGTCTGGGAACTGGTCAAACGTCCAGATCCTCGCAAGCATAATATCATTGGCACAAAGTGGATCTACCGCAACAAGCAAGATGAAAATGGCCTTGTGGTGAGGAATAAGGCACGACTTGTAGCTCAAGGCTACACACAGTTGAAGGAATTGATTTCGATGAAACTTTTGCACTGTTGCTAGACTTGAGGCTATTCAGATATTACTTGCTTATGCTAACCATCATCATATCACTTTATATCAAATGGATGTGAAAAGTGCATTCCTCAATGGTAAGCTTGAGGAAGAAGTATATATTGCTCAACCCCCAGGTTTTGAAGATCCAAAGAATCCGACAAAGTCTTGAGACTCAACAAGGCCCTCTATGGCCTCAAACAGGCCCCACGGGCGTGGTATGATACATTGAAGGAATTCTTCGTGAAGAATGGCTTCACACCCGGTTCACTCGACCCTACTCTCTTTACTAAATCATATGATGGTGAACTGTTTGTGTGCCAAATATATGTTGATGATATTATCTTTGGCTGTACTGACCAACGTTATAGTGATGAATTTGCCTATATGATGAGTGAAGAATATCAAATGTCTATGATGGGTGAATTGAAATTCTTCTTAGGTCTTCAAACTCGTCAACAACACAATGGCATATTCATATCTCAGGAGAAATACCTAAAATATGTTCTGAAGAAATTCGGCATGCAAGATTGCAAAGGCGTCAAAATTCCTATGCCTACAAATGGCCATCTATGCACTGATGAAAATGGTATTGACTTTGATCACAAGGTATACCGCTCCATGATTGGTTCTCTATTGTACTTATGTGCATCTAGGCCAGATATAATGCTTAGTGTTTGCATGTGTGCCCGATTTCAAGCTACACCGAAGGAATCACACCATAAGGCTGTGAAGCATATTCTTCGATATCTAGCTCACACACCAACACTAGGATTATGGTACCCCAAGGGCTCTACGTGTGATATTCTGACTCTGACTATGCTGGTGATCGTGTGGGCCGCAAGTCAACATCTGGTACTTGTCATTTCCTCGGACGATCTTTGGTCTGTTGGTCCTCGAAGAAACAGAATGCGTATCACCGCTCATCGCGGAAGCTGAGTACATTGCTGCTGGCTCTTGTTGTGCTCAATTTCTATGGATGAAGCAAACTCTCAAGGACTACGGCATCAACGTGAAGAATGTGCCTTTCTCTCGTGACAATGAGAGTGCCATCAAGATTGCTCACAACCCAGCTTCAGCACTCGAAGACAAAGCACATTCAGATTCGTCATCATTTTCTTCGTGATCATGTGTTGAAGGCGACATCTCCATCGAGCATGTGAAGACGAAGAACAGCTAGCCGATATCTTCACAAAGCCCTTGGATGAGAAGAGATTTAGCAAGTTGCGGTGTGAGCTAAATATCTTAGAATCTTTGAATGTTCTTTGAAAAGGACACACATCCTGACACTTTTGCAAAATTGATGACTTAGATGTGCAACACATGAAGAAACGTTTTTCTTCAATCAATGAAGAATAACACTCTAAGTGTGAAGAAATTAATGAAGAATTTGATTCTAAGAACCCTACGACAATTGTACGCGGTGTTTGAAATCATCATTCTTATACGGTGGGTCACGCCACCACCAAAATTGAAAATCTTCAATTTGAGTTTTTCCTCAGTTTTGAAATTCTTCAGTTTTTCAAATTCTTCAACTTTGCAAAATCTTCACTATTTCCGTTGTCTTTCTTCATTGAGTCTATTATGATAACACCCCTTAAGACCTTATTCTGCACACCAAAACACCTTATTCTGCACACCACCAACAGATCGCGCCGCCGCCCCTCCCCTCCCGACCTTCTACCGCGGCAGCGGCCTGGGCTAGCCGCCGCCCCTCCCCTCCCGGCCTTCTTCCGCGGCGGCGGCCTGGGAGAGATGCCGCCCCTCCCCTCCCTGCTTTCTCCCGCGGCGGCGGCTCGAGCGACGCCACCCTCCCTCCGGGCCTTCTTCCATGGCAAGGCCGGCGTGACGCCGCCTCCCTCCCGCCTTCTTCCACGGCGGCGGCAGTGCAGCAGACGCCGCCCGTCGCCTCTCGGCCTTCTTCCGCGGCAGGCACCGAGCAACACCAGCCTGTCGGGCTTCTTCCACGGCAGCAGCTCGGTAGCGCTGCCACCGAACTCCTCAGGGCCTGCAATTAGCTGTAATTCATCAGATGTGGATTGGTGCTGCCTCGACATCAAACCAATTCGAGCAAGGAGGAGTGTGCGCAAGGTTGCTTCATCCACTGTAGCTTCTTGGAATAAGTCTGGATCAACCTTCAGAGAAAATCCTCCTTCCCCGTTCACATTGAGCAACGTCCAGACCGCCCATGAACTTCTGAAGGGCAAGTGGACTGCAGGGGCGAACGTAAAAGTTGTGCAGGAGGACGAGAAGGGAACTTCCTCCTGTAAACGCAAGAAATCACTGCATCACGAGGTAAGCAGTACACTTCCTAAACCATCTCAGTGTAGTTATCATAGACAAATCAGTACAAGCAGTACAACGCGTGATTATGCAGTACAAAACTTATGCAGTGCGGTTGCTTCAGTTCGTTGTGGGGGAAAATGCAGTACGCTTATATAGGTTCATTACGTATAACGATGCAGTGCGGTTGCTTCAGTTCACCTTGAGGGGTCATGCAGTCACCGTGCATTGCTTCGGCAGTACCATTTTGAACACATTGCAGTTCGCATGATTGAGTTCATTTAACCTGACAATGCAGCTCGGTCATTTTGTGTGCAGGAGATGACGTTCAGCAGATACAAAATGCCGCGCATAATTGACAGCACTGAGAACAACAACTTTTAGAAGAGTGGATATTCTTCTGACAGAGATACTGGCTGGGTTACCCCTGAGATTCCTCGTGGGTTCTTCACGACGACAAACAGGGTGCAGTACTCTCCACAAGAAGATTTTTCCCAGGAAGAAGATGTAGTTGAAGATGACGATGATGTCACATTTGTCTGGGAAGGCACTCACCAACGCGATGATGAAGACGATGACGATGAAGATGAGCCAATAACAGTTCTCAACCCAGAGTATAAGCACGAGTTCACTACGCTTGGACAAAGATGTCCGAACAGATAATGATGACGCAGCTTGAACACGATGTTGCAGCAGATGATGATTATGTCTATGATGATGTGCCATCGCTCCAAAATTTTAAAACCAATCCACCGAGACATCGTCACAACACCGGATTACCACCACGCCCACCTGCCGCACCCCAAAAGCGAGCTCGGCGTCCACCGCGCAGCCCAAAAAACAGAGCTCCAACTGACACTGCTACATCAACCTCGACAACATGCCACCAACGGTGCCTCGGTCAAAAGTAAACAGCGGTACAAATCCTCCTCACTTTATTACCATGAGATCCTCAACTACACACATCTGCTATAAGCCCGCCATGTCCAATACAACCCAAATGAGCTGCAAACACCATCAAAGTGAACGACTCTACACACATGTAAGTTTATGGTCTGAAAAAAAAATAGTTACAGTCCATACAGATAACATTGCAGTGCACACTGATATTTCTTGTGAGCTTTGGCTAGGAACATTGCAAATGCTCTATTAAACTCGTATGCACTCCTCGTATTCAAAAAACAGAACATAACAAATTTTCTCATATAGCATTTCAATTAATGCAGGATAAAAACATGCAGCTCAACCTCGTACCTGCTGCTGGAATGAAGTTCACCACGTACGAAAAGGCATGGGACTTTTAAAACAATTATGCAAGATGTGCAGGGTTTGGTATACGCAAGAGGGCAAAACACAGGACAAATGCCTACATTGTCTGCTCAAGAGAAGGGCTCCACAAGCAGGCTGTGTCAGATTATCACCGGGTACGTTAGAAGACATCAAAAAGGATTGGCTGCAATGCAAAGATTAGAGTTAAAAAAGGAAGGATGGCAAATTTGTGATAGAAATGGTTCAACTCAACCACAATCACAAGATGCTGGAAAGCCCCGGGATGCTTCTGCACATGCGATCGCACAAAAAAGACGATCCTTTGATAGACCAGTTAGTGAAAGACATGCAACTGGACAACCACACACATGCTCAGATGATGTCGACGCTGTCGCGTATGTCCGGTGGTCTGCAGTACATGGGACATACTAGCCGCGACTGGGTAAACAAGTAAGCACGTTACAGAGCATATCTCTTGAGCATTCTATCTGTAATTATTCCCTGTTTGGTGAGATAAGTTTGCATTGTCTCTGAGAATGCAGGAAACACAAGTTTGCCAGAGAAGAGTCTGAAGATGATGTCAAGAAACTTCTCAATTTCTTCGAGAATATGCAAAAGATAAACCCAGAGTTCTTCTATGATTATGACGTTGATGCAGATAACCGTGTAAGAAACGTCTTTTGGGCGAACGCAAGTTGCAGAGGATCGTATGAAGATTTTGGAGACTGCGTTACATTTGACACGACTTATAAAACTAACAAATTCCACATGCCTCTGGGAGTGTTTGTGGGGGTGAACCATCATCTACAAAGCACCATATTTGCTGTTGCACTCGTGCGAGATGAAACAATACCATCATTTGAGTGGGTTTTCAAAACCTTTCTGAGGTGTATGAACAACAAGCCGCCAATCTGCATGCTCACAGGTACAAAAAATTAAAAACACCTTCATACTTACGTTTTGTTTTGTTTTGTGAACTTATATTTCTTCCATCTATCTTGCAAACACACAAACAACTTAATAAAAAAACACTGTTTGTCTCTTCTCAGACCAGTGTTCTTCGATGAAGGCAGCATTAAAAACTATCCTCCCACAAACTCTGCATAAGGCGTGGTCGGTGGCATATCATGAAGAAGTACAAGGACCACCTCGCCTTGCTGTATAAGGCGACGAGAAGCTCAAGGATCGAACTCAATGCAGTGCTGAACCACCCACTAATGCCGTCAGAATTTGATCGAGCATGGAAGAACCTCATTCAGAGGTACAACTTGCAAGATGATGAAGTGATGAATTCACTGTGGGATGACAGGCACGAGTTGGTCTCAGCTTACTACAAGGAAATTTTCTGTGCTCGGGTGACTTCCACACAGAGAAGCGAGAGCATGAACCGTGACATCAAGAAAAATTTTGTCAGGGAGAAGCATGATCTCCATCTGTTTGCTCAGCAGGTGGACAAGTGCATTCAGACCAGGAAGGCCGTCGAGCACGCAGAGACAGTAGCAAATGAGGTAAACAAAATGTCAATAAAAAACTGCTTAAAAAATATGACTACAAAAACAAACAATTTTTTCATTTCTCTGGATCGTAACAGTGCATTTGTGATCATGCAGTCAGAGGTAAAAACAACAACAAAGTTTGGCTTCGAAGTTCAGCTATCAAAAGTGTATATAAGGGCAATGTTTGCAGATTTCAAAGAAACACTCTACCGTAGCACTGCATTCAGAGCAGAACGGTGCCCTGAGAACCCGACAAAGTATCTCGTACACCACTACAACAGATCGGATGCATTTGACTGGGCAAGGCATAATTTCCAAGTGGTCGCCGATGAAGAGAAAGGTGTCTACGAATGTGAGTGCAAACTCTGGACACACACAGGTGAGACTCCTAGCAAAAAAATTCTAGATTCTCATAGTCATGCACGAAAGCTAACTTACTGAACTTTAAAAGTACATATGCATGTGTAATTCACAAAACCAAATGAAGTTCACTTCTTTAAAAAAATGAACAAATAATGAAAAAATATATGTTTACTAATTTCATGCGCTCACTTACGTAACAAAAAAAAATCATGTGTTTGTCTCACAGCCTCTTCAAGGCCCATGTCTTATGCATGCTTTCTCATTTGAGAGTACTCAACATTCCCGAGGTGTACATCATGAAAAGATACACCCGTAACGCAAGATCAGATGCAACGTTTGACAGAAGAGACTACGAACAAACAACACCAGATGGAACCTCGCTTTTTTGCCGTAGAAAATTGCTGACAGAAACATCAATGGACCTTGCAAACAGAGCGACAAGGTCCGACGCTGGGTGCCACAGAGCGTTGTCTGGTATGAGGGCACTGATAGAGGAAGTTGACGTGCTCAACGAAGAAGAAGAAGAAGCAGCAAAACTAAAGCAAGCAGAGAAATCCCAGCATGACAATAATGCCGAGCAAGTAGAAAATACTGAACACATCGGAACTGGTGCTATCAAAAAAGAAACAATTCTTCCACCTCCTGTTTCAAACACAAGAGGAAGGAAGAAAGGGGGAGATGCAACCCAGAAAAAGGTGGCATGCAAGGAGAAAAATGATGACAAAACAAGAAGCCACAAATGAGCTGGATAAAGGATGGTCACCCACTGGGAATAAGAAGGTGCAAGACATGTAATGAAATCAGCGGCCACAATTCCAGGACGTGTACAAAAAGAAATGAACAAGAAAAACGAGGACATGGAGATGCACAACAAAACAGAAATTCCACTCACAACACTAAGAAATGGACGAAACCGAGACGTTGTAGCATCTGCAAAAAGAGGAAGAGACACAATTCAAGAACCTGCCCCAAAAGAAAAAGAAAAAGATCAGAAAATGAGGAAGACGAAGAAGGTGAGATCAAAGAAGAAGATGATGACAGAACTGAAGAAGAAATGGCTTATGAAGAAACAGATGGAGAAGAGGAGGAAGAAGAAGAGAGTGAAGAGGACGAAGAACGTGAAGAAACTGAAGAAACAGTGGCGTATGAAGAAACATATGATGAAGATGATGAAGAGGAAGAAGAGAGTGAAGAGACTGAAGAGAGTGAAGAGGATGAAGAACATGAAGAAACAGAGTCAACAAGACCACCACAAGGAAATATCACAGCATGAAAAAACCGAGAACAACACCACTTTCAAAAAACAAGGTAGGAGCAAAGAAGGATGCAGTTCACAAGACCGAAAACGAAAACCACCATCAACCAAAGACGCTGGAGATCAAAGAAGGATGCAGTTCACAAGACCGGAAAACCAAAGCAGCCATCAACCAAAGACGCTGGGAGCAAAGAAGGATGCAGTCCACAAATACTGAAAACCAAAGCAGCCATCAACCAAAGACGCTGGGGCTACAAACACAAAGGTGCGAGACAAGAACCAGCAACACCACCATGGAAAACAAAAGAAAGTGCGACATTAGACACGCCCCGCATAATCGCAAGTAAGCAGCAGTTAACGACCAAATAGATGAATGACAATAAATTAATCGTATGCATAGCAGTTTGCTTATCTCTATGACTTATGTATCGCTTAAATTTTGTGTAAACACAAATTTCTCGCTGACTATGACTTATTCAACTAAACCATGTAAAAGAGAAATGGTATATAGGTATATAGAGTATATATATATATATATATATATATATATATATATATATATATATATATATATATAGCAGTCTTGAGTAAAACATTGACACATTTTGATTGAAAACCATGTAAAAATGTTGTTAGCTTGTCGCAATCCAACAAGTAGTACATATAAAAGCATTTCAATATGCAGATGAAACTTGCAAAATGCAAGACACTTGAACTATCATGCAAGATTATAGACTAACTACATGTAGTACACACCATGCAAATTGGGAAAAATGTGGAAACATGTAGTGCTCACTAACATATAAGCAGTTGACATATTGTAACCATGTAAACACAAATTTCCCAATCGAATAATAATTGAAGTGGTTCAGATCACAAAAGTGCTTGTTACAAAACACATCAAAAAGATGAAGCGCTCAACACGCCGAAAGTACTTATTACAAATCAACCTCATAACCTTAGCCAATCACGCCAAACGTGATTCTAACCGTGACGATCCTTGAGTTCAAAGAAGTTGAGGACAACAACTTGCTCGACTTCGTGCCACTATCAATGACAAATTCCTTCCACCCTTTGTGCGTACACACCGCCACAACGCCTACAAAGGTACTTGATTGGTTGAAGGTATCCATTACCAAGAACAACTTGAAGAATTCCTTTCTTCTTGAGCCGACATACCTAACAGCTCGCTTAGGAATTTTCTCAGAAAAATAATAAAACTGTTTGAGAACTAAACTAGCAAAGACAATTCTCATACTGTGCACGAGATAGATGAAGTGCACAACAAATCCAACGAGTAGTACATATAAAACGATTTCAATATGCAAGATGGAACTTGCAAATATGCAAGACGCTCGAACTATCATGCAAGACTATAGACTAGCTACATGTAGTACACACCAAAAAATTGGGGAAAATGTAGAAATATGTAGTGCTCACTAATATATAAGCAGTTCACATATTGTAACCATGTAAACTAAAACATAAGCTACATGCACACAAGCATAAAAATAAAACAAGAAATAAGAACACATTGCAAAGACACTTCAAAAACAAAGAAAAAGTGCGTTCCTAAAATACTGCAAGTTCAGAATGCAATGGAATTATACAAAAAAAACACAAAGAAAAAAATCATATCTAACGAAACATACCATCTTGTAGTGAGTCTCCACATCTGTTGGCGTAAGATGATGGACAAAAGGACTCGTGCAGCCATGGCCACGCCGAATCAAGGCAGAATAGAACGCAGAAACGTTGATCTGGCCCATATCCAATCCTTCCGTGAATATTGTACCATATGCAAGCTGCTCGCTCACCCGATTCGCACAACACCTTCCCACCACGACGAGCACGACGGGCTCATGAAAGCAAGCCGAATAATTGCAAGTCGTTGGCACACCACAACCATGGCCGCAGCAGAAGAGATACGCACAGGGGCCTGGAGCCATCGCAACAGAAATCTAGAAAAGCAAAAAAATAATAATAGGCTGGAGAAAGGAGAGAACTTGCAACTAGCGGAGAAATGAAATGCAAAGGAAGGGTATAAGTTAGCCTTCATTTATACAAGAGGAATGCAAAAAGGTCAAAACTGAAAATTAAAGGGGACTTAATGGAAATTATGTTCCAAAGAATAAAGGACAATCAATAAAGGCTTATGTTACCAAAGAAAAAGGAACGAAAAAAGAAGGTGTACTTTGACTGCAGCAATTCCCACGAACAAAACCGCAGATCGTTAAAAAATAATACTCTGAAAAATTATAATCCACACACCATTTTATGTGTGCTGTTCTCCAAATTCATATCAGGAAGTTCACTATATGTGTGCATGAAGTGCAGTACATGATAAAAAAAGCAAAAGAGAAGCACTTTAGCAAAGATTGGCATAGCCAAATACAACTTTTGGCACAAAGAAGGATGCACGCGAAGGCAAAATGTGTACACCGCAAAGATGTAACTATGACAAATGCAAAGGCGATAGGAGCACAAAAGCAAAGGCACACACGCACACAAAGAAAAAAGGATACGAAAGAGGAAGAACAATAAAGAAAAATGATACCAATGCAAAGGCACAAAATGTAGCCAGAAAATGTGCAAGACGCGGTATGCGTGCACATGCAAGATCGAAACTAAATCAATGCAAATTACACGATGATTTACTAAAAAGCAAGTGCACGATGATTTACTAAAAAAGCAAAGGCACGATGATTTACTAAAAAAGCAAAGGCACGCCCAACGCTTGAAAAAGTAACAAACAAAAAAAATTGACCACCCAGGTGCTACCAGCCCCAGCCAGTCTCGTAATAGGTCTGCACCCACAGAAGGGGAGTCGTTCTGAGCCACAGTGCATGGGGCCGGTTGGACATGGGCCCACAGGTCATAGAGCATATAGTCATGAAGCCACAGATAAGCGCCAGATAAGTATACGGAGGAGTTCGACCAAGATGCCTCGCCAACGCTTATAAACAGGTCGGCGCGCTTTCCATGAAAGCGAGGTGGGACTAAACATTAGGACGCACACACAAATAAACGGGAACCAAGTTGTGCTCACAGCCGACCTCGCCCAAGTATGTCTCTAAACTAGTTTAACAAAGGCCCAACAAGGCCGACTAAGAAAAACAATAAGTTAAAAAAAATGGGGGACCACCCCCTTTCCCTACCCCTCCGCATCAAAGGATTGCAGAGGTACAAGAAAAAACAAGATGAAGTACGTAGCTGTAAACAATACAGTGCACTACGTTACACGATGCAGTGCGGTATGGCAATCTAGTTCCCGATTACCCCTACACGAATAAATAAACTCAAAAAACAGTGAAGTACACACATGTATACACAAGTGCAGTACTGAATTCTAGAAGATGCAGTGCACGACTATACACTAATGCAGTTCATTATCGCACAGGATGCATCTACAAAACGTAAAAAATGCCCGTTCGCATAAAAAAATGGTGGTTAAAAAAATGTGCTGATCAGAAATAAAACAAACACACCTTAAAAAACCACGTTCGCATACAACCACCCGATCGGAGCAGTTCCATCACCACAAGCCCACGATCACAGATGCAAAACCAACCCACGATCCGCACAACCGCATCATCAGCGCGATCGTGCAGTTCATCCGACGAGGCCATCCCACCCCGCGCCCTCCCCTTAAATTCAGACCCCTGCCAAAGGCCTTCTCATCCACAACAACACAAGTATCCATTGCGCTCCCACCACCGGCGATGACGTTCACCGACGAGTACAAGGGCGACAACGCCGTGGAGGCGCACGACAACACCAAGTTGCACGTCATCCACACCAACGACAAGAAGCAGATGGCGATCACCCTCGCGCAGTACGAGCGCCACCTCAGCCTCCAGCGCCACAAGATCGCTTCATTGATCTCGAGTATGACAACGACCACAAGCGACGCAGAAACCCGCCCTCTGCCAGCTCTCCATCGGCAAGAATCACCCGGTGCTGCTCTTCCAAATGAGCGACACTGAAAGGTGCACCGTCTTCGACAACTTCCTCGCCGACCCCAGGTACACCTTTGCAGGCTTCTCCATCGACGGCGACAAAACCAGGCTCGAGCGCGTCAAACTGGAGGTCGCCAACTTCGTCGACATCCAGAAGGAGTGGAGGGTGCCCGACGCAACCAAGCCGTTGGACTCCCTCGGAGACGTCTCCGGCGTGCTCATCGACGACTACTACAACAACATGAAGAAGAAGATCACCGACGCCGAGCACCAGCGCTGGGCCATCCTGCCTCTGTCCAGGAGGCACATCGAGTACGCGGCAAAGGACGCCTACGCAGCGTACGAGATATGGAACCGCATCACCCTCATCCAAGACGGCCTTCGCCGTGCAAAGCTGGAGAAGGAGGAGCCACCCAAGAAGCGCGCCAAGAGCAGCTGGGGATGGGGAGAGCCTGACGGTGAAGAAGAAGATGGTGCCGCCAGAGCCAAGAATGCCGCGTTTTTTAGAATTATCATCAAATTTGCTTTGTGTTGTTTGCTTATGTATCGTTAGTTTGCTTGTGTGTCAACCTAGTTTGCTTGCCATGCACAATCGCTCGTAATGATGAACTCAGATTATGTTAGTTTGCTTTCGCTCAACTTAGCTTGCCGGGTGATGAAATTGTCGTCATGAATGCAAACAGACGCATGCAAAGGTAAGTTAAGATTTAATGCAAAGACACTCGAATTTGTCGAATGAAGTCTTAACATACCCAACAAAGCAAAGGTACTAACATAAATTTGAAAAAGGAATACATAAGAGCAAAAACAAAATAGAAAAACGCAAAACACGTAAAATAATTCAATACAAGATGGAAGTACACGAAAGTACAAAGATGTAACCATAATGAGTGAAGTATGTATGATTTACAAAGCAAAGAACTCCCATACATTGGGAAAAAAGATTAACTGATAGCAAAAAAGACGGAAACAAAAAAATGACAATCAGACATGCAAAGACGCAAAGGCGATACAATGCAAGATGTAACACCGATCAATGCAAAGGCACACTCCAACATTGAAAAAAACACACAGGCGAAATATAAAAGAAAAAAATTGACCACCAGTGGCACCGCCCCACCGGCCTCAGAATAGGTCTACGCCCACGTATATGAGTCGCTCGAAGTCACAAGCATGGGGCCGGTTGCACATGGGCCCACAGTCATAGAGCATATAGCAGCGAGCGCCGTATAAGCGCCAGATAAGTATACAGAGGAGTTCGACCAAGATGCCTCGCCAACGCTTATAAACAGGTCCGCGCGCCTTCCATGCAAGCGAGGTGGGACTAAACATTAGGACTCACAAACAAATAAACAGAACCAGCTGTGTGCTCACAGCCGACTCGCCCAATTCATGCCTTTCACTACTGTAACACAGGCCAACAAAGCCCACTAAGAAAAAACAATACGTTCAAAAATAAAACATTAAAAAGAAAAAATGACAAACATTTCTTAAATGAATAACAACAAACAAAATAAAATGTGCGTCGGCACTGTAAGAATATTAATAAATAAAACGCAGGAAGCCCAATGTCAACGTATAGATGCAGTCAGCGACGTACAACAACGCAGTTCTCCACGTGGAAGCACAAACTATTTTTTTTTTCTGAATTGCAGTTATCTTCTCTCTGCAATGCAGTATGGCTGAAAAAAGAATGCAGCCCTGTTACTTAACCAAAACACTCCGACAACCCTAGCCACATTACCCTCCATCCACACAAACGTCAGATACCACAAAGATCAAGAAAAGAAAAGAAAGAACACCATCAAGAGAAGAAAAAAAAGTACATCCGTGTGAATCAAACTGCAGTACACTACGTGGACATGAGAAGTTCGTTTCTGGTAGAAAAGAAGTGCACTGACTTGGACAATTGACCGAAAACACAATCATCACATTTTCTGACAGTTGCCTCAATACATTGATTTAATCACGAAAAAAGAGGCGACGACGTTCCGGATTTCCAACGCACTAGCAAGAGCCTCCTCATAGCAGAACCTCTCGGCAGTTGCCACGTAAACTTAAAACAGAGCCCCACCACGCTACCGCCCCGCTCCACCTCTCCCACGTCCTGTCAAGGAGAGCAGAGGAGAAAACACAACTGCTTCGTCCCCCCAAAAAACCCAATTGCATCTTCTTCTCCGCTCTTCCTTTCACTAACCCCTCTCTCTATAACAAACACCAGAGAACACACGAGAATCATGGCGGATGCACCTCTGTACAAGCAGCGCCACAAGTACACCAGGGAGCTCCACGACGTCCACCTCCACGGCAATCACAAGCTCCACGTCCTTTGCACAAGCAAGGGCAAAGACGTGGACAAGATGCTGTCCACGCTCAGAGGAAGCTCATGGAATGCCCGTCAAACTAGTCGGCGTTGATGTCGAGTACACACACTACAAGAAGCCACATCGTGCAGCGGTACTACAGCTATGCGTAGAAAAAGAATGTCTTGTCTACCACATATCTGCAGCTAAAGACAGGTAAGAATAACTGTTGCTTGCCAATATTGATTTTAAATTTTCTTCACTGCAATTGCCATAATATTTAACCTTTGGTTCTCATTCTTGAAAAAGCGTGGCATATGAATTTATTGACAGTTTTGATCTGGCTCCATGTATGTCACTCATGTGTTCAATTCTTGAATGATATTATCTAGCAATACACGCAGTTTAATTATAGTTTCTTCACTGCAACATTACCATACAAAACATGTATGAAATTAGGTTCAGGAATACAAGCATACACAAAACATGCATTGTTTATGCAATCTATTATCGATTTAATAGTTATGTCAACAAAGTATTAGGAACTGCTCAATGCAACAGATTCAGATATCCATATTGCAGTTCAGTTTCAGAAAAACACAAAAAAAACATTGCTAGTTCTAAAGAAATAAAATATATTCACTCTATACAAATATATTGCAGGCCAATGGAACTAGACAAATTCCTGATGAATGATGAGTACACCTTCGTCGGATTCGCTATTGAAGGAGACAAAAGCAAGCTGAAAGTATCTGGTTTGGAGATCAACTCCAACAACTACATTGATATTCAAGTTGAATGGAGAGACCCATACAATAAAAAGAAGTTTGACTCTTTGGCTGATGTTGCTAGCAGGATGATAGACATTCACTACAATGACATGAAGAAAAAAATTAACCGCAAGGAGGATCATACTCTGTGGGGATTTTGCCCGCTGCCAAACAAGCTTATCAAGTATGCAGCAATAGATGCATTCGCAACATATGAGTCATGGAGAATCATCTACGATGTCATAATGGGACTAGACAGGGCAAAAAGAGACAAAGAAGAAAAGAAGAAGAAGAACAAGATCAGAATCCAATACAAAGAACTAGAAAAATCAGAGCTGTGTTTAGTCTCACTTTACTTTAAGCTGCCAGGGTGTTCTTTGTTTCATGTATGCAAGATTTTGATAATGTCCGCTGTTTCATATCGAATATTTCTTTTATAAAACAATGTAAGTTTGTTTGTGATCAATTGCTTTCGCAGAAATTAGTTTGCATTAGAACAAGTATATACACAACTTTGAAAAATTTAATGAGTGACACCAAAACATAGTATGCACATACAAAACATAACAGTCCACAAAAAATAGTAATTATATAAAAATAAAAATTAATATTGATATATCTAAAAAATATAATCCATGTACATTTCTAAACAAACGTCAATACAGTTCACGTAACCAACATAAGGCAATTCAACAAGTGTATCCGTGAAGTGCAAGACATGCATAAATGAAGAACGAAGACAAGGGCCCCAACACAAACACTTGGTACACGGCGCAAGACTCAACGTTGGTGAAAGCAAGACAAATGTCAAGGGCCCCAACACATAAATGAAGAACGACAAGAGCCCCACCCCGCTCGGCTTAACGCACGCAAAGGCGCTTTGGTTGACAAAGGAGCAAAGGCGGACATTCTGCTTTTTCCATCAAAGGACGCAAGAAAACCACCCCCAACACCCTAAGATAGACAGGGGCGACGGATGACGACTCGCTTGCCTCGCATGCGGCGCGCCGCGGCAAGCCGCGCGCCGCCTCCCGGCTGTTCAGGCTCTCGGCCGCAGGGGATGTGGAGGGGGTCACGACCCCTCCCCACCCCCGCCGCCTCGCTAACGCACGCAAAGGCGCTTGGTTGACAAAGCAAGGCGGACATTCTATTTTTCCATCAAAGGACGCGCAAAAACCACCCCCCAACACCCTAAGATAGAGACAGGGACGACGGCGGCGCCGATGAGGGGATGTGGAGGGGGCCGACCCCTCGCCGCTCAAACGCACGCATGCGCTTTGGTGCGCCATCAAAGCCGCAAGCCGCCGCCGCCTCCGCCCGGCTGTTTAGGCTCGCGGGGATGTGGAGGGGGTCACACCCCCTTCGGCTCGCTCGCAGGCGGACATTCTGCTTTTTCCAGGGGATGTGGAGGGGGTCACGACCCCCTCCCCACCCCGCCGCTCTTAACGCACGCAAAGGCGCTTTGGTTGACAAAGCAGGCGGACATTCTGTTTTTTCCATCAAAGGACGCTAGCAAAACCACCCCCAACACCCTAAGATAGACAGGGGCGACGGTATGACGGACTTGCCACGCATGCGGCGCCGCTGGCAAGCCGCCGCCGCCGCCGGCTCGTTTTGCTCGGCCTCGCAGGGATGTGGAGGGGGTCACGACCCCCCCCACCCCTCGGCTCGCTAACGCACGCAGGCGCTTTGGTTGACAAGCGCAAGGCGGACATTCTGCTTTTTCCATCAAAGGACGCACAAGAAACCACCCCCAACACCCTAAGATAGACAGGGGCGACGGACGGATTGCCACGCATGCGGGCGCCGCTGCACTCGCCCTACGCATGTGGCGCCGCTGCAAGTCGCCGCCGCCCGCCTCGCTCGCTTCGTTTCAGCTTGTCCTCGCAGGGGATGTGGAGGGGGTCACGACCCCCTCCCACCCCCCGCCGACCTCGCTAACGCACGCAAAGGCGCTTGGTTGACAAAGCGCAGCGCGGACATTCTGTTTTTCCATCAAAGGACGCACAAGAAAACCACCCCCAACACCCTAAGATAGACAGGGGCGACGGGAGGGTATGACGGACGGACTGCCACGCATGCGGCGCCGCGGCAAGCCGCCGCCGCCGCCGGCTTCGTTTCAGCTCGGCCTCGCAGGGGATGTGGAGGGGGTCACGACCCCCTCCCACCCCCGCCGCCTCTCGCTTAACGCACGCAGGCGCTTGGTTGACAGCGCAGCGGCGGACATTCTGCTTTTTCCATCAAAGGACGCTACAAAAAACCACCCCCAACACCCTAAGATAGACAGGGGGCGACGGATGACGGACTCGCTTACGCATGCGGCGCCGCTGCAAGTCGCGCCGCCGCCTCCGGCTCGTTCAGTTTCGCCTCGCAGGGGATGTGGAGGGGGTCACGACCCCTCCCACCCCCGCCGCCTCGCTTAACGCACGCAGCGCGCTTGGTTGACAAAGCGCAGGCGGACATTCTGCTTTTTTCATCAAAGGACGCAAGAAAACCACCCCCAACACCCTAAGATAGATAGGAGGCGACGGGATGACGGACTGCTGACGATGCGGCGCCGCTGCAAGCCGCGCCGCCGCCTCCGGCCAGTTCAGGCTCGGCCTCGCGAGGATGTGGAGGGGGGTCACGAACCCCCTCCCCACCCCCGCCGGCTCGCTTAACGCACGCAGCAGGCGCACAAGAACAATACAAAAAGTATATAGACAACTAAAAAATTTGGGGGACCCCCAAACCCCCCACCCACCATGTAACTTAACGTACAAACAAATAAAAACCAACTACAAACCGCAACTATAGGCAAAAGTAATGCTTTTTTGTTCGACAAAAAAGCAGTTCGTGTCATAAAAGCAATGCAGCTTTGCATGCACACACGCAACACTTTGCTTGAATGCCAAAAAATGCAGTTCTTTATATTGACAAAGAAGTTTGGCATCAAATGCGATATGATTCATCGAACACATATCATACATATAAGCGTGACAAAATGCCAACAGATAGACCGTGGTAGTCAACAAAAATAAAATTATACACTTATATATATTGTATCGCTTATTGATATAAAAATACACATACATATACAAATTCATCCAGATGCACCGCCGATAAACTAACAAGAAGAAAACACAACGACAAAAAGTCTTTTTCATACATAGTCAAGACACACAAACACAACATCAAAACCTAGCTATTGTCCACGCACAGCCTTTTGCACCTAGTAGAAAAACAAAGGCCCCAAATGATCATATCGCTCATGATCAAGGCCCACGACATTGCGACAGGAAGTGAGCCCGAGGTCCGCAATCAGTTCACGAACTCAAGAGGCATGTCTTCATGACACAACATGTTCAAAGGATTGAACAAAGAATTGAACATGTACTCCGCCTTCCAATCTTCAAAGAAGAGTCTGAAAAAAAGAAAACAAATGCAAACAAGTGATTAAAAAAGGTTGTCATAAAGAACAAAAAGTAAAAAGAAAACAGAGAAGTCATTACGCCGGATTTCAAAAATTTTCAACTAGACGCTGGCCAGTCATACAACCGCGCCATCCTCGTAACATAGATCCCACACTCATTTGCTCCTCATACTGGCACGACCGGTAAGATGGCTTCTCCGCCAATTTAACCCAACAGAAGGTTCTTCGATTTATACATTTTTTCACCATAATCGCCTTCAAAGAATTGAGTCATCCTCCTCATCCGCAAAAAAAGAAGCACAAGGTAAGAATAACACACATCACGGATCAAAAGTTGATATTCAAACGAACCCAAAAAAAGTTGCTCTCAAACATCTAAACAATCCTCTTTAAGTGCACGTGAGAGAAAAATAAACAATTGCAGTCCTTATAAAAATAAACAATATAAAAAATACAAGGGAGAAACACAAAGAAAGCTTTACGGCTGGCAAAAGAAAAATATGTTGAAGTTCACTATATTGTGACATCGATGGCCAGCAATTGCAAGGGTCCGCGATTTTCATAAAAATAATGACCATCCTTGAATCGGGAGAAACACAAAAAATGAAAGTTCTTTCAACACGCACTCACCGTGACCACTGCTCCAAAAATAACTATAAAAAGAAATGCAACAAACCAGAAGAATAAATGACAAAAACAATGAATTTACCAGCTTTGCATCCAACATTTGTTCACAAAAAATTTGATTTCCGCCATTATCTCTCGCCATAGAGGTTTCCATTTCTCTCGCCAGAGGTTTCGAAGAACGATACACAAAAAAGAACAAAAAAGGACATGAAAAAAGAATAAACAATGCAAGGTGCATGGACATGAAAAGCCAAAGGCAAGAGGAAAGAATGACAAAAACGCTATCATGATAAATAAAGGTGAAAGTAGCAAACGCTCACCGGATTGATAAGCTAAACCCAATTCGTGGTCTTGCTTCCAAAGATTTGATAACAAAATCCATGATATACTAATCCATTAAAGCTCCTTTGCCAAATGTATCATAGATATAGTCGAAATTGTAAGTATCGACATCATCAACAAAAGGACCATGCACCATAAAGAACGCGTTCTCGCAGAAACATACATGATGGGATCAATAAAATTAGAACTAAAATCAAAACACACAAAAGCATGAAAGGGCACACGATCACATAAAAAACTTACTCATGTGTTTGGTTACAAAATCTTTGCCGAGAACAAGATCCTTTATTTTAATCGCCTCATCCATATATCCGAACCTCTGAGGCTTCAATTTCTATAGAGCATCTCAACTTAAAAGCCCTCTCACCGCCCTCTTGTTCGAAAATACTTCAACCTCATCCAAATGAGGACGATTAATTGCTGCACTCCTAGTCCTAGTTACACGCACACGGTGTAACAAAATCATCATCATCAACATCATATACATCATGTGGAGAGCTAGGTCGAGAGACACTTCCACCATCAGTCCAGACGCCACATTTGTGTTCAAACCAGAATTATCTAGAGAGATTTCAATGACACAATCCTCCATAACCACATCGTAACCCCGACTCAAACAATGACGCATAACCTTCATGAAGCCCCCAATCAAAACCTAAAACATGCAGAAAAAACATGGAAGCACTCAAGACAAAACACAAGAACCTAAAAACATGTATAGAGAAAAATAGAATGCAACCCATCATATACATCAATGCAGCCCACATATATACAAGAATGCAGCCCACATATAAAATAACAATGCAGCCCACTTATCTACATCAATGCAGCACACACTTGTATAAAAGCAATGCAGCCCACATATAAAATAACAATGCAGCCCACTTATCTACATCAATGCAAAGACACACTTGTATAAAAGCAATGCAGCCCACATATAAAATAACAATGCAGCCCACTTATCTACATCAATGCAGCACACACTTGTATAAAAGCAATGCAGCCCACATATAAAATAACAATGCAGCCCACTTATCTACATCAATGCAGCCCACATATAAAATAACAATGCAGCCCACTTATCTACATCAATGCAGCTCACACTTGTATAAAAGCAATGCAGCCCACATATAAAATAACAATGCAGCCCACTCCTCTACAAAGAATGCAGCCCAAGACTTGTATACAAAGAATGCAGCCCACATATAAAATAACAATGCAGCCCACTTGCCCATAAAGAAGCGGAACCAAGCAGTAGTCAAAATAAAATAAAGCGAGGATGAAGAAGTTCAATAAAACAACCTTTATCTGCAAAAATTAGAAGTGATGTTAAATCAAGGCAACACTTCCTCGATGTTAGCCAGCTATAGAGCATGGCCTTTCTGATGTAGCCAATGTGCTCCACCCCAAACTTAGCAACTCGAACACCATCCCATGTCTGCAAGAATTGAAACATATAGAATCCACAATCATGCCTGCAATAAAAAGAATAAAAAACATCAGTTTCACAAAAATTAAGTGAAAAAAAACTTGAACGGTATGACACAGAAGGGCTGTAAAGAACGCACCCATTTGGCTGCATTGGGACAATGACATGTTTCAACACAAATCCATCAAGTGTGGGAGGATTTAGCGGCTCATCAGAACTCAAGCTACCTTCTTTCCATGCACGCTTGATATTTTTAACCATCCTCCTAAAACCCCGACCGCATCGGGCTGCTGTGTTTGTTGAGCGAGTCAAGAAATTCAAACCGCTTTTCTTTCACATTTAACGAACTACACAATAATGACCAACACCATCCTCGATTCATGGATCAAAAGTTGCAAAAGGACCTGTTGGAAACATGAATAAATAAATAAAATTATTATAACAAGAAAAAACAGAACGCTATAAAACAAAACAGTAAAATACACATAAAAAGTCTCTCACCATATCCTTTTATCAACACGCCTCGGCTTTTGAAGAGAACATCAATTTAACACTCCCGCCACAAGACCACCATTCCAAATATTTGTCTGCCAAATCAAAACCAAAAATCAAATAAGCAAAACAAGTCGTCGCACAAAATCAGAAAAGAAAAATGAAAAAAATAAAACAAAAATTTCTGTATTCTTACACAAATATGGTACGGGACAACCATTGTCGGAGATCTCTTAAACTTATCTACCAGCAAAGAAACCCCAAGATCTACAAGCCTTGTAGTGAGCATCCCTTTATCCCAAAAGGATTGACCAACTTCGCCAATGCTAATATCACCCATCTCAGTTTTAAAAGCAATCATGTCCCTGAATTTTTCATGAAAAACTCAAACATAAGATACTATAAAAAATAACAACAAATAAAAACGGGTAAATACAAAAATTAGATAATACATATGAACAAAACAATTTCTAAAAAACCATACTTCTTCTTCTTGTCCTTCCGAGCCCTTGTAACAGCAGCGTACAACTCATTGTATCTTTTCGTAAGAGTCGATCAATGCTCGACGGTGTCACAACAGGGAGTTCATCATCTGCAATAAAAAAATGAAGTTCACTTATCCAAACAATGAAGTTTAAATATTAAGATAAGGGAATTCTGCTAGCTATTTTGAAAATCATAGACAAAAGATCAAAGTTTCACTTATCACTTAACATCTAATACAGATACCATAGTAATTAAACAACATGAATGAGAAAAACATCAAACCGCACTCATTAAAAAAACTCTTGCCTTCAAAGGTCGAGTCTTCAGTCAGCCGTTCTTCGTAATCGAGCAAAATATTTTCATGAGGTTGCATTTAATCCACCACAACCTCACTCGACTTTCCTTCTGCAAAGAACATCAAGATTCTCTCGATTTACAAAAGTCCGTCAACAGCAGCTTCCTTAGATACTTCAACTACATGAGGCTCCACTATCAATACTTCCTAACATCATTGGACACCGAGACACAGGGAAGAAACAACACTAGCAAATAGGGCAACATTCTCCAAAGGGCTTTTCAATGCCAACATCGTAATCTTCATGCCGATCGGTGGGAACAAAGATCATGGGATCCTTGAGCTACGTATGATCTCGCACACTCAACGCAAACCGACATGTACATCAACACCGCACAACCATCAACAAAGACAACCGCCTCGATTCAGATCAACGTGGACTTCCACGCTTGGTTCTCCAACCTGTGGAAAGTTTAAAAACACCCAAGAATACAAAAATAAGCATGGGAATAACTAACACAACAACACACAACACACTTATGTCAAAAGACCGCCGCAACATACACATACAACTACAAATTCACATATACAAAATAACACCAACACACGGTGTCATACACAACTACATCTCGAACCCACGATACATAAAAAAAGAAATGCGCCCATTTGACAAACGCTGCAGCTCGCTTATGTTAATTATCAAGGTCACTTATGTAAATAAGTATGGATCACGATGCCAAAAGAACTGCAGCTCACTTATGTCAAACAAAGGAAGATCATACATGTAAAACTATTGCAGCTAACATACGCAAATGAAAATGCATATGGATGAACATAACAACAGACATCAAGTTTATAATGCATAACAAAAATTAGATTATAACCCACTAATGTAACAAGTAATACAATTATACCTTATCGCCACAACATCAAGAGGGGACGCCGATCACCCAAGACCTCATCCTTCCCAGAGCCATCGAAGTCTCTTTGTGCACATCACGAGCAAATACACCACCTACTAGCATAGAACAAACCAAAAAGAGAAATAAGATGGTACCGACCAAAAAGAAAAACTCCAACCATGCACAAGCAAAGACACACTTCACAACAAAGAAGTACACAAGAAAAATATGGGAACCAAACAAATGTAAGTTCAAAGAAAAGGGAAGCATGGCGTAATGTACATGGCAGGAGTATTTATACCGACCAACCCCATCGCCTCTAGTTCCATCGACACCGTAAGATTCCACTCCAGCCTATAACAAAAAAAAGTGAGGAGCAACAACATAATACACAAAAAGAGGTCCAAAGCCACAAAAACATAGAACATACATTATCAAGACTAACGCCAATATTCCGACGGATCATTTCATCCACAATATGCCCAAGATCCTTCTCATACCGACCGATTTTTCTTCTTGTGAATGTCTCAATTGAGCATACGAAGAACTAACATTTGTCACCGCAATCTTCAAAGCTGATCACACCACAATCAAAATTGTGAGCAGCAACAATATCTTCATCTCGTGGGCCATGGCCAACAGGGAAAAAACCAGCAACTGTCCTCAACCTGTCACCAGAGGTTGGCAAATCTTCAGTCAGCTTCAAAACCTTCAGAAGAAGCTCATCAATCTCCTCATGCTTTTTGCCGCCAACAAATGTCTGTTTATAAGAGCTTGTATTATCAAACATCTGTCGAGGCATGAAACCACGAGTATGCGGCACCTCATCATCACAGCCAGGAAGCTGACTACAGATAGGCTCATAAAACCTATCATGAGTGCTAGGCCCCGCATCAGAGCTGCCGTGTACAACTGCAACAGGACGGTTGTACACAATATCACCTGACGCCTTCCACTTCAAAAAAAGAGAACACGCAAAGAGAAGTACACATGTGAGTACTAGAATAGTTCACATTTATAATGACTGCACATTTTTTTAAAAAAAATCTGATATTAAAAAATCAGGTGCACTAACCGCAGCTTCCCAAATTTGTAACTTTCAAGTAAATCTTTCCTTCACAAGCACATCCTCATTGTACAACTTCATCAGTCCTTGGTCATCGTGTATGACGACGTGGCGCCAACGTGCATGACTGAAAATTTGCGGCTTCAAGCAACCAAGATACATAATCGGGGACAATGGCACAACCTCTCGACAATTCTGCTTGTCGCCTTCGATTGCCACCTAACCACAAATGCCTCGCAACTCATCAACAACAAGTCGACAAAAGTCCATCCGAGCCATAGCCGATAATCCATGTTCTCTACCATCGCAGAACTCTACCCAAACGAACTTCAGCCCCGCACAAAGAAATTCGTAAAGTATAAGGAAGAACACCTTCACAAAGAAGGTCAACACTCACATAATCATCTTCCTCCACCAACACCTTCAACTTCTCAAGCAAGTCCTTGACACCTATACTTTTGAACGGTCAAAGCCAAGCTCATCCTTGAGGGCGCCAACGATTCATCATGACCACCGGAAGGAGGCATGGGTGCAGCAGACTTCCCATAGGTAAATCAAAATGTGATGAACTCGCATCACGATTGATTCAAGAACCCCGCCATTCCCAAAGTCCATTAACATAGTGGCAGGGTCAATCACTCCCATCAAATAGCACATAAGAATGCGCGACACATTTTTCTTTTATCACGATCAAAGACAACACCAAATCCAAAGATCCCTAACACGGCTGCAATGCGCTTCTTTCAACAAAGAAGCAGCCTTGCAAACAAGGGGAAGTGACAAACGACGGTCTTGTTAAATCGAGAATCATCTCCTCACCATCATCTTCAGCCAGCATTGTTTTACTAGACTTCTTCCTCTCGTAAAGGGAAATGCAGTCCACATTAGAAGATTAGGCATAAAAAAAGAAAATACGTAAAGAATAACAAAATGAAGGAAACAAATGCAAGGCACTTCAACAAACCTTTGAGCAGATCCACCTCCTCGCCGTAATCACCACCAACATCTTCGCCGACATCATCATGGGCACGCTTGGGTACAGTCTTAGATGAACCACGCTTTTGCGCCTAGAAGGATGAACACCCTTCACATAATCAAGAAGCAAAAAGTCGTCACATCGAATTGGGACCTTCAAGGACATGTAGTCGCTTATACCGAGGATCATCACTTCCGCCACCTTCAATGTTCTCTTGCCAAGATTCTTCTTCATTCCAAAGAACACGTGGATTCCGCCGAGGTGTACCACCTTCCTCAAAGAATAAAGATTCAACCTCTTCTTCATCTTGCCAAATTTACCACCATTGCCACCATCTCCAGATCTCCTCCGCTTCTCCTTCTCAAAGAAACTCTTTTGACTCAATTTCAAACCTCAACTTCTTCTTGCTTTGCTTCAACTCATATTGACGAACCTGTTCCGGACCATCCAACTCGTAACTTCCTCTCGCACTCATCAATAGATCATGATCGTTTCGATAAGACAGACGCCTCCGATCAAAGCTCACACCAACATTACCTCTCGCAAAATAATGGTCAATCAATTGAGTAACCTCCTCAAACCCAAAGCCCCAAAGATGGAAAATGACATCACACAAAATAAAGTTTGACTATCCTCGTTAAAATTGCACAAAAAGAACAAATGCAAGACAGCTTATACATATAAATGCAAAGGTTCCAACCATAAACTCAAAATAAAAAATAATGCATTGCACAAAAAACTTGAATAAAACAACAATGCAGTTCACACATACATACAAAGGAGTTCACATACAAAAATAAATGCAAAGTCGCACATGCTAAATCCACGGTTGTTCGCAACAAAATGTCGAACTAGATAAAACAAAGCATACACAAAATAAACAAATTAATCACATACCGTATGAGGGGCCACACTTATAGGAGAAGATTCAATCGGCGAATTCACTTGATGTCCTCCTCGACACCATGATCCTTACCACCGTGACAAGGAGAGACAAGTGGTGTATCATTATGAGCACCGCAATCACCGCCGGATTCAAAAAAACAAGAAAAAGAAATTACAAAACATCACATGACAAAATAATGCAAACGAACGCCGACAACTAATGAGCATAACCCAATATGCAGGATGAACTAGGAAACTAGATAAACACCAAACAAAATAAACAAAGCCTAAGGAATAAGCACTCCACATACCCCGAACTCCTTCTCCTCGCCGCTCGGCGAAGACATAGAGTTTCCTCGCAACACAAAGGACAAAGTGATGTATATAAGCAACAAAATCGGTGAAAATCTCACTAAACCCTAGATCCGCATTGCTACACACAACTATCGACTTCAAAACGAGATAAAATCGATCGCCTACGAAAAATTACACAAGAATAAAGAGCTACAAAGAACTACAAGAATAACAAAAACAAGGCGAGGGACAATCAACACCGAGCCAAGCGGAACGTACCGAAGAAAAGTATGCGGCAACGACGGCGGGAAGGGGGAAGGGGGGGCGGGGACGGGAAAGGGCTGCGGGAGGGCAGCGGCAAGGGCTCACGGAGCGGACAACGACGCCGAATGTAGGAATAAGGACCTCTTGAGGGCGGCGGTTCTCCGGTCGACGGCGGTTGCTGCGCGCGGACGGCGGTTTTGCTCGAGGGAGAGATGCCTCGGGAGAAACTGCAAGAGAGGAGAGGGGATTGTTCTCGGTCTCTTTCTCCGACACCGAGCGTGGAATAGCATGGAAACGACACACAGAGACCCGCTTACGCAAAAAGCGCCACAAATAACGGGCCGCCCAAAAACAGCCCCATAAAATAAACCACCTACATCAAAACGCACATATTACTAAAAACAACAAAAGAAAACACATGATGCGTTCTCAGAAGAATCATGAAATTTCAAAACGGTAAAACAACAAATAAAATACATACAGTTCAGAAAAAGTTAAAATGAAAACAAAACGCATGTTAAGAGAACACATCCAAAAAAAGTCTACCTTCAATTATGCCACACAAAAAATGTGCCCCCCCGCGCTCTCCCTTTAACCTCCCGAGATAGTGAAGTAAGCACAGTAAAAAAAAAATGCAAGACGATCGCTGAAAAATGCAAAGGCATTTCTATACGGATGCAAGACGCCATTATGCATTTCTTTTCGAGTGAAGAAAACGCAAACGCTGAATAAGTTAACGCAGGGAAGTAAACGAACTTGCAAGACAAAGATTATAAACAATGTAGTACAACAGATTTTGCAACCAAAGGCAGTCCCATACATTCAAAATTACAAAAAAGTAAAAACACGGATCAAAAATGAGAACTGTATATGCAAGAAGGAATGAAGTTCACACCTAGTACATAACTATGATCAATGCATCGCACCGATGATTTACCAAAAGCAAAGGCACTCCACGCCATAAAAAACATACAAAGAATAAAACTGATCACCCAAATGATACCGCACCAGCACCCAAAATTGACAACGACATGCGCTCTCAAATACCCAACACAGCCCAACAAAACCGACCAAGAAAAACAATAAGTTCGAAAAAAAAGGGGGGCCCCTCCCATTTCCTATCCGTCCCCGCGTCGTGGACTGCAATAAGTACCGCAAAAACAAGATGCAAGATGGGTCGGTAGAAGTATGCAAGGCATTCCGTGCGCAATGCATCACCAAGCATATAGCAAAGACACGCAAAAAACGATGAAGTACACACATGTATACAATGTTGCGCTTCGATTTGTACGCTGACGCAAAGGCGTAATTGTAAACAATGCGCTTATGTTGTCACGCAAAGATACATCTATAAAACATGACAAAATGCCCATTCGAATATAAAAGGTGACGATGCAAAGGTAAGTTAAAGATGAATGCAAAGACATCAATTTGTCGAATGAAGTCTTAACATACCCAACAAAGCAAAGGTACTAACATAAATTTGAAAAAGGAATACATAAGAGCAAAAACACAAATAGAAAAACGCAAAACACGTAAAATAATTCAATACAAGATGGAAGTACACGAAAGTACAAAGACAGTAACCATAATGAGTGAAGTACATGTATGATTTACAAAGCAAAGAAATCCCATACATTGGGAAAAAGATTAATCGATAGCAAAAAGACGGAAACAAAAAATGACAATTGTACATGTAGCACGCAATCCGATACAATGCAAGATGTAACACCGATCAATGCAAAGGTACACTCCAACATTAAAAAACACACAGGCAAAAATATAAAAGAAAAAAATTGACCACCTGTGGCACCGCCCCACCAGCCTCAGTAATAGGTCTACGCCTACGTATATGCAGTCGCTCGAAGTCACAAAGGCATGGGGCCGGTTGCACATGGGCCCACTGTGTCATAGAGCATATAGCAATGAGCGCCTGTATAAGCGCCAGATAAGTATACAGAGGAGTTCGACCAAGATGCCTCGCCAACGCTTATAAACAGGTCCGGCGCTTCTTCAAGCAGGTGGGACTAAACATTAGGACTCACACACAAGAAAACAGAACCACCGTGTGCTCACAGCCGACTGGGCCCAATTGCGCCTTTCACTACCGTAACACGTAGCCAACAAAAAAAGAGAGGCCACTGAAAATTTAAAAAATGCCACATACCATACACAAACACAGCCCAACCACGCTGTCAGCAGCTCGTCGTGATATGACAATGCAGTTCGCTATTCTCAAGTAAGCAGTACCGTTCCTTCTTGAATGCATTCGTGTTCACTGAATCAGACCCAATCCACCACCTAACGCCAACCACAACATTTATTACTTCCATTGCTCGATTGGTTGCATAAAACTTATCCATTCGTACATGAGACTAACACAACTCCTCCCCCCGTTCCTCATTTTCCTCAAAACGTAGATCTAGGGTTCATCACATCCACAGCTCTTCTCTGGAATTCCACTGAACCCGCCATGGACTGCAAGTGCGGGTGCTTGGCAAGGATGGCGCCGGTAGCGGACACATGCGTCTACGCAGAAGGCCTACAGTTCACCAACACCGAGTGGCGCAGATGCTCGGGTCCGCCTCGATGATACCCAATGGGGGTTTCGTGCGCCATTTCTTCATCGCCTCACAACCACAGATCTACAGAAAGTTGGGTATGTTTTCCACTCACAATTTTGGACATAATCTAGACTGCAAATACACATCTGAATATATAGTTCAATCAATTTGTTAAGTAATATCAACAAAAATACAAAACAGAATTTGTATTGTTGTTCAGATCTCGTAGCTATTAAGACTAGATGCTTCCACCTATCTTTCTTCAAGACCACACCATGTATCGACATATGTACAAAAAAAGGGTCAAGAGATAAGCGCTGCGATTATATTAACATGTCGAGAAGTACATCATTATCGACATTGCAAAGGCACACATGTTGCAAAAGATAATATATATCACAAGAAACTAGGAATCAATTATGCATATAAGTTTGTTCATACATTGCAACTACTTTACAAAATATAATCATATGTATGTAACTATTTAAGTAAACATAAAAAAATCATACTAAGTATAAAACAAAAACATTTGTCTGTTTACTTATAAATTCTTTATCCACCCATTACAATATGCGTAAACTGCCATCCGCAATAAAAATTCATGCTCCGAGTTCGTGGAAGCTTACTTTGGAGACAGAACACAAAATGGCTATGGAGACATGGAAGTCGACTACCACATCGACTCAAGACTGCATCAACATAACTATCGTTGGAAAGATTTTGTCTCCCACAATGGCTTTGAGGCCGAGAAGTGGCCATGGTCTTTTTCTACAAAGAAGAAGACTCCATCAAGTTTACAATATTTGCACTCTAGGTCTGTCTAATATGAAGCAACCAATATTTCTAATGCTTTGCTTATGTCAGTATGCTTTTAAAATTATGTCAATCGCATAAATTGAACAATGCCTATTTAAAGTATGCAACCTCAACTACGCTATTTTATCATCCTTTTAGACAAAGTTGTCATTAGCGAATGCAGCTTCTCTCGAACACATAGTGTGGTACTAATAATAACAAAAGGCAGCCCTCCTAACAAGAATAAGGAAATGCAAATGGTCTAAACTTTGCGCTAACATATGATGCTCAAAAACAATTCTCATAGTATGCGCTTCAAAAAATTTTATAATAACTATTTAGCTAACACAAGCGTATCATGGACCATCCCTTCTAATAGCGTAATAGAACATTAACAACACCGCTAATGCAAAGATGTAAATGCATATTATGCAATCATCTAGAACACGTAATGTAGTAAACACGTAATGTAGTTTACTTAAAAGGAGAAATCTCATAAACAGCCATAACCATCGTAATAAAACTACAATGAAGTACGCTACCAAAGAAAATGCAAAGGCACTATAACGTATGCCGCGACTACAAAAATAAAATTAAAGCAAAGAAAACTACGACAATGTGATAGACTCATAGAGGTGTCAATTTCACTCGCACTTCCATAACTCTCCTAAAAATCTCTACACCACTAAACCATCGAAAAATACACCGCAAAAATTTACATGGAAGATATGGCAACTTGACTAACAAAGATCACCTTTCATTTAAAAAACGCGATTCAAAAAATGACAATTATACCCGCAATACAATGAATTCAATCCTACAACAACAGTAATTACAATATTCAAACACGCGTGGACGGGCAAAAATCAAAAAAAATCAACAAGAACAGAGGAGCGAACGAAGCTCACAAGCCCGCACAACCAACATATCAAGAATTGAAAACTAACTCCTAAAAATTAACAATTATAGAGTGAACGGACCGATTAAAACAAACACAATCAAAGAATTCCTACTAAATAACAACATCCGAGCACAAAAAAATTGCATCTGACGCGAACACGAACGAACAGAGAAAGCTCGTCCGCCAAATCCATCGATTTGCAAGCACTCTAGTATATTTTCCTATAAATCAGAAAGAATAAAGCTAAAATGAGATGCGACATTATCTCGAATCATCCCGCGACACCCGATTCCACATAGAACGCGGGCGGAAAACGGAAAATGAAGCGCTTCTCCCATGAAGCATTGCGGTTTCAACGTAAAGAAGATGCAATGCACTTTCGCTCAGCAGCAAAGGTCAAGCGGTGTGCGAGAATAGTTAGCTAATATTGGCGTAATAGACCGTCAGATATATATGGGTTTATGTCCTCTACAAGATTCACTTATGGCTATTTCTTCAAGTTGCTTTTTACGCTAAGTGAATGTGATCGACCCTTCCCTCTATGCCATACTCAACCCAAGTTGTTCACAAATTCTTCATGTGCGTTCTATTTGAAACTCGCTCAAAATCTTCACCGTGTCCTTGTCACCAAGAAATTGCGAACGGAACTTTTAACTTATCTTATCCAAATTTTCGCTTTGCCGCCAAACCGATCCGCATCCCACGATAAACTTATCTATTCACCCACGATCTAACACAATCTCCACTTTTCAGTACGTGGGTGACACATGTCAAGCAAATGAGAAGGGCCAGGGGCACGTTCGTCCAAAATCTTCAAGCGAACGGTTTTCACCGTGGCTATATATACCCCTCTCCCTTCCTCACTTCCTTTACTCCGCCGACCGCTCTCTCTCTCGCCGAGCTTCAAACCCTAGCGTCGCCGCTACTCCATCGCCGCCGGTGAGGAAGAGCTTCACCCTCGACCTCGTCGCCGTCAGATCAGCGCCGATCAAGGAAATCTTCACTCCGCCGCCGCCGTAGCTGTCTTCCTCCGCCGAGTTAGGGCGTGGGAGATCTGAATCCATTAACTTCTAATCTACACTTCTCGGTTAAATCGTGTTCTTCATTCGGGTAATTAAAAGTTACTTTTATTACTCGCTTTGATTCTCAAACCTTCCTGAAAATCTTCTAAGGTGTTTATTCTTCAAATCTTCACACATATGAACACCTCAAACGAAATATGCTCTTGATTCGCTTTCTAAGCAATGATTTTTTCTTCAAGATTCCTCAATTGTGTGGATCCTCGATCTATACAACTCTGGAACCTAAGACAAAGATCGCTTAGTGAAATTCTTCAAGGCTCATCTGGTCAAATTCCTCAAACTAGTTCTTTTTGAAAAACCTTCCGAGAACGATATGACCTCTCCAAATTCCTCGCAACTATACTCATTCACGGTACTCATGTCCGCTGTTGAATCACTAGGTTCTCATCAACTTAACTCATTTGCAGCGTTCCTCGAAGAAAAGTTGCATACTTCTTCAGAGAATTCGATTGTTCAAATTCCTCAGCTGAAGAATATGGTAGAAGGAAAGAACCCACAGAAAGGAGGAAAGAGGCCTGAGGTCATGACTGCTTTTGAGATACCTGAGGACATATACGCTGACTATTGCACACCTGATGAAGCCAAGTTTGGCAAGGAAAACAAAAATCAGCGCAAGGTGCGCATTCAGAGGCGAAAGGAGATGGGCAAGGGAATGGAGGGAGTACAGATATGTTACTCCAAAGTACATGAAGAAATTCAGACTGAATCCTCCATGCCCAAGAGCTCCATTGGCACTGCCAAGAAGTCGACCCCACCAAAGATCAAGTGTGGTGAGGACTTTCCCAAGAATGGGCCAAGCGCCAAGCCAAGTTAGGCGAGACAAGCCAAAGAAGAAGTGAGGAAATTCAATGAAGACTCACTCGCTGCTGCTGCCATCGAGGCCCCTGCTCAGCCCGTAAGATCAATGGCAAAGAAGCCAAGACAAGACAAGTGCTTCACCAACAAGGCCCTCATGGCCAAAATCCTCAAGAATGCCCTCACGTCCGAGAATCTTCAATGCCCTCACGGCCAGTTCCTCATGCTGCTCCCTCTCCTCCCAAATCCTCAGCTCCTACAAAGTCCTCAGCAGCTCCTCTAAAGTCCTCATCACCTGTGCATCTGGCCACGTGCCAAAGGACTGCAGGCATCTCTATTGCCTCTGGTGTCTCAAAGAAGTTCCTCAACAGCACCAAATTCTTCATCAGCCCCACTCTTTGAAGAAAAAGGCAACCATCGGGCGAGGTCCTCGCCAAGTCCGAAGAAGAAACAGGTCGCCTTTCAAGCGCCATCTGATGATGAAGCTGATGATGACGAACTTGCAGAAATCATCAGAGACCGACAAGAAAGGGCCGCTAGAGCCAAAGGCACACCTGCGCCACTGCTTTTGGATCCAAGGGCGATCCTCGAGTACATTGATCTCTGGCACAAGGATCCAGAGACACCTATGCCTAATTTTCATCTGACACCTGGACAAACTCACATGATGACCCATTTCATCTCTAAAGAGAAATGGAAATTTGAGAAGGCAAGGCAGATCAAGAAGGCTCAATTCAGGAAAGAGGAGTTCCTGAGGAACAACGTTGTCAGAATGACAACTGAGGAACTCCTCAAGATCCAGTCTGAAATCAAAGCCCTCAGTGATAACTTTGATGCCTATTATGCTGATTGGCAGGAGCCAAAGTCAGATTTATTAATCGACAAAGAAGTTCACAAATGTTGCAGCCCCAACGCAACAGAAATTCCTCAGTGGAGCCTCTGCTGAGCCTCGCTGAAGAACATGCCAAGACACTGATGATTTTCAGCCTGCTAAGACAATGCTAGTTCCATGGCTGATGACTCCATTCCAGCCACCGAAGAAATTGCTGTGGCATCCACTAGTGGTGCGCTGAAGAAATCGAAGAAGTCGTGGCAATCGATCGATTCCTTGAGGAAATTCAACCAGATTCCTCGGCTCCTCCCGCGCCTACACCAACTCCAATCCTTCCATCCGCATCCGATGTGAAGAAGATCAAGGCTGCAGAGCGAGCTGCGAAGAAGAAAAGGAAAGCATCACTGCTTCAAATTCTTCACCCAAGAAAATGAAGCCTATGACAAGCTCTTTTGAAAATCCAATCGATGTTGTTCCAATTTCTCCATTCCATCAAAGGACCTTGCTCCTTTTGGTGAAGAGTATGAGATCCCAAGCGGATCGATGAAGAAAATCATTCTCGCTGCTTCGTCGGAGCAGATTGATGAAGAAATTGAAGTGGATGCAATCCTTCAACACCAATCATTTCTCGCCTATGCCTCAGTTCACAGCTGAAGAGGCTGGTGTTGAGGAAATTGAAGACGAAGATGTGGATATTGGACGCACCACGCCTGTGATGAACGATGACTTTTGGGAAAGTCAGCATCCCAATTCTCCACACTTCACCCCAATCCAACAAATTCCTCAGTCCCCTGCACCAACGGTTCAAATGGGCTCTGAAGAAACTCATCCCAACTCATCCATGCATGAAGAAATTCCAGCCACTAGTGCTGAAGAACCTGCTGCTGCTGGTCCTATGAACACGCAGACTGCATATGTAGAGGAACCAGAAAATCCTCAGCCTGAAGAACATGAGATTGCGATTCCTGAGGTCGTGATGCAACTCACTGACACGCCACTACCAAAGCCAAAGAATCCATTCTCAACGAAGCAAAAGTTCAAGGCTGAAGATTTCTTCGGTGAGCATGTATTTTTCACTGACTACAACCCATATGACTCTGCTCGCATAAGGAAGAGGCATTTCTGGACTGCTAGTCAAGCCAACTTCTATTCCTCTTGTGCTATTCAACAAAGACAAAGTCTTCGATCATGCACATATTCCTCACGTGGACATGGAATCTCTGCCAGGCTTCGAGCCAGTCCTCGGTGTTCTTCATGATGCAGGATTGCTGAATTTCTGCACTAACATCTGTGATTGGAATGAAGAACTCATTCTTCAATTCTATGCGACGCTGCACATCACCGGAGACTCTGAAGATGTGAACTCATGGGTATTGGACTGGATGATGGAAAATACTCACTACAAGGCACCATCAACTGAATTGCTTCGTGCCCTCCCACTCAGTCCTCCCCTTGATGGTGCTCGTTGCATCTACAACGAACCTCAGCTTTCAAATCATTACATGCAAGTGCTGATGAAGCCTTTGAAGCCAGGACAGGCACCTCGAACCAAATTCTTCGTCAAGGAATTATCAGATGTGCCTCGGATGTCTATCGCGATTCGACGAAGACAATGAGTCCTATCAAAGGCCACGACTCAAATGATGAAGAAGTCGTTGGCATCATGAATAATATGCTTTTCAATATCATTCATGGCGTTCCTGTCAACTTCCATGATTTCTTCATGAGGACTCTGGCAAACATTGCTATGTCACCTTTTGAGTGAAGCCTTATGCACCATGGATTATGAGGTTCATCAGACAAGGTCTTCACTCAATTACAAGGTGATACTCAATCACCGCAGCTACTTGCCTCCAATTGAAGTCCTCAAACGGACATTTTCCTCACCGATGACAAGGGCAAGGCAACTGCTGTGATAGATGAAGGCATTCGTCCATTGGATGGTCAATTTTGCAAAGCTGCATCCTACTCCACCAATGATGACTTTGCCACACATGACTCTACCGCCAATACCTCACCAAGCAAAATCCTCAAGCCACAAAGACCTGTGGTGATGACCGATCGTGAGTTACTCCTCGCCTTCATCGGAAGGTTGATCGCAATCATAAATGGGTCAAGCGTTAGTTTGGTTCAATTCTTCACAACATGACCTCAACACACAATGCAGTGAAGAAAAACCAATACTACCTCCATGAAACCTTCAACCGCACCTGGGCTGTTCTTTCTAATGTCTACGACGCAGAAGAACTAAAGACAATGGGTCTCAAGGAAGAATTTGACCGGTCTGTACCTCCACTGAAGAAATTCAAGAAGGTCAAGGTTCCTTCCTTGGTAGCCAGCTCCTATTCTTCATCGTGCGACACTGATGAAAATGAAGACTTGGAGGGCACTGTGGCAGGACCTACTACGACAACCGACCCCGACAACGCTGGCACTCCTTCATCAACTTGAAATTTTTCAGAGGCGTTAGTCCTCAGTTTCAATCCTTTTGGTCATTTGATGACAAAGGGGGAGAAATGTGAGTTAGTCTTCAAGAGGGTCTACTATATGGGCGTTTTTTTGCTAAGTTCCAACTCTCGTTCTTCTGAAACTTTATTGGATCAAGTTGTAATCTTAAACCCGATGGTGCTCTGATACTTTTGATGTGTTCCTCTGCATGCTTATTCCTCATTATATGTTAATACACGCATGCTGAACTACATCAGTCACCATATTTCATCATGCATTTCAAATTCTTCATATTATATGTCAAATGCGTGTATGAATTACAAGATATAGGGGGAGATCTCCATGATTCAACTCTTCAAATGTGCAATGTCTCAAAAGCAAAATTCCTCACTATGCACATCTTCAGGGGGAGTTCTTCTATATCTTGCAATCAAATTCCTCAATATCAGTATTTACACTTCATATGTTTATCCCCGTTGAAAACTTAACCTATATTGTCATCAATCACCAAAAAGGGGGAGATTGTAAGTGCATCTAGTGCCCCTTAGTGATTTTGGTGTATTGAAGACTTATAGGTTAAGGGACTAATGTGTTTATGAGTGTATACAGGTCTACAAGTCTATGAGGAGTTTGATATTTACAGAGAAAGTCGACCCCTAAAAATGAAGTTCTTCGATCAAGACTTTGATATTCAAGACTTTACAAGACTTTGAAAGTGAAGAAATTGGTGTGACCTTGAAGACTTGGTATTCACTTGAGGAACATGAAGCGTGAAGACTTTTGTTTTCGTAGTTTTGTTTTCTCTTTCTTGAGTGATAGGAAACACCATACTTGTTAAAGGGGGTCGAGGAAATACTAAGGAAAAATTTCCATGTGATGCTCAACTCAAAATCCTACACCTACCAATCCTTCGAGTGAAGCCTTTGAAATCTCATACACCTCACCAATTTCTTCAAAGGACAAAGACGAAGTTCTTCCAGTCACGAGAATTTGTTCGACCGAGGAGTTAGGAATTCGCCAGTCTTGGATTGCCTACACAAAGGAGGAACATGATAGCCCGAGGAATTTGAGAGTCAAATTTCGACCGTTCTTGTCTTGGCCACCTGTCCCAAAATATCTTATCCACCTAACGGTCATATCATTGAAGGGCATTTATGTCTTATCATGTCGGGCTGCTCCTAGGCTATAAATAGCCGCCCCTACAATCACTAGCTGGTTGGCTGCTCGAGAGAACTTGACACTTGTCAATTGGGAGCAACCCATCCTCCGAGGACTTTGAGCAAAAATCATCGAGTGAGGAAAACCCAAAACCAAACCCCCATAAACCCAAAGTGATTGAGCATCATCAAGAGATTGATCCTGCATGGATCTGACGCTTGTTACCTTTGAAGACTGTGCTTCTTCCAGACGGTTAGGCGTCATGGCCTAGAGCATCCAAGAGGAATTGTGGATCGCCGAGTGACCAAGTCCGTGAAGGTTTGGAAGTCGCCTGAAGACTTACCACGAGTGATTGGACGAGGTCTGTGTGACCTTAGTTCAAGGAGAATACGGTGAGGACTTGGTGTCCTGAGCTGCGTGCTCAGCGACTGGGCGTCCGGGACTGTGTGTCCTCGAGTTTAAATACTCAGCCGCTCCAACCAGACGCATAACCGAGACAGCAGCAGTTGAACTGGTCTACCAAATCATTGTCTTCACCAACCTAATCTGGTTCTATTTCCTCAACTCTTTCATTTCCTCATTCTTGTGTTGAGTGTTCATTCATATCTGTGTTTGAAGACTTTGATGAAGACTTTCTCAATTTCCTCGCTTCAATTCTTGATCTGTTTGTCTTCATCTTGTGATATCCTGTGTTTACGCTTTACGCATTCTTTGATTGTCTTCATTTCATCATGATGACCATGCCTGCATTCTCTTATGCTTACTTCTGAGTACTTATTCCGCTGCAAGTAGTTCTTCACTTAGGAATTTCCTCACCGGAATATTCCTCATTGAAGAATTAATAAAAATCGCCTATTCACCCCCCCCCTCTAGTCGATATAACGCACTTTCAGTCACCGAACCTTAAGTGTGTAGACCCTACGGGTTCGGGAGACACGTAGACATGACCGAGACGACTCTCCGGCCAATAACCAATAGCGGGATCTGGATACCCATGTTGGCTCCCACATGCTCCTCGATGATCTCATCGGATAAACCACGATGTCGAGGATTCAAGCAACCCCGTATACAATTCCCTTTGTCAATCGGTACGTTACCTGCCCGAGATTCGATCATCGGTATCCCAATATCTTGTTCAATCTCGTTACCGGCAATTCACTTTACTCGTACCGTAATGCATGATCCCGTGACCAAACACTTGGTCACTTTGAGCTCATTATGATGATGCATTACCCAGAGATACCTCTCCGTCAAAAGGAGTGACAGATCCCAGTCTCGATCCGTGTCAACCCAGCAGACACTTTCATAGATACCCGTAGTATACCTTTATAGTCACCCAGTTACGTTGTGATGTTTGGTACACCCAAAGCACTCCTACGATATCTGGGAGTTACACGATCTCATGGTCTAAGAAAAATATACTTGACATTGGAAAAGCTCTAGCAAACGAACTACACGATCTTATGCTATGCTTAGGATTGGGTCTGGTCCATCACATCATTCTCCTAATGATGTGATCTCGTTATCAATGACATCCAATGTCCATAGTTAGGAAACCATGACTATCTGTTGATCAACGAGCTAGTCAACTAGAGGCTCACTAGGGACATGTTGTGGTCTATGTATTCACACGTGTATTACGATTTCTGGATAATACAATTATAGCATGAATAAAAGACAATTATCATGAACAAGGAAATATAATAATCCTTTTATTATTGCCTCTAGGGCATATTTCCAACAATCCCATCTTGGGGCCTTTTCCGGTACTCTACCGGAGGGGGATTCGATCACGGAGGGCTTCTACACCAACCTTGCTGCCCTACCGATGATGTGTGAGTAGTTTACCATAGAACTACGGGTCCATAACTAGTAGCTAGATGGCCTCTTCTCTCTCTTTGATCTTCAATACAATGTTATCCTTGATGTTCTTGGAGTTCTATCCGATGTAATCTTCTTTTGCGGTGTGTTTGTTGAGATCCGATGAATTGTGGATTTATGATCAGATTATCTATGAATATTATTTGAGTCTCCTCTGAACTCTTTTATGCATGATTTAAATAGCGTTGTATTTCTCTCTGATCTATTGATTTGGTTTGGCCAACTAGGTTGATCTATCTTGGAATGGGAGAGGTGCTTTGTGATGGGTTCAATCTTGCGATGTCCTCACCCAGTGACAGCAGGGGTAGCAAGGCACGTATTGTATTGTTACCATTAAGGATAAAAAGATGGAGTTTATATCATATTGCTTGTGTTTATCCCTCTACATCATGTCATCTTGCTTAATGCATTACTCTGTTCTCTTGAAGTTTATACTCTAGATGCAGGCAGGAGTCGGTCCATGTGTGGAGTAATAATAGTAGATGCAGGTAGGAGTCGGTCTAATTGTCACGGACGTGATGCCTATATTCATGATCATTGCCTTAGATGTCATCATAACTATGCACTTTTCTATCAATTGCTCAACAGTAATTTGTTCACCCGCCGTATATTTTCTTTTAAGAGAGAAGCCTCTAGTGAAACCTATGGCCCCCGGTCTATTTTCATCATATATTTTCAGATCTATAAACCAAAAATAAAAAATACCTCGTTGAGTTTTATTTACTTTTTATTTGTTTTATATCTATCTCTATTAGATCTAACTCTTGCAAGTGACCGTGAAGGGATTTACAACCCCTTTTTCGCGTTGTGTGCAAGTGTTTGCTAGTTTGTGCAGGTGCATCTATTGGAGACTTGCTTGTTCCTCCTACTAGATTGATGTCACGCCCAATATGCGACTGAGGGAGTCCCGGATTAGGGGGTGTCCGGATTGCCGGACTACCATCATCGGCCGGACTATCATCGGCCGGACTATCATCATCAACCGGACTCCAAGACTATGAAGATACAAGATTGAAGACTTCACCCCGTGTCCCGATGGGACTTTCCTTGGCGTGGAAGGCAAGCTTGGCGATCTGGATATGTAGATCTCCTACCATTGTAACCGACTCTATGTAACCCTAGCCCTCTCCGGTGTCTATATAAACCGGATGGCTTTAGTCCGTGGGACTACAATCACAACAACCCTTACAATCATACCATAGGCTAGCTTCTAGGGTTTAGCCTCCTTGATCTCGTGGTAGATCCACTCTTGTAAACATCCACAATATCAATATCAATCAAGTAGGGCGTGGGTTTTACCTCCATCAAGAGGGCCCGAACACAGGTAAAACATCGTGTCCCTTGTCTCCTGTTACCATCCGCCTAGACGCACAGTTCGGGACCCCCTACCCGAGATCCGCCGGTTTTGACACCGACATTGGTGCTTTCATTGAGAGTTCCTCCGTGTCGTCACCGATAGGCGTGATGGCCTCTTCAATCGATAACGACGCAATCATGGGTGAGACCTTTCTCCCGGACAGATCTTCGTATTCGGCGGCCGCCTCAAGGGCCAACTTCGCAGCCATCTGGAGCAGATCGAAGCTTCGCCCTGGCCGTCAGGTCAGGTTTGGAAGCTTAAACTTCACGGCCGATATCCGCGGGGACTTGATCCTCGATGGATCTGAGCCACAGCCGAGCGTGCCGTGCTGTCACGATGGGCATGACCTAACTCTGCCGCCGGACAGCACCTTGGAGGCCGCACCCGGATCCGCTCCGACTCATAGTCCGGAGCCGATCGCTCGAATCGAGGACGGATGGCTGGACACCGCCTCGGGAGCCGCAATTTCTACGGCGATGGAGCCGAACACTTACCTTGTCCCACATAAAGCCCATGACTCCGAGGTGCCGGACTCCCTGCCGGACTCCGAACCTCCTGCGCCCCCGCCAGTCGAATCCGATTGGGCGCCGATCATGGAATTCAGCGCTGCGGACATCTTTCAGCACTCGCCCTTCAGCGATATCATAAATCCATTGAAGCATCTCTCGCTATCCGGAGAGCCCTGGCCGAACTACGGCCAGTACGGTAGGGACGCGGATGACGAAGAAATTCAGATCCCACCCACCACCCACTTTGTAGCCACTGTCGATGATTTAACCGACATACTCGACTACGACTCCGAAGACATCGGCGGTATGGGCGGCGATGCGGAGACTCCCAAGAACCGGTGCCTGCGGGACCTTTGGAAGACCACCTGTCATACGACATATACATGGTGGACACCCAAGGGAAGCGATAACGAGGAACAACGGGGCGCGGCGGAGGATAATCTCGCCGATAAAGAACCAAACGGCGGCGCAAGCGCCGCCCTAAGTCCGCCTCGATCAAAGCAGCCTTCCTAACGACCCAGCAATAGAGCAGGGCAAGCCAGCGGACGACGAACAGGGGCAGGCGGATAATCAACCCCTTCACGGAGCAATCAACAGTCCGGCCACAACACGAGCATAAGAACATCGCAAACAACTAGTCGCCATCGCAAGAAGTTTGAAGAAGGTGAAGCGGAGCTCAAAACAGCGAAGACACGCTCGAATGAAGTGGAGCAAAGTATTCAAGACCGCAGACAAATAAGGCAATGGCCATCAAACTAAGAGCTACCCGGCGCAAGTTGCTGCCAGAATTTGACGAGGAAGCCATCGAGCCTTCACGGTCAAAAAAAATAAAGAGGCCGCTGGCGGATAGACGGCCGATGACGGGCCCAAAGCGACAAGCGGGGCTGCACACAAGCAATTATAATCTGGTAAAGCGGACGGCCCAACTAGGTCCATCTACGGGCCAAAAAAGACCCCATGAAGTAACACACCACGACAAGTGTTCAAGACAGCGGCACACCCAAATAGGGCGCGCGACACCCGCTATGTTTCACCGATGAGGTGCTGGATCATGAATTTCAGTGGGGTTTAAACCCATAAACATAGAGGCATCTGACGGCAATGAGACCCAGTCTGGATAGAAGACTACATACTACACATACACATGGCTAGAGGAGATGATCTCCACGCCATAAAATACCTACCCTCAAGCTCAAAGGGCCAGCTCGGCATTGGCTCAAAAGCCTCCCGAAAACACTGTTGGAAGTTGGGAAGAGCTTGAGGGCGCGTTTAGAAACAAATTTTCAAGGGACTTATGTCCGCCCTCCGGATCTTGACGATCTGAGTCATATAACCCAACAGCCCAAGAGTCGGTAGCAAAATTTCGAACAGGTTCCTTACCAAAAAGAACCAAATAGTCGACTGTCCGGACGCGGAAGCCTTAGCAGCTTTTAAACACAACGTCCGAGACGAATGGCTCGCCAGACACCTCGGCCAAGAGAAGCCAAGAACAATGGCCGCGCTAACAAGCCTCATGATGCGCTTTTGCGTAGGAGAAGACAGCTGGCTAGCAAGATGCAGCACCAGCGACCCGAGTACATCCGAGATCAGAGATGGAAACGGAAAGTCACGGCGCAGGAAAGATCAGCGCCGGAATAAAGAAAAAAGCCCACAGGGCACGGCGGTCAACGCCGGATTCAAAAGCTTCGCGCGGACAATAAAACACGGCCTCTTAAGGACAACAGAGACGAGCTATCAAATTTAAACAAAATTTTAGATCGGATATGTCAAATCCACAACACCCTTCGGAAGGCTCGCAAACCATACCAACCGAAATTGTTGGGTTTTAAACAGTCCGCAGACTTAATGCGGACACAAGGAAACTCGATCGCCAAGCGAGGACAATGACGAGCCCCACCAGCAGAGCACCGGAAGTCAAAGGACTTTCCCTCGAGAAGTCAAAACAGTAAACTTGCTTCACGTGATAAACACGGAAAGCCAACACGGCACTTTCGCCAAGACAAGTGTCGGACGATCCACCCCAAAGGACCAAGGTTGGATGTCAAAACCAATCACTTTCGACCATCCGGATTAGTCCGAAGTATCCGGGCGCAGGATAGACTGCCTGATATCGGATCCCATAATAGACGGACTGCAATTAACGCAGTGTTGATGGACGGCGGCGGTGACTTAAACCTGCTATATCCGGACACAATCCGCAAGTGGGATAGACCCTATTACAATTCGGCATAGCCGCACTTCCTTCAAAGGAGTGGCGCCAGGCCCTTAAGCCAGCTATCAAGCACCACCGGGCGGGAAGCTCGTCCGCTTCAATACAATACCACATTCGCGTCTCTTACGCTTAAAATGCCGGTCCACGTGGCATCGTTTCATCATAGGGTCGCGGAGACCCGGACACGGCTGGGCGAGTCGGAATAAATAAGCTAGGGGCTACCTAGCCGCACTCCCCTTCACAAGGGTTTGCGCATATAAGCCATAATGAGCTAGCATAGGCTCAGCTTTCCTAATCTATATTTCAATTTTATGCACTTTCTCGCATTTATTTCTTTTCCAACCAAGTTCTTCTCTTTTACAGATGAACAGCGTGCACACCGTCCGGATGCGGCTGCGGAGACACGGGCGCAGACGTGCGAGAGGGACCCGTTGCAAGGACTCTTTTCGGACTAAGACCCTCGAAAACCTTTCTTCTGTCTCTTGTTGCTATAATCCCCTGGTTTATCATTATAACGAGTGGAGATGGCGTTTTGGCATCGGCGCGCCGTAAGAACCTGCCTGCACGGACACAAGGGGCTTAGGGCTTTGTTTTCCCGCTATTAGAAAGACCGAACACCTTCGGGAGTGTTGGCGTCTCGAGTTAGGCCTTATATGCATCACTCCGAATCATGTCTTGGGTCAAATGTTGGGTTTGCCCGCTCTCGTGTTTTGCTGACTTACGTTCCGTATCATCGGCTAACGCGCTCCGGAGAACTCTGCGATTGTGCCCCGATTAATTGGCGAGCACCTCGATGAAAGCCAAAACCGACCGTCATGATAAAGCGAGACTGGTCAACCACTCGATCGACCTTGGGAATGTTTAGGATTCCTCCGCTTTGTGAAGGGCCGTTTCGGCCAGCACATCTGGCGCCCAATTCGGAGAGCACGGTGCCCCAGGGGCTATGTCGTAGCCCCACCCTCGAACTCCATGGCTAAGTGAAAGTGATAAAGCATTATAGTCCGGTTGCCTCATTTGCTACGCTACCACCTCCTTTACAGGACCGAGACGTCGGATTAAGTGTGAAAATGCGCTATTTTTGCGAACACCCCGCACCTTGTGCGTGGGGGCTGAAGCCGACGATCGCCATCTTCGGGTTATACATACGTATACATGGGCGGCCGCAAAGGAGATATTCTATTACTTGAACGCACAAGTATAAAAGGCGCTTACATCATAAATATCATTTTACATCATATAAACGTTCATTCGAGCGGAACATTTTTGAGCACCGCGACTCTATTACGAGCATCGGCAGCACGCCGCCAAAATAGTGCTCGACGGGTAGCCGGTTATTATCCGAACCGGGGTCGCAACAGCGGTGGCATCCATCTCTGTCAATGTGTCTTCACACAGGCGGCGCCATCCGCGCACCCTCTATGCAGGCCGACCGCTTCATCGCCTTGATATGCGGCACCGCCCAAGAAATTGCTGCAATAAGCCAAAGTAACTCTTGGCTGAGGCCTATCCGGCGGATATGGGTCACTATATCCGCCATAGCAAGCCGGACAGCCTATTTAGCTCAGCCCACTCAGCCAAGCGATCGGTCGTGAAGTGAACGCTCCGGACTATGGAATTGAGACCAAAACAGCTCTTCCGTCTGGTGATCCTTCCGGCTTCGAAAATGCACAACGGCATCCGCCGCTTTCGCTGCTAAGTCCATATAAGGTCCTCCGGACACCACAGTTAGCCCAGTGAGCATATTTTGGATCCGTGAACCTTGGCGCAGCGAAAAAGGCTTACCGACTACAATCTCCCGGCTGGCGCAGCTCTTCCTTCATACCTCGCATTGCAGAGTGGGCATTCTTGGTTTCAGCGGTGGCCTTCCGCAGGTCTTCTTGCCCCGCTAGGCGCTCCTTCCCAAGAGTCTCATTACGGTCGGTAGCCTCTTTTAACTTCACAGCCATTTCGGCTATCTCTTCCCTGCTCCGGCGGTGTGCGGCCCTTCGGCCGCTAACTCCTCGGCCGCCGAGGCTGCCGCATTACTCCTTCGGCCTGCTCCTTGGCTTGAGCAAGTTCGGCTGAAGACTCTCCACGCAGCGGCACTATCTGCATTTCACGCACATATTGTAAGGAGTTGGCTTCAGCTCCTTACCACGTGACCTGCGATAACACTTACCTTGCGACTCATCAAGTCGCTTTGTTGATCAGCGATGTTTTCATCCGCCACATCGAGTTGCCGCTTTAGTTCAGCAACTCCATCAGTCCGGCTAGCCCCCGGATGACCCGCCACCTGCATCGGCACGACGGGAATTTAAACCTGCGATTTTGATCCTCGGCACGCTGTCGATATCGACAACCTACCGAGTCTCAGGGGCTACTATGTATACAGGGCGCATTCTATATGTAAAACTGTTAAAAGGTGTGTCATTTTTACGTACCTCAAACCCCGCCAGTAAACTCCTAACGGCATCATGCAACCCGCCTTCGGCGGACGAAATCCTTTCAATCACCATGCTCATCAATGTGTGCTCATCTTCTAAGATAGACGCCTTCTCAAGCAGATCCTTCACCAGTACACCGTTGGCGCCGAACTATCGGCTTTGCCACACCCGGGGCTCCCTCCGTGATTTACACTTCAGGCCCGTCCGCCCTATCCAACGGCGCCCGGACGGGGCGTCTCGCTCTCTATCATCTCCGGACGAAGGTCCCCCGAAGACGAGCTCATCTGCGAAGGACAGAGATCCGAACTACAAGGTAAAAACTTTAGTTATCCTCAGAAGCACAAATAGGGATGTCCCTTATTATAAAACTCCTTTCTTTCTACTTACGGCTCGTTGGAGGGCTGGCTCATTAAGGGAGATTGTGCGGCCGGGGCCTCCCCGGACGCAGGACCCTCCGGCGAAGATTTCTTCCCCCGTTTAGGGGCTTTTTTCCCCGGGTCCTCGGAGGCAGTCCTCTTCTCCCCTTGGTAGGAGGGATTCTCGATCCCCCCTCGTTCAAGAGCCTCCTCAGGCGAGGCAGTAGCTTTCCTGCTTTCCCCTTCGCCTTCCTCCGAAGGCGCAACCTCAAGCATCCGGACCAAAGACGGATCCGCGCGGTCTCGGGGAGGGGGGCCGGGCACCTTATTAATTTTGCTTCCGCTATCCACTCCTGTGTAGAAGGAGATCGGTCATAAGGCGGATCATCGAAAGGCAAACAAACGGTATGTCCGGACTTGGAACTACTTACTTGAGTATCCGGGCGATTGCAGCTTAGTCCAGCATCCTCGGTCAATTCCGGACGCACCTCTTGCGATCCGAAGAATAAGTTATACATCTCCAGGGGTATCATACCCATGAATTGTTGAAGAATCCGTGGGCCCTCCGGATTGAACTCCCATAGCCGGAGAGGACGGCGTTTGCAGGGCAGGAGACGCCTAATTAGCATAACCTGCATCACCACCACCATATCGATCTCCCTCGTTAGGAGATCTCGAATCCGGTCCTGCAGTAGGGGCACGTCCTTTGACGGCCCCCAGTTGAGCCCTTGGTTGACCCACGGTATCAATCGTCGTGGAGGTCCCGGGCGGAATAGGGGAGGCGGCTTTTGTCTGCGGCCCCTCGGAACGGTAATATAGAACCACTCTTGCTGCCACAGGCCGAGCTCCTCTTGGAAGGAGCCAGCGGGCCACGGGGCGTCGGCCCTCCTACTTATGGCTGCCCGCCACACTCGCTTGACGCCTCGATCATCTTGGCGCCACATTGAAGGTCTTGACCACAGGCGAAGTGAGGGGTGACGCGGAGGAAGGCTTCGCAGACGACAATAAATGCGGAGATATGGAGGATGGACTCCGGAGCCAAATCATGGAATTCCAACCCATAGTAAAACATGATCCCTCTCACAAAAGGATCCATCGGGAAGCCTAAACCCCGACGGAGGTGGGAAACGAAGACGACATACTTGCCGGGCTCAGGGGTGGGGATGGCCTACCCTTCGGCAGGCAACCTGTGCGAAATCTCGTAAGACAGGTACTTGGCCTCCCGCAGCTTCAGCACGTCCTCCTCCGTAACGAAGGAGGGTATCCACCGGCCCTGGAGGTCGGAACCGGACATCGTTGAAGGTCCAAAGCGCTCGAATCTGGAGCTCTAGGTGCTGGAACTTGGAGCGTGGAGAGGATTCGATGGAAGATTGAAGAAAAGGAACGAGCCTTGGTCCCGTTATAAAGAGGAGGATACCAAGAGCCGTCTCCGTGGCCGTTTGGGACTCGTCTTCGATAGAGGGGGCGTGGCGAACGGGCGCGGTTGGGTTACCCACGCCCGTATTGATGAGAATCCCGGATTAAGGGGAAACATGATCTCTGCTTCGACAAGACGTGCCAAGGAAACCGCTTCGCTAGATGCGCTAAAGGTGGTAAAGTAAAAAACAATTTGAGTGATGGCTTGGTAGTGGTGTGACGTCATGCCACGGAAAACGTCAGCAGATTGAACTCGTGTATATATTATTATTCTCTCTACGGTGGAATGTGGAATTTATTTTGCGAGCGGACACTATCCTGGTGTTCACAATCTTCTATCATTTGGAGGAGGAACCCGCCTTGCAATGCCAAGCAATATACACGCCGGACTTATCGTCATTGAAGCCTGGTTCAGGGGCTACTGAGGGAGTCCCGGATTATGGGGTGTCCGGATTGCCGGCCTACCATCATCGGCCGGACTATCATCGGCCGGACTATCATCATCAACCGGACTCCAAGACTATGAAGATACAAGATTGAAGACTTCACCCCGTGTCCGGATGGGACTTTCCTTGGCGTGGAAGGCAAGCTTGGCGATACGGATATGTAGATCTCCTACCATTGTAACCGACTCTTGTTGGAAATATGCCCTAGAGGCAATGATAAATTAGTTATTATTATATTTCCTTGTTCATGATAATCGTTTATTATCCATGCTATAATTGTATTGATAGGAAACTCAGATACATGTGTGGATACATAGACAACACCATGTCCCTAGTAAGCCTCTAGTTGACTAGCTCGTTGATCAATAGATGGTTACGGTTTCCTGACCATGGACATTGGATGTCATTGATAACGGGATCACATCATTAGGAGAATGATGTGATGGACAAGACCCAATCCTAAGCCTAGCACAAAGATCGTAGTTAGTATGCTAAAGCTTTTCAAATGTCAAGTATCTTTTCCTTAGACCATGAGATTGTGCAACTCCGGATACCGTAGGAATGCTTTGGGTGTACCAAACGTCACAACGTAACTGGGTGGCTATAAAGGTGCACTACGGTATCTCCAAAAGTGTCTGCATTGGGTTGGCACGAATCGAGGCGGGATTTGTCACTCCGTGTGGCGGAGAGGTATCTCTGGGCCCACTCGGTAGGACATCATCATAATGTGCACAATGTGATCAAGGAGTTGATCACGGGATGATGTGTTACGGAGCGAGTAAAGAGACTTGCCGTAACGAGATTGAACAAGGTATCGGGATACCGACGATCGAATCTCGGGCAAGTACAATACCGCTAGACAAAGGGAATTGTATACGGGATCGATTGAGTCCTTGACATCGTGGTTCATCCGATGAGATCATCGTGGAACATGTAGGAGCCAACATGGGTATCCAGATCCGCTGTTGGTTATTGACCGGAGAACGTCTCGGTCATGTCTACATGTCCCCGAACCCGTAGGGTCTACACATAAGGTTCGATGGCGCTAGGGTTATAAAGGAAGTTTGTATGTGGTTACTGAATGTTGTTCGAGTCCGGATGAGATCCCGGACGTCACGAGGAGTTCGGAATGGTCCGGAGGTAAAGATTTATATATGGGAAGTCCTGTTTTGGTCACCGGAAAAGTTTTGGGCGATATCGGTAATGTCTGGGACCACCGGAGGGTCCCGGGTCCACCAAGTGGGGCCACCAACCCCAGAAGGCTCGTGGGCCAAGTGTGGGAGGAACCAGCCCCAAAGGGGCTGGTGCGCCCCAAAGAGGCCCAAGCGCAAGGGAGAGTGGGAGGGGCAAACCCTAGGGCGATGGGCCCTAAGGCCCATCTAGTGGGCGCCTCCTCTCCCTCCCTCTTGGCCGCCCCTTGATCCAATCTAGGGCTGCCGCCCCTCTGGGGTGGGAACCCTAGAGGCGCACCCTCCCCTTCCCTTATATATATGAGGCCTAGGGGCTGCCCATAATGCATGATTCGATCTCTCGTTGGTGCAGCCCCCTCTCTCTTCCTCCTCCTCCTCTCCCTTGGTGCTTGGCGAAGCCTGCGGGATGCCACGCTCCACCACCACCACCACGCCGTTGTGCTGCTGCTGGATGGAGTCTTCCTCAACCTCTCCTCTCTCCTTGCTGGATCAAGGCGTGGGAGGCGTCACCGGCTGTACGTGTGTTGAGCGCGAGATGCCGTCCGTTCGGCACTAGGATCTCCGGTGATTTGGATCACGACAGTCGACTTCTTCAACCCTGTTCTCATGAGCGCTTCCGCTTAGCGATCTACAAGGGTATGTAGATGCACTCTCCTTCCCTCGTTGCTAGTTTCTCCATAGATAGATCTTGGTGACACGTGGGAAAATTTTGAATTTCTGCTCGTTCCCCAACAAAGGCATCATGAGCTAGGTCTATTGCGTAGATTCTTTGCACGAGTAGAACACAAAGTAGTTGTGGGCGTTGATGTTGTTCAATATGCTTACCGTTACTAGTCCAATCTTGTTTGACGGTATTGTGGGATGAAGCGGCCGGACCGACCTTACGTACTCTTCGTGAGACAGGTTCCACCGGTGACATGCACTTGGTGCATAAGGTGGCTAGCGGTGCCGCCTCCCACTTTAGTCGGAACGGATTCGATGAAAAGGGTCCTTATGAAGGGTAAATAGCAATTGGCATATCACGTTGTGGTTTTGCGTAAGAAAGCGTTCTTGCTAGAAACCCATAGCAGCCACGTAAAACATGCAAACAACAATTAGAGGACGTCTAACTTGTTTTTGCGGGGTATGCTATGTGATGTGATATGGCCAAGAAGAATGTGATGAATGATATGTGATGTATGAGATTGATCATGTTCTTGTAATAGGATTCACGACTTGCATGTCGATGAGTATGACAACGGCGAGAGCCATAGGAGTTGTCTTTATTTATTGTATGACCTGCGTGTCATTAAACAGCGCCATGTAATTACTTACTTTATTGCTAACGGTAGCCATAGTAGTAGAAGTAATAGTTGGCGAGACAACTTCATGAAGACACGATGATGGAGATCATGATGATGGAGATCATGGTGTCATGCGGTGACGATGATGATCATGGAGCCCGAAGATGGAGATCAAAGGAGCAAAATGATATTGGCCATATCATGTCACTATATAATTGCATGTGATGTTTATTATGTTTATGCATCTTGTTTACTTAGAACGACGGTAGTAAATAAGATGATCCCTTACACAAATTTCAAGAAGTGTTCTCCCCGACGTGCACCGTTGCTACAGTTAAATAAACTTCTAAGCACCACGTGATGATCGGGTGTGATGGATTCTTACGTTCACATATAACGGGTGTAAGACAGATTTACACAGCAAAAACACTTGGGGTTAACTTGACGAGCCTAGCATGTGCAGACATGGCCTCGGAACACGGAGACCGAAAGGTCGAGCATGAGTCGTATAGTAGATACGATCAACATGAAGATGTTCACCGATGATGACTAGTCCGTCTCACGTGATGATCGGACACGGCCTAGTTGACTCGGATCATGTAATCACTTAGATGACCAGAGGGATGTCTATCTGAGTGGGAGTTCATAAGATGAACTTAATTATCTTGAACATAGTCAAAAGACCTTTTGCAAATTATGTCATAAGCTCGCGCTTTAGTTCCACTGTTTAGATATGTTCCTAGAGAAAATATAGTTGAAAGTTGAAAGAGCGATTATGCGGACGATAGAAAGCTTATGTCCTTAATGCACCGCCAGATGTGTTGAACCCCAAACGTCGTTTGTGGATGTTGCGAACATCAGACATACACGTTTTGATAACTACGTGATAGTTCAATTAAATGGTTTAGAGTAGAGGCACCAAAGACGTTTTCGAAACGTCGCGGAACATATGAGATGTTTCAAGGGCTGAAATTGGGATTTCAGGCTCGTGCCCACGTCAAGAGGTATAAGACCTCCGACGATTTTCTTAGCCTGCAAACTCAGGGAGAAAAGCTCAATCGTTGAGCTTGTGCTCAGATTGTCTGAGTACAACAATCACTTGAATCAAGTGGGAGTTGATCTTCCAGAGATAGTGATGTTTCTCCAAAGTCATTGCCACCAAGCTGCTAGAGCCTCGTGATGAACTATAACATATCAGGGATAGATATGATGATCCTTGAGGTATTCGTGATGTTTGACACCGCGAAAGTAGAAATCAAGAAGGAGCATCAATTGTTGATGGTTGGTGAAACCACTAGTTTCAAGAAGGGCAAGGGCAAGAAGGGATACTTCGTGAAACAGCAAATCAGCTGCTGCTTTAATGAAGAAACCCGAGGTTGAATCCCAAACCCGAGACTAAGTGCTTCTGTAATAAGGGGAACAGCCACAGGAGCAGAATTACCCTAGATACTTGGTAGATAAGAAGGCTGGCAAGGTCGATAGAAGTATATTGGATATACATTATGTTAATGTGTACTTTACTAGTACTCCTAGTAGCACCAGGGTATTAGATACCGGTTCGGTTGCTAAGTGTTAGTAACTCGAAACAAAAGCTACGGAATAAACAGAGACTAGCTAAAGGTGAGCTGACGATATGTGTTGGAAGTGTTTCCAAGGTTGATGTGATCAAGCATCGCACGCTCCCTCTACCATCAAGATTAGTATTAAACCAGAATAATTATCATTTGGTGTTTGCGTTGAGCATAGACATGATTGGATTATGTCTATCGCAATACGGTTATTCATTTAAGGAGAATAATGGTTACTCTATTTATTTGAATAATACCTTCAATGGTCTTGCACCTAAATGAATGGTTTATTGAATCTCGATCGTAGTGATACACATTTTCATGCCAAAGGTATAAGATAGTAATGATAGTACCACTTACTTGTGGCACTGCCATGTAAGTCATATTGGTGTAAAACGCATGAAGAAGCTCCATGTTGATGGATCTTTGGACTCACTCGTTTTTGAAAAGTTTGAGACATGCGAACCATGTCTATTGGTGTATACGCATGAAGAAACTCCATGCAGATGGATCGTTTGGACTCACTTGATTTTGAATCACTTGAGATATGCAAATCATACCACATGGGCAAGATGACTGAAAAGCCTCGGTTTCAGTAAGATGGAACAAGATAGCAACTTGTTGGAAATAACACATTTTGATGTGTGCAGTCCAATGAGTCTTTGAGGCATCTGATGAATATCGTTATGTTCTTACTTCACGATGATTTGAGTAGATGTTGAGTATATTTACTTGATGAAACACAAGTCTGAATTATTGAAAGGTTCAAGTAATTTCAGAGTGAATTTGAAGATCTTCGTGACAAGAGGATAAAATGTCTATGATGTGATCATAGAGATGAATATCTGAGTTATGAGTTTGGTACACAATTGAGACATTGTGGAAATTGTTTCACAACTAATACCGCTGGAACACCATAGTGTGATGGTGTGTCCGAACATCATAGTTGCACCCTATTAGATATGGTGCATACCATGATGTCTCTTATCGAATTACCACTATCGTTCATGGGTTAGGCATTAGAGACAACCGCACTCACTTCAATAGGGCACCACGTAAATCCGTTGAGATGACACCATATGAACTATGGTTTAGAGAAACCTAACTGTCATTTCTTAAAGGTTTGGGGCTATGACGCTTATGTGGAAAAGTTTCCGGTTGATAAGCTCGAACCCAAAGCGGATAAAATGCATCTTCATAGGACACCCAAAACAGTTGGGTATACCTCCTAATTCAGATCCGAAAGCAATAGGGATTGTTTCTTGAATCGGGTCCTTTCTCGAGGAAAAGTTCGTCTCGAAAAGTTGAGTGGGAGGATGGTGGAGACTTGATGAGGTTATTGAACCGTCACTTCAACTAGTGTGTAGCAGGGCACAGGAAGTTGTTCCCGTGGCACCTACACCAATTGAAGTAGAAGCTTATGATAGTGATCATGAAGTTTCGGATCAAGTCACTAACGTACCTCGTAGTTGACAAGGATGCGTACTACTTCAGAGTGGTACGCAATCCTGTCTTGAAGGTCATGTTGCTAGACAACAATGAACCTACGAGCTATGGAGAAGCAATGGTGGGCCCAAATTCTGACAAATGGTTAGAAGCCATGAAATCCGAGATAGTATCCATATATCAGAACAAAGCATGGACTTTGGTGGACTTGCCCGATGATCGGCAAGCCATTGAGATGAATGGATCTTTAAGAAGAAGACGGACGTGGACGGTAATGTCACCGTCTATGAAGCTCGACTTGTGGCGAAGAGTTTTTCACAAGTTCAAGGGGTTGACTACGATGAGATTTTCTCATCCGTAGCAATGCTTAAGTCCGTCGGAATCATGTTAGCATAAGCTGGATTTATGAAATCTGGCAGATGGATGTCAAAACGAGTTTCCTTACCAGTTTTCGTAAGGAAAGGTTGTATGTGATACAATCAGAAAAGTTTTGTCGATCCTAAGGATGCTAAAAGGTATGCTGGCTCCAGCGATCCTTTCTAAGGACTGGAGTAAGCATCTCGGAGTTGGAATATACTCTTTGATAAGATGATCAAAGATTTTGGGTTTATACAAAGTTTATGAGAAACTTGTATTTCCAAAGAAGTGAGTGGGAGCGCTATAGAATTTCTGATGAGTATATGTTGTTGACATATTGTTGATCAGAAATGATGTAGAATTTCTGGAAAGCATATAGGGTTATTTGAAAGGTGTTTTTCAATAGAAAACCTGGATCAAGCTACTTGAACATTGAGCATCAAGATCTATGAGGATAGATCAAAATGCTTAATAATAGTTTCAAATGAGCACATACCTTGACATGATCTTGAAGGTGTTCAAGATGGATCGATCAAAGAAGGAGTTCTTGCCTGAGTTGTAAGGTATGAAGTTAAGACTTAAAGCTCGACCACGGCAGAAAAGAGAGAAAGGACGAAGGTCGTCCCCTATGCTTCAGACATAGGCTCTATAGTATGCTATGTTGTGTACCGCACCGGAAGTGTGCCTTGCCATGAGTCAGTCAAGGGGTACAAGAATGATCGAGGAATGGATCATTGGACAACGGTCAAAATTGTCCTTGGAATAAATAAGGGCATGTTTCTCGATTATGGAGGTGATAAAGAGTTTGGCGTAAAGGGTTACGTCGATGCAAGCTTTAACACCTATCCGAGTGACTCTGAGTAGCAAACCGGATACGTATAGTGGAGCAACCATTTGGAATAGATCCAAGTGGAGCGTGGAAGCAGCATTTACAATATGACATAGAGAATTGCAAAGCACACACGGATCTGAAAGGTTCAGACCGTTGACTAAAACCCGTTGACTAAAACCTCTCTCACAAGCAAAACATGATCAAACCTCGAACTCATTGAGTCTAAATCACATGATGATGTGAACTAGTTTACGACACTAGTAAACTCTTTGGGTGTTAGTCACATGGCGATGTGACCTATCGATGTTAATCACATGACGATGTGAACTAGATTATTGACTCTAGTGCAAGTGGGAGACTGTTGGAAATATGCCCTAGAGGCAATAATAAATTAGTTATTATTATATTTCCTTGTTCATGATAATCGTTTATTATCCATGCTATAATTGTATTGATAGGAAACTCAGATACATGTGTGGATACATAGACAACACCATGTCCCTAGTAAGCCTCTAGTTGACTAGCTCGTTGATCAATAGATGGTTACGGTTTCCGACCATGGACATTGGATGTCATTGATAACGGGATCACATCATTAGGAGAATGATGTGATGGACAAGACCCAATCCTAAGCCTAGCACAAAGATCGTAGTTCAGATGCTAAAGCTTTTCAAATGTCAAGTATCTTTTCCTTAGACCATGAGATTGTGCAACTCCGGATACCGTAGGAATGCTTTGGGTGTACCAAACGCGTCACAACGAATCGGGTGGCTATAAAGGTGCACTACAGGTATCTCCGAAAGTGTCTGTTGGGTTGGCACGAATCGAGACTGGGATTTGTCACTCCGTGTGACGGAGAGGTATCTCTGGGCCCACTCGGTAGGACATCATCATAATGTGCACAATGTGATCAAGGAGTTGATCACGGGATGATGTGTTACGGAACAAGTAAAGAGACTTGCCGGTAACGAGATTGAACAAGGTATCGGGATACCGACGATCGAATCTCGGGCAAGTACAATACCGCTAGACAAAGGGAATTGTATACGGGATCGATTGAGTCCTTGACATCGTGGTTCATCCGATGAGATCATCGTGGAACATGTAGGAGCCAACATGGGTATCCAGATCCGCTGTTGGTTATTGACGGAGAACGTCTCGGTCATGTCTACATGTCTCCCGAACCCGTAGGGTCTACACACTAAGGTTCGATGGCGCTAGGGTTATAAAGGAAGTTTGTATGTGGTTACGAATGTTGTTGAGTCCGGATGAGATCCCGGACGTCACGAGGAGTTCGGAATGGTCCGGAGGTAAAGATTTATATATGGGAAGTCCTGTTTTGGTCACCGAAAAGTTTGGGCGATATCGGTAATGTCTGGGACCACCGGGAGGGTCCCGGGGGTCCACCAAGTGGAGCCACCAACCCCAGAAGGCTGCGTGGGCCAAGTGTGGGAGGGAACCAGCCCCAAAGGGGCTGGTGCGCCCCCCACAAGAGGCCCAAGGCGCAAGGGAGAGTGGGAGGGGGCAAACCCTAGGGCAGATGGGCCCTAAGGCCCATCTAGTGGGCGCCTCCCTCTCCCTCCCCTCTTGGCCGCCCCCCTTGATCCAATCTAGGGCTGCCGCCCCTCTAGGGGTGGGAACCCTAGAGGGGGCGCACCCTCCTCCCCTTCCCCTATATATATGAGGCCTAGGGGCCGCCCATAATGCGCGATTCGATCTCTCGTTGGTGCAGCCCTGCCTCTCTTCTTCCTCCTCCTCCTCTCCCTTGGTGCTTGGCGAAGCCCTGCAGGATTGCCACGCTCTACCACCACCACCACGCCGTTGTGCTGCTGCTGGATGGAGTCTTCCTCAACCTCTCCCTCTCTCCTTGCTGGATCAAGGCGTGGGAGGCGTCCGGCTGTACGTGTGTTGAACGCGGAGGTGCCGTCCGTTCGGCACTAGGATCTCCGGTGATTTGGATCACGACGAGTACGACTTCTTCAACCCCGTTCTCATGAACGCTTCCGCTTAGCGATCTACAAGGGTATGTAGATGCACTCTCCTTCCCTCGTTCCTAGTTTCTCCATAGATAGATCTTGGTGATACGTAGGAAAAATTTGAATTTCTGCTACGTTCCCCAACAACTCTATGTAACCCTAGCCCTCTCCGGTGTCTATATAAACCGGATGGCTTTAGTCCGTAGGACTACAATCACAACAACCCTTACAATCATACCATAGGCTAGCTTCTAGGGTTTAGCCTCCTTGATCTCGTGGTAGATCCACTCTTGTAAACATCCACAATATCAATATCAATCAAGCAGGGACGTGGGGTTTTACCTCCATCAAGAGGGCCCGAACTGGGTAAAACATCGTGTCCCTTGTCTCCTGTTACCATCTGCCTAGACGCACAGTTCGGGACCCCCTACCCGAGATCCGCCGGTTTTGACACCGACAGCGACCCTATCCAAAAGGAACTCGAAGGTCCCACCAAGGATAGACCCGCATATTGAAACGCTTTTGCAAGGTGGATATCATTACATCAACATTACATAATAGATGGGGATACATACATAAGGCACAAATGCCGCAAGAATACATCAACATCATATACAAGATCAACATCCGACTACAGATGAAACATAAACAGAAACTCAAACGACATCCACCCTGCTAGCCCAGGCTGCCGACCTGGAACCTATCCCCTGATCGAAGAAGAAGCAGAAGAAGAACTCCAAAACAAGCACACATCGCTCTCACGTCATGATCATCGCAAACCTGTACCTGCAACTGGTGGTGTAGTAATCTGTGAGCCACGAGGACTCAGCAATCCCATTACCATGGGTATCAAGACTAGCAAAGCTCAAATGGGAAAGGAAGGGGTAAAGTGGTGAGGTTGCAGCAGCGACTAAGCATATATGGTGGCTAACATACGCAAATAAGAGCGACAAGAGAAACAAAGGAACGGTCGTCAACTAGTAATGATCATGAAGTGATCCTGAACTCCTACTTACGTCAGACATAACCCAGAAACCGTGTTCTCCTCTCGATCAACCCCGAAAAGAGACACTCACGGTTACGCACGCGGTTGGTGTATTTTAGAAGAGTTTACTTCAAGTTTACTACAACCGGATATTAACAAATTCCCATCTGCCACATAACCGCGGGCACGGCTCTCAAAAGTTTATACCCTGCAGCGGTGTCCCAACTTAGCCCATGATAAGCTCTCGCGATCAACGAAGGATATTCCTTCTCCCCGGGAAGACCCGATCGGTCTCGAAATCCCGGCTACAAGACATTTCGACAGCAATAAAACAAGACCAGCAAGACCGCCCGGTGCGCCGACAATCCCGATAGGAGCTGCACATATCTCTTTCTCAGGGCAACACCGGATAAGCGAAGCGTACAGGTACCGACGTAACCCAAGTTGCCAAGGTATGGTCCCGCACGGTGCTCTAGTTTGGACCAACACTTAGACAAGCATTGGCCCGGGGGGCTGAATAAAGATGACCCTTGGGTTAATTACTCCCAAGGGAAAATAGGTGGTGGTGAGGCAGATGGAAAACCAATGTTGGGCCTTGCTGGAGGAGTCTTATTCAAAGCGAACTGTCAAGGGGGTCCCATAAATCACCCGACCGCGTTAGGGACGCAAAATCCGGGAACATAATACCGATATGACGGAAACTAGGGCGGCAAGAGTGGAACAAAACACCAGGCATAAGGCTGAGCCTTTCACCCTTTACCAAGTATATAGATGCATTAATTAAATAAGATATATTGTGATATCCCAACAAGTAAACATGTTCCAACAAGGAACAACATCTCCATGTTCCAACAAGGAACAAACTTCATCTTCACCTGCAACTAACAACGCTATAAGAGGGGCTGAGCAAAGCGGTAACATAGCCAAACAACGGTTTGCTAGGAAGGGTGCAAAAGGTTAGAGGCTGACATGGCAATTTGGGAGGCTTGAGCAGCAAGAGATAGGTAACGCAGCATAGCGATAGAACGAAGCAACTAGCATAGCAATGATAGTAATGAGATCCAAGGTGACGGTCATCTTGCCTGAAATCCCGCTAGAAAGAAGAGCGAGTCCATGAAGAAGATGAAGCCACGAAGACGAACCAAGCGTAGACGAACGAATCCTCACGATCGCAACGAAACGGGAACTATCGAGAAGAAGCACACAACATGGTAAACACACCACACATAGACAAGACATGATGCACAACAAGCATGATGCATGACAAGACTACATGAAGCTACTCATGGCAAGAGATGATGCAAACAAGAGCAACACATCAAAGCAAGTTTAAATGAGGCCGGAAGCAACATATAACAATTCCGGTAAGTCCTCATATGCAAATTTCGAAATTGGTCCAGATCTGAATAAACCTTATGTTCAAGTTGTTAAACAGCAAGTTAAGATGCACCACGATGATCTACACGAAATTCTAGTCAAGTTGCATATAAAGTTCATTTAATTCGGAGCTACGGCCTAGAAGATATGAGCAAAACAAGATAAACATGGCATTGATGCAAAATGCATACAAACATCAAGCAAACACCTCAAAACAAGGATGCAACATGATAATATGAGACAACATGCAATTCTAAGCAAGTTTCATGTATAGCTCACTCAAAACGGAGCAACGGTTCAACACATACACACTATACAAGACATGACAACAATCTGTCCATAACAGCAAGTAGGCATATTGCAAGCACCAAAACAACATGCTACAGGACCTTAACATGAAAACAAAAGGCATGGACATGATGTAAAGGTAAAGCATGACAAAACATGAACACTGAGCTATCTCCAGAAATCATTATAACATGCTCAAACACACATGGCAAGATTGCAAATAATAACAGTTCACAGACTTAGCAGAATTTACAGGACATGGCAGAAATAACATCAGGTTGCAATGTTTAGAGCTAGCAATCGACATGTTACAGGAACTTATCATGGCAAACAAAGGCATGGCATGAAACTACTAATTGCATAGATCAAATGTCCTTTAGTGACCATGAGCCAAAAGGGATCAGAAAATACAGTTACAAGTATGTGAACATAGCAAAAACATAAACAGATTCAGACTTAGTGAAAAACTGGAGCATGGCATAAACAGATAACAAGTAGGCATGTTAACGAGCTCGATGCACTCACTACGAGGCATTGCATGACAAACTAAGCATACACCCAGCAACTAGACATGGCATAGAAGCTAGACATGGCAAGAACAACATCATAGCATGCTTGGATCAACTACAACAACCTTGGCAAAATTGCATAACATGTAAACAATCTGCCAGGAACATTTTATTGCAAAAGTAGAGCTCGATTGACTCAATCTATGCCACTCCATAATTACAAACAAGGGCATTGATGGATAGAGAATAACCATATGTTCAAAACATCCTTACTGAAGTAACTCAAAATAAGCATGGATCTCTCTGTAGCATCAAGTTTACATGGCATAAAAATATCAGTGAGCAGCAGCTGAAATCAGCAACATCATGAAGCCTAGTTTGCATGCTTGTGCTAGTCACCACAGAGATCACAAAAATACATGGCATACACACCTGTAAAGATGGCATGGCATATTACAAAAAAAATGTAGGACTCAAGTTCATAGGATGCACACATCAATCATGGCAAAAATGACAAAAGTGCATGTTATGATAAGAATCTGAAACTAACATCACATAGCCCTCTTCTAACAGCATTTCGGGCACCAAGATGAGCTCAAATGAAAATGATGCAATGCGATGAAATGATTTACTCATCGAGGCGAACAATTCGGTATGCTACATGCCCAAAACGGTGCCACGAGTGCAAAGTTACGGCATGATGAACATGAGCATATAATGTCAAAATCTCGGGACTTTGGCAGAATTTGGACCTCGGGGAAAAAGTCAACGCGGAGTGGATCGGGTCCGGCGAGGTGGATCCGGGTGCGGGTGAGGTCCGCGAGGTCGGAGGAGGAGCTCCGCGAGGGGCTGGCCGGCCGACGCCGGGAAGGCGGGAGGCGGCGGATCCGCGGCCGGGCGGAGGGCTCCGGCCGGATCCGGGCCGCGCTGCGTCGGGCGGCGGAGCGGCGCAGCCTAGCCGAGGCGAGGCCGGCAGCGGCGGCGGCGGTCACCGCCGCGCGGCGAGGCGGCTGGAGGCCGCCGCGCAGGGCGCGGGCAGCGCGCCATGGGCGGTGACGGCGTTCATGGCGAAGGCGCGCGGCCGGAGCGAGGGCGGCGGCGCCGGGCGGAGGCGGCGGCGGGCGTGGGGCGGCGGCGCGCGGAGGAGACGGCGGTCCGGCGGACGGCGCGCGGCGGCAGCGCTGGCCGATCCGGCAGAGGCAGCGGCGGCGCTGGGCGGCGCCGGGCCCCGGATGGGCTCAGGCGGGCCTCGCGCTGGCTTAACGGGCGGCGCGTGGTGGAGGAGAGAGAAGGCCGGCGCGCCACTTGGCGGCACGGGATTGGGCGCGGGGGCGGCGACGATGACGTGGCGACGCGGGATTGGACGAAGCGACGTGGAGGCTGGACATGTCCGGCGGGGTTGGACATGTCTGGCGCGCGAGGGGAGCGGGGCTAGGGTTAGACCGGGATTTTCGGGGGAGATGCACATATTTATAGGTAGAGGGAACTAGGAGTGTCCAAATGAGGAGCGGTTTTCGCCCCCACGATCGTGATCGAACGACCGAGAGCATGGAGGGGAGTTTGCTGGGTTTTGGGCCACTTTGGAAGGGGTGTTGGGCTGCAAGGAGAAGGAGGCTTTTATGGTTACCCGGTTAACCGTTAGAGTATCAAACGACCTCCAAATGGCACGAAACTTGACAGGCGGTCTACCGGTGCTATACCAAGGCCGCTTGGCAAACCTCGGGCCATTCCGAGAATGTTTAACGCCCGCACATGAAGAGAGGTAAAAGGGGGCGCCGGGGAACATAGGAGTGCCGGATTGCAAAACGGACAACGGGGAAAATGCTCGGATGCATGAGACGAACACGTATGCAAAATGAAAAGCACATGATGACATGATATGAAATGCAGATGATGACATGGCAAAGTGCAACACGCAAGCACATGACATGGCAAAGACGACGAATAACTGGCTGACACCTGGCGCATCGAATCCGGGGCGTTACAATTGATACCTTGGTTCTCAACTGAGGAAAATACTTATCTCTACTTTGCTGCATCACCCTTTCCTCTTCAAGAGAAATAAGAACGCAAGCTCAAGAAGTAGAAATGCCCGGATTGCGGCATAAATAGAGATGCTCTGAAGCTCAAACTAACTTTTTGGTGCCGAGCGGTCGAGGCTGTTGCTCGAAGCATGCAGTGGAAGTGGATTTGGATAACATGAAAGCCGAGATCGCGACCTCCTTGGTTTGGACTTGGTGACCGATCACGAGCAATATGTAGTTGCGACTACCGGTTGGCTGCCACATGCTTGATAAGGCCAGAACTCCAAAGCACCAAATCGGCAGCCTGACGACACCACACATGGGGCATGGCCAGGGATGGTGACAAGCCACGACCATAGCAAGACAGAGAACCTTGGCAATAACACGCTGCCCGAGGCATCCAGATTTTCCCGAGTACCTTGCTCTGGGAAGAGGAGGAGAAAGTGTTCTAGTGAGAAGGCACAGATCGGGCGATCGGCGGATGGACGGAAGTTTGCAAACTCAGCTTATATTGCTGCAGCCGCCTCACCCGGATAGACCTCAGGTCCGGTGCCCGTGATGGTGTCCATGACAGCACTGCGCCTAAGGTCGTTCTCCATTTGCAGTAGGCAATAGGTCGTCAGAGGACTCGACGAAACGGCTACCAATCCACGGATCATGTGGCTCAGCGCCAGTAGCTGCCGCCGCCTCGAATGGAACTCTGGCTGAATGACTGTCCATGAATCGAGCTCTTCGTGGACCCCTCACAAACGCGACCACTTCAAGATCACTCCAACTGCACGACGCCCGGCGGTGGGGGCTGGGGGCAGAGGAACGTGGGCGCCCTCTTCGACAAGTTGACCGTCGCATCCTCACACTACGGGGCTGACGTCAATATCAAGCTACGCGGGCGTTTGCACGCCGCCGAGTGTTGGCCCTCGCCAATGCATCACAGTCAGTGCACAGGATTCGGGTAAACGGTTGTACGACATCCGGGATGCGAGGAGCGGCTGGAGACGAGGCTGCCTCCGAGCTCTGACTCCTGCGAGACACGCATACACTAGACCTCTACCATCCCTTGTCGGGCCCCGCTAATGCGGACAGACTAGGGAGGTTCCACACGAGGGAGAAGACATCTTGGAGTGGGACAACGACAGTCGGCTAAGACATTGGCATGGCGCTGCCCGAAGAAGAAGGTAGGGGGGAGGGACAAGACATTGGGCGACGCCGGCATCAGAGTGACAGCGAGCACTACTACAGGAATTAGCTTTGGTAACACATCCCGGTAACACAAGAAAACATGTGTTACTGTTTGAAATCCCGGTAACACAACATTTGTGTCCACAGTAAGTAGTAACACATTCTATGGGAAGTGTTACGATGTTGTATCACATATTCCACATGCGTAAAATGTGTTACAATGTTGTAACATATTATTTATGCCGGTTGAGAGAGTGTTACAGGATTGTAACGCATATATGATATGCAATGTTGTGTTACAAGTTTGTAACACATAGGTGATATGCGTAAGTAAATGATACACACGTAATAATATTGGATTGATTTATTCTTTCTTGTCATGAGAAGACTTGTTGCAAGATGCATGCAATCAATTTTTAGGTCAATCCCATCGTAGCACGTGGCCCCTGAGCTAATAGTTATGGGCTTGTGCCATTCACATGTTAGCTACGCGTAGAAGTTTAGAGGATGCGTGTTTGCTTACTGGCGGGATATATTAGGATAAAACAATTGGCGTAGCCCCAAAGCCCACAGAAGGTAGGACTCAAACTAGCAGCTCACAGTCTCCTGTAATTTCTTCTAGGAAAGATGTTTCCCAGTACAAAATTCTAAAAAATATTATTTCCCTATACGTGGGTACGTACGACCCTATTTTCTAAGACTGGATGAGAGTGCAAACTCAAAGTTTTGTGCTTTGTACTGTGCGTGTATTCGTAATCATGTAAATATTTTTTTTCTCTAATCTTAATATGAAAGATGTACAACTCTTTTAGGTATTAGAAAAAAATGTTTTCTGCTCCCAAAATTTGTTAAAATTAAAAGGTGTGCTAGCTACTTTTAAGTAATTTTGGACTTAATTAATTTAATACCCTTTGAAGATTTATTGATCTGTATTTTTATTATAAAGTATAAAAGTATGTGGACGTGTTGTATTTGGGAAGCGCTTTTTGATAAAAGGAATAATGTATGTTGGCATGTTATATTTGTGACTTTTTATTAGTTGGGCCACCCTGATCCTGGCTAAAACAAGTAAAAACAAGTACTAATCCATGCTTCCCTAAAAGAAAACATAATAATTCGTGCTACCTATCATTGAGGTGGGACAATCAGTTTTAGAAATTAGCAAAATAAGACAAATTCAGTTCTAGAAAAGAGATAATACTATATACGGTTTTTTTGCTCAAATTGTAGATGCCAGATGGTGCGCGGATACTTGTAAAATGCAATCATCTTGGCCAGCCTATTGGGGACGAAGGTGGAGTCCTGGGGAAATTTCTTGGCACAATAGCTAGACTTGGGGGTTATTGTCCACTTGACAAAAAGGACTGGCGTAATGTCAAGAAGGATGGTGGGGCTGACACAATACTTCAGTGTGTACATGTAGTCTTATCTGACAGAAGAAGAAAATCAGTTATTAGCTAGCATATTATTAGTTTGCCATTGTACATTTGTTGTTTACGCTTATTCATTATTTCTTGAAATGCAGACAAAGTTTTTGTACCCTGCTAAGTGTGACAAGTGGATACTAAAAACTACCGGGCGAGATTGGAGAAGATTCAAGGCTGGTCTGAAGAAAAATTTCTTTAATGCAAACAAGAAAAGAAAATCTTTGTATAAGCTTTGTCCAGAATATGTGGATAGTGACCAATGGCGTGAACTTGTCAAATTTTGGAAGTCTAAGGAAGGAAGGGTAAGCTCTCTGTCATTTAGTTGGACTATATGCGCTGCTGTTAAGTAGTGCATTGACATTATATTTTAATTATAATAGGCAGTAAGTGAGAAGAACAAAATAAGTCGTACAAAGGTGAAGACAACTCATACAGCAGGGACAAAGAGTTTTGCTCGTTGGGCTGAGGACCTTGTGAGTAATATATTTTCTTCTAAGTTTTCACAGCCTTTTCTTTACATATCAGCGTACTTCTGGTTTTGCAGCGTCAAGAGGACCCTGAGAAAAAACAACCACATAGAGCGAAGGTTTACTTAGCGACTCATAGAAAACCAAAAAAATCCAAAGATAAAAATAAGCTTGTGGTACGTTATACATTCAATTTTTACACAATCAAGTCAACACTAAATCCAACAAGTACAATATGCTTTATTCTTCTCTTTCAGGTTGAGTTGGAAAAGGTAATTGATGAATAACCAGAGTTGGCGCAAAGTGACCAGGGAAGAGTTGCATGGAAAGGTGATGCCTTGCACAAAGTTTTGGGGAATGAAAAGCCTGGACAAGTACATGGAATGGGCTTGCTTCCTGTTCCTAACCAAGCTTATGGTCGAAAACCTCGTTATCTCAAGAACATCAATATGACCACAACAAATGGTTCATCACATGATGAAGAGGCTGATGCTAGGGAAGAAATAGCAAAGCTGAAGCAACGCATAGAACAGCAAGACCAAATCATTGATGCATTAAGAAACAAAGATGAAGTGTGTGGGACGAACGAAATGGCAACGGTAAATATCTTTTTTCTTGCATTCATACAAGTATTTTACTGAAACATGTTTAATTTCTATTGTAGGAAAATTTCCAAACCATAGGTAATGGTGAATCTCATCCAGAAGTACTACATAATAACAAAAGAAAGGTACTATCAATATATTCGACATGTTTTGGTTCATTTTCATCTCTCTTTATAAATATTTCAATTTGCAGAGAGTTCATGCCAATGGACCTGATGCAGAACACATAGTCGTCAATCCCAGAGATACAACAATGGTAAATTTGTTTATTTATTACTACACTTTATAACTTTCGATAAACGAAGGCCTCTTCATGTAAAATGCAGAACAAAACTAACCCACATCAACATGGCACACACGAAGATAATGACATTCTGTCGGGCAAACAGGATAGAATATTCTCGTTACTCATGGTATAAAGGATACACTATAACTTATTAGTTTATTTACATTGTTGTACAGAAGCATCATCTTGAAAATGAGGGTTGCAATAAATTCTCATATCAAGTACCATCATCACCAGCCCATGTTGTTTTTGATAGAGAGGTAATGGTTATCTCTTGAGAAATCTGCTTGCTAAGCATTGATAGGAAACATTTTTCATAGGAATGATGAATGAATGAGTTTCTGCATTTTAAGTTTGACTTGCATGGAATGGACTCTCCTGATGTTAGAAAAATGATGTCGGCACATGTAATATTTGATGAATAAAATGCATTATGAACTTTACATTGCAAAATCACAATGATAAATCATTTTTTCCTCTTGTGTTTCTCTGTAGATGAGAAAGAGCAGGGAGAATATGGATGAAAATTTGACTAGAGTACACAAACAAAGCACTCAAGACAAGTCTGTAATCCATGTGTCCTCTAAGCAGAAACGTAGTCCTTCCATGGAGGTAACAAAAATAGTGTGTTTATACTAGATTCGTGTTCACAAAATTGATTTTTATTAATGCAAATTATAATTTGAACCTTTTTTGGGTTGGCACAAAAGTGATTCTGAAGTCTTCCATATACCCAAACAAAAGGCATGTGGCACATGCTAGCATTTTGGGTTGCAATTCAAAAAATATGGTTGGTGGCGTTGAGCTAGGTCGGCAGTTCATAGAAGTGCAAGTTGATCAACCTATTGAGGAATGTGAGCGCTTGGTAAGGGAAAGGGAAAATTGTATGACAATTGGCAATGCTTTCACCTCTGGATTAACAATTGCTTGGCCTTCAGCATGTGTATGTCAATATTTAACTTCTTGAGTTTTGTTAAATTATATTTGCAATATACTTAATGTAGTTGTGACTGTTTTCCCCAGATTGAGAGGTTCAATGGTTGAGTTGATTCGGATGCTTCTGCTCATGAGGAATCAAGATGCAAATATGACATATTCATGCAAGAAAGATCCGAGGGGCACATTCTAGTGAACATGAATAGGGGTGTCACATGGTTTCAATTATAGGAAATCTTTCGCGTACTATAGTTTACATTAATGGGTTGAGAAATGTATTTTATTTTTGCTACAATATGGATCTTCTATATGTTCATTGTTATAAATGCTATGGAATGGCAAGAACCTTATTGATATTTTATATCATTTTTCTTGTGCATATGCTAGCTTTATGTCCATGGTCCTTTTATATAGTATATAATGTGTATCTGTGTCATATTGCTTATCGATTTTCACTATGAGGAAGTATAAAAACAAAAAACTATATTTATACAATATTTCATACAAAATTTTTGCAGTACCACATTGGACTAATTATGCCGTGTTACTATAGTTAGGAAAAGGTGTTACTGTGTTTGCTACCAATCACCACTAGAGATGTTACAATATGTACAAAATTATGTTACTACAGTGTTGCTATAGTAAGGAAATCGTGTTGCTGGAATATCAAAATGCGTTACAAAGCCCTATTGTAATTATTGCCAATGATTACTAATTGTGTTGCAGTTTGTTAAAACGTGTTACTAAACCATGTTGCTACGCCAGGAAAAACATGTTACAAAGTGTGTGCCTATAGTTCTAAAAAGGTGTTACCAAGGCCTTCGGTAACACATATGGCTTGTGTTGCAGCAATACAACTGTAACACCTGTAAATACATATAGGAACAATGTTTATGTGCTACAATAGACACCACCTAGTAACATAGCCTACAGGAACACATACAAAAACGTGTTACTGCGTGCTTCAGTAACACAATATCTAAGCTGTAGTAGCACATCAACGTGTTACAAGAGACCAATCCTGTAGTAGTGGAGGGCTCTAGGTGGATGCGGGTGCCACGGAGGAAATTGACCGACCGATCGACGTCTAGGAGTTATCCTAGAATGTTCAATGTTGTCGGTATTGCTAATCAACCTTCGTGGCCTGGCCACAGATAAATCTCATCATCTGTTGAAATTTCCAGGAAGTATCCTTTTTGTCTCTACGGTTGGTCGTAATGAGAGTATCATAGCTACTATCATGCATGCCAACTAGACAATTTAGATGAGGTGGCATAGAATTAACTGAATAAAGAGAGGGTTGAGTATCATATCATGATACCGTATCATAATAAATGTTACGCTGTGTTTGGATGTCTGTATTGGAGGCCTATGTATTGTATTGGTCTCAATTCCAATTCAGACAGGAAACTGTAATCGACATGAATACGAATTCGGTTGTTTGGATGTATATCGAATTGGCTCACGGAATTGTCCTGAGGTTTTAATACAGAATCGTGTTTGGATGTCAAACACTGGAATTGCATAGCAACATTACTACATGCATTAAAACAATAGTTTTCTGAATATATAATTGGATGATTATATAGTAAAAATTATCATCAATTATTCTAGAAATCGAGGATGACATCATATAATATTGGCACAAAAAGAATCAAAAATAATTTTACACCAACACATTACAACACATATAGTTTAAATAGATGTCTCAAATTCTCAACGGCACATAGTTCCTATTGTAACATCACAATAGTTCAAATAAGTAGAAGTTGAACAGTACATAGTTCCAAATGTAACAAACCAAATAGTTCAGATAGGTCAAAGTTTAACAAGACACGGGAATCATAACTATCATAACTTCAAGGCAATAATAGCAGCCAAGCCTTCCTCATGTGCATGGGAAGCTCCATTAGAGCTTCAAACAAGCGCTCATTAAGAATCAACTTTCCATAAGAGCGCAACATGTCTACTTCTGCCAACTCTGGTATCAACTCAAGTGCAGCAAGTATTTCAGAAGGAATAGTAACCTTTGGCAATGGAAGTGGATCAGTTGTCTTCAAAGCATCCGTAAAAGTAGTCCTCATTTCTCCAAGCATGCACATAATGTCATCACTTGTTCGTTGTCTCTTTGGTACCGTTTCTGGAGAGACTTAAATTGTTTCTTCTAGATCTGCAGCAGTCTCAGCACCTGTCTTGCCCCCTTCACCGTCTGCATGATCTTTTGAATATATGGTAGAGATGGCTTCCCAGTGCTTCACTACTTTGGTCTTGTAAGAAGCTAATGCTTTCTCTTTCTTATTAGCCTGCACAACACACCCATCAGAGAAGTAAAGTTGCTGCCCTGTTTTGTTACATAAAAAAATAATTAAAACAATGCAAATGCATAGAAGTTACCTCCAAATATTTAGTCCACACATCGTCACTATCAATGGACAGCTTATTATTGACCCAATCCCAACCAAAACCGCTTTGAGAAAGGATCTTGTTAATGATTTCAAATTGATTGTCGAAAGTCCTAAGCCTTCCTAATATGTTGTTCTTCGCGATATCCTTATTGCACTTCTCCTTCACATTCTTGATAGCTGCACTGTACACATGTGCTTTCCATCCATTTTGTGAATGGTCACCCATGTTGTGATGATGAACAAGCACCTCAAGCAAGGCAGCGTCCATCTCATCATCCCATGTGACATAAGTCCTCTTTCCAGTACCAGTTCCTTTAGCCATGCTGCTACAAAGAATAACAATTTTGCAAAGAGGAAAAAAGTAGTATGGGTCAAATAAATGCTGAATGAGAGTGCAAATTTCGAGAAAATCCATCACATATATATTAATATGAAGATGATGCATGTACAAAAGACCACACAAGGCACCATCATGGTCAGCCAAGCTATCACACAAAAGACAATCAGCAAGCTATCATCATCACCTAGGCACTACCAAAATGAGACAACCACCACCTAGGCACATCCACTAACTAATCCACCATCAACTAACTACACGATCTCTAGTTCAGCATGCCTCAGAAGGTATTCAGCATACATGTCTTGCGATAATTGTTGCCTAAAGTTGGTCCATTCATTAGTGACTTGAACAAATGTAATCAAGTCAGTGTCGTCCACGGGCTCAAGTTCCAAATTTGCTAGGTCAGCATCAACTTCTTGCAGCAATAAATCATCCATCATATGCTGCCTATCCCTTGCAAAGTTGTGTAACACACAACAAGCATTAATAATTCTAATCTGCAATCATTTATATTTAAATTAGCATGTCATACAGTCCATAGTTATTCAACACCATATGGACACTTGTTACCTGGTCCTTTATGTCAAAGAAAGATTGAATTCGTAGAATGGCCCATTTTTTCTTCCATAGGCCAAAAGTTCTCTCCACAACATTTCTAGCCCGAGAATGGCGCAAGTTATACAACTCTTTGTCAGTTTGGGGTTGTTGTTAACTTGAGACCCACTCTTTCAAGTGGTACCTAGTCGATCTGAATGGAGCCAGAAAGCTAGGTCCATTGGTGTAGCAAGCATCCACTAAGTAGTATTTTCCTATGGTGCACCAATTAGATTTAGCTAACATTAACACAAAAAGAAAAAAATGCCAAGAGAAACAATCATACCATGAGGTATAACAAATGCATCTTGACGGTCGTTTCTCATTACATCACGCAACACTCTGGAGTCATATGCAGATCCCTCCCAGCCAGGTAGAACATAAAGAAATTTCATGTTCCAGTCAACAACACCAAGCATGTTAGTGGTGATATCTTGCTTTCTGTTCCTATACCTCCCTTCGTCAGCCGCAACGACAGAAACATCAACATGACACCCATCTAGTGCTCCCAAGGCATTTCCAAACCACTTCCATTTGTAATCATCCGGAGGTTCAATAGAAGGATCAGGAAGCTTGATAAACTCCCCAGTTAGGGAAAGAATGGCTGTCAACACATTCGAGAAGTGCCTACTGATAGTCTCTAAAGAACGCTTGTAAGTGCCACGCAACACTCTCATTTTAATACCATGTCCAACCACCAACAAGAACATAGCAACCTTTTCTTCTACAGTGACATATACGCTATCTTTTAGACCACACTTCATACGCAACATCGTGCAAAGATCATGAAAATTCCTTTTGGTTAAGCGCAACTCATCATAGCAAGTTACTTCTGACCCATTGTACATTTCTTTCAGCAAGTACTTCCTATGAACATATCGAAGCTCTTCGTCACTAAAGCATCGCAAACTCTTTGGTACTCTCTGCGTACTAAGATAAGCTAGACCAAGACAAACTGACTCAACATACATCGTTGTGAAGATGATCCTTTTCCTTTTTCTTCTTTTGTTCTCTTCAGTAATGGAAGCAATCAAATTCATTTGTGACATGCAGCTACAATGCATATATATCATGTTAACTTTGGGCTAATTTCAATATAACCATATGCATCAGACCACCACAAGTATTGAAGGTTCATAAAATTGTATGACCATGATGCATCAAATCATACATAAGCATGCATCAAATTCATCACAAGACAAGCATATGCATCAGACCACCACAAGCATAGTTCACAAAATTGCATATTCATACCTCAAGTCGGCCAAGATGGCTTCCAACTTTTAATCCAACCTGCAACAAGAGGATACATTAGTGCTCAGCAAAACATTAACAAAAGGGCTGGGAAGAAAAGGAAATAGAGTAGGATGCTTGGAGATAGGGAAGAAATATGGATGAAGGGGCTGGCTGGACACACAGAAGAAGGGGCGGCCCAAGAGGTGGTCCGAGGAAGAGGAGATATGCACCGGCAGTGGTTCAACGCACGGCTGGAGAGGAAAGGAAAGGCCGGCGCCGGAGTGGACTACCGCCGTTGGCTTCAGATCCGATCTGGCCACGGCGAGCAGGGCCCGAGAGAACGAGAAGGGGTAGCGTCGGAGGAGGGGAAGGGACGGCGGCAGAGGAAGAAGGGAAGGGGAGGCGGCGAACATACCTACACCGGCCGGCGTCGTGGATTTGCGAGGGCGCCGCTGTCGATGTGCCAGGCGGCGGTTTCCTCTCTCTTGAACCCTCTGTCTCGTGGTACGGGGGGAACTAACGAAGCATTTTTTTTGCGTGAGGGAACCAATTCAGGCCAAATCGGAGGTCCAGGCCTCTGTATTGGCGCGATGGGTGGGCGCGTGCGAGCGAAAACTCAGCGTATTCGTTTCCGTTTCAGTGGGTTGTTTCAGAGTGCATCCAAACACCTGTATTGGGGTCAGCCCATTACCAAATCGAATTCGACAGCCCAATACAAACATCCAACCGCAGCGTTATACTATTATGTGTCATGCATGGCAATAAATAAAATTATACTATATGATATTATGTATTAGGAAGGTAGTATTATACACTAGTATCATAAGCATGATACTAACTTATAATACTACCCATTACACACAACCTACTACTAATTGTGGGGGCCGAGCGATGAATATCTGGAGGACCAATGCAACGTCGTATCGTCCTTTCCTTAACTTTCGTGAACTTGGCCGATGACACGTACAACTGGTAGTACATGCTTCTTAGTTGTAGTACGCGCTATTCGTCACCCTGAGCAAGGAATAGTTATTCTTCACCCCCTCTCTATTTTGACATCAATGCACCGTATTTTAACGTTTCGTAAATTTTGTTTTATTTCATACATAGAAGAAGAACGTAAGAAAGTATGTACTCGCCGTAAAAAATATTTTATGTTATGTGACGAATATAAAAACATAGTGTAAAACATACATAAAATATAATTTTTCTGGTCTTATAACCTATACTTTTGTTTTTATACCAAAATTTACATATTCAATCAATATGCATGTAACTATTTATACTCTAAACGTAATTTATTTAGAAAGCGATCATAAGATTACCTCGGATGAAGAATAACTTATTCTGCACTGGTGATGAATAGTAATAATATATATATATATATATATATATATATATATATATATATATATATATATATATATATATATATATATATATATATATATATATATATATGACAGACTATTCTGTTACTAGTAACAAAATAATATTCTGTTACCCTCGGGCCCTATATAGAAGCGATCTGCAAATTCACTGATTAAAAACCAACTGGACTAAATTCGATCATCCCGCAAAGGCCCACCCGCCACCCCACCACCTCGTCTCCCTGGCCGCCTGCCACCCGTGCCCGCCGCCACCCGACCACCCAGCGCCCCCCGCTTCCCGACCACCCCTCATCTCACCGCCGCCCGGCCACCCCGCGTCCCGCCGCCGCCCGGCCACCCAGCACCCCACCGCTTCCCGACCACCCCGTGCCTCGCCGTCACTCGGCCATCCCGCATCCCACTGCCGCCCTGCCACCCCGCATCCCGACGGTGCAGATCGGGAGGTGTGCGAGAAGTGGTGGCGCCGGTGTGGTGGAGTGGCGACCTTGCCAGGGTGCGGCACCTCCGCCTCTAGCCATCGACTTAGTTTGTGGGGAGGTTATGATCACCGTCGGGTGGCACCGCCTCTACCAGTTCGACAAGGGTGCGTCCCGCAGTACTACGATGACGAGGCAGACAGCAGCCCTCTTTGTGACCTGCAGTTATTCCCCATCTTGCACTGGCGGACTGATGATGCGGGAGCCGCCCTCGTCGCTACAACCCCAAGTGGATCTCTCTCTTTCTCCTCTCTCAAATTCGTTGAGAAAGTTGGTTGCTTGTTCTTGTTGTGTCGTGAATACCCTCAACTTTTGTTTGATATTATTCCTATGAGAAAACTAATCCATAGCAGTTTTTGTTCCAGAGCAGTTCAAAGTTCAGACTTACGTTTTGTGAAGGCAAGGACAAGGAGCAGCCTGGGGATAACAGTTTGTGTGGAGCTTGGCCAGTTCCTCTGTTCATGTGTGAGCTTGCTCAGTTCGTCCATTTATCTCTATTCAGTTCATGTAGAGGATCCCTTGAATTCACCTCCTCTCGTTCTTTATCAACAAATGATTTTCACTATCTGCAGCGAATTACAGTCAGAGAGTGGGAGTTTTATGTTGTACTCTTTGCTAGCACAGTGCATTTTGTAGTGTTGGTAGTTGTAGAGATTTTTTTGTGTTAAAAAATGGTTTTATGTATTTTGTAGTGTCGGTACTTAAGTAGAACATTAGTTCAAATCTTCAAATTTTAAATAGTTCAAGTACATACGGAACATAAGGAACTTTAGTTAGTTTCTTGAATTTCGACTCCTTCAATTTTTGTTCTTAGCCAGTTTTTGTTCAAGTATATAAGGACCGACGCCTTCCACGACTCGCCATGGACTGAGATGCGATACCTTGCGTACTACCACTGCAACTGCTACATCCTGAAGAAAGGTATTCTTTCTACTTGTAACTAAGTACTTGGAGCAGGGGAAAGCTAGAAGAGATGGGGGAAGACATGGCATCGGAGATGGTGCTCAGGAGGATCCATTCCATCTACTCTCTCGCCGGCAACCGCCGACCGCAGCTGTTCGGCAGTGGGGAGGGGTTCTGATGTCTCGTTTCTCCGGCGAGATATCTATCATTTTGCAGCAACACGTATGAGCAAGCTGGTGCAGGCAGCACAAACAAGCTTTGCCCTTTACTTTACGCCCGAATTTCTCCCAGTAATGGATATGGATGGATGCAGTGTCTCTTCCCGCAACTTGGCTCATGGCTAATGCATTCAATAATCATGGACACATTTCTCCGCCAAATTAACATGTGCGTTCCTAGATTTGTTTGAGACATATAACAGCTGGAGGTTTTCTTGGTTTGAAAGAATAAATGCAAGGTTTGTTAGTGTTTAATTTACAGTTTCAAATGGGACGATGAGGTAGCACTGAAACAAACTTGACATGTGCATACCTCTAAACAAAAAAATAGCAGTGGTATATCTGGGATGGTTAGTACAGATGTGTCTGTTGCTTCTCTTGAAGAGTTCGCCTATTTATTGATGCTTTTTGCTGGTAAATGGTGCAGGATCAGGATAACCTCGATAGGTTCCACATGTTGCCACTACAAAAAAATACACTTCCGTGATGATACGTGTTTGTCATAGTAGGTCACCTTTTCTGTCATGTATGTACATCCATGACAATTTTATGACAGAATCAAGATATTCATACCTTTGCTGTCGTAGAAGTGTTCCATGACAGTACCAAAATTATCATCACGGAAGCATTCACTTCCATGACGATAAATGGTGTGTCATGGAAGTGCTTTCGTCAAGGGTAACCAACACGTAGCATCCACCATAACGGGTCGCCGTTAAGCTATCGGATCCGATTTTGGATCCGATAACCCGTTAACAGCCCGAACCAATTGGGATTTTCCACGTGTAAAATTCTCATTGGCCGAAGGAAACACGTGTCAGCTCATCACTGGGTCAGATAGGCGCCTATGATATGTCGACACGTGCGATGGCCCACCACTGGCCCATTTAGCTTATAAAGGCTGGCCCGTTTGACTTGGTCAAAAGTTAGCGGGCCAGCCCATGAAAAGCCTGTTAACGTTCTGTTCGCAAATAGCCCATTTTACGGCCCGGTAACTCACGGCCCGTTAGGGCCTTCCCGAAATAGGCCCAACAACGTCATGTGGGCCGTCGAATATAACACCAGCCCGTTTCACTTTCGGCCCATGTATGGGCCACGACGTCTTTTGGCCCATATGAGGCCTTTCGTATCTTTAGGCCATTTAGTGGCCCACGGTGACTTTAGCCCATAATGAATAGTTAATTTCTTTGTACCCATTAACGGACCATGATTCACGTGGGCCGTTTCCAGCCCATGTTAGCTTTCGGCCTACTGATGGCCCATACGTTCTCGGGCTCCTTTCCGGCACTCGGTTACTTCCGGCCCGTTACTGGCCCCTAATGGGCCAAATTTGGCCCGTGGCTAGAATCGGCCCGTTTGTGGCCTATTAACCCGTTGCGCTGTTTCTAGCCCGTCCTATATTCTGGCCCATTAATGACCCGTTATGCATGTGACAGAATTAAGCCTTTGCTGTCTTTCGACCTGTTAACGGCCCATTACCGTGCTGGCCCGATACCAATTACTCCGGTTTACGGCCCATGTGGATCCATTTATCTGACGGCCCGAGGCCCACCGATTCTACGTCCCATTGGAGGCCCATTTATCCGACGGCCCGTAGGAGGCCCATGGATCCTACGGCCTGTAGCAGGGTCAAGGTTACCACGGTCCGTATATGGCCCATGGTTCTTGCGGATGCTAGCAAACCAGGGAAAAATAAGACTAGGAAATAAATAAGCGTGAAACTAACGCTAGGCTATTAAGGCGATTGCACAGATTACATCCACTGGGCATCAAAGTTCGCCACCAGTGCAAATATAGGGAACACCCTACACTATACAAAAATGGCTTGCTGTTTTCTTCAGCTGGTGGCTTCACGTTAAGAACAAATTTTGTATCGCAACAAAACAAACTACAACCATAAAACAAAAGGAAGGTTGGCATAAAAGTTAACAGTCTGGCAGATAAATGCACCACCAGAAGTTCAGAAGCTCGGTTCATTTGACATGACTGTTATGTTTTTAGGCTGTATTGTCCGATGGAGCACCATAACCTTCGCCTTCATTTCTCCGAGGCTACTGAACAACATAGCAAATGTCTGATAGTCTGGTTTCAAAACCATGCATATCTTGACGACATCAAACAATGGTTGTCCTTGTTTCACAAAGGGTCTCTATTAGGGAATGGACTTGTGTCTGGAGCACAGATATAACATTGTTTTGAGCTTGCATATCTTGTTCATGAGGCAGTTTGGACGAGATTGCCTGAACAACCAACCCAGTATTTACGCAGGAACGTGCTTTTGGCACTGTTAGTGGACAGGTACTGACCCACTGCAGCAAGAGGAGACATTGCGGTTATAGTTGCCTCGTCACCTTTAGAAGGTGGCGGTTCCACCATCTTTTCCATAGCTTGCTGAAAATTTGAGTTTTTACGTTAGTAGTACCAGAACAGAAGATATTAAGGAGGCAGCAAAACCAAACAAAATAGCTTTGGTCTATATACAGAACTTATTCTGGTGAACCCATGTAAAATATTAGTTGTATTTTACTGCAAAGTACATAATAAAACCAGGTTCAAACATATGACCATGTACCATGGCTAATGTATTGTCTATTTCTTCACATTGTATTGGCAGCTAAGGATAAAGAGACAAAGTTTATAATACGGTAAGCATAGTATGACATCATTCATATCACAAAACAACTGAGAACAAACAAACATGCAATTGTAACATTGTGTGGGTAAGTCCAGCACGGAACTAGATTACAGATCAAGATCAAAGGAACATCACTCCTCTCTTTTAAACTTTGTAAGGTGCAATGATACGCTAAGACAATTGTGTATAAAATTGAAATGAGTAATAGACATTGGCTGCAAACCATGCAGTTCAATGCACAAGTCAGAGAAAGTAGTAGTTAAAAGGCATGAGGATTAAGGACTTAAAATAGCGGCTTTGACTGGTGTAGTCATGCCCTTCGTCTTGCTGGTGTGACAGTCCTTGAAGATTTCCACATCATTTGGTTCAGGTACTTTTTGTTGGAAATATGCCCTAGAGGCAATAATAAATTAGTTATTATTATTATATTTCCTTGTTCATGATAATCATTTATTATCCATGCTATAATTGTATTGATAGGAAACTCAGATACATGTGTGGATACATAGACAACACCATGTCCCTAGTAAGCCTCTAGTTGACTAGCTCATTGATCAATAGATGGTTACGGTTTCCTGACCGTGGACATTGGATGTCGTTGATAATGGAATCACATCATTGGGATAATGATGTGATGGACAAGACCCAATCCTAAGCCTAGCACAAAGATCGTGTAGTTCGTATGCTAAAGCTTTTCTAATGTCAAGTATCATTTTCTTAGACCATGAGATTGTGCAACTCCCGGATACCGTAGGAATGCTTTGGGTGTACCAAACGTCACAACGTAACTGGGTGGCTATAAAGGTGCACTACGGGTATCTCCGAAAGTGTCTGTTGGGTTGGCACGAATCGAGACTGGGATTTGTCACTCTGACAAAGAGGTATCTCTGGGCCCACTCGGTAGGACATCATCATAATGTGCACGATGTGACCAAGGGGTTGACCACGGGATGATGTGTTACATAAGGAGTAAAGAGACTTGCCGGTAACGAGATTGAACAAGGTATCAGCATACCGACGATCGAATCTCGGGCAAGTACAATACCGCTAGACAAAGGGAATTGTATACGGGATTGATTGAATCCTCGACATCATGGTTCATCCGATGAGATCATCATGGAACATGTGGGAGCCAACATGGGTATCCAGATCCCGTTGTTGGTTATTGGCCGGAGAGTTGTCTCGGTCATGTCTGCATGGTTCCCGAACCCGTAGGGTCTACACACTTAAGGTTTGATGACGCTAGGGTTATAGGGAATAGATATACGTGGTTACCGAATGTTGTTCGGAGTCCCGGATGAGATCCCGGACGTCACGAGGAGTTCCCGAATGGTCCAGAGGTAAAGATTTATATATGGGAAGTCCTGTTTTGGTCACCGGAAAAGTTTCGGGTGTTATCGGTAATGTATCGGGACCACCGGGAGGGTCCTGGGGGTCCACCAAGTGGGGCCACCGGCCCCAGCGGGCTGCATGGGCCAAGTGTGGGAGGGGACCAGCCCCAGGTGGGCTGATGCGCCCCCTCCCACCAGGGCCCAAGGCGCCTAGGGCTTTGGGGCAACCCTAAAGGGGGGCGCCCCCTTGCCTTGGGGGGCAAGGCAACACCCCTGGCCGCCGCCCCCTCCTCGGATTGGATCTGAGGGGGCCGGCCCCCCTCTCCCTTGCCCCTATATATATGTGGGGGTTGGGAGGGCAGCCGCACCCATGTTTTGGCGCAGCCCTCCCCCTCTCCCAAGTCCTCCTCCTCTCCCGCGGTGCTTGGCGAAGCCCTGCAGGATTGCCACGGTCCTCCACCACCACCACGCCGTTGTGCTGCTGCTGGATGGAGTCTTCCCCAACCTCTCCCTCTCTCCTTGCTGGATCAAGGCATGGGAGACGTCACCGGGCTGCACGTGTGTTGAACGCGGAGGTGCTGTCCGTTCGGCACTAGGATCTCCGGTGATTAGGATCACGACGAGTACGACTCCTTCAACCCTGTTCTCTTGAACGCTTCCGCTTAGCGATCTACAAGGGTATCTAGATGCACTCCCCTCTCTTGTTGCTAGTCTCTCCATAGATAGATCTTGGTGACTCGTAGGAAAATTTCGAATTTCTGCTACGTTCCCCAACAATGGTATCAGAGCTAGGTCTATTGCGTAGATTCTATGCACGAGTAGAATACAAGTTGTTGTGGGCGTTGATTTTGTTCAATTTGCTTACCGTTACTAGTCTTATCTTGATTCGGCGGCATTGTGGGATGAAGCGGCCCAGACCGACCTTACACGTACTCTTACGTGAGACAGGTTCCACCGACTGACATGCACTTGTTGCATAAGGTGGCTAGCGGGTGCCAGTCTCTCCCACTTTAATCGGATCGGATTCGATGAAAAGGGTCCTTATGAAGGGTAAATAGCACGGGTAAGAAACGTTCTTGTGACTTTTGCATAGGTAAGAAACGTTCTTGCTAGAAACCCATAGCAGCCACGTAAAACATGCAAACAACAATTAGAGGACTTCTAACTTGTTTTTGCAGGGTATGCTATGTGATGTGATATGGCCAAAAATAATTTGATGAATGATATGTGATGTATGAGATTGATCATGTTCTTGTAATAGGAATCACGACTTGCATGTCAATGAGTATGACAACTGGCAGGAGCCATAGGAGTTGTCTTTATTTATTGCATGACCTGCGTGTCACTGAATAACGCCATGTAATTACTTTACTTCATTGCTAAACCGTTAGCCATAGTAGTAGAATTAATAGTTGGTGAGACAACTTCATGGAGACACGATGATGGAGATCATGGTGTCATGCCGGTGACGATGATGATCATGGAGCCCCGAAGATGGAGATCAAAAGGAGCAAAATGATATTGGCCATATCATGTCATTTTTGATTGCATGTGATGTTTATCATGTTTATACATCTTATTTGCTAAGAACGACGGTAGTAAATAAGATGATCCCTCATTAAAATTTCAAGTGTTCCCCCTAACTGTGCACCGTTGCGAAAGTTCGTTTTCGAAGCACCACGTGATGATCGGGTGTGATAGATTCTAACGTTCACATACAACGGGTGTAAGCCAGATTTACACACGCGAAACACTTAGGTTGACTTGACGAGCCTAGCATGTACAGACATGGCCTCGGAACACAAGAGATCGAAAGGTCGAGCATGAGTCGTATGGTAGATACGATAAACATGAAGATGTTCACCGATGATGACTAGTCCGTCTCACGTGATGATCGGACACGGCCTAGTTGACTCGGATCATGTAATCACTTAGATGACTAGAGGGATGTCTATCTGAGTGGGAGTTCATAAGATGAACTTAATTATCCTGAACATAGTCAAAAGGTCTTTGCAAATTATGTCGTAAGCTCGCGCTTTAGTTCTATTGTTTAGATATGTTCCTAGAGAAAATTTAGTTGAAAGTTGATAGTAGCAACTATGCGTACTAGGTCCGTAAACTGAGGATTGTCCTCGTTGCTTCATAGAAGGCTTATGTCCTTAATGCACCGCTCGGTGTGCTGAACCTCGAACGTCGTCTCTGGATGTTGCGAACATCTGACATACACGTTTTGATAACTATGTGATAGTTCAGTAATGTTAAACGGTTTAGAGTTGAGGCACTGAAGACGATTTCGAAACGTCGCGAAACATATGAGATGTTTTCGAGGGCTGAAATTGGGATTTCAGGCTCGTTCCCTCGTCAAGAGGTATAAGACCTCCGACGAGTCTCTTAGCCTGCAAACTAAGGGAGAAAAGCTCAATCGTTGAGCTTGTGCTCAGATTGTCTGAGCACAACAATCACTTGAATCAAGTGGGAGTTAATCTTCCAGATGAGATAGTGATGTTTCTCCAAAGTCATTGCCACCAAGCTGCTAGAGCTTCGTGATGAACTATAACATATCAGGGATAGATATGATGATCCTTGAAATATTCGCGATGTTTGACACCGCGAAAGTAGAAATCAGGAAGGAGCATCAATTGTTGATGGTTAGTGAAACCACTAGTTTCAAGAAGGGCAAGGGCAAGAAGGGATACTTCATGAAATGGCAAATCAGCTGCTGCTCTAGTGAAGAAACCCAAGGATGAACCCAAACCCGAGACTAAGTGCTTCTGTAATAAGGGGAACAGTCACTAGAGCAGAATTACCCTAGATACTTGGTAGATGAGAAGGCTGGCAAGGTCGATAGAAGTATATTGGATATGCATTATGTTAATGTGTACTTTGCTAGTACTCCTAGTAGCACCAGGGTATTAGATACCAGTTCGGTTGCTAAGTGTTAGTAACTCGAAACAAAAGCTACGGAATAAACGGAGACTAGCTAAAGGTGAGCTGACGATATGTGTTGGAAGTGTTTCCAAGGTTGATGTGATCAAGCATCGCACGCTCCCTCTACCATCGAGATTGGTGTTAAACCTGAATAATTGTTATTTGGTGTTTGCGTTGAGCATAGACATGATTGGATTATGTCTATCGCAATACGGTTATTCATTTAAGGAGAATAATGGTTACTCTGTTTATTTGAATAATACCTTCAATGGTCTTGCACCTAAAATGAATGGTTTTTTGAATCTCGATCGTAGTGATACACATTTTCATGCCAAAAGATATAAGATAGTAATGATAGTACCACTTACTTGTGGCACTGCCATGTAAGTCATATTGGTGTAAAACGCATGAAGAAGCTCCATGTTGATGGATCTTTGGACTCACTCGTTTTTGAAAAGTTTGAGACATGCGAACCATGTCTATTGGTGTATATGCATGAAGAAACTCCATGCAGATGGATCGTTTGGACTCACTTGATTTTGAATCACTTGAGATATGCAAATCATACCACATGGGCAAGATGACTCAAAAGCCTCGTTTTTCAGTAAGATGGAACAAGATAGCAACTTGTTGGAAGTAACACATTTAGATGTGTGCAGTCCAATGAGTGCTGAGGCATGCAGTGAATATCGTTATGTTCTTACTTCACAGATGATTTGAGTAGATGTTGAGTATATTTACTTGATGAAACACAAGTCTGAATTATTGAAAGGTTCAAGTAATTTCAGAGTGAAGTTGAAGATCTTCGTGACAAGAGGATAAAATGTCTGTGATATGATCATAGAGATGGATATCTGAGTTGTGAGTTTGGTACACAATTGAGACATTTTGGAAATAGTTTCACAACTAACACCGCCTGGAACACCATAGTGTGATGGTGTGTCCGAACATCATAGATGCACCCTATTGGATATGGGGCATACCATGATGTCTCTTATGGAATTACCACTATCGTTCATGGGTTAGGCATTAGAGACAACCACATTCACTTTAATAGGGCACCACGTAATTCCGTTGAGATGACACCGTATGAACTATGGTTTAGAGAAACCTAAGCTGTCGTTTCTTAAAAGGTTTGGGGCTGCGACGCTTATGTGTAAAAGTTTCAGGTTGATAAGTTCGAACCCAAAGCGGATAAAATGCATCTTCATAGGAAACCCAAAACAGTTGGGTATACCTCCTAATTCAAATCCGAAAGCAATAGGGATTGTTTCTTGAATCGGGTCCTTTCTCGAGGAAAAGTTTGCCTCGAAAGAATTGAGTGGGTGGATGGTGGAGACTTGATATGGTTATTGAACCATCACTTCAACTAGTGTGTAGCAGGGCACAGGAAGTTGTTCCTGTAGCGCCTACACCAATTGAAGTAGAAGCTTATGATAGTGATCATGAAACTTCAGATCAAGTCACTACCAAACCTCGTAGGACGACAAGGACGCGTACTGCTTCAGAGTGGTATGGTAATCCTGTCTTAGAGGTCATGTTGCTAGACAACAATGAACCTACGAGCTATGGAGAAGCGATGGTGGGCCCGGATTCCGATGAATGGCTCGAAGCCATAAAATCCGAGAGAGGATCCATGTATGAGAACAAAGTGTGGACTTTGGAAGAACTACTTGATGGTCATAAGGTTGTTGGGTACAGATGGATTTTAAAAGGAAGACGGACAATGATGGTAAGTATTACCATTAAGAAAGCTCGACTTGTCGTTAAGATGTTTTCTGACAAGTTCAAGGAGTTGACTACGATGAGATTTTCTCACTCGTAGCGATGCTAAGAGTCTGTTGGAATTATATTAGCAATTACTGCATAATTTATGAAATCTTGCAGATAGGATGTCAAAACATTGTTTCCTCGACGATATCCTTGAGGAAAGGTTGTATGTGATACAACCAGAAAGTTTTTGTCAATTCTGAAAGACGCTAACAAGTATGCAAAGCTCCAGCATTCCTTCTAAGGACTGGAGTAAGCATCCCGGAGTTGGAATGTGCGCTTTGATAAGATGATCAAAGAATATTGGGTTCATACAAAGTTTATGAGAAACTTGTATTTCCAAAGAAGTGAGTGGGAGCACTATAGCATTTCTGATGAGTATATGTTGTTGACATATTGTTGATCGGAAATGATGTAGAATTTATAGAAAGCATATAGGGTTATTTGAAAAGTGTTTTTCAATGGAAAACATGGATTAAGCTACTTGAACATTGAGCATCAAGATCTATGAGGATAGATAAAAAACGCTAAATGGTAATTTCAAATGAGCACATACCTTGACATGATCTTGAAGGTGTTCAAGATGGATCAGTCAAAGAAGGAGTTCTTGCCTGAGTTGTAAGGTATGAAGTTAAGACTTAAAGATCGACCACGGCAGAAGAGAGAGAAAGGACGAAGGTCGCCCCTATGCTTCGATTTAGGCTCTATAGTATGCTATCTTGTGTACCGCACTGAAGTGTGCATTGCCATGAGTCACAAAGGGTACAAGAATAATCCAGAATGGATCATTGGACAGCGGTCAAAATTGTCCTTGGAGTAAATAAGGACATGTTTCTCGATTATGGAGGTGATAAAGAGTTCGGCGTAAAGGGTTACGCCGATGCAAGCTTTAACACCTATCCGAAAGTGACTCGAGTAGCAAACCGGATACGTATAGTGGAGCGACCATTTGGAATAGCTCCAAGTGGAGCATGGAAGCAGCATTTACAATATGACCTAGAGATTTGCGAAATACATACGGATCTGAATGTTGCAGACCCCTTGACTAAAACCTCTCTCACAAGCAAAACATGATCAAACCCCAGAACTCATTGAGTCTTAATCACATGGTGATGTGAACTAGTTTAGTGACAGTAGTAAACTCTTTGGATGTTGGTCACATGGCGATGTGACCTGTGAGTGTTAATCACATGGCGATGTGAACTAGACTATTGACTCTAGTGCAAGTGGGAGACTGTTGGAAATATGCCCTAGAGGCAATAATAAATTAGTTACTATTATTCTATTTCCTTGTTCATGATAATCGTTTATTATCCATGCTATAATTGTATTGATAGGAAACTCAGATACATGTGTGGATACATAGACAACACCATGTCCCTAGTAAGCCTCTAGTTGACTAGCTCGTTGATCAATAGATGGTTACGGTTTCCTGACCATGGACATTGGATGTTGTTGATAACGGGATCACATCATTGGGAGAATGATGTGATGGACAAGACCCAATCCTAAGCCTAGCACAAAGATCGTGTAGTTCGTATGCTAAAGCTTTTCTAATGTCAAGTATCATTTCCTTAGACCATGAGATTGTGCAACTCCGGATACTGTAGGAATGCTTTGGGTGTACCAAACGTCACAACGAATCGGGTGGCTATAAAGGTGCACTACGGGTATCTCCGAAAGTGTCTTGGGTTGGCACGAATCGAGATCGGATTTGTCACTCCGTGTGATGGAGAGGTATCTCTGGGCCCACTCGGTAGGACATCATCATAATGTGCACAATGTGACCAAGGGGTTGATCACGGGATGATGTGTTACGGAAGGAGTAAAGAGACTTGCCGGTAACGAGATTGAACAAGGTATCGGCATACCGACGATCGAATCTCGGGCAAGTACAATACCGCTAGACAAAGGGAATTGTATACGGGATTGATTGAATCCTCGACATTGTGGTTCATCCGATGAGATCATCATGGAACATGTGGGAGCCAACATGGGTATCCAGATCCCGCTGTTGGTTATTGGCCGGAGAGTTGTCTCGGTCATGTCTGCATGGTTCCCGAACCCGTAGGGTCTACACACTTAAGGTTCGATGACGCTAGGGTTATAGGGAATAGATATACGTGGTTACCGAATGTTGTTCGGAGTCCCGGATGAGATCCCGGATGTCAAGAGGAGTTCCCGAATGGTCCAGAGGTAAATATTTATATATGGGAAGTCCTGTTTTGGTCACCGGAAAAGTTTCGGGTGTTATCGGTAATGTACCGGGACCACCGGGAGGGTCCCGGGGGTCCACCAAGTGGGGCCACCGGCCCCAGAGGGCTTCATGGGCCAAGTGTGGGAGGGGACCAGCCCCAGGTGAGCTGATGCCCCCCCCACCAGGGCCCAAGGCGCCTAGGGCTTTGGGGGAACCCTAAGGGGGGCGCCCCCTTGCCTTGGGGGGCAAGGCAACCCCCCTGGCCGCCGCCCCCTCCTCAGATTGGATCTGAGGGGGCCGGGCCCCCTCTCCCTTGCCCGTATATATATATGTGGGGGTTGGGAGGGCAGCCGCACCCAAGTTCTGGCGCAGCCCTCCCCCTCTCCCAAGTCATCCTCCTCTCCCGCGGTGCTTGGCGAAGCCCTGCAGGATTGCCACGCTCCTCCACCACCACCACGCCGCCGTTGTCTGCTGCGGATGGAGTCTTCCCAACCTCTCCCTCTCTCCTTGCTGGATCAAGGCATGGGAGACGCCACCGGGCTGCACGTGTGTTGAACGTGGAGGTGCCATCCGCTCGCACTAGGATCTCCGTGATTTGGATCACGACGAGTCGACTCCTTCAACCCCGTTCTCTTGAACGCTTCCTCTTAGCGATCTACAAGGGTATGTAGATGCACTCGCCTCTCTCGTTGCTAGTCTCTCCATAGATAGATCTTGGTGACTTGTAGGAAAATTTTGAATTTCTGCTACGTTCTCCAACACTTTTTGGTCCTTGCGGGCTTTCCTCTGCATTTGGAACAAGTTGATATAGATCTGATAATATGGTACATCGAAAAGAGTGAAACAACAGCTAATTACAAGAGCCTCGCAGTGTGCAATATAGCTACGAGATCCCGTAAATGCATTGGAATTTCACTTTCGTACGGTTGGCCTTGTTCTTTGAACAATTCACCTACAAGAATATAGATTTGTGAGGCACATGCGGAAATAGGAGTTCAACATGTGATCTGATCACATACATATAACGTACCTGATGTTGGGGAATGTAGTAATTTCAAAAAAATTCCTACACACACGCAAGATCATGGTGATGCATAGCAACGAGAGGGGAGAGTGTTGTTCACGTACCCTCGTAGACCGAAAGCGGAAGCTTTAGCACAACGCGGTTGATGTAGTCGTACGTCTTCATGATCCGACCGATCAAGTACCGAACGCACGGCACCTCCGAGTTCAGCACACGTTCAGCCCGATGACGTCCCTCGAACTCCGATCCAGCCGAGTGTTGAGGGATAGTTTCGTCAGCACGACGGCATGGTGACGATGTTGATGTTCTACCGACGCATGGCTTCGCCTAAGCACCGCTTCTGATGATATCGAGGTGGACTATGGTGGAGGGGGGCACCGCACACGGCTAAGAGATCAATGATCAACTGTTGTGTCTCGAGGTGCCCCCTGCCCCCGTATATAAAGGAGCAAGGGGGAGGGGGTGCAGCCGGCCAGGGAGAGGGCGCGCCAGGAGGAGTCCTACTCCCACCGGGAGTAGGACTCCCCCCCCCCCTTCCTAGTTGGAATAGGATTCGGGAGGGGGAAAGAGGAGGGAGAGAAGGAAGGGGGGCCCCGCCCCCCTCTCCTTGTCCTATTCGGACTAGGGGGGAGGGGCACGCGGCCCAGCCCTGGCCGCCTCTCCTCTTCTCCGTAAAGGCCCACTAAGGCCCATTTACCTCCCGGGGGGTTCCGGTAACCTCCCGGTACTCCGGTAAAATCCCGATTTCACCCGAAACACTTCCGATGTCCAAACATAGGCTTCCAATATATGAATCTTCATGTCTCGACCATTTCGAGACTCCTCGTCATGTCCGTGATCACATCCGGGACTCCGAACAACCTTCGGTACATCAAAACATATAAACTCATAATAAAATTGTCATCGTAACGTTAAGCGTGCGGACCCTACGGGTTCGAGAACTATGTAGACATGACCGAGACACGTCTCCGGTCAAGAACCAATAGCGGAACCTGGATGCTCATATTGGTTCCTACATATTCTACGAAGATCTTTATCGGTCAGACCGCATAACAACATACGTTGTTCTCTTTGTCATCGGTATGTTACTTGCCCGAGATTCGATCATCGGTATCTCAATACCTAGTTCAATCTCGTTACCGGCAAGTATCTTTACTCGTTCCGTAATACATCATCCCGCAACTAACTCATTAGTTGCATTGCTTGCAAGGCTTAAGTGATGTGCATTACCGAGAGGGCCCAGAGACACCTCTCCGACAATCGGAGTGACAAATCCTAATCTCTAAATACGCCAACCCAACATGTACCTTCGGAGACACCTGTAGAGCACCTTTATAATCACCCAGTTACGTTGTGACGTTTGGTAGCACACAAAGTGTTCCTCCAGTAAACGGGAGTTGCATAATCTCATAGTCACAGGAACATGTATAAGTCATGAAGAAAGCAATAGCAACATACTAAACGATCGTGTGCTAAGCTAATGGTATGGGTTATGTCAATTACATCATTCTCCTAATGATGTGATCCCGTTAATCAAATGACAACCCATGTCTATGGCCAGGAAACATAACCATCTTTGATTAACGAGCTAGTCAAGTAGAGGCATACTAGTGACAATCTGTTTGTCTATGTATTCACACATGTATTATGTTTCCGGTTAATACAATTCTAGCATGAATAATAAACATTTATCATGATATAAGGAAATAAATAATAACTTTATTATTGCCTCTAGGGCATATTTCCTTCACCTGATACTTTAGATCAGACCAGTGTTTAACGAGGCCTCTCCAATCTTCATCCGATATATTTTCCACTGGAGATGTTTGGGCAAGTTCACTATTAGCCTTATCATCATAGGTAGCAACTTTGTTCTCATCATAAACGATTGAAACCTCTTCCAAGATAGTGGAATCATTACTAAATAAAGTCATGACCTCTCCAAATCCACTTTCATAATTGTCACAATAAGATTCAACATCTTCCAAAATAGTGGGATTACTACTTCCTAAAGTTGACACTCTTTCAAACCCACTTTCATCAATATAATCATCATAAGTAGGAGGCATACTATCATCATAATAAATTTGCATATCAAAACTTGGGAGGCTAAAAATATCATCTTCATTAAACATAGCATCCCCAAGCTTGGGACAAACATTAATTGCAGTAAATATATTCTCAAACATGTCATTCTCATCAAATATAGCATCCCCAAGCTTAGGCCTTTTAATATCATAAGCATAATCACTCTCATCATTAATAGTATGGATAGCACCAATAGTATAGCAATCATCATCACAATGAGTAATATGAGCAACATCATTTGGGAGAGATACCTTTCTACCTTTGCTTCTCCGTCTTTTCTTTTTCTTCTTCACATCATGTGTGGGTTTAACCCTCTTTTTTGAGCTCCTTATTAATGAGATTGGTTGAATAGAAAGCTCCTCCTCGTTACCTGATTCATCATAAGAGATAATAGGAGGATATTGGGAAGTCTATTCCCTTTCATTAGTATTCTCTTCATCGTCTATTTGTTTCATTTTCTTTATGTAATTGGCAATATAAGGATTTTCAATGCAATTCACCGCACAATACATAAAAATTTCTTCTATATCAAAATCAAGAAATCTATCAAGATTAAATTTTGGAATACCCTCAGTTATACGTTTCATTTCTTCATACCCCAAAAGAAGACTAAGCTATTTATGATGCTCCAGGGTAATCAAGTTATCACAATTTTTGGACACGATTTGATCATGAAACAAATAGCATTGGAGCTTTAAATGACCATGTTCATTGCAAAGTTCACAAGGATGGCGATAAATATTGAATCTTTCAGCACAATCATCTAGCCTTTCTTGCAACCATTTAGTTTCCAAATACTTATGCCTCTTGTAAAATCCATCTTCCCTATTTGGTGTGTACTTGCAAATTCTATGCACTCCACAAAAGTTGACATGCTTATAAGAGACATTTTCATCATGACTGGTGCAATCATCATTAGTACTATGGATATTCAAGGAGTTCATACTAACAACATTGCAATCATGCTCATCATTCAAAGATTTAGTGCCAAACATTTTATAGACTTCTTCTTCTAGCATTTGAGCACAATTTTCCATTCCATCATTCTCATGAAAGATATTGAAAAGATGAAGCGTATGAGGCAAACTCAATTCCATTTTTTTGTAGTTTTCTTTTATAAACTAAACTAGTGCTAAAACAAGAAACTAAAAGATTTGTTTGCAATATCTAAAGATATACCTTCAAGCAGTCACCTCCCCGGCAACGGCGCCAGAAACTGCTTGATGTCTACTACACAACCTTCTTCTTGTAGACGTTGTTCGGCCTCCAAGTGCAGAGGTTTGTAGGACAGTAGCAAATTTCCCTCAAGTGGATGACCTAAGGTTTATCAATCCGTGGGAGGCGTAGGATGAAGATGGTCTCTCTCAAGCAACCCTGCAACCAAATTACAAAGAGTCTCTTGTGTCCCCAACACACCTAATACAATGGTAAATTGTATAGGTGCACTAGTTCGGCGAAGAGATGGTGATACAAGTGCAATATGGATGGTAGATATAGGTTTTTGTAATCTGAATTTATAAAAACAACAACATAACAAGCGATAACAGTGAGCGTAAACGGTATTGCAATGCGTTGAAACAAGGCCTAGGGTTCATACTTTCACAAGTGCAAGTTCTCTCAACAATAATGACATAATTGGATCATATAACTATCCCTCAACATGCAACAAAGAGTCACTCCAAAGTCACTAATAGCGGAGAACAAACGAAGAGATTATTGTAGGGTACGAAACCACCTCAAAGTTATTCTTTCGGATCGATCTATCATAGAGTTCGTACTAGAATAACACCTTAAGAAACAAATCAACCAAAACCCTAATGTCACCTAGATACTCCAATGTCACCTCAAGTATCCATGGTTATGATTATACGATATGCATCAAACAATCTCAGATTCATCTATTCAACCAACACATAGAACTTCAAAGAGTGCCCAAAGTTTCTACCGGAGAGTCAAGAAAAAAACGTGTGCCAACCCCTATGCATAAGTTCACGAGCGGAACCCGCAAGGTGATCACCAAAACATACATCAAGTGGATCACGTGAATATCCCATTGTCACCATAGATAAGCACATGCAAGACATACATCAAGTGTTCCCAAATCCTTAAAGACTCAATCCGATAAGATAACTTCGAAGGGAAAACTCAATCCATTACAAGAGTAGAGGTGGAGAAACATCATAAGATCCAACTGTAATAGCAAAGCTCGCGGTACATCAAGATCGTACCATCTCAAGAACACGAGAGAGAGAGAGAGAGAGAGAGAGATCAAACACATAGCTATTGGTACATACCCTCAGCCCCGAGGGTGAACTACTCCCTCCTCGTCATGGAGAGCACCGGGATGATGAAGATGGCCACCTGTGAAGGATCCCCCCTCCCACAGGGTGCCGGAACAGGGTCCCGATTGGTTTTTGGTGGCTACAGAGGCTTGCGGCGGCGGAACTCCCGATCTATTCTGCTCCCTTATGTTTTTAGGGTATATGGACATATATAGGCGAAAGAAGTCGGTCAGGGGAGCCACGAGGGGCCCATGAGGGTAGGGGGCGTGCCCAGGGGGTAGGGCGTGCCTCCCTGCCTCGTGGCTTCCTCGAAGCTTCCATGACGTCTACTCCAAGTCTCCTGGATTGCTTCCGTTCCAAAAATAACTCTCCCGAAGGTTTCATTCCGTCTGGACCCCGTTTGATATTCATTTTCTTCGAAACACTGAAATAGGCAAGAAAACAGCAATTTGGGCTGGGCCTCCGCTTAATAGGTTAGTCCCAAAAATAATACAAAAGTGTTTAGTAAAGCCCATAAATATCCAAAACAAATAATATAATAGCATGAATACTTCATAAATTATAGATACGTTGGAGACGTATCAATCATCATCAGTACGGTGGCGAGGCTTCGTCCGGTGATCCACCTCACCTTTGAAATGCTTGCCTTTCTTTCTTACGAGATGCCTGCTCGGAAGAAATCGACGATGTCCCAGGTACGCATTCTTCCTACAATTATCCAAATATATACTCTCGATATCATCCAAACAGTGTGTGCATGCACGATATCCTTTGTTTGTCTGTCCTAAAAGGTTACTGAGAGCAGGCCAATCATTGATGGTCACGAACAACAACGCCTTTAGGTCAAATTCTTCCTGTTTGTGCTCATCCCACGTACGTACACCTTTTCCATTCCACAACTGTAAGAGTTCTTTAACTAATGGCCTTAGGTACACATCAATGTCGATCCGGGTTGCTTAGGGCCTTGGATGAGCACTGGCATGATAATGAACTTATGCTTCATGCACAACCAATGAGGAAGGTTATACATACATAGAGTCACATGCCAGGTGCTATGGCTGCTGCTCTGCTCCCCAAAAGGATTAATGCCATCTGCGCTTAGACCAAACCATACATTCCTTGTGTCACCTACAAAGTCCTCCCTGCACTTTCTCTTGATTTTTCTCCACTGTGACCCGTCAGCGGGTACTCTCAACTTCCCGTCTTTCTTACGGTCTTCTCCATTCCATCGCATCGCCTTGGCATGCTCTTTGTTTTGGAACAACATTTCAACCGTGGTATTATAGGAGCATACCACATCACCTTGGCAGGAATCTTCTTCCTGGTGCGCTCGCCCTCGACATCACCAGGGTCATCGCGACTGATCTTATAGCGCAATGCACCGCATACCGGGCACGCGTTCAAATCCTCGTACTCACCGCGGTAGAGGATGCAGTCATTATGGCATGCATGTATCTTCTGCACCTCTAACCTTAGAGGGCAGACAACCTTCTTTGCTACGTACATACTCTCGGGCAATTCGTTGTCCTTTGGAAGCATCTTCTTCAACATTATCAGCAGCTTTCCAAATCCCTTGTTAGATACACCATTCTCTGCCTTCCATTGCAGCAATTCCAGTGTAGTGCCCGGCTTTTTCTTGTCAGCTTCGCAATTCGGGTACAACAATTTCTGTGATCCTCTAACATGCGCTACAACTTCTTCTTCTCCTTTTCACATGCGCAGTTTCTCTTTGCATCGTCAATGGCCCGACCTAGATCATCAGCGGGCTCATCTGATGCCTCTTCTTCAGCTTCTTCCCGCATTGCCGGCTCAACTTTATTCAGGGAACCCATGGCAAGGATAGCTGTCGTCGTCCTCTTCTTCTTCATTGTCTTCCATCATAACCTCTTTTTCTCCGTGCTTGGTCCAAACATTATAGTGGGGCATGAAACCGGACTCAAACAGGTGGACGTGAATGGTTCTTGACTTAGAGTAATTGGTATCATTCTTACAGCCGACACATGGACAAGGCATGAAACCATCCACCCGCTTGTTTGCCTCAGCCGCAAGCAGAAAAGTATGCACGTCATTAACGAACTGGGGAGAGCATCGGTCATCGTACATCCATTGTCGGCTCATCTTCATTACACAACACCGAATAGACCAAATTAATACAAGTTCATACATGAAGTTCATACAACACTTATTCTCATAAAACAAACATACACATAACTCTCTAGCTAAAGCATTTAAATGCAACAACAAATGTGATCAAGATCGCAACTAAGGTAACAATTGTTCCAATAGCATAATGATACCAAGACTCACTATCAATGGCATATTTTCTAATCTTTCTAATCTTCAAGCGCATTTTCTCCATCTTGATCTTGTGATCATCGACGACATCGACAACATGCAACTCCAATTCCATCTTCTCCCCCTCAATTCTTTTCAAATTTTCTTTCAAATACTCGTTTTCTCTTTCAACTAAATTTAACCTCTCGACAATAGGGTCGGTTGGAATTTCTGGTTCACATACCTCCTAGATAAAAATATCTATGTCAACTTGATGGGCTTAATTTGTTATAAACACGAAATGCAACAAATAGTTATAAAAGAGAATATACGACATCCGAATCATAACCCGGACGAGGGCCGACGGGGACGGATAACAAAACCATGGCACTATGTATAACAAACAACGTACGGGTAATATAATTATACGAGTAACTATATATCTAAATCACACAAACATGAATTTTTATATAAAAAAGATAAGAACAAGAGGCTCACAACAAGGTGGTGCCGGCGACAGGACGGTGCGGGCAATTGACGGTGATTAGGACGGAGACGGGAAGGCACTAAGTAAACCACACCTACATATGAAACTAAGTGTTATTTTGACCTCAAATTGCATATAAATCAAATACTACCACATATAATTCCTCCCAAAATAAAACCCACAAATCACTATACTTATAGAGCATTGCAAGAGCTAATCTAGCAATCAGATATGAAAGGGCAAAGTTGCTAACCTTTGTGATCACTTGGATGGATGGGGTGCCTTCAAATCTTCACAAATTTTGGCAAAAATTGAGTGTGAGCTCGAGAGAAAGAGGAAGAAAACGGAGGAGAGGGAAAAAACAGAGCGCTTCGGCTCGGGCTGGATGAAGCACTATATGTAGTGTGACCTTTAGTACCGGTTTGTTATATGAACCGGGACTAAAGGTTCGTCTCTAGTCCCGGTTCGTGGCATGAACCGGTACTAAAGGTTCTGGCCGGGCCCCGGCCTGACACAAGCCTGCCACCACCTCATTAGTACCGGTTCGTGGCACAAACGGGTACTAAAGAATCTCCACGAACCGGTACTAATGAGAGCCGTCCACCTAGCCGTTTGAACCGGCACTAATGGTCACATTAATACCGGCTCAGTTACAAACCGGGACTAATGTGTTTCACATTAGGCCCTTTTTCTACTAGTGTTAGCCCGCAACAAGGCAGCAATTGAAAAAAAATAGATTCCTAAATGCCCCTTTGAAGTAGTGTTCACCACTTGTTGTGTTCTTGTTAATTGGGCAGGTCTGCAACAAGGTAAATGTGTAGCTAAATTGAAGACTGGAGCGGAGATGCTCAGAGCCAATGCGACTAATATGCTGAGAATTTGCCGGGGCTCCATCCAAGGCACATTTGGCTTTGCTGATGTCGGTGGCTGTTAGAGCATCTACAATCGGTCTCCTTAAATTGATCAGTGGGCGAGGGACCACTAACCGACAAGAAATGTAAGTAAAAGTTGACCTAACCAAACCCCTCAAAGCCTTCTTAAATGTCTGGGACGTCCGACAACCCTCATATTCATCTCATATATGGGATGAGTATGACGAGTGCTCGGACGTGTCCGATCAGTGGTCCTGCGTCCGTCACATAGGATTGGGCCCCATAGAGCATCTTTTTTCTTTTTTTAATTATTTCTTTTCTTTCTCTCTCTCCTCTCCATCAATTCCATGCATGTGACCAGACATATCAGAAAAAAGTGAGGGACATGGCTCCGTGAACAAGAAAATAGAGAGTCAAAGCGGACACGACCGAACGCTGACCGGGTGCGTCCGCAGGTGTTTGAGGGGCGAAATGGTACAGTCCGGCTGTAGATGCCCTTAGTCAACAGTTGATCCCTGTTCTACGTGCCTAATTGATTGTTTGGCTGTTTACCTTTTTGGTATTGGGCTATCTTGAACCGCTCGTAGTTAGGTTATGTGTGTTATTAGGCTTTTGCCCCGTAGTGCACGGTACCGATTATGGAAATGCGTAACGGGTTTTCTGATAATTCATCGGACTCGCTTTTAGCCCTTATTGTTCAAAGTGAGTGTACGGTCCGATGAATTGTTCTAATAGAACGAGTTCAAAGTTCTTGGTCATCATACATAGTTTATGCATACACTAAATTACACTAATAGCTAGGGGATAGGCGGCCACCGTACCCTAAAACCCAAAATTGGCTCACCGGAGCCATTCGGGTGCGGCGGCGACACTGCGGCGGCAGACATCCTCAGTCGTCGTCATCGGAAACGAGGTCGATGTAGATGTCGTCCCACACCTTCTTCTCACGGCGCCATGCGTCTTGGTTGCCGACAAACTCCTTCTCCTTCACTGCCCATGCTTGAGGAGGACATCGTCGAGGTTCGCAAGCTACCGCCGGCGCTGCTGCTCCTCCTCCCGCACGCTGCGCGCCATGATTGCCCGCTCAAAGATTTCCGCCTCAGCGGGGGATCCTTCGCTCGATGACTCCACCTCCCCGTAGCACCGGCTCCGCCTCGAGCTCTTGCTTCACCACGCGGAGGCTTTGCTTCAGGTTTACGGAAAATAAATTGTCTAACCCGTCGAGTGAACCGATACAAAACCGTATTGAATGGCAAAATGCCTAACGAGCCACCCTATCATCGGTGCATACTAAGTCCAACACCGTACGATTTACGAGTACGCCGACGGCTGACCGTCTGGTGGACTGGTGAGGGTTGTTAGTTCAAGTGAGGACTTACGCCTTGCGCCGGGGTGGGACGCGTACGTCCGTCCTCTCCCCGGCCTGGTCGCGAGCTGAGTAATAAACCACGAGCGGCACGGCGACCGCGCCCATGGGGCAGGACGGGAGTTGCCGAGTTGGTAGCTAGGTCGACCGTCGTATGCTAGGCTACACGGGAACCCGACCAAGTGCATCCGTGTCGGACTGTCGGTCCTGCATTAGAAAGCACAAAGCGACCGGTCGTTGTCCGCGGCTGCATGCACCTGGCCGGTTTCAACGTACGTACGCACCATATATGCTCAGACAGGTCTGCATTCACATACTGCACGTGATGCTGCATTCCATGACCAACAGATCCACGTAAGACGTCGATTCATACTTCCAATCCTTCATAGGCAGAGGGGAGCTTTGATACATGACACTTCAGAATTAGCAAAGCCTTTTAAGAACGTGGCAATCAGGCGTGCGCCTATTTCAAATCTCAAGATTTAACTTTGATCATTAATTTAATTAACAAAATATAAGTTGTGTGCCGAAAAACTATACCATTGCAAACTTCTTTTGAATACTAATTCAAGGGATCACACATAAACTACATTCGGTTTAATTTTGACTGTGTTGCATGCCTTATTCAAAAGAATGTAGGGAGTATATACATTGTATGGAGTGGCTTCCTCTCAATCAATTGAAAATTAACTACCTTTCTTAGTTGACTCCACAATTATGTTCATACACATCTAAAAAAATGGCAACCGTGTTATTAAAATGTGTTCATCTAGTGCAAAAACAAAATGTAGTGCCTGCTTTTAAAGTTCACAGTAATTAGTTTTTGACATGGATCCCAACGTCAAATTAACGGCGTTTGGTGTCTGACTGAGAGTTAACTAACTCTCAATCGACAGAGAAGTAGCAAAACTAAGTTTGCATGGTTCCGTTGGCACCTAGTACAAAAATACTGTATATGGGCACCTAGTAGTTCTTGTCCCTTTGAGGAGCTAGAGGTCCAGCATCGCAAGCTTAATCACATGGAGCATATTGTTTTGTTCATACGTGCGAGATCTCGTTGGCTTAAACTAGAAAGTTCACATACATACATGCATGTGTTAAGAGAGGCAACTAAACTAGTGCCCCACCTGGCCCTACGTGCATGAGCCATGAGGCAGTTAATTAGCCTCCCGGACTCGCGATCAGCTGCCGCGAGCAATAACGATGTACTCCTCTGTTCTCAAATATTTGTCTTTCTAGGCATTTCAAATGGACACAACATATGGATGTATGTAGACATATTTTGGAATGTAGATTCACTCATTTTGCTCCGTATGTAGTCACTTGTTGAATTCTCTAGAAAGACAATCCAGATACATCTTTTCTTATCCATTTTGATGACAAGTATTTTCAGACGGGGGAGTATTTAGGAACGGAGGCAGTATCATGTATGCATGCATTCCGAGTCGCTTTCCAACTAAAGAAAAAAAGGTCGCTGTCGCCGCACATTAACGACCTCCATGGCTCCAAAATAGTGCTCCCTCGAGCTCCAAAGCCCAAGATTCCTCTCTCCTCCTCACTGATTGTGTGCTTTGACCGGTCTGAAGCGGACAAAGTGCAGCGTAACAGCAAGTGCTCTCCCTGTCTCCGTTGACACTGACAGCACGAGCGCATTGATCGATGACGAATTGGCATGCGTCACCGCACCAACGTGCACTCTGCTGCTGGCCCCGTATATATAGCAGCTCCATCGTTCCGCCTGTATCCAGAGTCCCGACCACCGGATAGATCATCAACCCAATCCACTTTCTCAGACAGACAGACATACAGACTAGTTAACACGTCGACAAGGTGAACGTACACGTAGACATCGGCCGTCGTCGCAACCCCGCAGGGGAAGACGGGAAGAGAAGAGAGATGGGCTCGTGCGTCTCGCGCTCGACGGCGTCGGTGGAGGGGTCCGGGCGGGCGGTGGCCACGGCGAAGGTGGTCGGCCTAGACGGCTCTTTGGCGCAGTTCACGGCGTCCGTCACGGCGCACGAGGCGCTGGGGGACGCCGCCGGCGTCTCGAGCTTCCTGTGCAGCGCCGACGAGCTCCGGTTCGACGCGCCGGCCCGTGCGCTGGCGGCCGAGGAGGCGCTGCAGCCTGGGTGGCTCTACTTCGCGCTGCCCATGTCCATGCTCCGCCGGCCGCTCTCCGGGCAGGAGATGGCCGCCCTCGCCGTCAAGGCCAGCTCCGCGCTCGTCGTCGCCGACGGTAAAGGGCGGAAGGCGGCTCGGGTGGCGCCGCTCGTCGTCGCTGAGGAGGGCGCCGGAAAAGAGGACGGTGGATGGAGTCACCCCGCGCATGGAAAAGGCGATGCGCTCAAGACGGTGCACGGCGGTGGTGAGACGGTGGGGAAGACGAGGCAGCGAGCTGGTGGTTCCTACGGAAGCGGCACGAGTCGTCCGGCAGGCGTGCAAAGGTTAAGCTCCATTTTGGAGGCCGATGACTGAGTCCACTTGATGATTTTTGCAAATGGTTAATTAGTAAAGTTTTGTGCGTGGGTTAGTTAGTTACTTGATTCAGTCGGCGCTCGATCCCCCAAGCTGAGGTGAAGATCAGTGTATATATATACTGCACCACATACTATATACTACTCCCTCCGTTCCGAATTACTTGTCCCGAACGAAGAGAGTAGTATTGTACAAATGTACAGGTTGCATCAATTTCATATGCACATTCTTCCTTCTTCTAAAGTTTTCCAGTTCATCCTCGCCCCTTCACTTTCATGTCAAGTGGGCCTTCTTATGGGCCGGCATGGGTGGTTTTGGGGCACCAAAGTGATGATGTTAACATGAACCTCTTCTACGAGTTAACCATAATAGCTCCGGACAATGGTTGAACTATAAAAGTTTTGCTTTGGCCTTAGCTTGGAGGAAGAAAGCCGAAGGATATCGTGTTGTTTATTTTCGCCATCTCCAAGTGCAAGAAGAACCTGTAGTGCTCTTTCTACTGGGAAAAGGACCAGGAACATCAATTAAAGTTCGGGCTTTTGGTCCACCACATTGCTGATTTATACAATAATTGGTTGAGTATACAAGATGTTAATGTCAATGACGACATTTCGGATGCCATCCTGTCAAACAAGACTGACCCGGGTGACTACACGACGAAGTCGGCTTACTTGGCACATCTGGACACCATGAATATTCCAATTTCAAGCCGATTGTTTGGAAAATTTGAATGTCGTCGAAGCATAGATTCTTTGCCTAGCATATTCATTAGGACTCTGTATGGACGACCGGCTGTCTGGCTCGAGAGACATGGGTGGCACTTGTGCCAGCTATGCAAAAGGGAGCAAGAGTCCGTTGCACATCTTTTCAACGGTGGATTTTCTTGGCGCATCTGGCATGAGACTAAAGCTTGGTTTGTCCTCGTCGATGTTCACACCGACGCTTGGTGCCATTTCAATTTGATCATGGAGTGGCGGAGTTTTGTGATCAAAGTCATCAGTTCCATTAGGAAAGGGATTGCATCCTTTGTGATGCTTGTATATTGAGAAATTTAGTACGAGCGGAATGCGAGAGTCCTTAAAAGCACTTCTACGATGCCGAGTATCATCACTCGGAAGATCAAAGAGGAAGCCAATATGTGGAGTCTGGAGGGAGTGAGGTAATTAAGTTTGATCATGCCGCGAGAGTAGGCCTACGTGTAAATAGTTGTAAAACTCTTCTTAATTAATACGATGAGGCGAAGCTTTTGCCTCATTTTCCAAAAAAGAAAAGATAGCAACCAAGGAAGATCCCTAGACTCTTGTCACCTCTCCCACTCACCTCCCCCTGCAACTTCAAATCCCCAATCACCTTCCTTTTGTCACTTCACTCCCCAAACCCCTCTTCCTAATGTCTCTCTAATCTCCTTCAATAAATTTCAAAATTCAAATTCACATCGTCGTGCTAAGTCTAGCAATGCCACCCCTACCCCTTTCTCCCCCACTCACTTTGTTCTTTCTCGTTGTGTATTTCTACTTCCCTCACCCCCCCTTCAATCCTAGTTATGGGGAAATTTTTTTAATATATACAAATCGTTGCCTCATTTCAACACATAAGGTAGAGTTTAACTTACAGAACTATTGGTCCAACGATCAATAGAAACAAAAGATACTCTCAAGTTAATGAAAGACTTTATTGTTTAGTTCCGCAATCACCCAATTAGGCGCCTAAACCTTAATGCACACGAAGATTATGGATGTTTGGAAATACCCTACGCTTGTTCTGTATTTCCCCTGAGACTAGCATGAACAACGATGTTGCGGCTATTTTCCAGCTTGGTCGATCATGGGCCACTAGCAAACAACAATCTTTCACACATACGACCCCTTTCCAAGCAATAGGATAAACATATTGTACCCTGAGTCGTTCCTTCACCACGTACTAGGTTCAAGTGGCCTAACTGCACTGAAAGAGCATGTGTCGCTGACTCGGGCACATAAATACCTAATAAGCAAACCCCGTATTTTGGATAGAGTTTGGCACTACTCCAAATGATGATAACCGTAAATATGGTTGCTTCGGCTCCTCCCCACCCCTTAGAAGAACGTCTAAAAAGCTGGCACCGTCAGGCATTGGCCAATCAACGAGAACTTCCACTAAATTGTTTTTCAAGTCCCGAGGTCTAGCTGCACATGAGAAGTGTAAGTCCAAGGCTTCAAGAATTCCTGGATGTGCACAACAAGAAGTGTTGTGTGAGTGTTGGTTTGTGAAATCCACACATTGTCATTAGATCTGGTTTAGTAGACTAGTTTTCCTTTTAGGGAGAGAATGAACAGTTGCGGCAATATCTTTTGGACATTGGTCATCCGCACAAGCCGAGTAATAGAATTTATCTCTGCCTCCTTCTTCCTCATATTCCTCCTTCTCCTTCTCATTTTCCTCATATTCCTCCTTCTCCTTCTCATTTTCCTCATATTCCTCCTTCTCCTTCTCATAGGGCATTGTTAAAGTAACAAGGATGCTGACAACAATGACAACATATTGTTAATAGTACAATGGTGTTGGACAGACCCAACTAATGATATACTACGAGATCCAGTCGTAACTTTGATATCCGTATTAGCTTCTCATGTGTTAGTGTAACTCACATAGTCACATCCACCATGAGAATGTCGTGTACCTTCATACTGTATGGTTGCTTTGAGGTTGTCAAACATTTCCAGTAAATGGGTGATCATAACGGTAAATTTTGGGTACATTAGAAAAGTATGTCAAAAGACTCGATAGTTCAAGATTGGAATTTGCTCCTTCAATGATGGAGATATATTCTCCGAGTCCACTCGGTATTGCGGTATCCATCATCGTATGGCCATATACACTGTGATGTGATCACGTGGATATAGGAATACAGAAATGAGAGAAGAGAACAAAACCGGTTACGAGGATAACTTGATATTGTGGTCAAGTAGTTGCTTCACAAGGATACCGACAAAAATCTCGCCTCGGATTTTATTAAGTACCGCGAAGCAAAGAGAATTGTGTGTGCAAACAAAATGTTCGCTCAATAAATATCTTTATGTGTATCCATCATCGTAAGTTCAATCGTAGATTTGGGCAAATTCTTGCGACTGGGAGGTTTCACTTAGCTGCGGGAATCTACACACCATCACCAACATCTACTTCTACATTGTGTTTCTGTGTACTAAAGATTGATCTATCTCTATGCATCTTCATAGTGATTCTAGGCATGTATGTTAGTGCGGTATTTTTTTAATTTTGTACTACGTCCCCTAAATAGTTGGAACCTCTTTTAGTTTTGTTATTTTTTTAGTGAGAACAGCTAGTGCATGTCATGGAACCTCATTTACTTTATGTTGACCTTATAAATAGGATTTTTTTTCTATGAATTATAATAAGTTTCCAGTAAGACTTTCTCATAATATTGTGTGTAAAGTAAGTATGAACATTAAGTCTTCACAAATGACTTAATATTCCCTTGCAAAGATCAAGTGAATGTTGAGACTGTACTTGCAACAACCATAAAAAAATACAAATTTTACAAGGCTTACATTATAAATTTTGGTAATTACTTAACAAATGGTTTTACCCACAAGCAAAATTTGCTTCAAACTTTCCATATAACCTTATATATCTACTCCACTAGTAGAAAAAGGGTCATACGTGAAGCACATTAGTGCCGGTTTGAATTTGAGCCGGTACTAATGTATACATTAGTGCCGGTTCGTGGGGCCGATCAATAGCACCGGTTCGTGGCGAACCTTTAGTACCGGTTCATGCCACGAACCGGTACTAAAGAGGCTGTGTCAGCCTGCGGTTAGGCTATGGCCCCGCCATCACAATTTAGTACCGGTTCATGCCACGAACCGGTACTAATGACGCTGTGGCAGGATGTTTTAATTAGTCCCACCCCGCTCCCCTAACAAGCCTTTTACCACCTTAAATATGTTATTTCTCAAACTATCATAAGAACTTGGTCTTCATTAAACTCTATGTGTAGAATTTGTGGCCTCAATATGAGTCTTCATCGGTTTATAAATCGTTGATGACTCATATTGACAATTCAGATTGTACACACAAAGATCATTGATGATCAAAGTATTTTTTATGTTATATGATCATATTGACAATTTAGATCAGTAAAGAAATATAAGATCATGATGTAAATGCTCTTATATTTTTTATGCTCAGTATGCACCATTCAAAGCGACGCCATCAACTTTCAACTATTTCTGCCTTCATTTGCTATTTTTCATGCATTCAATGATTTTTTTGAGAACTAAATGACCTGGAAATTGAAAAGCACTACAAATGAACTCTGAAAAAGTTGAAACTTGGCATGGTATCATCATTTCACCCACATAGATTGTTCAAAAAAGTAGAGAGGGTTACGGCAAAAACTAGATGCACTTCGTTCACAAACTGGACAATCTCTTTCGAAGTATTCAGGTTTCGGACGAAATTAAACTCATCTGTTATACAAAGGCATTTCATTTTTTTTAAATTATTACAACTCCAGACTTTTTGTGCGTTCAGTATGCACCATTCAAAGCGACGCCATCAACTTTCAACCATTTCTGCCTTCATTTTGCCTCCAACTGGTACTAAAGGGTGACCAGTACTACAGTTGCTTAGGAAGCTGTTTTTTAGTCCCACCTCGCCAAGAGAGAGGGACTAGGAGCGGTTTATAAGCCCTGAGTGCAGAGACGATGAAGAAGAGGCTCAATGCTCACGTTGCTTAGCTTCAAGCCTTGCGGAATATGGTAGATTGCACGGAGCTATGCGCAGTGCAGTTTACACTATTCTGAAAGGCTTGAAGCAAATTAACGAGCATTGCACCTCTTTTTTAATAACTTATTACAACTCCGGACTTCTTCTGTTATGGCAAAAACTAATTGCACGTCGGCATTTCTTTTTTTTAACTAGATGAAAAACTACTCAGAAATAAATAGAACAAAATAAATATAGCAGAAAAATTATAAAATAGAAGGAAAAATTATAAATATAGCAGGAAAAAATTATATTTGCTATTTTTCAATCGTTTACAAAATGACCGTGAAATTTAAAATCACTACAAAATGAACTCTGAAAATGTTGAATTTTGGCAAACTAGATGAAAAACTACTCACAAATAAATAGAAGAAAATAAGTATAACAGAAAAGAAAAACTATACAAAAACTACATAGAAAGAAATAGAAGAAAAATAGCAGAAAAGAAAAAACTACAAAAAATTTGGGCGCTGCCTCTGGGGCCTGCTAGGCCACAAGAGTGCAATTACAGGCCTTAAAGGCCCAGCAGACTCACAGGGCAGCGCAGAGAATTTAGGCCCGCAAGCCTGCTATATAGAGGAGTTCGAAGAGGTAGCCGCTGCTGGGTTTATAAACCAGTGCGGTTGCCCTTCGCCTGGCGAGTTGGGACTAAACTTTGGGGTTGCAGCGCGAGGCCTTTAGTACCGGTTGGTGGCTCCAACCGGTACTAAAGATCTGGTGGCTCCAACCGGTACTAAAGATCAGTACCGGTTGGTGGCTCCAACCGGTACTAAAGGGTGATTTTAGTACCGGTTGGAGCCACCAACCGTACTAAAGGCCTGCTCTTCCCGCTCTTTATCGGCCTTTAGTACCGGTTGGTGGCTCCAACCGTACTAAAGGCTCAACCTATATATACAGACTTACGAAATTTCAGTTACATCTCCCACTTCTTTCGTCAACCTCTCTCGCGCCGCTCCTCGTCTCCGCCTGCCGCCTCGTCGTCGTCGTCGTTGCGTCCCGCCCCGCCTCGAACGCCACAGCCGCCGTCTGTCGTCGTTTTGCGCCGCCGTCCAGACGTATCTCTCTCTCACAGATTGCCGCCGCCCGCCGTCCGCCCAAGCCGCCACGGCCGTCTGTCGTCCCGCCGCCGCCAACGCCGGCGCCCCAGACATGTACAGGCGGCGGCGTCGGGCTGGCCGCACACACACACACACATATATATACCACACACGCACACACACACACACATATATACCACACACGCATGTTAGATGAATTAGCTAGCTAGATAGAAAAATTGTCGAACTAGAGATTAGAACTAGTTCAATAATTAATATAACTAGTTTATTTTTAGTAAGAAAATTTAGGTATATGAGATTTGAACTAGTTCAATAATTAATATAACTAGGTTAATGAGTTTTGTGTTTATTTAATTTTTTATATTTTGAGTTTGTATAAATGTTAGATTAATGTCGAATGTTAGATGAATTAGATTTGAACTACTTAGAAAGTGTTTAATGGACTTAGTTAGAACTAGGAAACTTGTTTATTTTTAGTAAGTACTACATTATTCTATTTATAGTAAGTGCTTAGTAGTTGAACTAGTTGATTTAATAAAACTGGTTCATTTTACTATAGAAGTAGTTTATTTTTAGCAAGAAAATTAGTAAAACTGGTTCTAGCTGTACTGACGTGTATTAGTGATAATATTCAATGTACGGACACATGGAGATGATGTAGTTTTTCTTATTGAATGCTCAAATTGGAGAGCACTATGCAAGGCATATGCATATGATTAGTTGAATAATAATGATCTAATTTAGTCTTTGAATTATGAACGTATAGGAAAGGTCATCATCGGAGGACGAAAGTCTCCCGGGGGAGTGCGACTGGTGCCACGACGATCGAGGTGAGTGCGACAGGCCTCACCTAGACGATGGTCGGCGCTTCAGCATTAAGCTCGAGGAGACCTTCGGTTGAAACGGCACGCAACGCATTTACAAGTGTTTTTTTCATAATTAAGCATGACTTCAACTATTTGAACGTGTAATTTTCATCTTTTATAATTCGAGTATAGTCAATCCCATGCCATGCAAGACGCTATGTCTTGGAGAGGATGGATTTTGAAGACCATGAAAATTTTGAAACGAAGAAAATTCACCTAAGGACCCATCATGATGTGGATTTTGAAGTAAAGTTGTATAATGCTGAGAGCGTAACCCATTTTGGTTGCAAAAATTGGGAAGCATTTTGCAAATTGTATGGTTTTGATGAGGGTGTGCTCTTGGTGATCCTGAAATCGAGCAAGACAATATGGACATTTGGGTCCTTGTTGATACTCCTCCAGTTCTACCGCTATGTGAGTTTCTCAAACATAGTTAATTATTAATAGAACTTATACTGTTCATTTCAAAATAGTTGACAGCTTATTTCCATTGACAGCTTATTTTGAAGTATCAAAGAATGTGTAGAAGATGGTAGATAGAACTTACTACACCGATGGCTCTGAGTTAACTTACAAGGAGAAAACTCATCTGGTTGGATTTTGTAATGATATTGAGAATTACAATATCTACAATCGAACTCCTCAACATTATGGTCAATACGTGCCACTAGTGCACGTGTTGAACTACGGTAACTACCATGGAGATGCCCTGGTAAGTTTTATTACTATTACGACATCCGTGCATCTTTTGCATACTTCTAAAACTAGTACATCATTGCTAACTACGGTTATTACTATGCTTTTCAACAGAGAATCCCAGAGGATTGTGTGCCTCATTTGATGTATCAGAATGGCGGCAGCCTTCGTGTTTTGAACATATATCCAGGTCATCCTACGAATCTCAACTGTCCATACCGGATTTCAAAAACAAGTGGAGACATGACAATCAAAGGATGGAAAAAATGTATGGACAGTCGTAAGGAGCTTCTTGGAAGCAAAAGGAAGCGAGGCGCAAGAATTGGAGACAGGATGATCTCCATTCTTCATAATGGAGAGTCAGGGTCTATATTGTTTTATGTTATTTTACCTTAAGTGTGTTTAGGTCCGATCCTACCTACCTGATACTGATGATCATGTGCTAAGAACAATTATGTAGGGTTCGGTTCGATGACTATGAGGATGATGATCATATGACTTATTATTAATAACGTGTAGAAGTTGTATGATGATGCTTAATTAATTAGCTAGTAGGACTTGTTATTATATATGATGATGTATGATGTGAGCATGCATGAGTTATTATATATATATATCTGCGGGTGAAACGAAAAAGAATTAAAATGGAAAACACAAAATTAAATGAAAAAGAAATCATAAAACCAAAAACCCCCCAAACATTTTAGTTACCAACCGGTACTAAAGGGCTCCCGGCCCCCGGAGCTGCCTCGTGCCACGTGGTTGGCCTTTAGCACCGGTTCGTGCTAAACCGGTACTAAAGGGGGGAGGGCTTTAGTGACCACACTTTAGTGTCGGTTATGTAACCGGCACTAAAGGGCCTTACGAACCGGTGCTATTGCCCGGTTCTGCACTAGTGCTCGTTACTTGCCACCCGTTTTGGCCCAACGGAGGAAGCCCATCTGGCCGTGCACTGTGGCCTAGGTCCGGAGAGCTGGCAAAAAATAAAATTGCCGATGGAAAGGTTCGATCTTATAACCTGCCAACCGGCCACACACAGTTTGTCCAACTAACTCAGCTAGAGATATGAGAGGATTTTTTTTCTCCCGTTGCAACGCACGGACCTTTTTGCTAATATTAAAGGGAGGTAACATTCTTGGTTCCGTTCCACTTCGTTTGGTCCCGCTTTAATTAATTTCATGTATACTATTTCACAAGCAAAATTTGCTTCAATCTTTCCATATAACCTTATATATAGACATAAAAGAAATATCAACTAAATTGGATCTATTTTTTAGAAGAATAGCATAAAACTACCATAATTCTGGCAAGGGTTCTGAAAAATTACCGCTTTTGGAGTAAATTAGCATGCTCCACTGACGAGATGGCGCCAAAGCATCAGAAAGTTAGTACCATCTGCTCGGACCGTTTGTGCCCCAAGCGTCGTAATCAGCTGCCGCAAGCCGTGACGACGGGCGCGATTAGCCATAACCCCGGGCGATCGTCCATGACACTGTCTGCTACTGCGTATTTTGTTCTGAAACTCGCTGTCAACCACGTCTCGATCGTTAATTAATTATTAACCTGGCCATGCATGCACCATCCGTTAGGCCTGTCACCCTCCGGGAACCTTCGACTAGGAGTACGTGGCCGAGCAGAACTACCCACTCATGCATAATTTTGACTGTTACTATTTTCGTCCTGGTTTATTAATCTTTCTTATAGTTTGAGTTAAACTTTAACCATTGATTTAACTATAAAAAATAAATTATATACCTCAGAAATAGTATCATTGGAAACCTTTTTCAAATATGAATCCAACAATATAAGTTTTGTGACATAAAACTTATAATTTGTTAGTCAAAGTACACAAAATACGAAGGGACCAATAAACAAGTTGTCATTGTTACTCCCTCCGTTCCATAATGTAGCGCATATAGATTTTTCTAAAAGTCAAACTTTATAAACTTTGACCAAGTTTATAGAGAAAATCATATACATCTAGAATACCAAATACATGTGCTTAGATACATCACAAGACATACTTTCATATTATATACATCTTGTATTGTAGATATAAATAGTTTTCTATAAACTTGGTCAAAGTTTATAAAGTTTGACTTTAGAAAATCTATATGCTCTACATTATGGAACGGAGGGAGTATTGTTTATCCATTTCCTTTTAGGCTGGTTATATTGGGGAGTAACTTAGACTAGTGTCATATGCATGACACTAGTCTAAGTTATTACCTTCATAATACAAAGTAACATGATAGTAGTATCATAGATGGCTTCATTTATTAACTTGTATACTCATCTTGTCTTGGAAAGCGCTATGTTACAATAACATATTATGTTACCACCTCACATTAAATACTTGCCACATAAGCAAAAAAAAATTGAAGTGCGCTGTGTTACTAGCTAAGTTACTTCTATTATGACTAGCCTTAGACCGTTGACTCTTCATGGCCACGGACAGCGTGGACTTTGTCGCCACTAGAGTCATGCAGCCAGCGGCCACAACTTGTCCTTCAAGTACCCCACTGCAGTGCAACGCAAGTTCTCTCCTTGTCTCCGTTAACACTGACAGGGTATGACGAACTGGCCTGCGTCATGGCATAAACACATCATGAACCTTTTGCACACCTCTCCTGAGTCCTGACTCCCAACTATAAAAGGCTGGATCACACGCCGGCTCGTACCAACAGACCAACCAATCCACTTTGCACTTGCTCACACGATCGATCACTACGACGAACAAGTCGTCCCAAGGTAATAAATGGGCTCGTGCGTCTCGCGCTCGCCGGCGTCGTCGGCGGTGGCGGGATCAGGGCGGGCAGTAGCCATCAAGACAGCGAAGGTGGTGGACGTAGACGGCTCCATGGCGCAGTTCGCGGCGCCCGTCACGGCGCGCGAGGCCCTGGATAGTGTACAAGAGCTCCGCCCAGGCGCGTCGGTCTTCCTGTGCAGCTCCGACGAGCTCCGCTTCGACGTGCCCGCCCGTGCCCTGGCCGGAGACGAGGCGCTGCAGCCCGGATGGCTCTACTTCGTGCTGCCCATGTCCACGCTCCGCCGCTCACTCCCCGGGCCGGAGATGGCCGCGCTCGCCGCCAGAGCCAGCTCGGCGCTGGCCGTCGCCAGCGGCGTTGCGTCACCCCCGCGGCGAAAGAACGGGGCCGGGGTGCCCGGCGCCAACGGCAAGCGACCGAAGGCGGCGGCTCGTGTGGCGCCGCTCGTTGTCGCGGATGAGATCGCCGGACTAGACGGTGGATCGGATCATCACCATGGGTACGGCAAATACGGCGGAGATGAGCCAGCGGCGAAGGCGTGGAAGAGAAGTAGTTGGGGTTTTTTTTTTTTTTGAAAAGGAGGAATACCGAACCTGCGTCCTGGACGATCGACACGGCCACTTTATTGATTATTAACACAAGACCTTACAAAGTCGCATAACAACAAGTAAGACCAAAGCCACCATCTTCGCAACATCCGTCGCTACTCCTAACTAATTGATGAAGGGCGCCGATGGTCCGGGCCTAATACCAAACAAACCTCGCAGCCAAACCTAACATCCGAGACCGAGGTCCCAACCAGACTCCTTCCGGTATGGGCAACCACCAGTCCGGCGTGCTCGTCAACCAGGCCCCTGCCGGGTATGAGGCCGCCGCAGCCACGCACTCATCAATCCATCTTCGAGCTGAATCACTGCATGAACCGTGCCAGCCTCACCGCCATCGACGCCACCACGACGCCAGACAGCGCCACCATCCTGCACCCGTCCATCATCACACGCCCACCGGCGAGACCTCCGCTGCTCCATGCCGCTGAGACCCGCCGTTGTCGACGTGCCAGATGCCACGCCGCTCCTCCTCTTGCCCCCTCCAGCCAACACTTGCTCCAAAACGATGCCCCCAGGAGGGAGAACGACATCGAAACGTCGCCATCGTCCGATCCGGTAGATCCAGATCAAGGGTTTCCCCTGGAGCCTTTCGATCAGGTTAGCGTGACCTGCAACGACGATGCCTCAAGAAGGGAGCGACGTCCGAGACGCCACCATCGTCCGCCATGACCGCAGTCAGACGCGATTTTCACCGGAGGCCACGGCGTCCCGATCTCGCGGTTGGCTGGAACGGAGCCCTCCGCCGAACCGGTGACGTTGCCGCCGATCCGATCCCACCGCCGTGCGACGCCCCGATGAAGAACCCGATCTAGATCGAAGACGACCTCGACCAAACCCCGCCACCAAGACCGCCACACCACGCCACCTCCTCCTAGCCCGATCCGCCGCGGATCCAGCCGTCCCCGCCTCGGAGACCAGCCGGACGAGGCGCCTTGTCCCGATCCGACGGCCCGCGCCGCGCCACGAGGGCCGAGAGAAGGAGGAATGCCCGCCGCCGCCGCGCCCGCTGGCTTCGCCGGCGGGCGCACCGGCGGCGGCGAGGGGAGGCGACGCTGGGAGGCGACGGCGGCGGCGGCCGATCGATCTCTGAGGCGCTGCAGCGGAGCGCTGCTGCGCAGCGCCGCGGAGCGGGAGGAGCGGGAGCCGAGAAGTAGTTGGGGTGGAAGCCGCAGCAGCACTCGCCGTCGTCGCCGTGCATCTGGCACCCCAACGCTGAGCTCCATTTTGGAGGCCGATGACTTCTGAGCAACCCCGTAATGATTCAACGGTTAGATTCTTGGGAGTTGGGAGTGGTTAGCAACTTTTTTTTTTGCTAATATCATGGATTAGTTTAGTTGAGTTAATTGGTCCAGTTTGCTGCGTTGCTTGACCGATGTATATACTGCATACGAGTTATATGTACAGCATGCTTGATCCTTCGATGTGCACGTGTAAAATCTGTATCGTGAAAACTCATATATACAGATACTGACACTGCATGAAAGTATCACAATTTTGGACCTAGCATTCTGTTTAGATATCTGAATTCTGCATTGACGCTCGGCTTTTGCTCGCTCCAAGGTTACACGATCTTGGGTCTGCAGTTCAGATTTGATTGCCTGAACATTCGAGGTAATTAAACATATTTTTGCACTTAATGATTTTGTGAGGTGATGTGTTATGTGCGAAAAAATTGATACAAACTTGGATTATGGTGTTGGATGGTTTGAATTTCAAATATTGTCGAATTATAGGCAATGGTAGAATTTGCATGTAACTTGGCACATGCTATAGTATATGGTTTTGTGCATCGCCTGATGCAGAGGTCGAGAGTCTTCCCCTCTTTTCGTAAAAAGAGAGAAATAATTTTGAGGAGTTTACGTAGGAGGTGGTTGGAGTGCACACAAAATAACAAGGTCCCTATGAGCAACTCTAGCAAATTCTCAATGCTTAACTCTCAAAACACACTTATTTGGAGACCCCAAAAAACATTCTAGGTATTGGGAGGTTGTGACCGAACACATCCCCTAAACTTAACTCCCATTTTGCTTTCATTTACTAGTCCCCATCTCTTTCGTGTATAAACACCATTTTCACATCATATTCTATTCAAACATTGACATTTAAAAAGCGCAAAGTTCAGCAACATTTGAAAATGCATAATTTTCAAATTTTCACTTTCCAATTGAAACCACACTTGCGCAAGAATTCAACTAAAAGACGCTTCATATAATCCCAAAAAGGTATAATACCACATATGTCATCAATCAAAAGAACACAAAACATAATACAACAAAGCGCATCACCCCCCCCCCCCCCCTCCGGCACTACATCCGCAAAAGTGTCAGCTCCATGGCTCCTTCAAAGTCTTTCCAAGAGTGAGCTCTCAACACACACTTTCCTAGTCAATCATTCCACTTATGTCCAAGGACATGAACCTTGCCTCTTGCTCCTTGTTGTCCATTTCTTGCTTGTACAATGCTTGGATGTAGTTCGAATCCTCCCTTTTAGCACTCCACTTGGATGTCGGAGTTCAATCTCATAAACACAACATGTCCACTAGTTGCAACAATATAGAATTGTACTCCAGCAGTGTAAGATTGAACATTGTGTTCAATTGGAATGAATCTTCACATTGCATTGCTAGTGCTCCTCAATGAACCATTGAACCTCTAAAAGGTGTTCTTGGTTTGATAAGTGCCAATAGGTGCATCAAGAGAAACATTCATCTGTGCCAAGAAGAAATGCCTCATCCTACTCTACCTTGTGATTGGATGCTCTTACGTTCATCTTGTTTGTTGTTAGAGTCTACACCTTAGCAACTTCTAAGCCTTGTTCCAATTTGGCACTCACATTATCCATTGAGAAGGCAATGCCATGGAGTCCAATATGTCATCCAACATGACCTCTTGAATCAGAATCCGGTGCCCCCCTTTGCGAACTACAGTGGACATGTGCATGATCTTACAAAAAAGCTACTCCATTTCAACTTCCGAATTTTAAATTCCATACACCAATCACATAGTGACAATACCTATTTTGCTTTTCATCATGAAAGTTGAAAAAGAAAACATTAAAAAGACTCTCAACAATTTGGCCATGCACCTCATGCATTCCCAAGCCATCGTCAAGATCGACAACATCAGAGGCCGAAAGGTTCTGTAGCAATGGAGTTGAAGGGCGCCTGAGGAGAGCTAAAGCCAGATGGGTGCAATCTTCTTCCTTGGTGAAGCGGTGCGCTTCAAGGGTGGTGCGAGCGCCACAGGGGCATGCCAGAGGTGGGAGGTGGAGTGGCATGTAGGTGCCGCCCACGGTGGCAATGACAGTGGCTCGAGACGACCGCGACATATAGCCGACAGTGGTCGGCAGGACCACCTTGCCCTATTGGCGTCACGGAGCCGTGGGTGGTGCCGAATTGGGAGTGTGATTTGGGAAGGATAACTTCCACACCTATTTGGGGAGTTTTTTCTGTTCTTTTTGGAGTTAAGGCACCACCAGAGATGTGCTAGAGTTGATCAACTCCCAAGAGTGATATTCTTTTCGGAGCTAACGAACTATTGATGATATGCTAGCTAGAGTTGCTCTAGAGTCGGGAGTCCCTGGGAAGGTTTTAGAGTGGCATTCTTTCTCCATTCTTAGCATGACGTTCACCTTGCTCTCAGATCTTTTGTGCTTTATGATTGCAAAAATTAAGTTTAGTATACGTTCGTTCTGTCCTCTTCAGTTAGCTAAACCGTTTCAGCTGCAAGACCGTTTGTGACTCCCGTGTTTGACGAGTTAACTAACTATACTTAGTCTCATGTCATAATCCGCTACCGCCAGCCGTGACGACGACGAGTCTAGCCGTGACCCCGGACCTATTTTGTTCCGAAAGTCGCTGTCACCACTGAAATAGCCATTCACCCCACCCCACGTGCCACTTGACAGTCGGACAATTGGCACTTCCTGCCACTTTCATGCAGGAACCTTCGATCAGGAGATGAGATCTATCTACTCACGGATCACTTTGACCACTATACAAGTGGCCTCTACGGCGACTTTGTCACCACGAAACTAAGCAGCCAGCATGCACCAACTTGTCCTTCAAGTGATCGATCAGAGTGCAACGCAAGTTCGCTCTGCTTGTCTCCATCTGTTGACACTGACATCATGACGAACGGGCCTGCGTCATCCATAGCATAAACGCATGAACCCACTATAAAAAGCTTCATCACGCAACCGTATCAACGGACCAACCAACCCATTTCGCACTTGCTCACAGAACACACGCACCAACACGTCATCACAAGGGGAGAAATGGGCTCGTGTGCCTCGCGCTCGCCGGCGTCGGTGGTGGCGGCGGTGTCCGGGCGGGCAGTGGCCACCAAGACGGCGAAGGTGATTGGCCTGGGCGGCTCCATGGCGCAGTACGCGGCGCCGGTCACGGCGCGCGAGGCACTGGTTGACGCCGCCCGCGCGTCGAGCTTCCTGTGCAGCCCGGACGAGCTCCGCCTCGACGCGCCCGCCCGCGCGCTGGGCGCAGGCGAGCTGCTCCAGCCCGGGTGGCTCTACTTCGTGCTGCCCGTGTCTATGCTCCGTCGGCCGCTCTCGGGGCAGGAGATGACCGCCCTCGCCGTCAGGGCCAGCTCTGCGCTGGCCGTGGCGAGCGGCATCTCGTCCCCCACGCGCGGCAAGAACGGAGCCGCGATGGCTGGCGCCAACGGCAAGCGACGGAAGGCGGCGACTCGAGTGGCACCACTAGCTGACGACGACGATGTCGCGGAACGGGACGGTGGATGGGACCAGCACCTTGCGTACGGCAAATACGGTGGCGTGCGCAAGAGGGTGCTCGCCGCCGGTGATGAGACGGCTGGGAAGGCGAGGAGAGGAGATGGTTACTGTGGAAGGCGCAGCAGCCGCCGTCGTGGTGGTGGTGCAGGCGCGCAAAGGTTGAGCGCGATCTTGGAGGCCGATGACTTCTGAGTTAAACGATTCTCGGGAGCGGTTAATTTAATTCCGTTATTAGTTACTCTCTCTGTTCCGAATTACTTGTCACAAGTATGGATGTATCTAGATGTATTTTAGTTCTAGATACATTCATTTTCGCGACAAGTAATTTAGAACGAAGGGAGTAGTTGGTTCTGTCCGTCGATCGACCCAATCGACCCATGTATATACCGCATACAACAATTCTTTGATGTTTTTCGACATGAAACTTATATTTACAGTTGGTGGTACTGCCAGAAAGTACAATTTGAAACTAGGTAAGGCACTCCTTGCTGCACAGTTAAACGGGCTACGCTATCCAAAAAAAAAAGAAGCTAAAAGGGTTAGGCTTACACACGTGCTCGATTTCTGAATAGTCACACATTTCAGAACATCGTAACCTTCCTCCTCGGCCCGTGTTACTTAGAAAAACCAAATTACTTACCTGAAAAATCGATCATTTCAATAATTCCAAAAACCAAATTACTTAGAAAAATCAATCATTTCAATAATTCCAAAAACCAAATTCAATTCAATAATTCCAAAAACCAAATTACTTAGCTGAAAAATCAATCATTTCAATAATTCCAAAACCAAATTACTTACATGAAAAATCAATCATTTCAATAATTCCAAAACCAAATTCAATTCTTTCAACAGACATATTTCAAAATACAATTCATAAATCATGTCTTACAAATCATGTTTCAATGGATTTCATACACAATCCACAACAAGTAATTTCATATATTTTCATAGAAATTAGTTTCACAACTTACAACACCATATTGAAATATATTTCAGGGAAGTAATTTCATAATTTTCATTACATATCTCACTGAATTAACAAGTTACAAATATGAGAAAGACAATCCAATTTTGATTATTATATAACACTTTCACAGGCTAAAATAATCTAGTTTCACCACATTGAAATTAGTTTCTCACTGAATTAGCAATTTCAAAACAAACATTGCAATCAATTTTGAGAATTATATAACACTTCCACAGGCTAAAATAATCTAGTTTCACCACATTGAAACATAAATTTCAAAAAATACATGTCACTGAATTAACGGTTTCAAAAACATTGTAATCAATTTTGAGAATTATATAACACTTCCACAGGCTAAAATAATCTAGTTTCACCACATTGAAACATAAATTTCAAAAATACATGTCACTGAATTAACGGTTTCAAAAACATTGCAATCAATTTTGAGAATTATATAACACTTCCACAGTCTAAAATTATCTATTTTCACCACAATGAAACATAAATTAGTTTAACAACTTGCAACACCACATTGAATTATAATTCAGGCAAGTAATTACATATACTTCAGGTAAGTAATTTCATATATTTCAATACATATCTCACTGAAATAATAAGTTATAAGTACAAGAAATAGCAGTTTCATATATTTCAGACAAGTAATTTCATACATTTTCATAGAAATTAGTTTCACAACTTGCGACACAACATTAAAATATATTTCAGGGAACTAATTTCATAATTTATCTCACTGAATTAACAAGTTACAAATATGAGAAATAGTTGTTCCATATATTTCAGAGAAGTCATTTTATATTTTCACAGCTCATCTAAACATAGCTATTTCAATTCATATCTCGCTGAAAATCATTCCAATCGTTTTGAGAAATATATAACACTTCCACACACTGAAACAATTCAGTTTCACCAGATTGAAATGTAAATTTCACATAAACTTGTTTCACAACTTGCACCACCACATGCAAATATATTACAGGGAAGTAATTACATATATTTCAGTGAATTGCACAGATCAATTTCAAATATCACATCAATTTCAATAACTCGTATGTCAGTTTCAGTAGCGGATCCATTCGAGTAACAAATAATTCTTGAAATGTTCCTGAGAAATATCATGGACCAGTACGTGTTGTCAATGTTCCTGAAAAAATTCAGTATCAAAAATATCATGAACTAGTACTAGTACTAAGGGAATCAATCAAGGATAATAAAAAACAGTCTGGCAATGGGGCAACAACTAGTACACGGTGCATCGGGATGGAAATCCAGCACAGGTACTAGAACAGGCTCAACAAATCGATTAAACAAGGGAAGCAACTAGTGGTGAAGCCAACATCGAACACGGCAACCTAAAAAATCATGGACCAGGGAGGAATCAAGGAGGGATGAGCCAGAACCAACAGTGTGCATGTCGATGGAGATGGCGTGATCCGCGTGCAGTCAGCGGAGATGAGCAAGATCCTCGTCCAGGTCGCCGAAGATGACATCTCGCGAGCACCGGCTCGGTCGAGATCGGCACCGGGGTGGCGGGTCGGCGCCGTCGCCCATGACGGCGTCCGGCAGCGACGCCCAGACGGCGCACATGTGGGACCCGCGTGCCCCCACGGGGCGCCACGGCGCGAGGAGATTGCCCCGGCTTTCAGGCGACGCCCGCGCTTCCAGATCTGGAGCAAGCGGCGTTGCTGTTGTTAGTCGAGCGCCCAGGCGGCGGCCCAGACGGCAGGGGCGGCCGCGGGGACGGGGGCCGTCAAGGTTAGAAGCTGGGGGCCCAGAGGAAGGTCGCCGGCGGCCATGAGGGAGAGGACGAGCGTCGCGTCGCCGGCCATGGGTGAGAGGAGGCGAGGCAGAGTGGGGGCGTGGGTTCCTGGGATGTGCGGGATCGAGACGATATGGGATCGAGACCTGGGCTCCATCCTGTATTGCATCTGTATATAGGTCTCGTATCCCGGAATCGGAGGGGAAAAAAGAAATCTTGCGGGGTCCATCCGCACGAATCTAGAAGCATTGACGGATGGTGGATTTCCCGCCGGTAGCTCCCGGCTCCGGTAAAAAGGACTTTGCGGGTGGCATAGTGGCTGGCAAGTGCCGGAGCGTCACGACAGAGCGCGCGGGCCGGTGGTGGCGCGACGTTATCTTCTTGACGGGGTTGGGGTCGGTCAGATCTACGCACGCCGGAGTGGGGGCTGGCGGCCATAGCTTGGCAGGAAGCTTTGTGAAGCGGCAGGCCTGCAGGAGCAGACAACGCAGATGCCGGTGGTGCAGTCCGGAGGCAGCGGTGCGAGTCCATGGCTAGACCGGCAGCGGCGGCACTTGGATGGCTCGGCCAAGGTGGAGTCTTGGCGAGCAGCGAGCGGTCGGCCATCTCTGTGCGGTGTGGCGAGCGGCGAGGCTCTCTCGGCGGTATAGCTGGTTCATCGTGGAGATGTCGGTCCGACCATTGCAAGCCTTTCCCGTGGAGTGGGCGACGGCTGTTGCGGGTGGTGCCGGACCTGGTCGATGGTGCGGGGTGGCTGTGGTTCCTGTCTAGGCTGGGTGTCGGTGGTGCGACTGTCGTTCTTCTTGTTGTGCGTCCGGTTGTAGACCCTCGGCTTGCAGTTGCTGGCGAAGTGTTGCGGTGGCAGCAGTGTGAACCTTCTGGGACGGTGTTGCCCAATTCCAGGTGGTGTGGTGAGGTGTGACGCGCGGATGAAAATCTTGCTCGGCTTTCGTCGGGCCAGCGGCACCCGTGGATGTCATCCCCCTCATTGGGGGCGTCATCGAGGCGTGTTTGTCATGTCCTTCGCTCACCCGGAGTTGTGGTTGTCTCCGGACGAAAGCTTCGATTTGGTGTTGGATCGACACAATGGCGGCGTCATCGATGTCGTTCCTCTGTTGGGAGCATTGGGTGTGGAGACATGGCTAGTTCCTTGACGCTCTCCGCTGTTGTTCGTCGCTGTCCTCTTTGTTCCACGACGATGCTATGTACGCCCGTCGCCGGGGTGTCCAAGACGATGTCTTTCTCGGATCGGATCGAGTCCTGCCACCCACTTGCCACTTCCTCTTATGCGATAAGAGTGGATGGTGCGTCGACAAGTGATGTTCCACGGAAGTTGATGGTTTTCGGAGATGTTCGGCGTCGATCGAGACGCGGTGTTGTGTTCTAGGTTGGATAGGCTTTTCTGCGTTGTAGTTTGCTTTGTGGTGTTGTTTCTCTTTGGTGTGGTGTTTGTGCTACCCTCGTTGTTCGCAGCGAGTGTAGTTTCTTGTAACTGGAATTCCGCCTTCTATAAAGCTATAGTACACCTTGGCGTACTCTCAAAAAGAAACACATTTCCGAACGCGCTCTTGGCTAACCGCTTGGCTCTCTTTCTTTGGCGACAGGCGAGTTCCTGCCAGCCTTTGGATGTGGATTTAGAGTCGTGATCCCCACCCTCTCCGTCCATTGCTCGGGGCGAGAGGAAGGGGTGGCTCCGTTCTGTCCCGTTGTTCCATAGGTCTAGAGTTTCATCCTCATCTAGTAGTGCCAATTTGGTGATATTGGTTTTGCGTTGAATAAAGTGGCATTGGTCATTGTCGAACACGATAGTTGTGCTTCACCGTGAAGCACAACTATGGTTTTTTTCACACAGTGTGATTTTCATGTGATTTTTCTGAGAAAACCAAGCAAAATGCAAAATGTCGATTTTTTGAGAAACCTGAAAGAAACCCCAAAGCGCGTACAAAGAAAAGAAAGCGAGTTCCCACGGGGTGTGCCAGCTTATGACACATGGCAGCACTAAGGTTCAGCACATGGCAGTAGAGCCGCCACTGCGGGCACAATGACAGAGCTAAGCAAAAACCATTGGTGGGGCTAAACGAAAAAGATAAAGATCTAAAGGCAAAAGGCTATTTTCTAGTCATCTAGGTCCTTCAAAAAATTAGACTTTTCTCGAAAGCTGCCGCCCCCCTCAACATAGCTCCGCCGCTGTGCGTGCGGCCGCAGGCTAAGCTCTCGAACGGGTATCCGCTCATTAGTTGTCCCCAATTTTGTCTCAGTCTCAGTGGGTTGTAAGAAGCAATCGCATTGGGTGCTTCTTTAGTAGGCCGACGCACTGCGGGAGGAGCACTCACTTATTTTTTATTAATATTTCTTAAAATGGGAAAAAATGAAATTTAAAAAATGCTCGTTCACGTGTTTGAAAAAGGTTCAAGCTGTGTTAAAAAAAGGGTACGCACAGCTCTCAAAAAATGCTGATATCATTCAAAAATCAAATTGACATAAACAATGTTTATATGTTTCAAAAAAATGTTTGAGACCTTTTAAAACAATATACAACGTAAAACAATGTTCTTGCAATTTTAAGAAAAACTTGTGCCATTCAAAAATGCCAGTGAAATTTAAAAATGTTCAGGATTTTCAATATATGTTTATGACATTTTTGACAGTGTGATACAATGTAAAAAGAGTTTGCATATTTAAAAAAATTCGTATTACTAAAAAAATGTTCAACATGTATTTTGACAATGTTGGACTAATATTCCTTACAATTATTTAAAATAATATTCATGATTCAGCATGTATTTAAAAACTTGTATAAAAATGTTTCAGATGTATAAGAAAAATGTACAATGTGTATTTAAAAAGGTACATATGTATTGGAAGAAAATAGAAATGAAAAATAAAAAGGAAAATAAAAAAATCCCCAAAGAAACACGGATGATAAAAACAAAACAAAACATGCATAAGCTTATAAAACCGGTCCGAGCCAGTCATAGAAGCCTCCTAAAACCGCTCCATCAAAATCCCATATTGGGCCAGTCGATCCGGCGATCGCCTACTGTGAGATAGAGTATATTTCTCTCGTAATTCTTAGAATGGGTGGCCACTGGGATTTGTTTATAAATTATAGCAGAAATTTGAATGGGGGCAAGGCCATATAATTTCCACAGTTTGTTAGAGCATCTCCGACAGCCGCGCCAAACTAAAGTCCCGCCGTAAAAATTGCCCATTTTAGCGCGCGCGCAACCGGTATATTGGCTCCAGCGGGCGCGTAAAAACCGCGCGCGCGACATATCTAGTTCAGCGCGCGGGCCGAAACTCCATTGCGCGCCGCTTATTTGCTGCGCCCGCTCCCGCGCGCTGCACTCTCGCGTGCTCGCTCGCAACTCACCCCCCCCCCCAGCCGCGCCGCCACCGCCCGCGCCATCCGTTGACCGTTCCGGCGCTTCCCCGGCCTATCCCGCGCCACGGCGGCTTCCTCTGCCCCCCTCCGGTCACCGCCGCCTTCTTGCGCGTCCGTCCTCGACGAACATACATGGCGCTTCGCTACCTTCGGCGCCCGCAAGGTGTTCGACAAAACGCCTGCAAGGTATATATCATGATTTGTGCGTTCAATATTGTATTGTTGAACTAGTTGTTGTGTTTATTGCACTATTTGTTGTATTGAACGATAAACTATTTGTTTGAGTTGTAATAACGAAATTGAATTATTTATTTCGATTTATTTTTGTATGTGTTTGATCTTTTTGCTTCTGATTAAGAATGCATATGTTGTTTGTGCGAGAGTCGCGCGCGCTGCATTTTTGCGCACTGCTGGAGCTGCACGCGCGCTGCTGGAGCCAGCGCTATACGTCGCGCCAAATCAGGCGATGGGCGCGCGACAAACTAGTTTTTAGCACGCGGCGCGTTGGCGGCTGTTGGAGATGCTCTCATGCGACTGATTTTGCAGTCAATCGGTCTTGCTTGGCCAAAAGATACGGAACGACGACTACGACTGTAATTTTACGATGAGATGATTAATCCGAAGGTGAGAGAGGTCCGACAATTTCACTATCTGCCAACTTATTATTGGGAAATGAGATATATCATTGGCTAACAATTCTATTTTGCTTTATCCGTCTCACCACCTTTTCTATGCTTTTGTATCAGTATCACTATGTTTTTTCGGCGGCATTATATTCTATGTTGTCGTTGGACTGTCAATGTGTTCATAGATATGACGTGAGGGACATCACAACAATGTGCATCAATTTATTTTTTATTTCTTTGTAGAACATATCTAGGTTTATTTTGTAGTCGTGTGATTTTTTTGAAACATGCAGTAGAGCTACATGTATATTCATTAAGAAAAAAAAGGTATTACAACACTAAAGAAGGCACGACCCCTACAACTCCATGAACAGAGCCCTCATGCACCCAGCCAACAAGGAAACGCCAAAGGGTCAATACTTGAGGTGAAGTGGAGCGTGTATGCTGGGGATCAACCTAAGTGGCTCCTTTCGGACTACCGATAAAACACCGAATGATGTCTCGCTCATGTCGAGGTCTTCCGGTGTCATGCCACCAGGAAGCGTCCAGTCAAAATAGAACAGGAGTTGCGCCAAGCAAAGCTCGACGCCGGCGAGCCCAAACTCTATCCCTGGGCACATTCTCTAGCCGGCGCCGAACGGCAGGAACTCAAAGTCGCACCCCTTGAAGTCAACGCTTGTGCCAAGGAATCTCCCGGGACGGAACGCCTCGGCGTCCTCCCAGTACCTTTGGTCCCTGCTCATGGCCCACGCGTTGATGACCACCCTGCTGCCGGCCGGAATTGTGTAGCCACCGAGACGGCACTGCTCCTTGCAGACCCTGGGATTAGATGAGGCGCCGGCATGTGCAGCCGCGGCGTCTCCTTGACGACAAGCCGGAGGTAGCTGAGTTGTCCGATGTCGCACCAACTTGCCTCTCCTTGCATTTTTGTCCTCACCTTGTCCTGCACTTTGGTCATCTCCTTGGGGTTCTTCATTAGCTCTGCGATCGTCCACTCTATCGTTGACGATGATGTCTCTGTGCCCCCGGCAAACATATCCTGCAGCGTGTCAATTTCAATCCAATAGTTAGTTCTGTGCAGAGTTAATCGACGGTTAATAATTCATTTTCATCCCATGATATAGTATAAGACCGTTTTTGACACTACAATAGCTTAAAAAATACTTTTATATTATACTCCCTCTAATGATCAAAACGCTCTTATCTTTCTTTATAGAGGGAGTAGCATGGAGGGTGTAATACCATACCATTATGACAGCCTTGATGTTGTCGTGTGTAATGGGCACGTCCGTGTCTGGATGTTCCATGGCGTCGAGAAGCACATCTAGCATGTCCTCAGCTGTGTCCTTCATCTTCTTCTGCCGAAGCCGTTTGCGCTCCCCAATGATGTCTTCGAGCAGCTTGTCGACCTGACGGTGCACCCGTCGCAGTCGGTGCCTCATGAGAACGTTGAGGAAGCTCAACGACGGGAAATGGTCCGACAGGTTGAACCCCGACGCCAGCTCCAGGCCCTTCTTTAAGATGGAGCCCCTGTGCTCGAATGTCTCGCTCAATGCCGTCCTGCTTACGATGGTGCTGTTGAGGGCCTCGACCATGGCCCGGAGGTCGATGGCCTTGCCCGGAGGGTGTCCGGCGATACTCTCCAGGAGACGACGTGTCTCCTCCCTCCGTATGGGAGCGAAAGACCTGACCCGGTTCGCGCACAGGAGCTTGACGACGCACACCTTGCGCAGCCGGCGCCAGGAGGGGCCGCCGTAGGAGAAGGCGACGTCGGCGCAGCCGTACAGCAGAGCTTTGGGCCCCGCTAGCTCCGGGCGGTGGGCGAAGTTTGTGTCCTGCACCTTCATGACCTCCCTGGCCGCCTCGCGGGACGAGACGACGACGAGGCCGACCTGCCCCATCTGCAGGTGCATCACCGGGCCGTGCTCGCGGCCGAGGCGAGTGACGGCGTGGTGCGGGAGCTCGCCGGTGGCCAGGTGGTGAATGCTGCCGATCAGCGGGAGCTTGGACGGGCCCGGCGGGAGAGGCGCCTCGCCGGCTCTTGTGCTGGCCGACGTGGAGCCAGCATTCTGGATCATCAAGACTATTGCTCGCATTATGCACACTACTGCTACAACGAGCGAGATTAACGGTAACATTTCCATGTTCGATCGTTGTACGTGCCAGATTACATGCTAGGGCTGCAACATTTATACTGATCTGATCGACCATGCTCCATGCATGTAAATGTCTAAGCTCAGACTGCATGCATGCCGTGTAGACTCGTCATGCATGGTTGGAAAAAGCACGTATCATTTGTTCCCGGAGGTTTCTTCATGCTTTTTTTGGTCTGCATGCACAAGCGAGGTCACCGTTGTCCGTCGCGTACGTTTTAGACGGCTTTGAATTGAATTATAGCTCCTTTTTTCGTGAGAATTGAATTATAGCTGTTAACCATGCAATTAGGGGCTGCCGTTGACGGCATCATCAACGTTGGCTGCAGACCGGCCACCGCATCCGTCCATAAACCGGGGACTAATCCGGAGAGCCACTGGTGTGAGAGCTGGTCACACAACCGTTAACGCAAATGTCCGCCCCTATTAACATTAGTAGAATGCCCGTGCGTTGTCACAGGCATTTCATTTTTGTTTTATTGCATATATATACATGTATTGTTGCATAAAACTCTATGAAATTTTGGTCCCTTCAAACATCGCCTCGACACCCTTTTAATGGATTACTTTTGTCCATCTCCATCCCTCTCATCTCCAAAACTAAAAATATTTAAAAATACGTGCAAGATATATACGAAGAACAACAATTATTTGTATGCATCTCTTCCCATTTTGTAAAACTCAACAAGTTTTCAGTCTAGTCCATCATAAAGCTTTGTCAAGCGACATTTTCAAAGCATCATCCGAAGGCATGAGGTTTTATCTCTGATCTAAAGTGAACAATAAATATATATTAAAAAAGGTCCATATACAATTGGTCGTATGCTAAATGCAAGCATGTGCTCATTTTTAGTCAGGAGTGAGTGGCATTATGCTTTTTAGTAAAGTGAGTCGCATCTGAATCCTTGTTAAAAATGACTTGTTGGGTTGGTGATATTTTCCACTAATTAAAAAAAAGAATATGACATTTCTCTCATAGCAAAGAGGTGATTTTCCCTATAAAAAAGAAAACATCCAATCCTTTTCTTCTTATCTTAAAAAGCAATTCACTCTCTCACTCTATCACCACACCGCACAACACTCACACTCACTTCTCATTCCCCCGGCCTGTTCTCCTCGCCATGGCGTCGCCGCGGCCACTGTTGTCTTCCCTTGATACCACGACATCCGGCATGTACGTTCCTCTCACCATAGTCTCCCCATCCCCCCAGTGTCGCCCGCCCCCTCCTATGTATCCAAAGCCGGTTCCCGATGCCAAGAAATGCACACCATCACAGCAGAGGGCGGTCATTACATTTTGTTTTTGCATCCATGGTATACGCAATGATATATATCATGTGATGCTTTCGCCTCTTTTTCTGTTTCCTTGTATCAATATTGCAAGGCTGTTTTTAGTTTTCAATAAAATTGTTGTCATTTTTTGTTGATTGCTAATATCTTACTTAGAAGGATGCATTTCAGCCTCAAGATAGCTAATATCTTATTTAGAAGGATGCTTGCATTTCTTGCTTACTGATAGACAAAGCATCGGTCGGCGCAGGTGTGGGGTCCAATGGATCCATGGTGCTTCCCTCGGCGTGAGCCCTTCGACATGGACGACCACAATGGCGGAAAGGATGACGAGGCCAACGGAGTTGAGTCCTACGGAGCAAGATCGACCTCTAGTTACAGAGAAAAACATGTATAGTAAATAGACACGAAAAGGATATGTCAGGTTATCCAAAAATAAGATAAAAGGTTGCATGGAGCAGCTAAACCATGCAATTTCTGTTCATGAAGAAGAAATCAACTCTTCGGACAAGCAATTTGGACCATGAACCAGCATATCAGTTCATTGTAGAGCATGAACTCCAAAACCAAGTATGAAGACACTTCAACATGATTCCAGGTGCTAATCAAACCAGATACATGGAAATAGATAAAGTTCACTTTCCCTTGAGTTGAACATTTCTTGCAAATTCTTAGATAGAAACACTAATCAGGATGTAGATTTCAATCAACGGAAATCATAAACCAGAAAGTACATTTTCTTAACCAGCAGAATATCAATCTACAAATTACTATTTGTGGTTGATGGGATATCGTTCCACAAGTTAAAATTCATTCGAAATCCAGAACCAACACTACAAGCACAACATTAAGTTTATGGGTTCAAAACAGCAGGTACATCAAAAAGTATGTACAAATGGCCTTAACTTCAAAGAAGAGATTAAGATGCATGCCGCAGTATCTAAGTTCCAGCAAGTGTGTGCAAACACTATCATAATTAAGTTCATTTCATTTTTTAGAAATGACAGCAGTAGAGACTCCCACTGTTAAATTAGGTTACAGAAAATTAATTTTATTTCTCTTATCAAGGAAAAGAAATCAACAAGCTAATTAATAGGGCAAGGGAACTTAAATTATTTCAAAGGCACTTATTTGCTTCAGATGACATCTGTTACTGCAAAATTATTGGCCAGGGAAGTGAGAGGAACAACTCTAACAACACAAGATCCACGGAGGCTCGGGAAGTGAGAGAGTAGGGGCGCCAGCAGCGCGCAATCCATGGCGATTTGGGGAGGGAGAGAAGGAGCAGTGTGGATGTGACTGGTTGCCACCCCGCCCTTGCAGGGCGTGGAAATAATTCAGTGAAGGGGAAGGGGAAGCTACCAAGTCCCTTTTTAGGGGTAGAAGATATGCAAATAATTCAGCAAAAAATACAATCCTACGTACAGCTTTGTTAATATCCTCATAGTAGGGGGGTGGGGGTTAGGATTGGTTCAGGCATACCTTGGCTAATCATGCAACTTTTATCCATGAACCAAAGTTCCTGCCCGTGTAAGTTTAACATACTTGCAAGCTCCTCCTATAGGAGTTATTAGTACAATAAGCGAGCAGTATTATTGTTGTGGTAATTTTAAATGAACCTGGGGAAAACTGACAAAGCATGTTCGTTCACGTAATATGAGGGTTATGACAGGATTCAAGAAGCCTAATCATACAGCTGAAATGCTCTTTCAATGTTGTTGGTCCCATGAACCATGAAAAAAATCCATCTACGGATTTTTTTTTCATGCTAGAACCACATGGTTCATTAGACTGGGTATATGATATGTAGTGTGCAGAGTGGATATATGATATGTAGTACACGGGGTGGGTGTATATGATATTTAACAGCGGTCTGCATAGTATACTACATATCATATACCAAACATCCAGATCTCTGTCAGATATGTCTGATATAGAACTACGAAAATATGTGCCCACGTTGCAACCCAGGATTGGCCAAATATTTCATAAAAGCACATCAACATTTTTTACAGTTGACAATCCAGCTGACAATCCCCCGGCCAAGCCTCCCACACTCACACTTCTAACACGTAACCATGCAATTATGCTAACATGATATCATGATTCCTGTAGTGTTTAGAAATTATAAGTGAAAGGCACATCTTAATTCTCCTTCTCTGGCTCCCTTCTCCTTGGTTCATTTTTTCCCTTGAGCTCCTCATTAAATTTCGGCAACAAGGTAGATTTTAAGGCATGAGCAAGCAAGTAAAATTTAGTATCTTGACAAAGTTTGAGTAGAAATCTTATTTTAGTACAAGGGGATATTTTAGTAGCTTCAGAACAAATTCACAAGAAGGAATTTTTGTTGCTTCATAGAAGTTTTAGTATGAATACGAAATAGAAGTAGTTGTCCAGATTCTTGAACGATAAGCAGCCATTCTTGAGAGCTAAATAAACTATGTCATCAGCGTAACATTGTTACCTGCAAAGTAACCAGCAACGACATCATTGTTAATCCTAGTATTACGGATGGAACACATAAATCCGGGGAACCACACCGTCCGACGCCAGCGAGGGACGCAGTGGGGCGCAGATGCCGGGGTTCGACGACGACGAAGGATGGCGCCACGAGACCGCAGCGAGTCCGACATCCGCCCTTCCGGCCACTCCCCAAGCTCGGGTCGGGCCCCACTGCCGCGTCGGCCGGCCTCTCGGCGCACAGCCGGCGACTGTGGGGAAGGTGGTGCGCGGCGGGCGCTAGGCCGCACCGGCAAGGGAAGGGGAAGGGGGAGAGGCAAGGACGGCGGGAGCGACAGCACCAATTCTGGCACGGCAACCTCCGCGAGCCGGTCACCAAACCTGCGAGCCCGACGATGCCGGCCAGCTGCCACAGCCGCGGCCTCGGCCATGTCCTCCTCGGCCGCCCAGTCAGCCCAGCAAGACCGACCCGGGGAAGCCGCAGCGGGAGGGATGGCGGGAAGAGGGGACGCCGGGAGGGGGAGGCGCGGCGAGCGGGGGGAGTGAGGGCGAGACGGGAGGGCGGCGCCGACCAGGGAGCACGGCGAGGACGGGCCCTCCCCAGCAGCGGGCGCGGGTGCCGCCGCGGTCGCCCTCAGGATCGCCAGCTCAGCCGGCCACCAGTAAATGTGTTTCAAAATAGGTGTTTGACCCCAACACTACTCTGTAGTCTGTACCACCTCCATTTCAAAATAAGAGGTGTAATTCTATTGCCCAAAGACATGATTTGATGAAGGTTTAGTCCAATAAAATGCAGTTTATGTTACAGAAAACAAACATCATTAGATTTCTATTCCAAAGCCTTTTCATACGATTATGATTTTGAAACCGTTAACCAAATATTCTATGAGAGATTTATGGTCAAAGAATGAATGTAGACATCAAAGTAGGTCTTACATTTAACAACAGAGAGAGTATCCTTGCACATTAACAACTTATTAAAAATCCAAGTCTATTGCGTACCTTTCCTTGTGGAATTATTTGGCACAAAGTCAACATAGGGGTTCAGGTGAGGAGCCCAGACACACGTATCAAATTAATTGTGTGGCAGTGTACATGGCACAATTAATTTGTTGTTAACGAGCAAAACACTAGTAGAAAAAAGGGCTTTGGTCCAGGCCGGGTTAGCTCATTAGTCCCGGTTCAGTCATGAACCGGGACTAATGTGAGCATTGGTCCCGGTTCATGCGGCAAAGGCATTAGTCCCGGTTCAAATGGGACCTTTAGTCCCGGTTGGTGCCACGAACCGATACTAATGGGTGCGATGCCCATTAGTACCGGGTATGAGGCATTAGTACCGGTTCGTGGCACGAACCGGTACTAAAGGTCCCATTTTCAAACAGTACTTCACGGATCGCCTTTTCAGTTTTGCAAAAGCAAAAGAAAATGATAAAAACTTCAAAAATTAAAATCCTTCGAGATGTAGTTATGTTACTACATCTACTAGTTAAGAAAATTTAAAAACTTAAATGTGAACATGTTTTGCAAAAAGTGTAGGGAAAATGTAAAACGGCTATAACTTTTGCATACTATGTGAGAAAAAACTTATAATATATCAAAATGTTCAGCACGAAAATCCGCATCCGATTTTGACAGTACAGCCTGTTTGCAAATTTTTAGAATCCTCAAATTCTAAAAGGAAAAAAAGTTATGCTCAAATTTTAGTTTTTTAATTTTTTTTTATTTTTGTTAAATCTGGTCAAACTATGGTCAAACTACTTATTCAAGAAGTATTAGTGTTACTAAATAATTATTCAAGAATATTAGTGTTACTAAATAATTTTTTCAGTTTTTTTAAATTTTGGTCAAATCTGGTCAAACTGTGGTCAAACAATGGTCAAACTACTTATTCAAGAAATATTAGTGTTACTAAATAATTATTTCAGTGTTTTTGAATTTTGGTCAAATCTGGTCAAACTGTGGTCAAATTATGGTCAAACTACTTATTCAAGAAATATTAGTGTTACTAAATAATTATTGTTTTTTAGAACAATAATTTCAAACTCAAACAGTGAAATGTGTGACTTCATGCTCAAACTAAATTCCTGAGGGTTAATAGGATTAACATCTTACTATTGTCAGGAAAATAACAAGTGCAGACTTGGAAACGAGGGAGAATAGAACCCGGAAGTTAAGCGTGCTCAGGCTGGAGTAGTGAGATGGGTGACCGTCCGGGAAGTTAGATGATTTGGAACGATGAGGGTGATTAGAGATTAGAGGTTAGAATAATCCGAAAATTTGAAAATAAAAAAATTTCAAAAAGAAAATTCAAAAAAAAAAATTAAAAAGAAAATTTTCAAAAAAAATCATAAAATTTCCTTTAGTACCGGTTGGTGTTCCAGGCAGCGGCCACGTGGACGGCCTTTAGTCCCGGTTCGTGTAAGAACCGGGACTAAAGGGGGAGGCTTTAGTAACGATTTTTAGTCCTGTTCGAACCGGACTAAAGGCCCTTATGAACCGGGACAAATACCCTTTTTTCTACTAGTGAAGCACTGCTGCTGACCTGTCAAGTGATCTGAATTCACCGGTTTCATCACTTCAAGGAAGTAAACTAAACGTTGTATAACCGTCACCAAAAATGAAGTCAAGCGGTGTATAATGTCAGGGTGAAACTGGAGTTGGGAAATAGTTGCAAAGCCAAAATGGAGCCTTTCTACATAAAAGGTACTAAATAAGAAAATGGCCCAGTTTGATAGCTTTCTATTTCATCATTTATTGTATGTTTTCTTTAAAATTGTGTTCTCTCCTGTGATGCATGAAATTTAATTTGTAGGTGGTGGACTCCAGGACAAGTGGTATAATGCAATATGGTATAATAAAGTGCAGAAAGTTACTCCAGTGTAGATAGCCAATAGGGAAATGCCGGTATCCGACCCGGCTTCATCAGAGTTAACTGTCTGGACTGATGGTAACCTCGTTCTTCTCAACAAGTCTAGGTCCATAGTCTGGTCCAGCAACAACCCACCCACCATTGGAGCCTCCGACACCACGATTGTCGTTGTACTCCTCAACACTGGTAATCTAGTTCTTGCATATGCAACCAACATGTCTAATATGTTATGGCAAAGATTCCATCACCCCACAGATACCCAACTTCCTGGCATGAAGTTTGGGATAAACAAGCTCACTGGTGTGAGTGACCGCCTGGTCTCATGGAAAAACTATATGGGCCCATCTCCAGGCCTCTTCTCACTCACGATGGACCCGAGCATAGAAGCACAATACTTGTTCATATGGAACAACTCCCGACCTTATTACACCCCTGGGAAGTTCAACCCCAAAACGGGCGCATTTAGTGGCATACCAACGATGATGGTGATGACGAAGCCAAACTCGATATACTCATATGAGTATGTCGAAAATGATAAGGAGCAGTACTTCTTGCTCACAGTCAAAGACGACAACCTCTTCCTCCACATTGTGATTGACCCATCTGGCCAGGAGAAGGGGATGGTATGGTTGGAGGATAAGCAAGACTGGATGCTATACTTTCTGGAGCCCAGTCCAAAGTGCTCCGTCTATTCCAAGTGCGGGGCTTTTAGTTGGTGCGCCGAAGACATTGTCCCAATGTGTAGCTGTCTTAGGGGCTTCGGCGCGCATAACCCTATTGAATGGAGCTCAGGAGATACACGGGAGGTTGCACCAGGAATGTGGCATTGCCGTGCAGCTTCAATGGCGGAGGCCCGATGCCATCAATGAATAGATATGAGGAGGATAGATTCTATGTGACCAATAATGTGAGGTTACCTGATGAGCCACAATTTTTGCAAGCAGCAAGCATAAGTGAGTGTAAGGTAGCCTGCCTTAACAATTGTTCTTGCTTGGCTTATTCTTACAAAAACACCTGCTCTTTGTGGTACACTGATTTGATGAACCTACAAGAAAATCTTGATAACCTAGGGGATAGTATATTCATTCGACTTCCCGCTTGTGAAGTACCACACACCAAATTTTCCCGAGGGAGAACCGCAGGGGTTATTATTGGAATCTCTACACTCGGTGTATGCCTTGTGGTTGTTTTATATCTTCTTCATAGGAGAAAAAGGATAAAGGGTTTACATCACATTGATATGAATATTGCCGCCTTTAGGTACAAAGATATGCAACTGATAACCAAGAACTTTTCAGAGAAGCTAGGATCTGGATCCTTCGGCTCTGTATTCAAAGAAGTCCTTCAAGATGGCACAGTTGTGGCGATTAAGAATCTTGAAGGTGTTCGTCAAGGAGGGAAGCACTTCCGGGAAGAGATGACCACACTTGGAACTATTCACCATGTAAATTTGATACGACTGCTTGGGTTTTGCTCAGAGGGAGAGCATCGGATGTTGGTTTGTGAGTACATGCCACATAGCTCACTAGATCAATACTTATTTACGTATATTTTTGGTGGCGTTCTCCCTTGGAACACAAGATACCAAATAGCCATCGGCATTGCCAAAGGTCTAACTTACATACATGACAAGTGCATGAATTGCATCATCCATTATGATATCAAGCCCGAAAACATATTATTGGATGCATCATTTTCCCCAAAAGTTGCGGATTTTGGACTAGCGAAGTTGCTAGGATGGGACTTCAGCAGGGTCATCACGACAATGCGAGGAACCATTGGGTATTTGGCACCCGAATGGATAAGTGGTACCGCCATCACCGCGAAAGCTGACGTGTTCAGCTACGGAATGATGCTCTTTGAGGTCATCGCAATGAAAAGAAATGTGGAGCATGGGAAGCGATGCGCAGACAAGTTCTTTCCGATACTAGTTCCAACGAAGATTCAAGAAGGAGATGTGCATGAATTGTTGGATGCTGACTTGAGAAGAGATGTCAACTTGGAGGAGCTCGACAGGGCTTGCATGGTTGCTTGTTGGTGTGTCCAACAAGATGAGCGCTCTAGGCCGACCATGGGAGTAATTGTACAGATATTGGAAGGCCTCGCGGAGGTTATTATGCCGCCAGTTCCATGATATCTTCAGGTTCTAGCTGAATCGGCGGATGAATCAATGCTCTCATCAACCGAATAATCAGTCAAAAACTAGTATTGTGTATTTTGTTTATTAGGAATTCATATGCATGTATGTGTTTCCTATGCACATGTATAAATGTTTTCCATAAAGAACAGTTCAATATGTACTTATATTTGTGCTTTTACTCGAGTACTTGAGGTTGTAAGCTCACACATGTTTTTAGTTGAGCTAAACTTATTTGAAGCATTCGACCTTGCAAAAGTTGTTGTCATTGACAATATATTTCAAATGTGTAGTTCGTTGAACTTTTAATATAATGTGTTGTCATCTTTGTGTGTGTTAATTTAAAGCTAGGCTAAAACACATCTCATCTATCTATATATGAGAATGTTCATGAGACTCACAATGAATTGGATCATTACTCAAGTTCGCGATGGCAAAATCCTCTCTCGTCATTGTGCCAAGCTACCTAGCAGTGCTCCGTAAACACAACTGCATATACATGAAGCACAAATAATTCATGAATAGTTCATATGGTTTGTGGCAGCAGCGCCGCGAAGAACGCATCTCTCTCTCTCTCTCTCTCTCTCTCTCTCTCTCTCTCTCTCTCTCTCTCTCTCTCTCTCTCTCTCTCTCTCTCTCTCTCTCTCTCTCCCTGGGCTATGTGTTGTGTGGTTGGACGAATTAAAAACTGACAGCATGGGGGCCAGAGGTTGTCGCTCCACGGGCGACAGGAGAAGAGAAGGGTCGAGCATGAAGCAGAAAATTGAGCGCTACCGGTACCTACCCAACCAGTCAATGACACCTCGCATTTGTATATAAATGTTTTGTAAGATTTTCCTTAGTTAAGAAAGATAGGTATTTCAGCAGTTGGCCCACCACCGTGTAACTTTACATGCAGGAGCACATACTCATTCTCTCTTTTCTCCCAAACAATAAACCTTTCTTTTCGCTTTACTAATTTAAAACATCCATATCTTTTAAATCATATATTTGTTTTTAATTTTTTTATTTGAACTTCTTATGCTAAAACCTTTAAATGAGACCAATCTTCGATATTTTAGAACCACGATTAAATTTGAACATATATTCACATTTTGAAATAATTTGTTTCACACTGATGCGGTACAATTTCACTTTCTGTAGTTACTATTTGACCAAACATACATTTCAATTTCACTGGCTTGTTTCAAAAAACTAACATCTATTTCAATTGCATATTTCTAAAATAACCCATTTCACTCTTTTGAAATAAGTTGTTTCACATTTTTAAATAATCAGTTTCACACTGATACATTAAAATTTTACTTTCTTTGGTTAACATTTCACAGTTTAGAAGCTACATTCCACTTTTCAATGGCTTATTTCACAGAAATTATATATTTTAATTGCACATTTCTCACATAATCTATTTCACTCTTTTTAAATAAATTGTTTGACATTTTCAAATAATCAGTGGCACATTGATACATTACAATTTTACTCTTTGTGGTTACTATTTCACAGTTTAGAATGGTTATTTCACTTTTCACTGTCTTGTTTCAAAAAGGAATATTTCCTTTGCACATTTCTCAAAGATCCTATTTCACTCTTTTAAAATAAATTATTTCACATTTTAAATAATTAGTCTCACATTGATACATTATAAATTCACTTTTGTGGTACTATTTCACAATTCAGAACCTAAGTTTCACATTGATACACTATAAGTTCACTTTTGTGGTTACTATTTCACAAAAAAAACATCTATTTCAAGTGAAATTGGTTTTTTCCACATACAAAATGTGAAACATTGAAATTTAAATCTGTTCAAAATGTATCCAAAATTGGTCTAGTTTTAAAGGCCTTGCCGCCATCAAATATATAAATCATTTGAAAAATGAACTTATGGTTTAAAAGATATGAATGTCTTTAATTGGCTAAGATGAAATAAAGTCCATGGATTTATTTGGAAGAGAGAGAGAGAGAGAGAGAAGAGACATATGCATGTGTGTCCTTGTCTCACAAAAACTAGACCGACAAAAGTAGTATTATGGATGCTTAAGTGGGATCCACTATATGTATTTGGTCCGGTTTAATTTCTTTTACAGCAGAATAATGAGAATAAAATAGTGATACCGCAGAGATCTTGATGCACATGTGAATGGTGGATGCATTACTGGTAGGTAAGAGCATCTCTAGTAGATCCCGCAAAAGGCAGGCTCACAAAACTCGTTTTAAGAGCGCCCGCAAAACTTTTTTACGGTACCGTGAGCGCTCTGGCTGAACATATCCCAGAAACCAGTCCCACAAATGTTTTGTTGGATGTGTTTACGGGATCTGTTCCACGCCGAAAGGCTTGCGACACCGCAAATAAAATCACGGAATAAATATTGACAAGTTCATCATCGCTAGTTCATATTTAGTTCATCATATATATATATATATATATATATATATATATATATATATATATATATATATATATATATATATATATATATATATATATATATATATCCGCTCATCATATATATCAGAATAACTATTCTGCACACCACTTCGGCACTGCACGCTCAACAGAAGTGAACTTCTCGTCGAAAAAACTACACGCGTTATTTTTTCGGTACTGTTTTCGCTCTAATTTTTTAACCGTTTATCGGAATGAGGCGTGTAATATACCGTTGAAAAGCTACGGATTAGGCGCAACTTCGACATGTTCAATACTTTTCGAGATTCCACACAGTTTAAGAGCAGTTTTGAAATTGGCGCGTCCCGTGGCGAGTGACAGCGAGCGTTTTTTGGCGATTTCTTCTAAACCGCTTGTCAGAATGAAGCAAACGATACGCCGTTGGATAGATATCGTCGAGGCGCATCTTTTTCATATATAAATGTTTCTCTAATTCGTCACGGTTTAAGAGCAGCTTCAAATTTACTAAATCGCGGAACTGTTTTTCAAATTTTTTGAAATTTTCGGTACTGTTTTCGCTCCAGTTTTTGAACCGTTTGTCGAAACGAGGCGTGTGATATGCCGTTGGAAAGCTATGGACAAGGCGCAACTTTCATATGTTGAAATGGTTTCGAGATTCCTTACGGTTTTTAGTTAATTTTGAAAATCATGCGGCTGACTTTGAGAGGCAGCGGCTGTTTTTTCGTGAAATTTTATGAACGGCTGGTTGGAATAATTCAAATCATACGCCGTTGGAAAGATATCGACGAGACGCAACTTTTTCATGTAGAACACTCTCTCTAATTCCTTACGGTTTAAGAGCAGTTTCGATTTTACCGAAAAGCGGACACTCTGTTTTTCGCGACACCCAAATGGACGTGGGTACTTCATCTGACTGAAACCGCACTGCAACGGACGAAAAACCGCACTGCATTACACGGGTAAGAGAACTGCATGGTTTCTTTTATTCAAACGTGATTTTTTTCAAGAACGGGAAAATAGAGTGCACTTCAAATCGGGTGTAAATGAACCACAACACTATCAAGAAGTGAACCGCATTACTTGTTTTCGCTTCCGTAACAATTTTTTTTCACTTACGGGATGAACAACATCATACAGCCGACCGCACTGCATCGGATGGGCAAGCGAGCTGCATAATTTGTTTTGTCGGACGTTTTTTTTCTCATACGCAAGTGAACAGCATCACTCTCAAAAGTGAACGACATTCGAAGACCGAAGGCACCGCAAATGTTGATGTAGTCGACTGAATTTTGAGACACACGAAAACATTTTTGTGACACTCGGTTTTTTGCACTTCACGTCGGGTTTAAGTGAACCGCCACACCACCGAAAATGAACCTCATTATTTTCTTTGTTGTTTCCATGAAAAGCATAAAAAGAATTAGATACATTTTTTCCAAATGAAGTATACTGCATAGTCCTTCAAAGTGGACCTTTTTTTAGATCCGGGTGTACTACATTTCCCTTTTTCTTACCGCTCGGTTGAAAAACAAAACCACCACATGATAGTATTTTTTGCAAACTCCATGCATTTTTTAAGTGAAAACAAAATGAATCTTGTAACAATTTCATATTGTTTTGGTCCCTGACATTTTTCATAGGAAAAGTCTAAAAAATGCATTTTTTTCTGAACGCCACACATACGCCAGGCAAACTGCAAGCTATGCACGGAAGTACTGCATAGTCAACGCCACAAACGTCAAACTCCTAGCACACTGAACTTCACAGCACACTGTAGTTAACACTTTGCCCAAATCAAAAAGAAAAAAAATGCACAAAATCATTTTTGGGCAGTATAACAACACAACGCTGATGACCTCCGGGTGAATGCCAAAGTGAATGCCAAAAAAAGTATGCACATGTCGAATGTACGCACACCAAAGTGACCTGCGAAACAACACTAGCGAGCTGCACTTGTCAAAGTTTTTTTAGAAGTGAATCACATACACATACATCAGGTACAATGGTACAGTGAAACGCAACTGAAACTAGTGAGCTCTGGACTCCGTGAGCTCTAAGCGAGTGGACTGCATACCCACAGCCCGCGGAATACAGCCGCGCTGCAAAACTTCTATCGCCGAGCGGCACGACAAGCGTTTACAGAACTGCAGAGGAGGGAATCAGGCAACAGAGCAGCAGAGAGGGGAGGGACTTCCACCTTCGCCGCCGGAGCACATCCGAGGAGCCCCGAATTCGTCCCTAGCCGTGCACTAAAGATTTCAGCCGCAAAAACAAAAACAAAGTGAACGGCAAAACGATCCTCGCTGTGCTCACTTTTTTTCCTGTTCGTCAGTGGGGAGAACCTAGGATCCGCCATTGAACGAGGAAGAGGGAGTACAGAGAGAGGGGAACCACCTGCACCCGCCCTGGATCGGCATCAAGGTGGAGAAACCACCGACGAACTGCACGCGCGAGGGAACCGCGCTGCAGTACCGGGGCGACCTAACCACGTCGGGAAGCAGGGGCGAACTGCACCTGCGTGGGCCGCCGCGAGCTAGACGGAGGAGAAGCTAGGTGGTGGGAGGCCGGTGCGCCGGGGAGCAGCTCCTGGTTGGGGTCGAAACCGGGGTCTCGTCGATGAGCAGCACCACAAGCGCCACCGAACTACAGAGAGGTGGGGCTCAATCCATCGCCGGGCAGTGCACAGCGGCACGGGGACGGATCCGCCGAGATTGATGGGGAGGAAGGGGCAGTGGGGCTTGGTGGTGGCCGGCGGTGGGGCGTCGCGCGGGCCAGCAGCGGCCTGGATCCGGCGGCTCGGAGCGGGGAAGGCAGCGGGAAGGGGCGCGCCAGCGACATCCCGTGTGGGGAAGAAGGTACGAGGAGGTTGGGGCCATCTGGTCAGCGTGGCGCGGGGCGGGGCGCTCCGTCCAGAAAGACGTTGCCGGGCAGGGAGGGGCGCGCCGGCGAAGGTGGGGCGGTTGGGTGGAGCACCGGCGGTGGTAGCTGGCCAACCTGGGGGTGCGGTGGTGGGTTTGTGGATCGGAGCTGGTGCGTGGGAGGAGGAAGGTGGAGGGGGTCGGGGAGGAGTGGGGAGGTGGGCCGGTGGGGTGGGTTCTTTTTGTTTTTGTGGGGTTCAGTGGTGTGACTCTTGGCCAAGTATCATATCATATATATATATATATATATATATATATATATATATATATATATATAGAGAGAGAGAGAGAGAGAGAGAGAGAGAGAGAGAGAGAGAGAGAGAGAGAGAGAGAGAGAGAGAGAGAGAGAGAGAGAGAGAGAGAGAGAGAGAGAGAGAGAGAGAGAGAGAGAGAGAGAGAGAGAGAGAGAGAGAGAGAGAGAGAGAGAGCAATGAAGCAGCATCCTCATTGTTGCGAAGAACGTCGCCACCAACACCGTCCCTAGCACTTCCATCGCCATCATCCACATTGACCGGAGAGTGAGCACCACCATCTTCACGAACTAGGACCGGAGAGTGAGCACCACCATCTTCACGAACTTAGACCAGAGAGTGAGCACCAGCATCTTCACGAACTAGGACCGGAGAGTGAGCACCACCATCTTCACGAACTTAGACCGGAGAATGAGCAGAGCACAAGCATCTTCACGAACCTGGACAGGGAAATGAGCACCGCCACCACCACCATTCAGATGGCTTGCCGAAGCACCATCACCCATGCCAAAGCTGCCACCACCACCACCACCACCATTCACATGGCTTGCGGAAGCACCACCATCCATGTTGAAGCCACCGCCACCATCACCACCACCCATGCTAAAGCCACCACCACTGAAGCATAGATCAAACAAGTGTTCCGGACTGCCGAAGATCAAACAAGTGGTCCGAATAGTTGAAGCATATATCACTGGAGCAAACCAAGCAAAAGAAGGAATTTAAACCTCCAGGTTGTTTCATCGAACATGTTGTAAGCGTGGCCGGCGCTTCGCCGTGAATGTGGATGTCGTGGTCAGCCGGACGCGGAGGAGGAGCCCGGCCCCTTGTCACGATCGCCTTCTTCCTCGGTTTCGCCCTCGCACCGGCTGGGTCGGTGGAGGGGTTCTTCTTCCTCCCGCGCACGGCCTTGGCGGGTGGAATGGGAGCGGGGCCGAAGGTCGGCGGTGCGGTGCCGGCTATGCAGTCTTGGACGAGGTGGTTCCCCTGCCTCTTCCTCTTGATGCCGGCGTCGGAAGGAGTTGGGGTCGTGGGAGGCGCGGGCCGACGGAGCGGCGGCGGTGGAGGCGGCGGCGACGCATGGTACAGGGCACCCGGGGGCGGCGGGTACTCCATCCTACCGAATTCCAGCGCCGTGAGGCCGGACAGCGAGGTCGGAGGTGGGATTGTAGGCGGCGGCAGCGGCCCGGGAGCCGGGAACTGAAGCCGGCAGAAATGCGTTCACGCCAAAGAAATGGGGAGCCAGCAAAATCGGGTGAAATTCCATAGATATGGAGGAAATTGGCTCTCAGATTCAGGATCTCACAAGAAAAATTTCGGGACGGCAGATTTTAATGATCTATTCAAGCGGCGGTTATTTTGCCGGATGGCCCGGATTACGGCATCTGGTAGAGATGCTCTTATGCTCAAAATGACATTTTGGTGTCGAGCGATCGAGCCTGTTGCCCGAAGCATGCAGTGGAAGTGGATTTGGATAACGCAAGAGCCGAGATCGCGACCTCCTTGGTCTGGATCTGATGACCGATCGCGAGCACTATGTAGTTGCGACTGCCGGTTGGCTGCCACATCCTTGATAAGGCCAGAACTCCCAAGCACCAGATCGGCAGCCCGGCGGCACCACACATGGGGCATGGCCAGGGATGGTGACGAGCTCGAGTGACAAGCCACTAGCCACGCCCGTAGGAAGACAGAGAACCTCGGCAATAACACGCTGCCCGGGGCGACCAGACGTTCCCGAGTACCTTGCTCTGTGACGAGGACGAGAAAGTCTTCCGGCGAGAAGGCACGGATCGGGCGATCGGCGGATGGACGGATGCTTGCAAACTCGGTGTGGATTGCTGCAGCCACCTCACCCGGATAGACCTCAGGTCCGGTGCCCGTGATGGTGACCACGACCGCACCGCGCTTAAGCTCGTTCCCCATTTGCAGTAGCTCGTCGGAGGACTCGAGGAAGCGGCCACCAATCGACGTATCGGGATCACGCCGCTCAGCAGCAGTAGCCGCCGTCGCCTTGACTGGTGCGCTGAATGACGGTCGGTGAATCGAGCTCTTCGCCGATCCCTCACACACATCAGGACTACAAGAGCGCTAGCTGCAACCGCACGGTGCCCGGCGGCGGGAGACGGGGACGGAGGAGCGTGGGCGCCCTCCGCGACAAGTTGGCCGACCCATCGTCACACGACGGGGCCGAAGTCAATGTCTAGCTGCGCGGGCATTTCACGCCGCCAAAGCATCGCAGGAAGTGCATAGGATTCGGACAGCCGGTTGCGCGAGGAGCTGCTGCAGACGACGCTGCCTCCGTGCTCCGAGCCCGGCGAGATACACTAGTCGTCTACCATCCCTCGCCTGGCCCGCCAAGCGCGATGGTCCAGGAACGTCACGGCGCGCGGACGAGGGAGGGTTCCACTTCCACGCCGAGGGAGAGGACATCTCGGAGTGGGACAGCGGCACTCGGCTACGGGACGTTGGGAGAAAGACGAAGGTAGGAGAGAGGGAGAAGAGGTTTTTGGCTACGCCGGCGTCGGAGTGATGGCGAGGGCTCCAGGTGGACGCGGGTGCCGCGCGCGGAGGGGATCGACCGACCGCTCGATGTAGATGAGTTAGCCTAGAATGTTCAACGTTGTCGTGACTGGTAATCAACCTTCGTGGTCATCTGTTGAAATTTTGAGGAAGTATCCTTTATGTCTCTACTTGTGGGGGGGCCGACCCTGAATATCTGGAGGACCAACGCAACGTCGTATCGTCCCTTCCTTAATTTTTCTGAACCTCTATCCGATGACGCGTAGAGCTGGTAGTCTTACGTGCTTCTTCGCGGTAGTTTGTTCCCTTTTGGAGAAAAAGGCTTTCGCCCCGCTATATTGATATAGCAACCGCCCAATACAACAAAGAGTCCAATGCTAGGACAAACATCACAAGCATGCTCAAAAGAAACAAAAGAGAAAGAAAAGAGAAAATAAAGTCAACAGCGTCGGATCAACGAAAACGATGATAACCCAAAACCGTTGCGCCCACAAGAGATGTACCACCTCGCTCCAGGCACCTCGAACCTCCGCATACCAAGCAGCACCTTTAGGAAGGAACACGACGACGACGACGCTGCTGCCCGGACAAGTCCTAGGGTTTCCTCCGGTACGCGGAGAGGCGTGGGGAAGGGGAAGACCCGACGCCCTTCAGGAAGGAACGATGGCGCCCACAGGCGTCACCGCGTCGGTGCCGGCAAGCCGGTTCGGATTTCTCCCATCCGCTAAACACCCACAACCCCGAACGGTCTGACGCGCTCCACCAGACAAGCCACCCACGAACGTGCGCCACCATGATCTTGCCATCATCACCACCGCCTCACTGTGGTCATCGAAGCGAGACCGATGAGGACGAGAGGGAGCAGCCGGGAATGAGGAACGGTAGCGAGAGCAGCCACGCCGGAGGAGACAACCTCCACCGCCATCGGCGGTTACCGACCGGACGCGGCAAGGGGAGCGTACCAGGCCCGGCCGAGCCCAAAAGGGGCTTGTGAAGCACCCGTCGCCGAGCTGCAGTAGACGTGTCGCGGTCTCCATCACCCCCCGCACGAGCCGCACCACCACCGCCCTCGCCGGAGCCGCCGCAGGCGAGACCGAGTTAGGCCCGCCCAGACCCAGATGGAGCCCAAAAGGGCCCAGATCTGGGCCGGGCGGGCGCCAACACCATCCATCGCGCCAGCGCGCTGCCAAGTGGCTGCGCCGCGCCTCTAGGCCACCCAGAGTTGTGCCGCTAGGAGCTGCCATCGCTGCCGGAATCACCGTCGACCGAGGAGCACCGCCGCGGGACACCACCACCCGTGCCGTGGCACCGCGCATGGGATGGGCGGCCGCCGCCAACACCACACGGCAGGCCCGATGGCGCGCGGCGGGGCGGCGGGGAGGAGGGAACGGGAGGGGAGGCGCTGGGGAGATGGGCCCCAGTCGCCTCGCCGGGGAGGCGACGTGGGGCGGGTGGGAGGAGGAGTCGGGCGCCGTCGTGGTTCTAAGCCCCACAAGAGAATGCGGGGTAGGTATGGAGAGGCAAGATCCTAGCTATGGAGTAGTTGTATACACAAGAGATTTACGAGTTCAGCCCTTCTCGGAGGAAGTAACAGCCCTACGCCTCGGAGCCCCGAGGCGGTCGATCGGATTAATTGCATATGTGTTCTGAGGTGCGAACCCTTCTACTGTGGAGGGGTGGCTTATATAGAGTGCGCCAGACCCAGCCAGCCCACGAAAGTGAGGGTTTAAGGTACGTTAAGGCTAGGCGCATCGGTAACGCCTTACATAAAGTGTCATTAAGGTCATAAAGACTATTTAACTACTGACCGTTTGGATACCGAGTGGCTCTTGGACTCTTGGTGGTCGAGTGGATCTTCATAGTCGAGTGTCTTTGAACCAGTCGAGTGGGAGTCTACCAAGTCGATCGGAAGGCTGCTTCTCTTGTGAGTGTCCTTGTGGAAGGTACCTTTGGGCAGGTCTATGACCCTACCCGTGTACATGACTTCATCATTAGCCCCGAATGGATCGAGGTTTGAGTGAGGAAGGAGTTGATAATCTTTCCGACCTGTTCTTCGTGTTGTGAGTGCGTCTTACTCGATCAACGACCTTTTGGTGATGGCATCAACCTTTCTTTCATCGCTTTGATCCATTCTTCACATTTGTCGAGTGAACTTTGTGAACTCGAAGATTTCGGCGAAGGATCCGAGGAAATCTGTTATCTGACGAGTCGCTCTGCGGTTAGCGGATTTCACGGATCCGAATTTTGGGAAGCGCTTGCGGAGAAAACCGCGCACTCGGATGGGATAAGACGATGACGCCGATCCTCGTGCCGCCTTTTTTCGCCACGTATCGCGTCGCGCTACCGCTGAGGATCGTGACAGATTGCTGAGCCTACCGGTCATCACTCCGGAAGAGACCTCATATAAGGCGTTGGACCGGCATTTTGAACAGTCGCCCTCAGATTTCTCCTCTCTCGCCTCAAAAGCTTTCGCCACGCCTTCGTCCGCCCAGCCGCAACTCAGTTCCTTTTTCGCGGCGACCATGGTGAAGGACAAGACCGCCGCCTACCACGGTGAAGAAGACGGCGGCGAAGGCCAAGGGAGAGCGCCAATCGGCGGCTCCTCCTCGCGGTCCAAGCTGCCGCAGGCTGGGTCCAAGGAGATCGGATCCGGTCGACCATCACCGAAAAAGACCTCATCGATCCGCCAATGAAGGACTGATCCCCACGGTCGGCGAGGCTTCCAGCACGGAGTGGCAACCGCAGCCGAAGAGGGTGAGTGTGTCCTCTTGGCCACCCACGAGATAGGGGTTTTCGCTGCCGCCCAATCCTTTTTCCGGGGTTTCGAACTTTTTCGAGCGCAACTCCACCATTTCACCCCAACTCCATTGTGTATCCGGCTGCTTCGCTTTCGCTCTGAGAATTTCCTGGGTTGTCGACCGCATTGGGGTCTTTTCAAGCATATATTCACCTGTCGCTCTCAGACGGTGAAGAAAACGAGCCCGAATGACGAAAAGACCCAAGTAATCCAAATGTGTGGGGGACTCGGAGTCCAGATGAGGGGGAAGAGCGCTTTTCCAGCTATGACTCTCCCTGACTCGGTTAGAGGATGGCAGTCGACCTGGTTTTACTGCCAAGACCAGCCGACGCCGGGGCAGTCGACCGGGCTCCCTCCTTTCTCCATGAGTCGAGTGAACAAGCCGTCTTCCCTGAAGGTATTGCCAGAGGAAAAGGCTCAAGTGAAGCTTCTGATGGAGCGTGTAGTCCAGCTCATTCGCGAAGGGGTGACCGGCATGGATCTCCTGGAGGTTTTTCTGCGACGGTGTATCCAGCCACTCCAATACCGAGGTCATCCGATGTGGATGTACTCCGGTACGGATGATACCACTCGGGTCCATCCGGAGGAGGTTGACGACGCCATCTTTGAGAAGTGGATGACCGCCATCACAGAAATAAGGACAACCCTCGCGGAGCTAGGAGGATTCCACCACTCGACCAGAGTTACCAACCAGACAAGGTATCATTATTTATCTTCGACTGTGATTCTGCAGCATTCAATATTTTTTGATGTCAATTTTGTCGACTGACTGTCACCTTGTTTTGTTGTCTTCTAGGTCACCACCGAGATGTACTCGATGCCCAACGGGGCGCAGGAAGCAGCCGAAGAAGAAGAAGGAAGTGGAGGTGAGAGTCCGGAGGAATGGGAGTCCAACGGTGAAGAGGATGAGGAGGATGACGACTCTGATGATGAGGAGGAGGAGGAAGAAGAGGAGGAAGATGTCGACCCTCCTCGCTCAGAAGGAAGGTCCAAGGCGACGCACGACCCGATGGCCGGCGTGGTAAAGCTGTTGTGCCCACCGGTCAGTCGACGAAGCGACCTAGGACGACTTCTCTGCGGCCGATCGAGAAGCCGCCAAGCAACCTCGAGCGACGCCATCGAAGCGGCGAAGGCCCTGCCCAAGATGCGAATGGTCATCCCCACCATCTCCGAGTAACCAACAGAACCTTGTATTTCCTTTTTCAACATGAGTGAATTTTTAGTCCACTCGATGACTGATCAGCCGACTAATGAAATCTGCAGCGCCGCTACCTCTGAGACTTCCGCCAAGCACGATGACCAAGAAATGGAGGATGCGGCCACTTCCAATCTTGGTAAGATCTCTGAGATTTCACTTTTAACCGACCGGAGGTTCTCAGTCGATTGGACTTCAATGTTTATATCTGGACCTCTCTTGCAGTTCCGCCTCACGTCATTGATCTTCCTGATGATGACGAGGAAGCGCCATTGAGGAAGAGGAGGAACAAAAAAGTGCCTGCTGGCAAGGTTGCTCAGGTTGCGGCGACTCCTGAGACGTTGATTTCCGAGGGAGGCAATCCCACTCGGACTTCTATATCTTTTGTTGTACCACCGACGAGTGCCCGACCCACTTCGTCGACTGCTGATCCACTGTCTCTCTTTGCCACACACCACGTCCCGGAAGACCAAGTAAGTGCTGCTAAGGAGGCCATACGCCAGTGAGGATCATGATGGAGCAGGTGAAAGCGGCGCGAGAGGCAAGTCAGCGCCCTCGACGCCTTGATTCAGCTCTCCAGAGCAATGTCCAAGTAAGTCAGTCGTCGCTTGCTTTGTTAGGATATACTATCTGAAACTGCTTTCTTCTGGAAATTTCCATATCTGTACATCCAGTGGGTGTGTGTGTCGTTTGAACTTTTGTGGGGGCACGCTGAGTGCACCCACTGGGTGTAGTCCCCGAGACCATGGTCGACTGCGTGCGGTCGACTATGGTCTTTATGCTGTGATCTTCTTCACTCGACTTGGTCGGACCAAGTTGAATGGAATCAGAAACCGTGGGGCACGCTAAGTGCACCCACCGGTGTAGTCCCGAGACTATGGTCGATCGCGTGCGATTGATTATAGTCTAAAGAACTGTTTTTTTATCGGTGACACGACGACTAGCCATGTTTTTAGAATCATAGCCTTTTGCCTCTTTTGGTCGACTGATCGAACCAAATTGGTAAACTAGTGGGGGCACGCTGAGTGCACCCGCTGGGTGTAGTCCCCGAGACTACTGTCGAATGTTTTATTCGACCGTAGTCTTAGAAATGCTACTATATTTCCTTAGTCACTCGGAAGTGATCTGTTTTTTATGTCTTTTGTTGGTTGACTCTTCGTAGAAATCTTGCGAGCTTGTGGCTCGCTACACTGAGTTAGAGAAAAAACAGATTCAGCTCAACCTCGATTTGAAGCTTGCTAAGGAGAACTTGCAGAAGGCACAGGACGAAGCAAAAGGTATGGCTGGTGAGAATTTTTGACGGCTGCTTGTGTTTTTCTGCTCATTCTCAACTCTGTTCTCATTGTTGCTTTGCAGATAAACTGGAAGAAACTTTGAAGAAGAAGGACCTTGACCTTGCAGAGGCACAGAAGGCGGCTTTGGATAAAACAAAGCTCGCTGAAGAGAAGCTTGCCTCAGTCGACAAACTTGAAGATGAAAATGCCAAGCTGAAAGCCTCTCTTGACGCGGCTAACAAGGAAGTCAGTCGACTGAAGAACGACAAGAATATTCTGTCTCGACAAGGTTGGCCAGCTGGCGGGTGTTTAAATGACCTGGAGATTTATCTTGAGGGCTCGCCAAGAAGCTGTTTCTCATGCTTGAAGGTAATTCTCTTTTATCCAACTGTTTTGCTCTCATCGGCTCATCATCGATCTTCATTTTGAATCTGAGTTGTGTCTTCGAATTCGCCAAAACTTTGAAGAAGAAACCAGCCGAGTGGAAACCAGTTTGGACCCCATCAACTCTCCCGTGAAGGACGGCCGCTATGAATGTGCTCCGACCGAGTCTCGTGTCGCTAGCGCAGTGGATTATCTAGCTCGATTGAAAGTTGCGATGTCGCGGATCGACTCGACTCTCCGCCGAATGCACTCTCCGAATGATCTTGAATTTTGATGACTCGATGAATGAGATTCCAAGTCGAGTGCAAGAATGGAAGAAGTCGTCTGCCAGGTGTGGTGCCGACGTTGCCTTATCTTTGGTTCGTGTCCACTGCAAAGAAGCGCAAGAGGACAAGCTGGTGTCTCTCAAGGTTGCCAATACCAGGAAGCACGACTTGAGATCTTTCATGGAGACTTTCATCGCTGCGCTAACCGTATTGCCGACGAATCGACCTCGACCAGTTCGTTGCACCTTCCAAATCCCACGGAGGAGTAAAAACTTCTAAGTCCCACTTTAAATTTGCCTCGGAATGCCGAGTGGTTTCAGAATCGATAAACTTTAATGGGCTTAACGCTGAGCACCTTTGGATCCGTGGGGCGCTTATCCGAACTTGATTTTTCTTTTAACATGCTTTGCTTGCCTTCGAGAGAACTTTGTTCTTCATTTCGAAGATATTCCGCTGAAATTCCAATCGACTTGGGCTTCATCTATCTTGCGGTAGAGATGGAACACAGATCGCGATCGACCTTGTTGTCTTTACAGATTGGGACGGATCGCACGTTGTACTTGTGGCGGAGTTCAAGGAGGAGGTAACAATGACCTGCACCTCGTCGTCCTTGCGGATTGGGATGGACCGCACGTTGTACTTGTGGCGAAGCTCCGAGGGAGGAGGTAGCAGTCGACCTGCACCTCGTCGTCCTTGCGGATCGGGATGGACCGCACGTTGTACTTGTGGTGAAGCTCCGAGGGAGGAGGTAGCAGTCGACCTGCACCTCGTCGTAGGTAGGATTTCTATTACTTAGGCGAGCACTGGGCTGCAGCTAAGCCTCCGAGTGGGAGGTTTCCTCTCCACTCGGTAGGATTTTTATTACTTAGGCGAGCACTGGGCTGCAGCTAAGCCTCTGAGTGGGAGGTTTGCTCTCCACTCGGTAGGATTTCTATTACTTAGGCGAGCACTGGGCTGCAGCTAAGCCTCCGAGTGGGAGGTTTGCTCTCCACTCGGTAGGATTTTTATTACTTAGGCAAGCACTGGGCTGCAGCTAAGCCTCCGAGTGGGAGGTTTGCTCTCCACTCGGTAGGATTTCTATTACTTAGGCGAGCACTGGGCTGCAGCTAAGCCTCCGAGTGGGAGGTTTGCTCTCCATTCGGTAGGATTTTTATTACTTAGGCGAGCACTGGGCTGCAGCTAAGCCTCCGAGTGGGAGGTTTGCTCTCCACTCGGTAGGATTTTTATTACTTTGGATGTTTGAAGCGAATCCTTGGGCTGTTATAAGCCCCCGAGCGGGAGGCTGGCTCACCACTCGGCAGGGTTTGAATACTTAGGCGAGTACTTGGACTGCAGCTAAGCCTCAGAGCGGGAGGCTGGCTCGCCACTCGGTAGGATTTTGGTTACTTAGGCGAGTACTTGGACTGTAGCTAAGCCCCCGAGTGGGAGGCTGGCTCGCCACTCGGTAGGATTTTGATTACTTAGGCGAGTACTTGGACTGCAGCTAAGCCCCCGAGTGGGAGGCTGGCTCGCCACTCGGTAGGATTTTGATTACTTAGGCGAGTACTTGGACTGCAGCTAAGCCCCCGAGTGGGAGGCTGGCTCGCCACTAGGTAGGATTTTGAATACTTAGGCGAAGTGGATCCACAGCTAAGCCCCCGTGAGTGAGAGGCCTGCTCGCACTCGGAAAGGATTTTTTTACAAACTTAGGCTTAATCGGATTCACAGCTAAGCCACCCAATCGGGGAATTCAACAAAAGCAATATCAATCATCGGGAAAATTATAACATTCTTGTCTTAGATAAACAAACTACTGTAAGTACTTTTATTACATCTCAACCGAATGAGTTTTAAGTGTAAAAGGGCGGAGCAGCTCCGCGCTCAAGCTCGAGGCTCGTCGATCCGGCGATCAACGTTGTAGAGATGATATGCTCCGTTGTGGAGGACTCTTGTGATGATGAAGGGCCTTCCCAAGTGGGAGCAAGCTTGTGTGGTTTCTGTTGATCCACTCGGAGGACCAAATCTCCTCTTGGAAGGCTCGACTCTTCACATTTCTCGGCATGGAATCGACGCAAGTCTTGCTGATAGATAGTCGAGCGGATCAAGGCCATCTCTCTTCCTCTTCTAAGAGTTCGACGGCATCTTGCCGGGCTTGTTCTCGCTTCCTCTTCGAGTATAGCTCGACCGAGGCGCATTGTGAAGCAGGTCACTCGGCAGAACCGCTTCACTCCATAAACCAGAAGAATGGAGTTCTCCCAATCGACCGATTAGGAGTGGTCCTCAATCCCGAGAACTGATGGAAGTTCGTCGACCCAAGCTCTGCTGCGTGTTTGAGATCACGATCAGCCGAGGTTTCAACCCTTTGAGAATGAGACCGTTTGCACGCTCGCTTGCCCATTCGACCGAGGATGAGCCATCAAGCATAGTCGACCCGCGTGCCTTGAGAGGCGCAGAAGGCTTTGAACTTGTCATTATCGAAGTTCGACCCATTGTCAGTGATGATGCTATGCGGAACTCCATATCTGAATATCAACTCTCTGATGAAGCTGATAGCAGTGCATGCATCGAGGTTCTTGATGGGCTTGGCTTCGATCCACTTGGTGAACTTGTCGACTGCTACTAGCAAATGAGTGAAGCCGCTTCTGCCAGTCCTCAACGGTCCAATCATGTCCAATCCCCAAACAGCGAAGGGCCAAACGAGTGGAATGGTCTTCAAAGCTGAGGCTGGCTTGTGCGACATGTTGGAATAAAACTGACATCCTTCACACTTTTCAACTATTTCTTTTGCCATTTCATTTGCTTTCGGCCAGTAAAATCCCTCTCGGTATGCTTTAGCCACAATGGTCCGAGAGGACGCATGATGGCCATGTTGGGGAACGTAGTAATTTCAAAAAATTTCCTACGCACACGCAAGACCATGGTGATGGCATAGCAACGAGAGGGGAGAGTGTCCTTCCACGTACCCTCGTAGACCGAAAGCGGAAGCGTTATAACAACGCTGTTGATGTAGTCGACGCCTTCACGATCCGACCGATCCAAGCACCGAACGACGGCACCTCCGAGTTCGCACACGCTCAGCTCGATGACGATCCCGGACTCGATCCAGCAAAGTGTCGGGATGAGTTCCACAAGACGACGGCGTGGGACGATGATGATGCTCCACCGACGCAGGGCTTCGCCTAAGCTCCACGACGATATGACTTCTCCGCGCAGGCTTCGCCTAAGCTCTGCGACGATATGACCAAGTGGAATATGGTGGAAGGGGCACCGACACGGCTAAGGAACGATCCGTAGATCAACTTGTGTGTCATGGGGTGCCCCTGCCCCGTATATAAAGGAGCCAAGGGGTGCGGCCAGCCCTAGGGGAGGCGCTGGAGGAGTCCTACTCCCACCGAGTAGGACTCCCCCTCTCCTAGTTGGATTAGGATTGGAGGAGGGGAAGAGGGAGGCGCCGCCCCTCTCCTGTCCTATTCGGACTAGAGGGGAGGGGCGCGCCCTGCCCGGCCGGCCCTTCCTCTTCTCTCTTATGGCCCATCAAGGCCCATAGACCCCGGGGTTCCGTAACCTCCGGTACTCCAGAATTTCGATTTCACTCGAACCTTTCCGATGTCCAAATGTAGGCTTCAATATATCAATCTTTATGTCTCGACCATTTCGAGACTCCTCGTCATGTCCGTGATCATATCCGGACTCAACTACCTTCGTACATCAATACTTATAAACTCATAATGAACTGTCATCGAAGCGTTAAGCGTGCGGACCCTACGGGTTCGAGAACTATGTAGACATGACCTAGAACCATTCTCGGTCAATAACCAATAGCGGAACCTGGATGCCCATATTGGTTCCTACATATTCTACTGAAGATCTTTATCGGTCAAACCGCATAACGATATACTTTGTTCCCTTTGTCATCGGTATGTTACTTACCCGAGATTCGATCGTCGGTATCCAATACCTAGTTCAATCTCGTTACCGGTAAGTCTCTTTACTCGTTCCGTAATACATCATCTCACAACTAACTCATTAGTTGCAATGCTTGCAAGGCTTATGTGATGTGTATTATCGAGAAGGCCCAGAGATACCTCTCCGACAATCGGAGTGACAAAACCTAATCTCGATTCATGCCAACTCAACATATACTTTTGGAGACACCTGTAGAGTACCTTTATAATCACCCAGATTCGCCAGACGTTTGGTAGCACACAAAGTGTTCCTCCGGTAAACAGGAGTTGCATAATCTCATAGTTGCAGGAACTTTGTATGAGTCATGAAGAAAGCATAAGCAACATACTAAACGATCAAGTGCTAAGCTAACGAAATGGGTCATGTCAATCACATCATTCTCCTAATGATGTGATCCCATTAATCAAATGACAACACATGTCTATGGTTAGGAAACATAACCATCTTCGATCAATGAGCTAGTCTTGTAGAGGCATACTAGTGACTATCTGCTTGTCTATGTATTCACACATGTATTATGTTTCCGGTTAATACAATTCTAGCATGAATAATAAACATTTATCATGATATAAGGAAATAAATAATAACTTTATTATTGCCTCTAGGGCATATTTCCTTCATCTCCCACTTGCACTAGAGTCAATAATCTAGATTACACAAGAATGATTCTAACACCCATGGAGTCTTGGTGTTGATCATGTTTTGCTCGTGGAAGAGGCTTAGTCAACGGTCTGCAACATTCAGATCCGTATGTATTTTGCAAATCTCTATGTCTCCCACTTGGACTTGGTCCCAATGGAATTGAAGCGTCTCTTGATATGCTTGGTCCTCTTGTGAAATCTGGATTCCTTTGCCAAGGCAATTGCACCATATTGTCACGAAAGATCTTCATTGGTCCCGATGCACTAGGTATGACACCTAGATCGGAAATGAACTCTTTCATCCGACTCCTTCATTTGCTGCTTCAAGCAGCTATGTACTCCGCTTCACATGTAGATCCCGCCACGACGCTTTGTTTAGAACTGCACCAACCGACGGCTCCACCGTTTAATAAAAATACGATCCGGTTTGCGATTTAGAATCGTCCGGATCGGTGTCAAAGCTTGCATCGACGTAACCATTTACGACTAGCTCTTTGTCACCTCCATATCGAGAAACATATCCTTAGTCCTTTTCGTATTTCGGGATGTTCTTGACCGCTGTCCAATGATCCACTCTGGATTACTTTGGTACCTTCCCGCCAAGCTTACAGCTAAGCATACGTCGTCTGGTACACAACATTGCATACATGATAGAGCCTTTGGCTGAAGCATAGGAACATTTTTCATTTTCTCTATCTTCTGCTTGTGGTCGGGCATTGAGTCCGACTCAATCTTACACTTTGTAATACAGTAAAAACCTTTCTTTGCTCGATCCATTTTGAACTTCTTCAAAACTTTATCAAGGTATGTGCTTTGTGAAAGTCCAATTAAGCGCCTTGATCTATCTCTATAGATCTTGATGCCCAATATGTAAGCAGCTTCACCGAGGTCTTTCATTGAAAAACTTTTATTCAAGTATCCTTTTATGCTATCCAGAAATTCTATATCATTTCCAATCAACAATATGTCGTCCACATATAATATCGAAATGCTACTGAGCTCCCACTCACTTTCTTGTAAATACAGGCTTCTCCAAAAGTCTCAGATAAAACCATATGCTTTGATCACACTATCAAAGCGCTTATTCCAACTCCGAGAGGCTTGCACTGCACCATAAATTGATCGTTGAGCTTGCACACTTTGTTAGCACCCTTTGGATCAACAAAACCTTCTGGTTGCATCATATACAACTCTTCTTCTAGAAATCCATTCAAGAATGCAGTTTTACATCCATTTGCCAAATTTCATAATCATAAAATGCGGCAATTGCTAACATGATTCGGACAGACTTAAGCATCGCCACGGGTGAGAAAGTCTCATCGTAGTCAACCCCTTGAACTTGTCGAAAACCTTTTGCAACAAGTCGAGCTTTGTAGACAGTTATATTACCATCGGCGCCAGTCTTCTTCTTAAAGATCCATTTATTCTCAATAGCTTGCCGATCATCGGGCAAGTCTACCAAAGTCCATACTTTGTTCTCATACATGGATCCCATCTCAGATTTCATGGCTTCAAGCCATTTTGTGGAATCTGGGCTCACCATCGCTTCTTCATAGTTCGTAGGTTCACCATGATCTAGTAGCATGACTTCCGAATAGGATTACCGTACCACTCAGTGCGGATTTTATTCTGGTTGATCTACTGAAGTTCAAGGACAACTTGATCTGAAGTTTCATGATCATTATCATTATCTTCCTCGCTAATTGGTGTAGTTGTTACGTAAACTGATTTCTGTGATGAACTACTTTCCAATAAGGGAGTTGGTACTATTACCTCATCAAGTTCCACTTTCCTCCCACTCACTTCTTTCGAGAGAAACTCCTTCTCTAGAAAGGATCCATTCTTAGCAACGAATGTCTTGCCTTCGGATCTGTGATAGAAGGTATATCCAATTGTTTCCTTTGGGTATCCTATGAAGACACATTTTTCCGATTTGGGTTCAAGCTTATCAGGTTGAAGTTTTTCACATAAGCATCGCAACCCCAAACTTTCGAAACGACAACTTTGGTTTCTTGCTAAACCATAGTTCATAAGGCGTCGTCTCAACGGATTTTGACGGTGTCCTATTTAACGTGAATGCGGCCGCCTCTAAAGCATAACCCCAAAATGATAGCGGTAAATCGGAAATAGACATCATAGATCGCACCATATCTAGTAAAGTACGATTCGACGCTCGGACACACCATTACGCTGTGGTGTTCCGGTGGCGTGAGTTGCTAAACTATTCCGCATTGCTTCAAATGTAGACCAAACTCAGAACTCAAATATTCTCCTCCACGATCAGATCGTAGAAACTTTATTTTCTTGTTACGATGATTTTCAACTTCACTCTGAAATTCTTTGAACTTTTCAAATGTTTCAGATTTATGCTTCATCAAGTAGATATACCCGTATCTGCTTAAATCATCTGTGAAGGTGAGAAAATAACGATATCCGCCACGAGCTTCAACATTCATCGGACCACATACATCTGTATGTATGATTTCCAATAAGTCTGTTGCTCTCTCCATACAACCGGAGAACGGTGTTTTAGTCATCTTGCCCATGAGGCACGGTTCGCAAGTACCAAGTGATTCATAATCAAGTGATTCCAAAAGTCCATCCAGTATGGAGTTTCTTCATGTGTTTTACATCGATATGACCTAAACGGCAAGTGCCACAAATAAGTTGCACTATCATTATCAACTCTGCATCTTTTGGCTTCGACATTATGAATATGTGTATCACTACTTGTCGAGATTCAACAAGAATAGACCATTCTTCAAGGGTGCATGACCATAAAAGATATTACTCATATAAATAGAACAACCATTATTCTCTGATTTAAATGAATAACCGCCTCGCATCAAACAAGATCCAGATATAATGTTCATGCTCAACGCTGGCACCAAATAACAATTATTTAGGTCTAAAACTAATCCCAAGGTAGATGTAGAGGTAGCGTGCCGACCGCGATCACATTGACTTTGGAACCATTTCCCACGCAAGATCGTCACCTCGTCCTTTGCGATTGCTCGCGTCTATTCCAGTAGTCCTGCTTGAGTTGCAAATATTAGCAATGAACCAGATCAAATACCAGTGCTACTACGAGCTCTAGTAAGGTACACATCAATAACATGTATATCACATATACCTTTGTTCACCTTGCCATCCTTCTTATCCGCCAAATACTTGGGGCAGTTCCGCTTCGAGGTCGATCGCTTGCGGTAAAACACTCGGCCTTCGGCTTAGGTCCGACTTGGGTTTCTTCTCTTGATCAGCAACTTTCTTGTTGTTCTTTTGAAGTTTCCTTCTTCTTTCCTTTGCCCTTTTCTTGAAACTAGTGGTCTTCTTGACCATCAACACTTGATGCTCTTTCTTGATTTCTACCTCCATGCTTTTTAGCATTGCGAAGAGCTCAGAATTGTCTTAGTCATCCCTTGCATATTATAGTTCATCACGAAGCTCTTGTAGCTTGGTGGCGTGATTGGAGAATTCATCAATGACACTATCATCCGGAAGATTAACTCCCAGCTGAATTAAGTGATTATTATACCCGGACATTTTGAGTATGTGCTCACCGACGAACTATTCTCCTCCATCTTGCAGCTATAGAACTTATTGGAGACTTCATATCTCTCAATCCGGCATTTGCTTGAAATATTAACTTCAACTCCTGGAACATCTCATATGCTCCATGACGTTCAAAACGCCGTTGAAGACCCGGTTCTAAGCCGTAAAGCATGGCACATCGAACTATAGAGTAGTCATCGACTTTGCTCGCCAGACGTTCACAACTTCGGCGTTGCTCTGCAAGCAGTTCGCACCCAGCGGTGCTTCCAGGGCGTAATTCTTCAGTGCAGCAATGAGGATAATCCTCAAATTCGGACCCAGTCCGTGTAATTGCTACCATCATCTTTCAACTTTGCTTTCTCAAGGAACGCATTAAAATTCAACGGAACAACAAAGACGAGCCATCTATCTACAAGAAACATAGACAAGCAAAATACTATCAGTACTAAGTTCATGATAAATTTAAGTTCAATTAATCATATTAAAAACTCCCACTTAGATGTACATCTCTCTAGTCATCTAAGTGTTTACGTGATCCAAATCAACTAAACCATGTCCGATCATCACGTGAGATGGAGTAGTTTCAATGGTGAACATCACTATGTTGATCATATCTACTATATGATTCACGCCGACCTTCGGTCTCCGTGTTCCGAGGCCATATCTGCATATGCTAGGCTCGTCAAGTTTAACTCGAGTATTCTGCGTGTGCAAAACTGGCTTGCACCCGTTGTAGATGGACGAGAACTTATCACACCCGATCATCACGTGGTGTCCGGGTACTACGAACTTTTAGCAACGGTGCATACTCGTGGAGAACACTTCTTGATAATTTTAGTGAGAGATCATCTTATAATGCTACCGTCAATCAAAGCAAGATAAGATGCATAAAGGATAAACATCACATGCAATCAATATAAGTGATATGATATGGTCATCATCATCTTGTGCTTGTGATCTCCATCTCAAGCACCGCCATGATCACCATCGCCACCGCGCGACACCTTGATCTCCATCGTAGCATCGTTGTCGCCTCGCCAACTATTGCTTCTCGACTATCGCTCTCGCTTAGTGATAAATTAAAGCAATTACATGGCTTTTGCATTTCATACAATAAGCGACAACCATATGGCTCCTGCCATTGCCGATAACTCGGTTACAAAACATGATCATCTCATACAATAAAATATAGCATCACGCCTTGACCACATCACATCACAACATGCCCTGCAAAAACAAGTTAGACGTCCTCTACTTTGTTGTTGCAAGTTTTACGTGGCTGCTACGGGCTGAGCAAGAACCGTTCTTACCTACGCATCAAAACCACAACGATAGTTTGTCAAGTTGGTGCTGTTTTAACCTTCGCAAGGACCGGGCGTAGCCACACTCAGTTCAACTAAAGTGAGAGAGACAGACACCCGCCGGTCACCTTTAAGCAACTAGTGCTCGGGCGGTGAAACCAGTCTCGCGTAAGCGTCTGGCGTAATGTCGGTCCGGCCGCTTCATCTCACAATACCGCTGAACCAAAGTATGACATGCTGGTAAGCGGTATGACTTATATCGCCCACAACTCACTTGTGTTCTACTCGTGCATATGACATCAACGCATAAAACCAGGCTCGGATGCCATCGTTGGGGAACGAGTAATTTCAAAAATTTCCTACGCACACGCAAGACCATGGTGATGGCATAGCAACGAGAGGGGAGAGGTCCGCCCACGCACTCGTGAGACCGAAAGCGGAAGCGTTATAACAACGCTTGTTGATGTAGTCGACGCCTTCACGATCCGACCGATCCAAGCACCGAACGACGGCACCTCCGAGTTTCTCGCACACGCTCAGCTCGATGACGATCCCGGACTCGATCCAGCAAAGTGTCGGGATGAGTTCCACAAGACGACGGCGTGGTGACGATGATGATGCTCCACCGACGCAGGGCTTCGCCTAAGCTCCGCGACGATATGACTTCTCCGCGCAGGGCTTCGCCTAAGCTCTGCGACGATATGACCAAGTGGAATATGGTGGAAGGGGCACCGACACGGCTAAGGAACGATCCGTAGATCAACTTGTGTGTCATGGGGTGCCCCTGCCTCAGATATAAAGGAGCCAAGGGGGTGCGGCCAGCCCTAGGGGAGGCGCTGGAGGAGTCCTACTCCCACCGGAGTAGGACTCCCTCCTAGTTGGATTAGGATTGAGGAGGGAAGAGGAAGGCGCGCCCCCTCTCCTGTCCTATTCGGACTAGAGGGGAGGGGGCACGCGCCTGCCTGGCCGGCCCTTCCTCTTCTCTCTTATGGCCCATCAAGGCCCATAGACCCCGGGGTTCCGGTAACCTCCGGCACTCGGTAAATTCGATTTCACTCGGAACCTTCCGATGTCCAAATGTAGGCTTCAATATATCAATCTTTATGTCTCGACCATTTCGAGACTCCTCGTCATGTCCGTGATCATATCCGGACTCGAACTACCTTCGTACATCACTACTTATAAACTCATAATGAACTCACATCAAACGTTAAGCGTGCGGACCCTACGGGTTCGAGAACTATGTAGACATGACCTAGAACCATTCTCGGTCAATAACCAATAGCGGAACCTGGATGCCCATATTGGTTCCTACATATTCTATGAAGATCTTTATCGGTCAAACCGCATAACGATATACTTTGTTCCCTTTGTCATCGGTATGTTACTTACCCGAGATTCGATCGTCGGTATCCAATACCTAGTTCAATCTCGTTACCGGTAAGTCTCTTTACTCGTTCCGTAATACATCATCTCACAACTAACTCATTAGTTGCAATGCTTGCAAGGCTTATGTGATGTGTATTATCGAGAAGGCCCAGAGATACCTCTCCGACAATCGGAGTGACAAAACCTAATCTCGATTCATGCCAACTCAACATATACTTTTGGAGACACCTGTAGAGTACCTTTATAATCACCCATTACGCTGACGCTTTGGTAGCACACAAAGTGTTCCTCCGTAAACGGAGTTGCATAATCTCATAGTTGCGTGAACTTTGTATGAGTCATGAAGAAAGCATAAGCAACATACTAAACGATCAAGTGCTAAGCTAACGAAATGGGTCATGTCAATCACATCATTCTCCTAATGATGTGATCCCATTAATCAAATGACAACACATGTCTATGGTTAGGAAACATAACCATCTTCGATCAATGAGCTAGTCTTGTAGAGGCATACTAGTGACTATCTGTTTGTCTATGTATTCACACATGTATTATGTTTCCGGTTAATACAATTCTAGCATGAATAATAAACATTTATCATGATATAAGGAAATAAATAATAACTTTATTATTGCCTCTAGGGCATATTTCCTTCAGGCCACAGGTCCCCGAGTGGATATCCTCAAGAGTTATCTGACCTTCTTCTGGCGTGATACACTTCTGGCCGACTCGATCGCTTTCTCTGTATAATTGTCCCTTGATTATCAGTAAAGGCCTTGGATCGACGGACGATCCGTCGAGCCTCTTCTTCATTCTCTGGGAGCTCTTTCCTAAGGATATATGCGATGTATGGCATCGTCGATCGGGAGTGATGATCACAACTTCCATAATTAAGTCGACCACGGCTGGGACCTCAACTTCAGTCGGATCATTGGCACTCTTTTGCTGCGGGGCTTCTTCTGTGAAAGGATCCTCCTGCACTGATGGAACATGAATGTGTTCTAAAAATACACCACTGGGAATGGCTTCCCTCTTGGACCCTATCTTCGCCAAATCATCCGCAACTTGATTTTTCAGTCGGGGTATATGATGAAGCTCTAACCCCTCGAACTTCTTCTCCAGCTTTCTCACTGCGTTACAATAACCTGTCATAGTTGGGCTTCTGACATCCCACTCCTTCATCACTTGATTAACAACCAGATCTGAGTCGCCATAAACCATAAGGCAACGGACGCCGAGTGAAATGGCCATGCGCAACCCATACAGGAATGCTTCATATTCTGCTTCGTTGTTGGAAGAATCAAAGTGAATCTGGAGAACATACTTGAGCCTATCTCCTCGGGGAAACCAAGACAACTCCCGCACGAGAACTGCTTCAACATCTTGGAACCATCGAAAAACATAGTCCAAAGATTCCGAGTGAACTTGGGTGGAAGCTGCTGTTCATCCACTCGGCGAGGAAATCTGCTATTGCTTGGGACTTGATGGCTTTCTTTGCCTCGAATTTGATATCAAGAGGAAGGAGTTCAACCGCCCATTTTGCCACTCGACCAGTTGCCTCTCTGTTATGAAGAATTTCTGACAAAGGGGCGTCGCTGACGACTGTAATGGAATGATCAGAGAAATAATGAGCAACCTTCTTCGTGGTCATATAGATCCCATAAACAAGCTTCTGATAATGAGGATATCTTTGCTTTGACGGGGTCAGTACTTCAGAAAGATAATAAACTGGGCGTTGCACTTTGAAAGCTTTTCCTTCTTCTTCCCGCTCGACCATAAGTACGGCATCGACGACTTGTCCAAAGGCTGCAATGTAAAGCAGCAAAGGCTCCTTGCCGACCGGAGCAGCAAGCACCGGTTGGTGGAGAGCGAGCTTTGAGCTCGCAAACGCTGCATCAGCTTCTAGAGTCCACTCGAACTTGTCGACTTCTTCATCACCGGTAAAGAGGCAATGCCTTTTCACCGAAGCGAGATGAATCGACTTAAAGCGCCAAGCATCCAAGAAGTTTCGGACATCGTGCACGCATACGGGCGCTTCATTCGAGTATGGTGCCAACCTTTTACGGGTTAGCATCGATTCCTCGCCGAAACGAGAAACCCTTTCCACCAGAACTCCAAATGTACACTTTGATGGATTAAGCTTGATATCATATTATCACGCCCAATATGCGACCCTATCCAAAGGAACTCGACGGTCCCACCAAGGATAGACCCATATTGAAACGCTTTTGCAAGGTGGATATCATTACATCAACATTACATAATAGATGGGGATACATACATAAGGCACAAATGCCACAAGAATACATCAACATCATATACAAGACCAACATCCGCTACGGATGAAACATAAACAGAACTCAAACGACATCCACCTCGCTAGCCCAGGCTGCCGACTTCGAACCTATCCCCGATCAAGAAGAAGCGGAAGAAGAACTCCAACACAAGCAAACATCGCTCTCACGCCATGATCATCGCAAACCTGTACCTGCAATCGGTGGTGTAGTAATCAGTGAGCCACGAGGACTCAAAGAATCCCATTACCATGGGTATCAAGACTAGCAAAGCTTACTGGGTAAGGAAGAGGTAAAGTGGTGAGGTTGCAGCAGCGGCTAAGCATATACGGTGGCTAACATACGCAAATGAGAGCGAGAAGAGGGACAAAGGAACGGTCGTCAACTAGTAATGATCAAGAAGTGATCCTGAACACCTACTTACGTCAGACATAACCCAAGAAACCGTGTTCTCCTCTCGATCAACCTCGAAAAGAGACACTCACGGTTACGCACACGGTTGGTGTATTTTAATTAAGATCGACTTTGGGTTTTCTACAACCGGACATTAACAAATTCCCATCTGCCACATAACCGCGGGCACGGCTTTCGAAAGTTCAAACCCTGCAGGGGTGTCCCAACTTAGCCCATGATAAGCTCTCGCGATCAACGAAGGATATTCCTTCTCCCGGAAGACCCGACCAGTCTCGAATCCGGCTACAAGACATTTCGACAAGAATAAAACAAGACCAGCAAAGCCGCCGGATGTGCCGACAAATCCCGATAGGAGTCGACGCACCTCGCTCTCGTGGCACACCGGATAAGTCAGCCTACGAGTAAAACCAGCCCTCGAGTTGCCCGTGGTGGCCCCGATCTGCTTCGGTTCGGACCAACACTGAAGGAGCACCGCCCGGGGGCTAAAATAAAGATGACCCTCGGGCTCGGAAACCCAAGGAAAAGGGTATATGTGAGGCAAATGGTAAAACCAATGTTGGGCCTTCTTTGAAAAGTCTTATTCAAAGCGAACTGTCAAGGGGTCCCATAAATCACCCGACCGCGTTAGGGACGCAAAATCCGGGAACATAATACCGATATGACGGAAACTAGGGCGGAAAGAGTGGAACAAAACACCAGGCATAAGGCCGAGCCTTCCACCCTTTACCAAGTATATAGATGCATTAATTAAATAAGATATATTGTGATAACCCAACAAGTAAACATGTTCCAACAAGGAACAACATCTCCATGTTCCAACAAGGAACAAACTTCATCTTCACCTGCAACTAACAACGCTATAAGAGGGGCTGAGCAAAGCGGTAACATAGCCAAACAACGGTTTGCTAGGAAGGGTGCAAAAGGTTAGAGGCTGACATGGCAATTTGGGATGGCTTGAGGAACAAGTGATAGGTATCGCAGCATAGCGGTAGAACGAAACAACTAGCATGGCAATGATAGTAGTGAGATCCAGGGTAGCGGTCATCTTGCCTGAAATCCCGCAAGGAAGAAGAACGAGTCCATGAAGAAGACGAACGGATGAAGCCGAACCAAGCGTAGATGAACAAATCCTCACGATCGCAACGAAACGGGAACTAACAAGAAGAAGCACACAACATAGTAAACACACCACACATGAACAAGACATGATGCACAATGATGCGTGACAAGCTACATGAAGCTACTAATGGCAAGAGAGGATGCAAACAAGAGCAACACATCAATGCAAGTTAAATGAGGCCGGAAACAACATATAACAATTCCGGTAAGTCCTCATATGCAAATTTCGAAATTGTTCCAGATCTGGGTAACTTTATGTTCAAGTTGTTAAACAGCAAGTTAAGATGCACCACGATGATCTACACGAAATTCTAGTCAAGTTACATATAAAGTTCATTAGATTCGGAGCTACGGTCTAGAAGATATGAGCAAAACAAGTTAAACATGGCATTGGTGCAAAATGATACAAACGTCAAGCAAACACCTCAAAACATGGATTCAACATGATAATATGAAACTACATGCAAAATCAAGCAAGTTTCATATAGAGCACACTCAAAACGGAGCAACGGTTCAACACATACACACAATACAAGTCATGACAACAATCTGTCCAAAACAGCAACTAGGCATATTGCAAGCATCAAAACAACATGCTACAGCACCTCAACATAAAAACAAAAGGCATGGGCATGATGTACAGGTAAAGCATTAGAAAACATGAACACTGAGCCATCTCCAGAAACAACTAGAACATGCTCAAAATGACATGGCAAGATTGCAACTAATAACAGTTTCAGGCATTGGCAGAAATAACATCAGGTTGCAATGTTTAGAGCTATGGAACAACATGTAACAGGAACTTAAAATGGCAAACAAAGGCATGGCATGAATCTACTAATTGCATAGAACAAATGTCCTTTAATGACCATAAGTCAAAAAGGATCAGAAAATATGATGGCACCCACGTAAACATAGCAAGTTATATTACAGATTTGAACATGGCAGGAACAACGATGAGTAGGCATGTTGGTGAGCTTGAACCAGTCACCACAGAGCAATACATGGCCTGGCAAGGCAACCAACAGTAAGAAGACATGGCATAGACGATATACATGGCAAGAACAACATCATAGCATGCAAGGATCAATCACAACAACCTTGGCAAAATTGAATAACCTGTAAACAATCTGCCAGGAACATTTTATAGCAAAAGTAGAGCTCGATTGACTCAAGCTATGGCACTCCATAATTGCAAACAAGGGCATGGATGGATAGAGCAAGACATGTTTAACAAAACATCCTTACTGAAGTATCTCAAAATATGCATGGATCTCTCGGTAGCATCAAGTTAACATGGCATCAAAATAACAACAAAACAGGGCTGAAATCAGCAACATCAAGACACCTAGTTTGCATGCTTGTGCTAGTCACCACATTGATCACAAAAATACATGGCATACACCCCTGGAAAGATGGCATGGCATATTACAAAACACATGTAGGACTCAAGTTCATAGGATGCACACATCAATCATGGCAAAAATGACAAAAGTGCAAGTTCTGATAAAAATCAGAAACTAACATCACATAGCACTCTTCCAACAGCATTTCGGGCATCAAGATGAAATCAAATGAAAATGATGCAATGAGATGAAATGATCTACTCTTCGAGACGAACATTTTGACATATTACACGCGCAAAAACGGAGCTACATGCACAGAGTTACGATGCGATGAAAATGGCACAAAATATCACAAATCTCAGGGACTTAGCAGTTTTTGAAAAAAAGGGACGCGCGCAAGATAGCTAAGAATCGCACGGGCGGAGGATTGGGGCTGCTCACCCACGGGCTTGGCCCAGGACGGTGGTGGATCGGGCCGGTGGGGATGCTGGGCCGGAGATGGGCCGGAGGGATGCGGTGGCCCACGCGGCCACACACGGTCAACGGGGAGGGGATCGGGCTCCTCCCGACCGGTGTGGAAGGCGGCGGCGGCGGTTGCCCGGCGGCGAGCGGCGAAGACGGGGCGGGGACCGGCCGGAGAGATCCGGGATGGGGCGGAACCGGCGGATCCCGGCCGGATTCCGGTGGCGGCGGCGTCGGGGCGACTCGGCGATGGGCTCCAAGGCGGGGGGTTCCCGGGTCCACGGAGACGGCGACGGCGGAGCTCCATGGCGGCCCTCAGAAGGAGGGGAGGTTAGAGGAAGGAGAGGAGAGGAAGGGAGAGCGAGGCGGGCGACGCCATCTGGTGCTTGGCCAGCCGCAAGGCGGCGAGGAGGCGGCCGGTGTGAGGCTCGGGTCGAGGATCCTCCTCGAACCGAACGGGAGCGGGAGGCGCGGTCGCTCGGGCCCAGATCGGTCTGTGGCGGGCCTCCAGGCTGGCTCAAGCAGCGCGCGCTCGAGGCAGGGGACAAGTGGCGCAAGGGGAGTGGGCGAGGGAGGCTGCACGGTGGCGGCGCAGCCAATGGCTACGCGCCAAGTGGCGGAGGTGAGGTGGCCGGCGCGGATTTGGAGGTGGGAGGCTCTGACTCCGAGGAGGAAGGAGTGGTCGCGGGGTGGGAGGTAGGGAAGGTTAAGCTGCCAAATTTGGAAGGGGGGTCCTTAAATAGGCAGGGATGGCTAGGGTTTGGTTTTTAGGAGGGTTTTGGAGCCCTTCGATCTCGATCGGGCGGCTCCGGACACGAGGGAGGTTAGGAAGGCCTAGGTGGGCTGAGAGCAGAGGGAAGAAATACAGCCCGGCAACGACGCCGCTATAAGTTTAACGGTTGGGCTAGCAAACGAGCTCCGAATGCGACGAAACTTGACAGGCGCTCTGTCTACACTATAATAAGACCGCATGACAAGTTGCAACCCATTCCGAGAACATTTAACACCCGCACACGAAAAGAGGTAAAAGGGGGCGCCGGGAGACATAGGAGTGCCGGATTGCAAAACGGACAACGGGGAAAATGCTCGGATGCATGAGACGAACACGTAGCAAAAAGAAATGCACATGATGACAAGATATGAAAATGCAGATGATGACATGGCAAAGTGCAACATGCAAGCACCTGACATGGCAACTACGGCTAAAAACTGGCGGACACCTGGCGCATCGAAACCGGGGCGTTACACATACCTCCTGAGATTGGCAAATGTTTCAGCAAGGTCAGTCAACAGGTCGAAACCCTTTCGTGACTTGACCACTATATCATCCATGTGTGCTTCCACATTCCGACTGATTTGAGTGAGCAAACACTTCTGAATCATCCTCATGAATGTGGCTCTGGCATTCTTAAGACCGAATGGCATGGTGACATAACAGAAGCACCCGAACAGAGTGATGAACGCTGTTTTAATCTCATCGGGTCCATACAGACGGATCTGATGGTATCCGGAATAGGCGTCTAAGAAAGACAACCTCTCGCATCCCGCAGTTGAGTCGACTATTTGGTCGATGCGAGGAAGAGGGAAATGATCTTTCGGGCAGGCCCGATTGATATGCTTGAAATCGATGCACATGTTCAACGACTTGTCCTTCTTGGGGACCATGACAACGTTGGCGAGCCACTCGGAGTGGTAAATCTCTCGGATGAACTCTGCTGCTAAGAGTCGAGCCACCTCCTCGCCAATGGCCATTCTCTTCTGGACGACGGACCGCCAAGATACTCTTTAACTGGTTTGAATTTTGGGTCTACTCGTGGCGATGCTCACCAACCCCACAGGAACACCCGCATGTCGTGAGCTTCCATGCAAAGATGTCCCGCTCTCACGGAGGAACCGGATGAGCGCTTCTTCCTATTTTGAGTCGAGTGTTGTTGAGATGTTGGTTGGAGCAGCGTTGGGATCGGTCGGGTGAATGTGAACCTGCTTCGCTTCGCGCCAATGACCGAACGCCGACCAGAAGCGGGCTTCTTAGCTCGCAACAAATCACTCGGATCTGCAGTTTTCGATACTCTTGTAGCTCTACCATCGCCAACCGAGCATCGGCGATCTTAGAGCCCTTCCGGAAGCACTCTTACGCCTTCTTCCGATTGCTCCGTGATGGTGATCACGCCCTTGGGACCGAGCATCTTCGCTTAAGATACACGTAACATGGTCGGGCCATGAAACGTGCATAAGCTGGTCTCCCTAGAATAGCGTGATAAGCGCTCCGAAATCCACTACCTCAAAAGTCAACTTTTCTTTCCGGAAATGCTTTGAATCACCAAAAACTACATCAAGAGCAATTTGGCCGAGTGACTCAGCCTTCTTTCCAGGAATGACTCCGTGGAAGCTCATGTTACCGGTACTGAGTCTGGACATCGGAATGCCCATCCCTTTCAACGTCTCCGCAGATAATATATTCAAACCACTACCACCATCAATCATGACTTTGGTCGATCGAGTGCCTTCGACAACCGGGTCGACCACCAATGCTTGCCTCCTGGGGGTGGCAATGTCGTCGGGTGATCGACCGGTCGAATGTGATGGCGGTGCGGGACCATTTCAGATAATTGGGAGTCGCCGAGCAACCAAGTTTACTTCCGATTGATAACCTTCAATCGACTTTTGCTTTCGGCGTCGGCAAAAATCATCGTGGTGGAATTGACCGGGGATATCCACCATCACATCATCTTTATCCTCAACTTTGTCTCGCCTCCTTATCCTTATCCTTGGTCTGTTTCCCTTGGAACTGCTGAATCAAGAGCCGACACTGCCGAGTGGTATGTTTTGGGTAAATGAGTTTACCCTCTTCATCTTTCTTTGTATGAATATGACATGGTAAATCTAACACGTCGTTTCCATCCTGGTCTTTCACCTTCTTAGGGTTCCAGGTACCCTTGGGTTTCCCCTTGAACTTTCCTGGGTTCACTGCCAAGGCCTCTCCGGGAGCCGTTGGTTCGGCTTTGCGCTTCTGCTTCCGACTGGAGTTTCCTCCGCCGGCCTCATTGGCAGCAGATTTATATTTACCACTCCGAAGCCGATCCTCTTCTTCACCATTTGCATATTTGGTGGCAATCTCCATCATCCGGCTCAGGGTCATATCTCCGGTTCGACCAAATTTCAAACTCAATTCTCTGTTCTTGACGCCTTCCTTGAAGGCACAGACTGCCTGGTGATCAGATACATTCTCCACCGTGTCGTGCAAAGTGATCCACCTCTGGATATAATCTCTCAAGGTTTCACTCGACTTTTGCACGCACGACTGCAACTCTGTCAAACCCACCGGTGGTTTGCAAGTTCCTTCAAATGTCCCGACAAACACTCGGGCAAGATCTTCCCAAGTGTAAATGTTCTTGGTGCTAATCGATTCAACCACGCCTCAGCTGAACCCTCCAACATAAGAGGTAAATGCTTCATGGCTACCTCATCGTTGCCACCGCCGATCTGAACCGCCACTCGGTAATCTTCAAGCCAAGTGTCGCTTGGATTCTCGATGAACTTGCTGACTCCGATCGCCAACCTGAAATTGGGGAATCACTGCAGCCACGATGGCTCTGCTGAAACACTCGTCCTGAGACATGGACTCTACTACCGGAAGGAACATCTCTATCATGGCCGTCTCGGTGAGCTCTGCTCTGTCGACCAAACCTTGAACGATAATGGATCTCGCATCAAAGCCCGCTCCACGGGTCGACCGAACTCTTCGCCCAACACTGTTTTGGCGTCATCATCCTCCGCCGAGGAGCGTATGATCCACCCCTCGGGGAGGAGGGTACTCGACGTCGATCATTGCGATCGAATCGGTGCTCATCTTGCCGCGCCCTTGTATTGATCGTCACGCCGGCCTCCACGTTCCTCACGCCGGAGGCGATCTTGGACTATGGGCCGATCGAATGAATTCGCAGCGACGGATCGATTGTGAACCTGTTCCTTGGCGATCGACACAACTGAGTTTTGATCTCCGCCGCCAAGTAAATCCTCGATTTGTCGCAAACCTCTACCGCCTCCGATCGGGAAGGCTGAATTGATTCCGCTATCTGACGGCACTGCTAAATTCTGAATCGGAGTTTGATATCGTGGGTTGGTGGTTGAAAGAGTCAGGCGTCGATTGGATTCGGAATCCTCGGTCACGTCTGGCTCAATCGAAGGTTTCGCCGAAGATTCTCGGTCGAGTGCGTTCAGCCGAGGTTAATAGCGCGCATCCTCCAAAGCGCGAGCTTGGGGTCTCTCCAACGATAGGAGTGTGAAGTGCATCCATGTTCCGACGACGGTTCTTCCCTCGGAGCGAAGTGAGGGGCTCGGGCAAATATTCTTCATGGGCTTGCGCCGGATCACCTCCACCGCCACCTTCGTTGGTGCGGGTGAATTCAGGAGGACTGCGTGGTCCATCGACCATCAGAACCTCTGCCGCCGGGTCACTGCTATCGCGTTCGTGACGCGGTCTCTGCGGAGCCGGTCGGCCAGTCGAGCAGTAGAGAGATTCGTCGGCTCGATTGCCGCGACTTGGGGATGGCCGATTGGCGGGCCACCGCATGCCTCACCCACGCCGAAGCCTCGACCACCGAACGCTTGCGCGGTGGGAGGCGGGAGTGAAGACGGCGAGAGCCGACCCATCTTGGGTCGACGGTTGCCGCAGGAGGACGCCATGCGGACACATGCGCGAAAGTGTGTCGCCCGCGGATGGGGAGCGCGTCCACGTCGAGCGGAGCCTCCTGTAGCTGCGGAGTCGTCGGCGACGAACGTGGCGCACCGAGACAGATCTCGTGGCGTCGACCGAACTCCACCAAACCATGATGCGGAGATCGAGAGAATCCCAACTTGCTAGAACACCGCCCCACGGTGGGCGCCAACCGTCGTGGTTCTAAGCCCGACAAGAGAATGGGGGTAGGTATGGAGAGGCAAGATCCTAGCTATGGAGTAGTTGTATACGCAAGAGATTTACTGAGTTCGAGCCCTTCTCGGAGGAAGTAACAGCCCTATGTCTCGGAGCCACGAGGCGGTCGGTGATTAATTGCGTATGTGTTACTGAGGGTGCGAACCCTTCTACCGTGGAGGGGTGGCTTATATAGAGTCGCCAGACCCACCCATTTAATGAGCGAGAGGGTTTAAGGTGCGTTAAGGCTAGGCGTTCTCGGTAGCGCCTTACATAAAGTGTCATTAAGGTCATAAAGACTATTTAACTACTGAACCGTTTGGATACCGAGTGGCTCTTGGACTCTTGGTGGTCGAGTGGATCTTCATAGTCGAGTGTCTTTGAACCACAGTGGGAGTCTACCAAGTCGATTGGAAGGCTGCTTCTCTTGTGAGTGTCCTTGTGGAAGGTACCTTTGGGCAGGTCTATGACCCTACCTAGGTACATGACTTCATCGGCCTAGCTGCCGGCTGGCCGGGCCAGGGCTGGAGGGAGGGGGCGGGCGGGAGCGGGGAACCCTAGGAGCGGGGAGCGGGGAGAGCGGTTGCTTGAATGATTATTTGTTCCCTTTTGGCATCAATTTATATGATTTGAAGATTGAAGTACGCCAAGTACAAAGAAGAATATCCAAAAAAAATAGGTTCGTCCGTGTTTATGGTTGCAAACATGCATGTGCTGAATAGCTGTAATAAATAATACCCCACTGTGTAAAAATGTGTATATGTATCAAATAGTATCTATTAGAACGTATTCGATATACAATACAAGTATATATAAATATGTATTATATACCGTACAAATTCACCAACATAATAACTGCCTAAATTCTTTAAAGCAAAGCTTTGCTGTTTAGAGGTCTTGAGCACACACCCTTAGGAGCCGTCCGATCGGGATCCCGATCGCCAGGTGTTCCGTCGGGTTTTACGGAGCGAAGGGAAACGCGAACGAACAACACACAGCAGCAGTGGGCCCCAACCAAACCCACGCTCCCACATCCACAAGCGCACGCCTGTTTCTTCTCCCAAATCCACCGCTGCGTTCGTCGATCCGCGGCGCCGGCCGCGCCGCACTCCGTGAGCGCCTGCTCGTCTCCTTAGCCGGCGTCGGGGGCCAAGGTGACAGATCCACAGGCTGCTCCCCTGCCCCAGATTTTGGCTCGCCGAATCCGTCGGCTCCTTGCCGTCGTCGTCTCCGCGGTCGCCGCGATGCTCGACTCCGGCGACCTCCTCCCAGCCTCCCGCGACAAGGCCGTGTCCGTGTTGGCCGCCATCGCGTCCTCCGAAGGAGAGCGCGCACCCATCTCCACGAGGAAGGCGAGCGCGCACCACCCCCACGCTCCTCATTCAGTGGCGCTGGCCCCGACGCCGTTGTAGCGGGCCTCTTCCTCTCCAGCATCTCGCTGCAGGCCACATCGGGGATGGCCTCGACCTCCTGCTGCTAGCTGCTGGTGCACCTCATTCTCCCTACTGCTATCTCCTGCTGCACCCTACAGCTGCCCCAGCTCCGATGTCTGAACTTTTACTTGTGACCGTGTACAGGTGCTGGCTGTAGCTTGAACTGGAGGTCTGGAGCAGAAAAATTGCATAGAGGTAGCAGGTGGATGATGGTGCTGGTGCCTTTCTCTTGAATTGTTGCTGGTGATGGCTGCAATTTGAAGGAGTTTTTTTTTTCCTTTCTCTCCTTCCAATTCTGTAATTGTGCTTCCCCTATGCGTGATGATGTTTCTTAGCACAAGGTGCATTGTCTTGGGTTGATCTGCTGTGATAGTTAGGAGAGATGATAGTAGCAAGTATAAACTCTCTACTATGATTATATTCATAACACATGGCAAAAAAGAGACTGCATTATTAAGTAATCTGTTGTTTGGTTACCATTCCAATTCTTTTTTAGCCATTATACATGTGTCATGTATGAGAACTTGATAGATATTTGCTTATCTGTGTCCAAGTGATTACAACATATAATAAAGCAGGAAAAACAAGATTTATATTGAGCATTGTTTTTAAGGCGGCAAGGCGACCTAAGGCGAGCACCACTCGCTCTAGCGCCTAAGCGACGCCTAAGAGCCTAAGTTGGACGCCAGGTGCCTAAGGCGGGCATATTTGTAAGGCGCTGCCCGGGCGCCTTATCGCCTAAGCGTCGCCTAAGCGTCCAAGGCAGGACGCCTTAAAAACAACGAGATTGAGCTATTGTACTCATTTCTTCTATTGGACTTGCTCAAACTTGCATGATTTTTTTGTTAGTAGTTGCCTTGTTCCTGCTATTGGACTTGCTTAATGGGTCGACGGGCTGTTTGTATCCACTATTTTATTTTCTTTGGAAAGCAAGCTAATGAATTGGCTGCAGAATCTATGGAAATTGTCTACAAACCCAGTATGAGTTGCTTCCTTTCAATCCCTTCTCTAAAGAAAACCTGGTTTACCTGGATATAGTATGCAATTTGCTTAGATTAGAGCACAACTTGCCTGCAATAACTAAAGCATTTGTCCAATGGGACACAACACAACTTGATGTTCCGCACAATATAGGTCCACATTTATTTGCCTGAAACTTGTATGCAAATTGCCTACAAACCAAGTTGTAGTTCCTCCTGACTTTCGCTATTTATTTTTCTTCGGCTAGCAAGCTGATGAGGTTGCTGCATTATCTATGGAAATTGCCTACAAACCCAGTACGACTTGCTACCTTTCAATCATTTTTAATATGTGGTGCATATACTGGTTAGTAGTCTCCATGTGTTTGTTATTTTTTCATAATAATTGCCTCAAATTGTGTATGTAGTTGCCTCAAATAACACATGAACCTTGCTCTGGTTTATTTTCCTTAACATTTCATAATAATTGGGGTAATTTTATACTTGAAGTTTAAATGTGACAACACATTATCACTGTATGTTTTATCTCTTGTTTTGCTACATTGGGATTTTTTAATCGGGGGTGCCGAATGGGGGTATTCTCCCCCATGTTTTTTACAGCCACATGCTTTCATTTTTCAGGTGCCTCATGTTAACGACAACACATGCATCAGATGATTTTGTCCATGATGATCTGGGTATGTTAACAACAACAGATGCCTCAGATGAGTGATGTTTTTGTTATTTTTTGATGCGCATTGGAAGGCGATTCACCTGTTTTTTTGGGTTTACTTCCCTGGAATTGGTATGTGAGTATCCAGTATCCGAGAGACGATATCCAGAAAGTAATCTGAATGCACTCTTTTTCTTTTTGTGTAGTAGGAACTAATGGATGGACCAAGCAAAAAGGGCATTCAAGAAGATCATCATGCAGTTAATCGTCATGCTGATCCCTCACATGCGATTGAAGATCATCACGAGGTGTGTCCGAAGAAAGATTCAATAAACTTGTTGTGTGTTCTTTTAACTTGTTGCGTGTTCTTGTTGCAGGGCCAGAGAAGCACACCCTTTATTGGGTACCAGCGTCGAGGAAGAAAGGAGATTGCTGCCCGTGGCAAACGTCCGCTGGACATCAACAGCAATTCGAGTGTTTCCACAGATGGTGATTGAAATTCTGAGAAAGACACTGTCGTGGAACAACCACCAAAAGCAAAACGTCAAAAGACCGGATCTAACGAGCTAATACACAGTTGCTTCACTTTTGATCAACACTTGCCCAAGTTCTGCTGTCAAGTTGCCTAACTGTCCAGGAAATACACATGTTTCATCTGTTGTTGTATTTTTCTTCTAGGATAAGAGAACAGGGCATCGCCTGCAAGGCTTTTCAAGCTGAATAAACTTCTTGTGCCTGTTCAACAAGGCCAAGCTCAAGTCACTTTCAGTCAATTTCTGACACCAGGTACCATAAATCCATCTCTATATGACAATAGTTGTTGCATAGCAGTAATCCTTTCTTGCCTAACCTTATTTTTCTTCAACCATCTTTTTTTACATTCATTTCTTTCTTGCTTAATCATGACATGTAAGTTGCCTAAACATATCACCAAACTTGCCGAAAACACCTGAAATTTTGCTTCAGAAGAATACCCATGCCAGTTTCATGTTTGATTCACAGTACTACTAAATTTGCACAAAACAAGCCCTAAAACTTTTCCTACCATTGTTTTATTGCAACCAGTTTTGTTACACATCATTTTCATCCTTTGCTTAAACATAACATGTAAGTTGCCTAAAACATACTCCGTCCATCCGAAAAAGCTTGTCCCTCAAATGGATGTATCTAGCGCCAAGTTAGTGCTAGATACATCCATTTGAGAGACAAGTTTGGGATAAGCTTTTTCGGACGGAGGAAGTAGCACTTAGCTGGCTAAAAACATCTGGAGTTTTGCTTCATAATACCCATACCGGTATTTCTTGCTTCACATTTGTCCTAATTTTGCCCAAACAAACCCTCAAACTTGCCTACCATTATTTTCCTTCAACCAGCCTTTTTTTACATTGACTCCCCACCCTTTTTGCTTAATCTTAACATGTAAGTTGCCTAACCATAACACTTGCTTTAAACAACCAGTTGTTGCACAACACCCCTGGATTTGCCCCAATAGGGCTTGAAGCTTGCCTAAACATCTACACGCACCTTGCTTACGATCTACAGTTGCTCAAAACAGGCCAAGTAAGTTGCTCAAAACAGGCCAAGCAAGTTGCTTTACCAGCAAACATACTTGTGTTTCTACCACTTATTAAGCAGAACAACAAATCCATCAAAGCAATTAAGCAAAAAATCTGACATTTGCAGCAATTAACCGCACCTCCTGTGCAACTTTGTATTTCTGTTTTTTCATCCAGTACATGTTCTTACACATTTTTTTCGAACTGCAGCCTTGTGCAGATCATGGGGAAAGGGAAAGGAAGGCTTGTGTTCTTCAGTAACCTAGGGGACAGGGATGAAAGAGGCACACAATCATGGGGGAAAGTGAAAGCTAAATCTGAACTTTTTTTGTGCTTCTTCTACCCTTAGTCAATATGAATTGCCTGGAGAACAAATCCTAAACCAGCCACCATTGGAGGATTGTGGAGAGTTTTCTGTATGTGGGAGTTGTCCCTTTTTGCGTTGGGAGAGAAGAAGATGGGGCTGGGCGATTTGGTGGGGAGAAAAGGAGACGCCCAGGGGGGTGGAGGAGGGAAACACGTGGGGGAGGAAGGATCGTGGCTCGATGGTGCGAGGAATCGGGAGCGGGGGCCAGGTACTTTCCTATCCTGGACAGGGGGGACAGAAAATTACTATTTTGGGAGGGCTACCAGGGAACGCTAGGGAGCAGCCGGCTGCTCCCTAGACGCGTCCTAAGGCTAGCCATAGTGGGAGTAACATAGCTAGTAATATAACACATCCCAAGAAAAAATTGCTTATGTGGCATGAAGTTAATGAGGAAAGAGATGCTTGTGGTAACATAATATGTTACTGTAACATAACACACCTCGAGGTAAAATGAGTCTATATCTCAATTAATGAAGGCTTGCATGTTACCATTCACACATTACTACCCACTATGAAGGTAGTAACATAGACTAGTAACATATATATGTTACTAGTCTAAGTTTCTCTCCACTATGACCAGCCTAATAACTGAGATACAGATATCAACGAAGAGCATGCATGAACGAATGAAATACTACTTGTTTCGCCCGCAAAAAAAACTACCTGTCTACACGACCACTTTCACAAGCTATACAATCCATATGTAGAGAGGTTTCTTCGACCACAGAATCGTAGATTTGACAGATAACCAGGACGAACTGATATTTATTCACATGATTCTTCTTCCGCACGTAGACCATTCACCACCTTGATAAGCCCTTGGCTGAAAAGTCAAATAGCGGAATTCTTAGAATCGATCGGAAACACCAGTACGAAGTACACATAAACATGCTGTTAGAATTATTTATAGGGATAGGAGAGGTGTTTAAACTTGTATCTATCTCTTCTTCTCTCTATCCAGTGTAACGACCTCTCCTGATCGATCTCCTCGTTCTGGTTGATCTCCTCCTCTCTCGATTGATCTTCTCTGTAACTTGTCAACCAAGGCTTTGCCTCAATATATACAACACGGCCAGGGTTCTACGCTTCCCAAACTACTTTACATGGTAACAGGGCCTCTTTTTCATCAGATCAAGAGAGATCGCATCTAGCTACCTTCACGACCGAGCCATGTCCACCACCTCCGCCTCCATGTCACCTAGCACCATGGGCGCGATCACCACCACCTCCTCCTCCTCCACCTTTGCCTCCTCATCCACCACCACCAACACCTTTCTCGGATCGCCACCACAGGAGAAGCTGACGAGGGGGAACTTCCTCCTCTGGAAAGCCATCGCGCTTTCCCAGATCAAGGGTGCCCAGATGGAGCACCACCTTGACGCCACGAGCCCGCCACCGCCGGCCACCCTCACCATCACCAAGGAGGGCAAAGAAGAGCAAGTCCTCAACTTCGCCCGCACCCTCTGGTATGCCCAACAACAACAACTTCAACGGTTCTTGATGGGTTCCTTTTCCCGCGAGATTCTGTCCCAGGTGGCCACGCTCCAGACGCCGACCGATGTGTGGCGCGCCATCAACGGCATGTTCATTTCCCAGAGCCAGGCGCAGGCGATCAACACCCGCGTCGAGCTCACCAACCTTAAAAAAGGTAACATGTCCATGGCAGAGTACCTCGGCAAGATCAAAACCCTCACCGATGAAGTTACTTGCACCGCCTCGGCGCTCTCCGACCCGGAGATCGTCTCCAAAATTCTTGCCGGCCTCGACATGGAATATAATCCAGTCGTCTCTGCACTCGCGGCACGAGTGGAACCTTTCACGGTTCCGGAGCTACACAACCAGCTGCTCAGCTTCGACGCCCGCCTCACCCTCCTCCACGGCGGCGATCTTCGGCAATCTTCTGCATACTCCGCTTCCCGGGGTCGCGGCCGTGGCCGTGGTCACCAGGGCACCAACCGTGGTGGCGGACGCGGCCGTGGTGCCTCCTCGGGCGACGGTGCCCGCTCTGGCGGCGTCTACGGCCACAACTACGACGGCGGCTACTGCAACAACCAGGGGGGGTGGCGGCTTCAACTCCAACACTGGCCGCCGCACCTCCTCTTCGCGTCCTCGCCTCCGGTGTCAACTCTGCAAGAAGGCCGGTCGTGAGGTCATCGACTGCTGGCATCGGTACGATGAAAACTTCGTCCCTGATTCCAAACTGGTTGCAGCTGCTATGCGCGAGCAAGGCGGGGACGGCGTCTGGTACGTTGACTCCGGTGCTACCGATCATGTCACCAATGAGCTAGAGCAACTTGCCCTACGCGAGACGTATCACGGCAACGACCAGATCCACACATCCAGCGGTAAAAGTATGGATATTTGTCACATTGGTCAAGTTTCGCTTAATTCCCCTACTCTTCAACGTGATCTTGTTCTTAACGATGTTCTTCATGTTCCTCAAGCTGAGAAAAACCGTGCCTCTATGTCTCGTTTAGCCACCGATAACGATGTTTTCTTTGAAACTCACCCTCGCTATTTTTTCATTAAGGATTGGGCAACGAGGGCACCTCTCTATCACGGTAGATGCGTTGGCGGCCTCTACCCCATCTCCTCCGGAGCTCTTAGCAACAAGCATCGTCGAGTCTACTCCGTCATCAAGCCCTCTTTCGAGCGGTGACATCAAAGATTAGGACATCCCTCATCAGTCATAGTTAGGCAAGTAGTCAATAAAGACAAACTTCCTTTGTCACATAGTTCAAATAATGAGTCTGTTTGCGAAGCATGTCAATGTGCCAAGAGCCATCAGCTTCCCTGTCCTAAGTCTACTAGTGTGTCTCATGCCCCATTACAATTGATCTTCAGTGATGTATGGGGTCATGCTCAAGATTCTTTTGGTCGAAAAAAAATATTATGTTAGCTTCATTGATGATTACAGCAAGTTCACATGGATTTATTTGCTTAAGTATAAATCTGAAGTCTTTTCCATCTTCCAAGAGTTTCAGAAGCTAGTTGAGCGCCACTTTGATCGGAAAATTATTTCAGTCCAAAGTGACTGGGGAGGGGAGTATTGAAAACTCAACTCCTTCTTCCGTAGCATTGGGATTACTCATTATGTGTCTTGCCCTCATGCTCATCAGCAAAACAGTTCTGCTGAACGCAAACACCATCATATCGTTGAAGTTGGTCTATCCCTTTTAGCTCATGCATCTATGCCTCTCAAGTATTGGGATGAGGCCTTCATCACAGCTACATATCTTATCAACCGTCTTCCCAGTAAGGTCATTGGCAATTCCACTCCTTTAGAACGATTGTATCATCAAAAGCCAGACTACAACTCTCTCAAATTTTTTGGGTGTGCGTGTTACCCCAACCTACGTCCATACAATCGTCATAAACTAGAGTTTCGCTCCACACAATGTGTGTTTGTTGGGTACAGTAACCTTCATAAAGGATATAAATGCCTTGAACCATCTACTGGACGCATATATATCTCCCGTGATGTTATCATTGATGAAACATTATTCCCCTTTTCACTACTTCATCCCAATGTCGGCGCCTTGCTTCGTGCAGAAATTGCACTCCTACCAGACTATTCAATACATCCTGATCACGGGGGTGAATTAAATGATCATGATCATGTGCAAAAATCCACAGAAAACTACGTCTCTAATGGCTCTTGTACAGATTCTACTCGTCATTTTATGTGTACACAGGACAAACCAGGCGCGGTATCTAAGGATGATCTGGCTGTCACCGCGCGATCCCAGGCAGATCCGCGGCAGCATGCAGCGCAAGGCGGCACGCGATCCCATGCAGATTCGCCCCTGGCGGTCGGCAATGACAATGCCGCCCAGACGCTGGTCTAAGCGCGGGCCGTATGCGCCACGCCAAGCCGACCAGGTGGGCCACGCGGTCGGCGCGGCCCTAGCGCTGGTCGAGCACGTCACACCAAGCCGACCGGGCAGGCCACAGCGGACCAGGTGCGGGCGCGGGCCCTGGCGCAAATCCCGGCGCGTCATGCCAATCCTCGCTATGCGATCCGAGACGCAATTTGTCGGCCTTGGCGAGAGGGCGACTCCTAGCTGCCACGTCGTCTGGGGACCCGCTGGCCGATCCGATGCGCCTCCAGGGCGAGGAGCCGCGTGCATCTTCCTCGGATCAGGTGCCCCACCAACCTGGATCTTCTGTGGACGACGCCGAAGCTGCTGGATCTCATGTGCCACAATCAACAGCAGCTGCTTCTGTGGCTCCTTCACCTTCCCGTCGACACACCAGGTCTCGGTCAGGTATCGTCAAAGAAAAACAATACAATGATGGTACAATAAAGTATAATCCGACTAAGCGTGCTTTTCTTGCCACTACTGGTGAACCTATTAATTTGCATGATGCACTTGCTAGCAAGGATTGGAAGGAAGCCATGGATAATGAGTATAATGCACTTATAAAAAATCAGACCTGGCATCTAGTACCACCGCAACTTGGTGCTAACATAATTGATTGTAAATGGGTATACAAGGTCAAAAGGAAATCTGATGGTAGTATAGACAGGTACAAGGCAAGGTTGGTTGCAAAAGGTTTTAAGCAAAGGTTTGGAATTGATTATTATGATACCTTTAGTCCTGTGGTTAAAGCAACTACCATTCGCCTTGTTTTATCCATTGCTATTTCCAGAGGATGGAGCTTACGACAGCTAGATGTTCAGAACGCATTTCTTCATGGTGTTCTTGGGAAAGAAGTGTTCATGCGGCAACCACCAGGTTATGAAAATCATAGCACACCACATTATGTATGTAAGTTGGATAAAGCATTATATGGACTCAAGCAGGCTCCAAGAGCATGGTATTCTAGGTTGAGCATGCAGTTACAACATCTTGGGTTCACACCATCCAAAGCAGATACATCCTTGTTCTTTTATAGCAAAGGCAATATCACTGTTTTTGTGCTTGTTTATGTTGATGATATAATTGTTGCTAGTTCAAGTCAAGAGGCCACAACTTGTTTGCTTAAGGATTTAAAACTTGAATTTGCTCTCAAGGATCTAGGTGACCTTCACTATTTTCTTGGCATAGAAGTAAAGCAAGTCAGAGATGGCATACTTTTCTCACAAGAAAAATATATAGCTCATGTTCTAAAGAGGGTGGGATTTGAGAATTGCAAACCAGTCACCACACCAATTTCCACCTTCGAAAAACTTACAGTTGATAGTGGAGAAGCTCTTGGTCCAGAAGATGCAACAAATTATAGAAGTGTTATTGGTGCTTTGCAATATTTAACACATACACGCCCAGATATTTCTTACTTAGTGAACAAGGTATGTCAATATTTGCATGCTCCTAGAACTACTCATTGGACAGCAGTTAAGAGAATCCTAAGGTATCTCCAGTATTCTCAAGGGCTTAGACTTCAGATTGTCAAGTCCTCTTCCTTGCTTGTTACTACATATTCTGATGTAGACTGGGCAGGGTGTGCTGATGATAGAAGATCCACTGGTGGTTTTGCTGTGTTTCTGGGATCTAATCTTGTATCATGGAGTGCAAGGAAGCAAGCTACTGTCTCAAGGTCAAGTACAGAGGCTGAATATAAGTCATTAGCAAATGCCACAACTGAAGTAATGTGGATACAAACATTACTCTATGAGCTTGGAATTAAAGCTCCGAAGGCTGCACGGTTATGGTGTGACAATATTGATGCAACTTATCTTTCAGCAAATCCTGTCTTCCATGCACGAACGAAACATATTGAGGTGGATTTTCATTTTGTCAGAGAGAGAGTAGCTCGAAAGCTACTTGAGATACGGTTCATTCCTACAGGGGATCAACTTGCAGATGGGTTTACTAAACTCTTGACCGAGAGAAGATTGGATGAGTTCAAATACAATCTCAACCTTAGCAAGGCTTGAGGTTTAGATTGAGGGGGAGTGTTAGAATTATTGTATAGGGATAGGAGAGGTGTTTAAAATTGTATCTATCTCTTCTTCTCTCTATCCCGTGTAACGACCTCTCCTGATCGATCTCCTCGTTCCGGTCGATCTCCTTCTCTCTCGATCGATCTTCTTTGTAACTTGTCAACCAAGGCTTTGCCTCAATACATACAACGCGACCCAAGACAAAGGCTTCTACGCTTCCCAAACTACTTTACACATGCAGCAAGGATTATACAAGTTGATACCTAGCTAGCTAGCCTGGTTGACTCACCTGTCGGTTTACCACCACCAGCACTTGCACCATCAGCTTTGTACGGCTGTCTTGGTGCGTGAGAGTTGCTGCCGTTGCTCGACGCAGCGGTCTTCGTCGAAAACCCTTTACTACCTGCTTTACGGAGCGCACGAATGCATGCAAAAGGCGTCAAGAAAGTGCAAGAAAGCATGGAGGGGAACTTTTGAGAGACCATAGAAAGGTAGTACCAGAAAGGTGCGGTTCTGATAAAGGCAGAGCTATCCATGCATGCACGTACGTGTGCTCAGGTGTTGATCGGATGAGTGACACTCACTAACCTGCACTAGGCGGCGGTGGCGGCGGCTTCTGGCCAGCCGCCGCCGGAGGATACGCTGGACGTCGATCATTCTGCTGGCCGGAAGACCCTTGCATTGGAGGCACAGATCTACTTTGTCCTGCATATATATATGTACGTATGGAGAATATATTAGAACATCAGACTTGATAATTTGCTTACTCCGATCGTGCATGTGCATGCAATCTACGAATATTGTATGTGTGGACTGGACGCTGGCTCACCCGTCGGCGCCATGCTCTCTACCGGACGCCTTCGTGTCTGCCTGTCTTCTCTTCAGCTAGCTTGCTTTGGAAGAGTTTGTTGCTAAATGCTTGGATAGTTGTAGGCTACGGCTACCCCATGATGGGGTATATATACAGCCATATAGGTAGTACGCACGGACAGAGGGCAAAATCATGGAAATTTCATCTGGTTGCATCCATCATGTATTATACATGGCGTACGTGTACATGTACTGCTGTACAGAGCCAAAATGTCATTAGGCCTTGACCCACCGCGTTATTCCTGGATCTCCCGCGTATCAACAAGATACGTCCGTCTGGTACGGTTGCAGTTGAGATGTGGACGTAGTATTTTATTTGAAATAATGAACTTCGATTTCAAATGGTGTCATTGCCTGTAATGAACAAAAGTCATCAGAAAATGACAAAACATAGCGATACAACAATTTATTATCCCAACCCGCGGAACTTTTCCCATCAATTCGTCGAACATGAATCAATGTTTCCTGATCAGCTTGTGGACAGATGGATCCTCTGCCATGGAAAACGTCATGAACGTAATGGACTTGACGAAGGTCTGCACATTAAACTGAAATCCCAGATTTCATCATGTGTACTTTCCGTCGCATTTCAGTGCAGATCGAAACACACCGACACGCTCGGCCGTCCAAGTCCCAGTGAAGTGAGAGGCTCTATTTCTACATGAATTCCGGAGAGAGATCAATGTAGTTTGTTCTCCGAGTCGTTTGCGTGTGCAGTATACTACTCCCTCCGTTTTCAAATAATTGTCTTTCTGGCCATCTCAAATGGATTACAACATACAGATGTATGTAGACATGTTTTAAAGTATAGATTCACTCATTTTGCTCTGTATGTAGTCACTTGTTGAAATCTTTAGAAAAACAAGTATTTAGGAACGAAGGGAGTACATTAATTAAGTTCTCCGAGTATTATGTCTGGAGAAGAAGAAGAGGAGCAGGACTAACGGTACAGCCATGCATAACTTAATGAAGTGTCCCGACCGTGGAAAAAACGAGTACTACTCCCTCCGTTCCTAAATAATTGTCTTTCTAGCCATCTCAAATGGACTACAACATATGGATGTATGTAGACATGTTTTAGAGTGTAGATTCATTTATTTTGCTCTGTATGTAGTCATTTGTTGAAATCTCTAGAAAAACAATTATTTAGGAACGGAGGAGGGAGTAGTATTGAACGGGTGGTAGGTACCTTATATGGGAAGATGATTGTATATTGTATATTTCTGGGAACATGTACTTCTACTTCTGATGTACCACCTTTTTTGTTTTTGTTGAGGGCTTCTGATGTACCACTTGGCTATACACATGTGTTGTCCTTCTTATCACACTGCGTGGTGTCCAACACATAAATTTGACTGGGTTGGCTGTTAGCTACCTTCCCTTTACTACAGAAGTAGTTCACAAAAATAGCATTTTTCAATGCACTGCGCGTTAACCTATACAGTATACTACTCCATGTGTTGATGTGTCCATTATTAAACCAAGATATCAATACATTACTGAAAGAATGCCTAGCAGTGGCGGAAGCAAATAGCCTAGCAATGGTGGGCAAGGCTCCCAGGGCGTCCGCAACTGACCTCCCGTCACTGATAAAATGGCATCAGTAGCGGGCGCGCGCCCCCGCTGATACAAACTATTTAGTGGGGGACACGGCTTTGGCGCCCACCACTGTTGAGTGTTTAAGCAGTGGCGGCATATTTGAGTGCCTGCACTGACAGTTCAGGCATGCTAATAATAATAAAAAATACAGCCATGACAGCATTTGAGCTGCAATGGTTGTGTTTTGCGTTAAATTCATATGATAAATTGCAATATGCTGCGACATTATAGTGATTGCGATAAGATATTACGATATATTATAGCATAGGATGCTAGTAGGTGATTTCAATTTAGTTAGAAGTTCTCATGACAGAAACAGACCTGGAGGTGACACTAATAATATGCTTATGTTCAATAGCCTACTTCAACAACTGGACCTTGTGGAAATTCCACTCAAAGGAAGAAATTTCATCTGGACTAATATGCAAGATCTCCCTTTATTGGAAAAGCTGGATTGGATATTTACCTCTGCAAACTGGACCTTGACCTTTCCAAACACCCTGGCACATCCACTAGCCAGAGTATCATCTGACCATATTCCTATACACATTCAGATTGGCAGTGACATACCTAAATCATCTATCATCAGATTTGAAAACTATTGGTTTGAATTTGATGGATTTTATGAGACTGTTATTCAGTGCTGGAACAGAAATCAACAAATGTCAAACTCTGCAAAGGACATTTCTGCCAGGTTCAAATGCCTCGGAATGAGGCTAAAAAGATGGAGCAAAAACATGTCAAAGCTCAACACCAACATTTCTGCCTGCAACTATGTTTTATCTATGCTTGATGGCATTGAAGACCAAAGAACACTGAGCACTATGGAAGCAAATTTCAGAAATATCCTGAAGAATCACATCTTCAAATTATTGGAAATCAAAAGAATATATTGGAAATCCAGATTTAAAATGAGGAGTGTGAAGCTTGATGATGAAAATACTGACTTTTTTCATGCCATGGCTACCCAAAATTTCAGGAAAAACTACAACACTACTATTAATGATGAAGATGGAAATCCTTTCCAAAATCATGATCACAAGGCTGCAATCATTTGGAAATCCTACAAAGATAGGTTGGGGAAATCCGTAGACCCTCCTATGCTTTTCAATCTTGAAGAACTTATTCAGCCAAGAGACCTATCTGAACTTGAAGCTCCCTTCTCTATGGAAGAGATTGATCAGGTTATTAAGGACATTCACTCTGATAGAGCACCAGGGCCAGATGGTTTTAATGGTTCTTTCCTGAGAAATGCTGGGGTATCATCAAACAAGACATATATACTATGATCTGGGATTTCTTTGAAGGGAATATTGATATTCAAAGTATCAACAGTGCTTTCATTACACTCATACCAAAGATTGCAAACCCTCTCAATATGAATGATTTTAGACCTATATCCCTGGTCAGCCTTCCTCTCAAAATTATTACCAAACTTATGGCCAATAGAGCTCAGAGAATCATTACTTCTGTTATTCATCAGAATCAATATGGTTTCATCAAAGGGACGAACATACAGGATTGTTTGGGATTTGCTTTTGAATATATCCACTTATGCCATCAGTCTAAAAATCCCATCATCATACTCAAACTAGACTTTGAAAAGGCATTTGATAAGGTAGAATATAAAGCAATTATTGCTATGCTGAGAGCGAAAGGTTTTGGACCTAGATGGATAAACTGGGTTACCAACATACTCCAAACTGCTTCAACCTCTGTCTTACTCAATGGAGTTGCGCGAAAAAAATCATCTGTAAAAGAGGAGTTGGGCAAGGGGATCCTCATTCCCCCCTACTATATATCATTGTTGCAGATCTTCCACAATCAGTTATAAATGCTGCATGGTCAAATAGTGAACTTTCACTCCCCATCAACCATGCATATGGTCTAGATTACCCAATCATACAGTATGTTGATGATACCTTGATGATTATGCCTGCTAATGAAGACCAGCTCAACCACCTGAAATACCTACTCAGCCTATTTAGTATGTCCACTGGTCTTTTTGTTAACTACAGCAAATCCTCCATGATCCCAGTAAATATTGACCATCAATCAGTTACCAGACTTGCAACCTCTTTTGGATGTAAAGTTGAAAGCCTCCCATTTACTTACCTGGGCCTCCCCATGGTCACCACCAAGCCCTCTATACATGACCTCATCCCATTTATAACAAGAATTGACAAAAGACTCTCTGGGGTTGCTAGATTCATGAACCATTCTGGTAGGCTTACCTGTTGGGGAACGTTGCAGAAAATAAAAAATTTCCTACGTTCACCAAGATCAATCTATGGAGTCATCTAGCAACGAGAGAGAGGAGTGCATCTACATACCCTTGTAGATCGCGTGCGGAAGCATTCAAGAGAACGGGGTTGAGGGAGTCGTACTCGTCGTGATCCAAATCACCGGAGATCCTAGCGCCGAACGGACGGCACCTCCGCGTTCAACACACGTACGGTTGGGAAGACGTCTCCTCCTTCTTGATCCAGCAAGGGGAAGGAGAGGTTGATGAAGATCCAGCAGACGACGGCGTGGTGGTGGATGCAGCGATGATCTCGGCAGGCTTCTCCAAGCTTCTCGAGAGGAGAGGTGTAGCAAGGGAGAGGGGCGCCAAGAGCATGGGTGCGGCTGCCCTCCCTCCCCCTTTATATAGGCCCCCTAGGGGGGGCGTCGGCCCAAGGAGATGCAATCTCCAAGGGGCGGCGGCGGGGAAACTTGCCCCCAAGCCGTGGGCGCCCGCCCCTAGGGTTTCCAACCCTAGGCGCAGGGGGACCCAAGGGGGGCGCACCAGCCCACCAGGGGCTGGTTCCCCTCCCACTTCAGCCCATGGGGCCCTTCGGGATAGGTGGCCCCACCCGGTGGACCCCCGGGACCCTTCCGCTGGTCCCGGTACAATACCGGTGACCCCCGAAACTTTCCCGATGGCCGAAACCTGACTTCCTATATATAATTATTCACCTTCGGACCATTCCGGAACTCCCCGTGACGTCCGGGATCTCATCCGGGACTACGAACAACTTACGGGTTACTGCATACTCATATCTCTACAACCGTAGCGTCACCGAACCTTAAGTGTGTAGACCCTACGGGTTCGGGAGACATGCAGACATGCCCGAGACGCCTCTCCGGTCAATAACCAACAACGGGATCTGGATACCCATGATGGCTCCCACATGTTCCTCGATGATCTCATCGGATGAACCACGATGTCGAGGATTCAATCAATCCCGTATACAATTCCCTTTGTCAATCGGTACGTTACTTGCCCGAGACTCGATCGTCGGTATCCCAATACCTCATTCAATCTCGTTACCGGCAATTCACTTTACTCGTACCGTAATGCATGATCTCATGACCAGACACTTGGTCACATTGAGCTCATTATGATGATGCATTACCGAGCGGACCCAGAGATACCTCTCCGTCATACGGAGTGACAAATCCCAGTCTCGATTCGTGCCAACCCAACAGAAACTTTCGGAGATACCCGTAGTGCACCTTTATAGTCACCCGGTTACGTTGTGACGTTTGGCACACCCAAAGCACTCCTACGGTATCCGGGAGTTGCACAATCTCATGGTCTAAGGAAATGATACTTGACATTTGGAAAAGCTCTAGCGAAACGAATTACACGATCTTTGTGCTATGCTTAGGATTGGGTCTTTGTCCATCACATCATTCTCCTAATGATGTGATCTCGTTATCAATGACATCCAATGTCCATAGTTAGGAAACCATGACTATCCGTTGATCAACGAGCTAGTCAACTAGAGGCTCACTAGGGACTTGTTGTGGTCTATGTATTCACACATGTATTACGATTTCCGGATAATACAATTATAGCATGAACAATAGACAATTATCATGAACAAAGAAATATAATAATAACCATTTTATTATTGCCTCTAGGGCATATTTCCAACAGTCTCCCACTTGCACTAGAGTGAATAATCTAGTTACAATGTGATGTATCGAACACCCATTGCGTTCTGGTGTTGATCATGTTTTGCTCTAGGGAGAGGTTTAGTCAACGGATCTGCTACATTCAGGTCCGTATGCACTTTACAAACATCTATGTCTCCATCTTGAACATTTTCACGAATGGAGTTGAAGCGACGCATGATGTGCCTGGTCTTCTTGTGAAACCTGGGCTCCTTGGCAAGTGCAATAGCTCCAGTGTTGTCACAGAAGAGTGTGATCGGCCCCGACGCATTGGGTATGACTCCTAGGTCGGTGATGAACTCCTTCACCCAGATAGCTTCATGCGCTGCCTCCAAGGCTGCCATGTACTCCGCTTCACATGTAGATCCCTCACGACGCCTCTCTTGCAATCGCACCAGCTTCGCCACACCATTCAAAATATACACGTATCTGGTTTGTGACTTAGAGTCATCCAGATCTGTGTCGAAGCTAGCGTCGACGTAACCCTTTACGACGAGCTCTTCGTCACCTCCATATAAGAGAAACATATCCTTAGTCCTTTTCAGGTACTTAAGGATGTTCTTGACCGCTGTCCAGTGTTCCATGTCGGGATTACTTTGGTACCTTCCTACCAAACTTACGGCAAGGTTTATATCAGGTCTGGTATAGGTCATGGCATACATGATAGACCCTATGGCTGAGGCATAGGGGACGACACTGATCTTTTCTCTATCTTCTGCCGTGGTCGGGCATTGAGCCGAGCTCAATTTCACATCTTGCAACACAGGCAAGAACCCCTTCTTGGACTGATCCATATTGAACTTCTTCAATATCTTATCAAGGTATGTGCTTTGTGAAAGACCTATGAGGCGTCTCGATCTATCTCTATAGATCTTGATGCCTAATATGTAAGCAGCTTCTCCAAGGTCCTACATTGAAAAACACTTATTCAAGTAGGCCTTAATGCTGTCCAAAAGTTCTATATCATTTCCCATCAAAAGTATTTCATCCACATATAATATGAGAAATGCTACAGGGCTCCCACTCACTTTCTTGTAAACGCAGGCTTCTCCATAAGTCTGCATAAACCCAAACGCTTTGATCATCTCATTAAAGCGAATGTTCCAACTCAGAGATACTTGCACCAGCCCATAGATGGAGCGCTGGAGCTTGCATACCTTGTTAGCATTCTTAGGGTCGACAAAACCTTCCGGCTGCATCATATACAGTTCTTCCTTAAGGTGACCGTTAAGGAATGCCGTTTTGACGTCCATTTGCCATATCTCATAATCATAGTATGCGGCAATTGCTAACATGATTCGGACGGACTTCAGCTTCGCTACGGGAGAGAATGTCTCATCGTAGTCAATCCCTTGAACTTTTCGATAACCCTTAGCGACAAGTCGAGCTTTATATATGGTAACATTACCATCCGCGTCCGTCGTCTTCTTAAAGATCCATTTGTTTTCTATCGCTCGCCGATCATCGGGCAAGTCTGTCAAAGTCCACACTTTGTTTTCATACATGGATCCTATCTCGGATTGCATGGATTCAAGCCATTTGTTGGAATCTGGGCCCGCCATCGTTTCTTCATAGGTTGAAGGTTCACCGTTGTCTAACAACATGATTTCCAAGACAGGGTTGCCGTACCACTCTGGTGCGGAACATGTCCTTGTGGACCTTCGAAGTTCATGAGGAGCTTGATCCAAGTATCTTGATCATCATCATTAACCTCCTCTCTTGTCGGTGCAGGCACCACAGAACATCTTCTGAGTTGCGCTACTTACCGTTTCAAGAGGTAGTACTTCATCAAGCTCTACTTTCCTCCCACTTAATTCTTTCGAGAAAACTCTTTCTCCGAAAGGACCCGTTCTTAGCAACAAAGATCTTGCCCTCAGATCTTAAGTAGAAGGTATACCCAATGGTTTCCTTAAGGTATCCTATGAAGACGCATTTTTCCGACTTGGGTTCGAGCTTCTCAGGTTGAAGTTTCTTGACATAAGCATCGCATCCCCAAACTTTTAGAAACGACATCTTAGGTTTCTTCCCAAACCATAATTCATACGGTGTCGTCTCAACGGATTTAGACGGTGCCCTATTTAAAGTGAATGTAGTTGTCTCTAGAGCGTATCCCCAAAATGATAGCGGTAAATCGGTAAGTGACATCATAGATCACACCATATCCAATAGAGTGCGATTACGACGTTCGGACACACCATTTCATTTGAGGTGTTCCAGTAGCGTGAGTTGTGAAACGATTCCACATTTCCTTAAGCGCGTACCAAATTCGTGACTTAAATATTCTCCCCCACGATCTGATCGTAAGAACTTTATCTTTCGGTCACGTTGATTCTCTACCTCATTCTGAAATTCCTTGAACTTTTCAAAGGTCTCAGACTTGTGTTTCAGCAAGTAGACATACCCATATCTACTTAAGTCATCAGTGAGAGTGAGAACATAACAATATCCGCCGCGAGCCTCAACGCTCATTGGACGCACACATCAGTATGTATGATTTCCAATAAGTTGGTTGCTCGCTCCATTTGTTCCGGAGAATGGAGTCTTGGTCATTTTTCCCATGAGGCATGGTTCGCATGTGTCAAACGATTCATAATCTAGAGACTCTAAAAGTCCATCAGCATGGAGCTTCTTCATGCGCTTGACACCAATGTGATCAAGGCGGCAGTGCCACAAGTATGTGGGACTATCTATCAACTTTACATCTTTTGGTATTCACACTATGAATATGTGTAACATTACGCTCGAGATTCATTAAGAATGAACCATTCACCAAAGGGGCATGACCATAAAACATATCATTCATATAAATAGAACAACTATTATTCTCGGATTTAAATGAGTAGCCATCTCGAATTAAACGAGATCCTGATACAATGTTCATGCTCAAAGCTGATACTAAATAACAATTATTGAGGTTTAAAACTAATCCCGTAGGTAAATGTAGAGGTAGCGTGCCGACGGTGATCGCATCGACCTTGGAACCATTTCCGACGCGCATCGTCACCTCGTCCTTCGCCAGTCTCCGCTTATTCCGCAGCTCCTGCTTTGAGTTACAAATATGAGCAACCGCACCGGTATCAAATACCCAGGAGCTACTACGAGCACTGGTAAGGTACACATCAATTACATGTATATCACATATACCTTTGGTTTTGCCGGCCTTCTTGTCCGCTAAGTACTTGGGGCAGTTCCGCTTCCAGTGACCACTTCCCTTGCAATAAAAGCACCCAGTCTCAGGCTTGGGTCCATTGCTTTACTTCTTCCCGGCAACAGGCTTACCGGGCGCGGCAACTCCCTTGCCGTCCTTCTTGAAGTTCTTTGTACCCTTGCCTTTCTTGAACTCCATCAACACTTGATGTTCCTTTTTGATCTCTACCTCTGCTGATTTCAGCATTGAATATACCTCAAGAATGGTCTTTTCCATCCCCTGCATATTGAAGTTCATCACAAAGCTCTTGAAGCTCGGTGGAAGCGACTGAAGGATTCTGTCAATGACCGCGTCATCCGGGAGATTAACTCCTAGCTGAGTCAAGCGGCAACCCAGACATCTTGAGTATGTGCTCACTGACAGAATTATTTTCCTCCATCTTACAGCTGAAGAATTTGTCGGAGACTTCATATCTCTCGACCCGGGTATGAGCTTGGAAAACCATTTTCAGCTCCTCGAACATCTCATATGCTCCTTGTTGCTCAAAACGCTTTTGGAGCCCCGGTTCTAAGTTGTAAAGCATGCCACACTGAACGAGGGAGTAATCATCAGCACGAGACTGCCAAGCGTTCATAACGTCTTGGTTCTCTGGGATGGGTGCTTCACCTAGCGGTGCATCTAGGACAAAATCTTTCTTGGCAGCTATGAGGATGATCCTCAGGTTCCGGACCCAGTCCGTATAGTTGCTGCCATCATCTTTCAGCTTGGTTTTCTCTAGGAACACGTTGAAGTTGAGGTGGACATGAGCGTTGGCCATTTGATCTACAAGACATTTTGCAAAGGTTTTAGACTAAGTTCATGATAATTAAGTTCATCTAATCAAATTATTCAATGAACTCCCACTTAGACAGAAATCCCTCTAGTCATCTAAGTGAAACATGATCCGAGTCAACTAGGCCGTGTCCGATCATCACGTGAGACGGACTAGTTAACATCGGTGAACATCTTCATGTTGATCGTATCTTCTATACGACTCATGCTCGACCTTTGGGTCTTCCGTGTTCCGAGGCCATGTATGTACATGCTAGGCTCGTCAAGTCAACCTAAGTGTATTGCGTGTGTAAATCTGGCTTACACCCGTTGTATTCGAACGTTAGGATCTATCACACCCGATCATCACGTGGTGCTTCGAAACAACGAACCTTCGCAACGGTGCACAGTTAGGGGGAACACTTTTCTTGAAATTATTTCGAGGGATCATCTTATTTAAGCTACCGTCGTTCTAAGCAAATAAGATGTAAAACATGATAAACATCGCATGCAATCAAATAGTGACATGATATGGCCGATATCATATTGCTCCTTTGATCTCCATCTTCGGGGCACCATGATCATCTTCGTCACCGGCATGACACCATGATCTCCATCATCGTGTCTTCATGAAGTTTTCACGCCAATGATTAATTCTACTTCTATGGCTAACACGTTTAGCAATAAAGTAAAGTAATTTACAAGGCGTTCTTCAATGACACGCATGTCATACAAAAAATAAAGACAACTCCTATGGCTCCTGCCGGTTTGTCATACTCATCGACGTGCAAGTCGTGATTCCTATTACAAGAACATGATCATCACATACATCACATATATCATTCATCACATCCTTTGGCCATATCACATAACAAAACACTTGCTGCAAAAACAAGTTAGACGTCCTCTAATTGTTGTTGCAAGTTTTCACGTGGCTTCTATAGGTGTTCTAGCAAGAACGTTTCTTACCTACGTAAAACCACAACGTGATATGCCAATTTCTATTTACCCTTCATAAGGACCCTTTTCATCGAATCCGCTCCAACTAAAGTGGGAGAGACAGACACCCGCTAGCCACCTTATGCAACTAGTGCATGTTAGTCGGTGGAACCTGTCTCACGTAAGCATACGTGTAAGGTCGGTCCGGGCCGCTTCATCCCATGATGCCGCCGAAGCAAGATAAGACTAGTAGTGGCAAGAAAATTGGCAACATCTACGCCCACAACTGCTTTGTGTTCTACTCGTGCATAGTAACTACGCATAGACCTGTTGGGGAACGTAGTAATTTCAAAAAAATTCCTACGCACACGCAAGATCATGGTGATGCATAGCAACGAGAGGGGAGAGTGTTGTCCACGTACCCTCGCAGACCGTAAGCGGAAGCGTTATGACAACGCGGTTGATGTAGTCGTACGTCTTCACGATCCGACCGATCCAAACACCGAATGTACGGCACCTCCGAGTTCAGCACACGTTCAGCTCGATGACGATCCCCGGACTCCGATCCAGCAGGGTGTCGAGGTGAGTTCCGTCAGCACGACGGCGTGGTGACGATGATGATGTTCTACCGACGCAGAGCTTCGCCTAAGCACCGCTACGATATAACCGAGGTGGAATATGGTGGAGGGGGGCACCGCACACGGCTAAGGAACGATCACAAAGATCAACTTGTGTGTCTATGGGGTGCCCCCTACCCCCGTATATAAAGGAGTGGAGGAGCGGGAGGGCCGGCCCTCTCTATGGCGTGCCCTAGGGGAGTCCTACTCCCACCGGGAGTAGGATTCCCCCTTTCCTAGTATAACTAGGAGCCCTTCCAAGTAGTAGGATTAGGAGGGAAGGATAGGGAAGGGAAAAGGAGAAGGAAGGAAGGGGGCGCCCCTCCTCCCTAGTCCAATTCGGACCAGCTCATGGGGAGGGGTGCGGCCATCCTTTGAGGCCTTTCTATCCTTTCCTGTATGGCCCATTAAGGCCCAATATGAATTCCCGTAACTCCCCGGTACTCCCGAAAATACCCGAATCACTCGGAACCTTTCCGATGTCCGAATATAGTCGTCCAATATATCGATCTTTATGTCTCGGCCATTTGAGACTCTCGTCATGTCCCGATCTCATCCGGACTCGAACTCCTTCGTACATCAAAACTCATAAACTCATAATAAAACTGTCATCGAAACCTTAAGCGTGCGGACCCTACGGGTTCGAGAACTATGTAGACATGACCGAGACACGTCTCCGGTCAATAACCAATAGCGGAACCTGGATGCTCATATTGGCTCCTACATATTCTACGAAGATCTTTATCGGCCAAAACGCATAACAACATACGTTGTTCCTTTTGTCATCGGTATGTTACTTGCCCGAGATTCGATCGTCGGTATCTCAATACCTAGTTCAATCTCGTTACCGGCAAGTCTCTTTACTCGTTCCGTAATACATCATCCCGCAACTAACTCATTAGTTGCAATGCTTGCAAGGCTTAAGTGATGTGTATTACCGAGAGGGCCAGAGATACCTCTCCGACAATCAAGTGACAAATCCTAATCTCAAAATCGCCAACTCAACATGTACCTTCGGAGACACCGTAGAGCTCCTTTATAATCACCCGATTCGTTGTGACGTTTGGTAGCACACAAAGTGTTCCTCCGGTAAACGGGAGTTGCATAATCTCATAGTCATAGGAACATGTATAAGTCATGAAGAAAGCAATAGCAACATACTAAACGATCGTGTGCTAAGCTAATGGAATGGGTCATTTCAATCACATCATTCTCCTAATGATGTGATCCCGTTAATCAAATGACATCTCATGTCTATGGCTAGGAAACATAACCATCTTTGATCAACGAGCTAGTCAAGTAGAGGAATACTAGTGACAATCTGTTTGTCTATGTATTCACACATGTATTATGTTTCCGGTTAATACAATTCTAGCATGAATAATAAACATTTATCATGATATGAGGAAATAAATAATAACTTTATTATTGCCTCTAGGGCATATTTCCTTCAGTCTCCCACTTGCAGTAGAGTCAATAATCTAGTTCACATCATCATGTGATTCAACACCAATATTCACATCTATATGTGATTAATACTCATAGTTCACATCGTCATGTGATCAACACCCAAAGGGTTTACTAGAGTCAATAATCAAGTTCACATTGCTATGTGATTAACACCCAAAATAGTACTAAGGTATGATCATGTTTTGCTCGTGAGAGAAGTTTAGTCAACGGGTTTGTCACATACAGAGCCGTATGTATTTTGCAAATATTCTATGTCTGCAATGCTCTGCACGGAGCTACTCTAGCTAATTGCTCCTACTTTCAATATGTATCCAGATTAAGACTTAGAGTCATTTGGATCAGTGCCAAAACTTGTATCGACGTAACCCTTTACGACGAACCTTTTGTCACCTCCATAATCGAGAAACATATCCTTATTCCACTAAGGATAATTTTGACCAATGTCCAGTGACCTACTCCTAGATCACTATTGTACTCCCTTGCCAAACCAGGGCAGAATATAGAATAGGTCTGGTCCATAGCATGCATACTTTTATAGAACCTATGATTGAAGCATAGGGAATGACTTTCATTCTCTTTCTATTTTCTGCCGTGGTCGGGATTTGAGTCTTACTCAATTTCACACCTTGTAACACAGGCAAGAAACTCTTTCTTTGACTGTTCCGTTTTGAACTACTTCAAAATCTTGTCAAGGTATGTACTCATTGAAAAAACTTATCAAGAGTTTTGATCTATCTATATAGATCTTGATGCTCAATATGTAAGCAGCTTCACCGAGGTCTTTCTTTGAGAAACTCCTTTCAAACACTCCTTTATGCTTTGCAGAATAATTCTACATTATTTCCGATCAACAATATGTCATTCACATATACTTATCAGAAATGTTGTAGTGCTCCCACTCACTTTCTTGTAAATACAGGCTTCACCGCAAGTCTGTATAAAACTATATGCTTTGATCAACTTATCAAAGCGTATATTCCAACTCCGAGATGCTTGCACCAGTCCATAGATAGATCATTGGAGCTTGCATATTTTGTTAGCACCTTTAGGATTGACAAAACCTTCTGGTTGCATCATATACAACTCTTCTTTAAGAAAACCATTAAGGAATGCAGTTTGACATCCATTTGCCGATTTCATAAAATGTGGCAATTGCTAACATGATTCGGACAGACTTTTAAGCATCGATCGAGTGAGAAAATCTCATTGTATTCAACATCTTGAACTTTGTCAAAACCTTTTCGACAAGTCTAGCTTTGTAGATAGTAACACTACTATCAACATCTGTCTTCCTCTTGAAGATCCATTTATTCTTAATGACTCACCGATCATCGGGCAAGTCAATCAAAGTCCACACTTTGTTCTCATACATGGATCCTATCTCAGATTTCATGGCCTCAAGCCATTTCGGAATCTGGGCTCATCATCGCTTCCTCATAGTTCGTAGGTTTGTCATGGTCAAGTAACATGACCTCCAGAACAGGATTACCGTACCACTCAGTGCGGATCTCACTCTGTTTACCTACGAGGTTCGGTAGTAACTTGATCTGAAGTTACATGATCATCATCATTAGCTTCCTCACTAATTGGTGTAGTAGTCACAGAACAGATTTACGTGATGAACTACTTTCAATAAGGGAGCAGGTACAGTTACCTCATCAAGTTCTACTTTCCTCCCGCTCACTTCTTTCGAGAGAAACTCCTTCTCTAGAAAGGATCCATTATTAGCAACGAATGTTTTTGCCTTCGGATCTGTGATAGAAGGTGTACCCAACAGTTTCCTTTGGGTATTCTATGAAGACGCACTTCTCCGATTTGGGTTCGAGCTTATCAGGTTGAAACCTTTTTCATATAAGCATCGCAACTCCAAGCTTTAAGAAACGACAGCTTAGATTTATTGCTAAACCATAGTTCATACGGTGTCGTCTCAATGGATTTAGATGGTGCCCTATTTAACGTGAATGCAGCTGTCTCTAATGCATAATCCCAAAATGATAGCGGTAAATCGGTAAGAGACATCATAGATCGCACCATATCTAATAAAGTGCAGTTATGATGTTCGGACACACCATTATGCTGTGGTGTTCCAGGTGGCATGAGTTTGTGAAACTATTCCATATTGTTTTAATTGAAGACCAAACTCGTAACTCAAATATTTTACTTCTGCGATCATATCGTAGAAACCTTATTTTCTTGTCATGATGATTTTCCACTTCACTCCGAAATTCTTTGAACTTTTCAAATGTTTCAGACTTATGTTTCATCAAGAAGATATACCCATATCTGCTCAAATCATCTGTGAAGGTCAGAAAATAACGATACCCGCCGCGAACCTCAACACTCATCGGATCGCATACATCAGTATGTATTATTTCCAATAAGTCAATTGCTCGCTCCATTGTTCCGGAGAATGGAGTCTTAGTCATCTTGCCCAAGAGGCATGGTTCACAAGCATCAAGTGATTCATAATCAAGTGATTCCAAAATCCCATCAGCATGGAGTTTCTTCATGCGCTTTACACCAATATGACTTAAACGGCAGTGCCATAATAAGTTGCACTATCATTATTAACTTTTGCATCTTTTGGCTTCAATATTATGAATATGTGTATCACTACAATCGAGATCCAACAAACCATTTTCGTTGGTGTGTATGACCATAGAAGGTTTTATTCATGTAAACAGAAAAAAAATTATTCTCTAATTTAAATGAATAACCGTATTGCAATAAACATGATCAAATCATATTCATGCTCAACCAAATAACACTTATTTAGGTTCAACACTAATCCCGAAAGTATAGGGAGTGTGCGATGATGATTATATCAATTTTGGAACCACTTCCAACACACATCGTCACTTCACCCTTAACTAGTCTCTGTTTATTCGGCAACTCCCGCTTCGAGTTACTAATCTTAGCAACTGAACTAGTATGAAATACTGAGGGGTTGCTATAAACACTAGTAAAGTACACATCAATAACATGTATATCAAATATACCTTTGTTCACTTTGCCATCCTTCTTATCCGCCAAATACTTGGGGCAGTTTCGCTTCCCGTGACCAGTCCCTCTGCAGTAGAAGCACTTAGTCTCAGGCTTAGGTCCAGACTTGGGCTTCTTTATTTGAGCAGCAACTTGCTTGTCGTTCTTCTTGAATTTCCCCTTCTATCCCTTTGCCCTTTTCTTGAAACTAGTGGTCTTGTTAACCATCAACACTTGATGTTTTTCTTGATTTCTACCTTCGTCGATTTCAGCATCACAAAGAGCTTAGGAATTACTTTCGTCATCCCTTGCATATTATAGTTCATCACAAAGTTCTACTAACTTGGTGATGGTGACTAGAGAATTCTGTCAATCACTATTTTATCTGGAAGATTAACTCCCACTTGATTCAAGTGATTGTAGTACCTAGACAATCTGAGCACATGCTCACTAGTTGAGCGATTCTCCTCCATCTTTTAGCTATAGAACTTGTTGGAGACTTTATATCTCTCAACTCGGGTATTTGCTTGAAATATTAACTTCAATTCCTGGAACATCTCATATGGTCCATGACGTTCAAAACGTATTTGAAGTCCCGATTCTAAGCCGTTAAGCATGGTGCACTAAACTATCAAGTAGTCATCATACTGAGCTAGCCAAACGTTCATAACGTCTGCTTCTGCTCCTGCAATAGGTTTGTCACCTAGCGGTGCATTAAGGACATAATTCTTCTGTGCAACAATGAGGATAAACCTCAGATCACGGATCCAATCCGCATCATTGCTACTAACATCTTTCAACACAATTTTCTCTAGGAACATATCAAAATAAACATATGAAAGCAACAACGCGAGCTATTTATTTACAACATAATTTGCAAAATACTACCAGTACTAAGTTCATGATAAATTTAAGTTCAATTAATTATATTACTTAAGAACTCCCACTTAGACAGACATCTCTCTAGTCATCTAAGTGATCACGTGATCCAAATCAACTAAACCATGTCCGATCATCACGTGAAATGGAGTAGTTTCAATGGTGAACATCACTATGTTGATCATATCTACTATATGATTCACGCTCGACCTTTCGGTCTCCGTGTTCCGAGGCCATATCTGTTATATGCTTGGCTCGTCAAGTTTAACTGAGTATTCGCGTGCGCAACTGTTTTGCACCGTTGTATTTGAGCGTAGAGCCTATCACACCCGATCATCACGTGGTGTCTCAAAGACGAAGAACTTTCGCATAGCGGTGCATACTCGGGGAGAACACTTCTTGATAATTAGTGAGAGATCATCTTAAAATGCTACCGTAAATCAAAGCAAGATAAGATGCATAAAGGATAAACATCACATGCAATCAATATAAGTGATATGATATGGCCATCATCATCTTGTGCTTGTGATCTCCACCTCCGAAGCACCGTCATGATCACCATCGTCACCGGCGCGACACCTGGATCTCCATCTTAGCATCGTTGTCGTCTCGCCAACTATTTCTTCTACGACTATCGCTACCACTTAGTGATAAAGTAAAGCAATTACAGGGCGATTGCATTTCATACAATAAAGCGACAACCATATGGCTCCTGCCAGTTGGCGATAACTTCGGTTACAAAACATGATCATCTCATGCAATAAAATATAGCATCACGTCTTGACCATATCACATCACAATATGCCCTGCAAAAACAAGTTAGACATCCTCTACTTTGTTGTTGCAAGTTTTATGTGGCTGCTACTGGCTGAGCAAGAACCGTTCTTACCTACGCATCAAAACCACAACGATAGTTTGTCAAGTTAGTGTTGTTTTAACCTTCTCAAGGACCGGGCGTAGCCACACTCGGTTCAACTAAAGTTGGAGAAACTGACACCCGCCAGCCACCTGTGTGCAAAGCACGTCGATAGAACCAGTCTCGCGTAAGCGTACGCGTAATGTCGGTCCGGGCCGCTTCATCCAACAATACCGCCGAACCAAAGTATGACATGCTGGTAAGCAGCATGACTTGTATCGCCCACAACTCACTCGTGTTCTACTCATGCATATAACATCAACGCATAAAACTTGGCTCGGATGCCACTGTTGGGGAACGTAGTAATTTCAAAAAAATTCCTACGCACACGCAAGATCATGGTGATGCATAGCAACGAGAGGGGATAGTGTTGTCCACGTACCCTCGTAGACCGTAAGCGGAAGCGTTATGACAACGCGGTTGATGTAGTCGCACGTCTTCACGATCTGACCGATCCAAGCACCGAACGTACGGCACCTCCGAGTTCAGCACACGTTCAGCTCGATGACGGTCCCCAGACTCCGATCCAGCAGGGTGTCGGGGTGAGTTCCGTCAGCACGACGGCGTGGTGACGATGATGATGTTCTACCGACGCAGAGCTTCAACTAAGCACCGCTACGATATAACCGATATGGAATATGGTGGAGGGGGCACCGCACACGGCTAAGGAACGATCACAAAGATCAACTTGTGTGTCTATGGGGTGCCCCCGCCTCATATAAAGGAGTGGAGGAGGGAGGGCGGCCCTCTCTATGGCGCGCCCTAGGGAGTCCTACTCCCACCGGGAGTAGGATTCCCCCTTTCCTAGTAGAACTAGGAGCCCTTCCAAGTAGTAGGAGTAGGAGGGAAGGAAAGGGAAGGGAAAAGGAGAAGGAAGGAAGGGGGCGCCCCTCCTCCCTAGTCCAATTCGGACCAGCTCACGGGGAGGGGTGCGGCCACCCTTTGAGGCCTTTCTCTCCTTTCCCGTATGGCCCATTAAGGCCCAATACGAATTCTCGTAACTCCCCGGTACTCCCGAAAATACCCGAATCACTCGGAACCTTTCCGATGTCCGAATATAGTCGTCCAATATATCGATCTTTACGTCTCAACCATTTGAGACTCCTCGTCATGTCCCCGATCTCATCCGGGACTCCGAACTCCTTCGGTACATCAAAACTCATAAACTCATAATAAAACTGTCATCGAAACCTTAAGCGTGCGGACCCTACGGGTTCGAGAACTATGTAGACATGACCGAGACACGTCTCCAGTCAATAACCAATAGCGGAACCTGGATGCTCATATTGGCTCCTACATATTCTATGAAGATCTTTATCGGTCAAACGGCATAACAACATATGTTGTTCCTTTTGTCATCGGTATGTTACTTGCCCGAGATTCGATCGTCGGTATCTCAATACCTAGTTCAATCTCGTTACCGCAAGTCTCTTTACTCGTTCTGTAATACATCATCCCGCAACTAACTCATTAGTTGCAATGCTTGCAAGGATTAAGTGATGTGTATTACCGAGAGGGCCCAGAGATACCTCTCCGACAATCGGAGTGACAAATCCTAATATCGAAATACGCCAACTCAACATGTACCTTCGGAGACACCTGTAGAGCTCCTTTATAATCACCCAGTTACGTTGTGACGTTTGGAAGCACATAAAGTGTTCCTCCGGTAAACGGGAGTTGCATAATCTCATAGTCATAGGAACATGTATAAGTCATGAAGAAAGCAATAGCAACATACTAAACGATCGTGTGCTAAGCTAACGGACTGGGTCATGTCAATCACATCATTCTCCTAATGATGTGATCCCGTTAATCAAATGACATCTCATGTCTATGGCTAGGAAACATAACCATCTTTGATCAACGAGCTAGTCAAGTAGAGGCATACTAGTGACAATTTGTTTGTCTATGTATTCACACATGTATTATGTTTCCGGTTAATATAATTCTAGCATGAATAATAAACATTTATCATGATATAAGGAAATAAATAATAACTTCATTATTGCCTCTAGGGCATATTTCCTTCAAGACCTAGCTCATGATGCCACTGTTGGGGAACATTGCAGAAAATAAAAAATTTCCTACGTTCACCAAGATCAATCTATGGAGTCATCTAGCAACGAGAGAGAGGAGTGCATCTACATACCCTTGTAGATCGCGTGCGGAAGCGTTCAAGAGAACGGGGTTGAGGGAGTCGTACTCGTCGTGATCCAAATCACCGGAGATCCTAGCGCCGAACGGACGGCACCTCCGCGTTCAACACACGTACGGTTGGGAAGACGTCTCCTCCTTCTTGATCCAGCAAGGGGGAAGGAGAGGTTGATGAAGATCCAGCAGCACGACGGCGTGGTGGTGGATGCAGCAGTGATCTCGGCAGGGCTTCGCCAAGCTTCTGCGAGAGGGAGAGGTGTAGCAAGGGGAGAGGGAGGCGCCAAGAGCATGGGTGCGGCTGCCTCCCTCCCCCTTTATATAGGCCCCTAGGGGCGCCGCCCCTAGGAGATGCAATCTCCAAGGGGTGGCGCAGGGGGAAACTTGTCCCTAAGGCAGTGGAGGGCCCCACCCCTAGGGTTTCCAACCCTAGGCGCGGGGGCCCAGAAGCGCACCAGCCCACCAGGCTGGTTCCTCCCACTTCAGCCCATGGGGCCCTCCGGATAGGTGGCCCCACCGGTGGACCTCGGGACCCTTCCGGTGGTCCTGTACAATACCGTGACCGGAAACTTTCCCGATGGCCGAAACCTGACTTCCTATATATAATTCTTCACCTCCGGACCATTCCGGAACTCCTCGTAACGTCCGGGATCTCATCCGGGACTCCGAACAACTTTCGGGTTACTGCATACTCATATCTTTACAACCCTAGCGTCACCGAACCTTAAGTGTGTAGACCCTACGGGTTCGGGAGACATGCAGACATGACCGAGATGCCTCTCCGGTCAATAACCAACAACAGGATCTGGATACCCATGTTGGCTCCCACATGCTCCTTGATGATCTCATCGGATGAACCACGATGTCGAGGATTCAATCAATCCCGTATACAAGTCACTTTACTCGTACCGTAATGCATGATCCCGTGACCAGACACTTGGTCACATTGAGCTCATTATGATGATGCATTACCGAGCGGGCCCAGAGATACCGCTCCGTCATACGGAGTGACAAATCCCGATCTCGATTCGTACCAACCCAATGACACTTTCGGAGATACCCGTAGTGCACCTTTATAGTCACCCGATTCGTTGTGGCGTTTGGCACACCCAAAGCACTCCTACGGTATCCGGGAGTTGCACAATCTCATGGTCTAAGGAAATGATACTTGACATTTGGAAAAGCTCTAGCGAAACGAACTACATGATCTTTGTGCTATGCTTAGGATTGGGTTTTGTCCATCACATCATTCTCCTAATGATGTGATCCCTTTATCAATGACATCCAATGTCCATAGTCAGGAAACCATGACTATCCGTTGATCAACGAGCTAGTCAACTAGAGGCTCACTAGGGACTTGTTGTGGTCTATGTATTCACACATGTATTTCGATTTCTGGATAATACAATTATAGCATGAACAATAGACAATTATCATGAACAAAGAAATATAATAATCATCATTTTATTATTGCCTCTAGGACATATTTCCAACATTACCTATATTAACTCTGTTGTTGCCTCCATGCCAATATTTGCTATGTGCTCCCTCAAAGTTCATATCACCATTTTGGATCATGTTGACAAATCAAGCAGAAATTTCCTTTGGTATGGAAATGAGATCAATAAAAGAGGTAAATGTCTGGCCAGCTGGGATATGATATGCAAACTAAAACAGCAAGGGGGACTTGCAGTTTTAAATCTAAGAGAACAAAACAAAGCACTCCTTATCAAACACCTCTTCAAGTTTTACAACAAGGTTGATGTTCCTTGGATTAAGTTAATTTGGGAAGCCCACTATCAAAATAATGAGGTACCACACTCTAACAGGAACAAAGGCTCTTTTTGGTGGAAGGACTGCATGAAAATGTTTGATCTTTTCAGAGATATGACAACCTATGATATTAAATCTGGGAACACTAGTATGCTTTGGGAGGACAATTGGAAGGGTGACATTATGAAGCTAAAGTTCCCTGAACTTCATTCCTTCACTCAAAAGGAAAATATATCTATCAAAGATGCCAAAGAATTGGATAATTATTATAGCTTATTTCAGCTACCATTATCCATCCAAGCCCACCAGCAGTTTCATTTGCTTTCAGACGAATTAAATAGCATCAGGCATAACTATGATGATGACACTTGGAGTTTCAGTTGGGGCAATAACAGAAACATTACCAAGAGGATCTATGACTATCTAATGATTGGTGAAGATGCTGTTGATACTTTCAAATGGATATGGAAATCATGTTGTTTACCAAAGCATAAATTCTTCTGCTGGCTAATGCTTAATGACAGAATAAATACATGTGATCTGCTGAATCGGAAGAGCATGCATCTTGACTCCATGATATGTGTCCTATGCAATAATGAAGATATGGAAGACATGACTCATCTCCTCTTTATATGTCCATTTAGTCAAGAATTTTTGTGGAACATTGGTTTTGAATGGAATTCTGATCTGGATCTCAATAGTATGATTATTGATGCTAATCAAAGATACAATATTAGCCATTTTATGGAAATCTTGATATTGGGATGCTAGAGCATATGGAATCAGAGAAATGGGAAGATTTTTTGAAGGAATACCATGCTCAATAAATGAATGCAAGAATGATTTTATCAGAACTTTCAAATTAACCATGTTGAGAGCTAGACCAACCCTGAAAGAGGGCATGTCTTCTTGGATAGACAATATTTAATTTCCACCTTTTACTGTTTTTCTCCTCTTTTTCTCTAGTTTTTTTTCTTTCTTTCATCTAGCCTTTTTCTTTGGTTGTACCCCCATCGACCATTGTAATAAACTTTGTTACCTTATTTATTAGTGACAAATGACACACAGTAGAGCTCTTACCCTACTGTATTATGGTAAAAAAAAAATATTACAGCATATGTTAATTAACCATGGCAATATTTAACTTCTATTGCCATGGCAAATTTTATCTTTTATTTGCCGATGGCAAATTTACCCTTATTAACATGGCTATTTTACCTAAATCCCGATGGCAATATTTAACTTTCATTGCCATGGCAAGTTTTACTATTTATTTGCCATGGCTAATTTACCTTTATTAACATGGAAAATTTACCTAGATCCCCATGAATTTTTTTAACTTTTATTGCCATGCTAAGTTTTACTATTTATTTGACCTTTATTAAAATGGCAGATATTGATTTTTTTTTGCATGTCAAATATAAGCAAATTTTAATATGATTTTGGTTATGGCTTTTTTCTTGTTTATTTTTTCAACCTTTTGTGTTTTTTTACCTGTAAACAAAACTTTTCGTGTTTTTTCACACATGGCAATTTCCACATAGATTATATGTAAATTGAAGTAAAAGTACCATGACATTTTTTGCTACGAATCTGCCACTGCAAATTATTTTGTTTGTATGATGAAAATTGTCATGACTTCTTTGTAGGTTGTTGTTAAAATATATTCTTGTTCACCCATGGTAATTTTCTGCGTTTGAAAGTTGATGGCATATTTTTTTTACTTGACAAAGCAAAATACTGGGCTTTTTGGCACAGCCAAAAAAGTCTTGCCTTTTTTTCTTCTATTTTTCGTTACTGGGCTTTTTTATACACTTTTTGGGCTATTAGTGTATGGGGAGGCGCTCGCACTGTTGGGGCTTTTCCTCCCGAACGAAATCACTCGTCGGGGTTCGGTCTGGCACCTGCCCAGACCGAAACGGTTGGGAGATGTCTGGGTCCTACATTTTAGCTAGTAATTGTTTCATGCTAAACATGTAAAATAATTGGATGTACGAATACATCTATAATTTCATAATGTGGTATTCCAAATAATAACATGTTTATGTAATTTGAATATAGTTGCAAGACATATAATTCCAGAGGAGGACAGGTACCAGAGTGGTAACCCGCAGAGATGATCGACCGACTGCTCGATGTCGAGGAGCTATCCCTAGAATGTTCAAACGTTGTAGCAACTAGCAATTGCTAATCAACCTTCGTGGCCACAGATAGATCTCATCGACGTCATCTCATGTGTAACTACCAGTCTCACTAAAATTTCCAGGACCGAAATTTGCACGAGCAGGAAAGTATCCTTGTTCGATCCTTCTTGAGCTTTACCTCTCTCTACGCGCGGAGCCCGAGCCCAACCCTGAATATATGGAGGAGACCAACGCAACGTCGTATCACCCTTCCCTTAATTTTCCTGAAGTCGCCGATGAGTTGTAGAGCTGGTTAGCTGGTAGTACGTGATATATATTGGCGAGAGTTCGCAGGACTCTAGTTTGCCAATTGGTCATCAGTTTAGAAGATTTGAAGACCGAAGTACGCCAAGTACAAAGAAGAGTCCAATGATAGGTTCGTGGGCTGAAGGTCGTGAACATGCATGTCATGCATAGCAGTACTTAATAATACCTCATGGAGTATCTAATAGTAGAACGAATTCAATATACTTGATGAAAAAAAATCAATATACAATTCCATTATATATATAGGATCCACCGTACAAATTCACCAACATAACTACGGTATAGATATAAACTAAGAACATGCATGAACGAATGAAATACTACTTGTCTACACGACCACTTTCACAAGCTATACAATCCATATGTAGGTATAGAGGTTTCTTGGACCACAGAATATCGTACTTGACAGATAACTAGGACAAACTGATATTTGTTCACATGATTCTTCTTCCGCACGCAGACCATTCACCCCCTAGACATGCCCTTGCCTGAAAAGTCAAATAACGAAATTCTTTAATTATAATGGACGCACGTCAGTATTTTCACGTCACATCATGCAAAACACTAGTAGGAGCACGAACTATACATAGACATGCAGCCAGGATTCTTGACTCGCCTTTTTGTCAGGTGGTTTTACCATTGTATGGCGTTCTCGATGCGCAAGAGTTGTTGCCGTTGCTGGGGTCAGGGGTCGTTCCGGTCGACAACGCTTTACCTGCTTTACGGAGCGCACGAATGGAGGCAAAAGGCGTCAAGAAAGTGCAAAAGACCATAGCGAATGGACCGTCGAATATATAGAAAGGTACTACTACTACCAGAACATGCATGAACGAATGAAATACTACTTGTCTACACGACCATTTTCACAAGCTATAGAGGTTTCTTGGACCATGGAATATCGTACTTGACAGAAAACTAGGACAAACTGATATTTATTCACATGATTCTTCTTCCGCACGCAGACCATTCACCCCCTAGATATGCCCTGGCCTGAAAAGTCAAATAACGAAATTCTTTAATTAGAATGGATGCACGTCAGTATTTTCGCATCAAATCATGCAAAACACTAGTAGGAGTACGAACTATACACAAACATGCAGCCAGGATTCTTGACTCGCCTTTTTGTCAGGTCGTTTTACCATCTGCTTTGTATGGCTTTCTCGATGAGTTGTTGCCGTTGCTGGGGTCAGGGGTTGTTCCGGTCGACAACGCTTTACCTGCTTTACGGAGCGCACGAATGCATGCAAAAGGCGTCAAGAAAGTGCAAGAAAAAAGCATCCCAGACCACAACCGTCGAATATATAGAAAGGTACTACCGTCTACCGCCATGCATAAAGGAAGAGCTATCCATGCATGCATGCACGTATCACGTATGCTCAGGTGTTGAACGATCGGATGAGTGACGCTCACTAACCTGCCCTAGGCGACGGCGCCTTTTGGCCAGCCTCCGGCGGAGTATATGGACGTCGATCATCATACTGGCCGGAGGACCCTGACATTTGAGGCATAGACCTACTTGTCCCTGCATATATATGCATGTATGGAGAATATATTAGTACATAAGAGTTGATGATTAGCTTACTCCGATCTTGCATGTGCGTGCAATGGATGAGTTGGATGTGTGGATGTTGGCTCACCCTTCGCCGCCATGCTCAGTCCTGGTCCTGGAGGCCTTCGTGTCTGTCTGGCTTCAGTTCAGCAAGCTAGCTTTGGAAGAGTTTGTTGCTAAATGCTTGTATAGTTGTAGGCTAACCCATGGATGGTGTATATATACAGGTACATAAGGGCAGAGGGCAAAATCCATGAAATTTCATCTGGTTGCATCCATCATATTATATGCCCTGGCCTGGTGTTCGTTTTTCTCAGGATTATACATGGTGTACACGTATTACTACTGTACAGAGCGAATGCCATTAGGCCTTGACCCAGCGCGTTTTCCCTGGATCTCCCGCGTATCAGGAAGATACGTCCGGCTGGTACGGTTGCAGTTGAGATACGATGTAGACGTAGTATTTTTTTTTTTTGAAATAATGAACATCGATTCAAATGGTAGTTATTGCCTGCAATGTGCGCCCTTGAACAAAAGTCATCAGAACATGACAAAACATAGCAGTATAACAATTTATTATCCTGACCTGTCGGAACTTTTCCCATCAATCTCGTCGAACTTGAATCAATGTTTCTGATCAGCTTGTGGACAGATGGATGCTCTGCCATGGAAAACGTCATGAACGTAATGGACTTGACGAAGGCCTGGACACTAAACTGAAACTGAAATCCCAGGTTTCATCATGTGTAATTTCCGTGCAAATCGAAACACACCGACACGCTTGGCCATCCAAGTCCTATTTCTACATGAATTCCGGAGACAGATCAATGTAGTTTTTCTCCAAGTCGTTTGCGTGTGGAGCATACTACATTAATTAGGTTCTCCGAGTGTTATGTCTAGAGAAGAAGAAGAAGAGAGCAGGACCAACATGGTACAACCATGCATAACTTAATGAAGTGTCCCGACCGTGGAGAAAACTGGTACTGAACGATTGCTCGGTACCTTGATGGGAGGATGGTTGTGTATTTCTCGGAACATGTACTTCTACTTCTGATGTACCATCTTTTTTCTAGGAACTTCTGATGTACCACCTGGCTATACACATGTGTTGTCCTTCTTTTATCACACTGCGTGGTGTCCAACACATAAATTTGACTGGCACATAAATTTGACTGGGTTGGCCGTTACCTACCTTCCCTTTACTATAGAAGTAGTTCACAAAAATAGCATTTTCAACGTACTGCGCATTAACCTATATAGTATACTATTCCACGTGTCCATGCGTCCATTGTTAAACCTAAATTAATGCACTACTGTAGGAATGCCTAGTAGTGACGGGCGCAAAGCCTAGCAGTGGCGGGCAAGGCTTTGGCGCCCGCCATTGTTTATTGTTTAAGCAGCGGCGGGCATATTTGACAGCTTAGGCATGCAATTTGAGCCGCGACGGCTGCGTTTTGCGTAAAATCCATATAATAAATTGCAATAAGCTGCGGCATTATAGTGATTGCGATAAGATATTGCGATACATTGCAGCATACAATAATTAACCATGGGAATATTTAACTTTTATTGCCATGACAAATTTTACTTTTTATTAGCCGATGGCAAATCGAACCTTATTAACATGGCAATTTTACCTAAATCTCCATGGCAATATTTAACTATTATTGCCATGGCAAGTTTTACTATTTATTTGCCATGGCTAATTTACCTTTATTAACATGGCAAATTTAACTAAATACCCATGGCAATTTTAAACTTTTATTGCCATGCTAAGTTTTACTATTTATTTGACCTTTATTAACATGGCATATTTTACTTTTTTTGCCATGTCAAATATATGCAAATTTTAATATGATTTTGGTTATGCCGTTTTTCTTGTTCATTTTTTTATTTTTATTTTAACTTTTTGTGTCCTTTCAGACATGGTAATTTTTGCATACATTATATCTAAAATTAAGTAAAAATACCATGACATTTTTTGCTATGAATCTACCATTGCAAATTATTTTGTTTGTATGATGAAAATTGCTATGACTTTTTTTGGGTTATTTTTAAAATATATTCTTATTCAACCATGGAAATTTCTGTGTTTGAAAGTTGATGGCGTACTTTTTTACTTAACAAAGAAAAAAAAACTGGCCTCTTTTGTCACAACAAAAAGAACAAAAATTTGGCTTTTTTCTTCAATTTTTCCTTATCGAACCGAACGGCTTGTTCGGTCTGGCACCTGCCCAGACCAAACGGTCGGAAGATATCAGGATTCTACATTTTTAGCACGTACTATTTCATGCTAGACATGTAAAATAATTAGATGTACGAACACATCTATAATTCCATAATATTGTATTTCAAATATTAATATTTTTCATGTAATTTGAATAGAGTTGCAGGACATATAAATCCAGAGTTGGACTGTTACCAGAGTGGCAGCCCGCGGAGATGATCGACCGACCGCTCGATGTCATAGTATGTGATACTCCCTTCGTCCCTTAATATAAGAGCATTTTTAACATTGGTGTAGTATTAAAACGTTTTTATATTATGGTACAGAGGAAGTACTTTGCAGTACTCTAATATTTTTTTTGCGGGTACTTTTAGTTTGTTAATTTGGTCATCAGTTTAGATGATTTGAAGACGGAAGTACGCCAAGTAGTACAAAGAAGAATCCAATGGTAGGTTCGTGGGCTGAAGGTCGTAAACGCCATGAATACAGTACATAATAATAGCCTATGGAGGGACGTGGAGTTTCTACACCCAGGAGCAAATGCTCCTGGTATGAACAGTAGAATAAAAATAAAATAAAAAAAATGTCAAAAAATTCTGAATTTTTTTGGTGGCATACTTATACAAATGTTTGTTGTGCACGTAAAATTTCGTCGCGAAATCACATTGGTGGAAGGTGTGGTAAAAAAACAAAATCGATGCTCTGAAAATGTTACTTACAAAAGCATTTTGCATCTCTGATTTTTTTTTTCGGCACGACTTCTACGGATGTGATTTCGTGATGAAAATTTTTATGCACAAGAAACACTTGTGAAAGTATGTCACCAAAAAATTTTAGAATTTTTTGAAATTTTTTCTATTTTTTTGATTTTACTGTTCACACCAGGAGCATTTGCTCCTGGGTGTAGAATGGTACTTTCGCCCATGGAGCATCTATTAGTACAACGAATTCAATATACTTGATGCAAAAAAAGGAATTCAATATACAATTCCAGTATATATAAACATACAATCCACCGTACAAATTCACCAACATAACTAAGGTATAGATCTCTAAAAAAACTAAGGTATCTATATTACTATTAAACAAGCAAACGTTATCTTTTCTAAACACACTCCGTCAAACGTACACGCAACAACATCTATACTACTATTAAATAAGCGAACGTTATCTTTTCTAAACACACTTCGTCAAACGTACACGCAACAACACAGAGTAATTAGAACCTCACGATCAGTCCCATTTGTTTAGATCTAACCGTTAACACAACAACTAACTCTCCCCCGCAAAAAAAAAAACACAACAACTAACTCTCATCAAAGTAGATTTAGCCATTTAAGAGGGCAGACGAAAACTCTGCCATCCGCATCCGCATCGGCTGATCCCACTAATCCATCCGCTCCGCTAATCCCTTCGTCGTTTCCTCCCCTTTGGCTCCGCTAATCCCTCCCCTGCCAAATATCCCTGCCGCTGGCCCATGGAGGCAGGCACGCAGCCTGTACGCGCCGGTCATCGCCACCGCTCCTCTGCTCCGCCGGCCGTCCACGCCCAAACCATGCCTCCTGCCCTCCACATCTCCCTCACACAGCACCGCCTCCGCCGGCCCTCCACGCCCCACTTCCCATGCCAGAGGTGCCTCCTTCTCCTCACTTTCTCGGTCGAGATGCCGCCGCCCAACCACAGCATCCCACCCGCGGGCATCTTCGGCGCCCCTCACCCGCCGCCCTCCCGGTGCCCCCTCTCACTGCTCCCTTCTCAGTGCCCACCAGCCGTCCTCCCGGCGCTCCCCACTCCACCCCACGAAGACAAAGTCGAGACGGCAGCGGGCGCCCGCATCGCCGGCTCGCCGCACTTCGTTGGCCAACAACCGTCGTGGGCGCTCCCTGATCCCTTCGCGCGGCAACATCAACGGGTGCCCCAATCCCCTCCATGCGTCCGTGCACTCCGCCCGGGAGTTGCTCGGTTGCCAGGTACGTTTGGCCATGCCGGCGGCCGTGACGCGTGATGCTCTATGGTTAGGAACGACTTACTTGCATGAACTGCTTAGCTCGTGAGTTTTGCATCAGCCGCTTAGAGCAAGGCCATGTGCATATTAATTCATCTCAAGCTATTGGGGATCGTTCTTTAGTAAAACAAATCTGTACTATATCACACTTCAGTTTAATTGGTGTGGCACAGCTATTCATTTTAGGAGAGTCAAGACTTCTATCTCATAAGATATTCAATGGATATTTTGTGAAACTATTCTACCTCAGTGTTTGTCCAGAAGAAACAAACTCATGTGAGTGATTCATTAGCCTTATAGTAGCTATTTGTGAGTGAGTTCGCCTGCATCACTAATGTTAATTGTGGCTTTCGTAGGTTCAGGAAGAGTTATTTTGTGCACATGAGTTGCTATTGGTCATGGACAGATTGTCTATGCAGGGAGCTTAAAGAAAAAAGTGAGTGGTTCAATTTTATGTGATGGGAATGTTCACAAAGCATCTTAAATTTTGGAGAGAGATAAACCCATAAAGAATTCAGAATTGTTCTTGTTCAGAGCTTTCTTTCGGTGATTAGTAGTTGATTTGTTTTGCAAAACAATTATATTATAGGTTAACTTGTCTATATATTGCTTCACATTGTGTGTTTTAAGGTGAATTTAGTACAGATTGTGGTAGCTAGAGCAGGTGAATGTCCGTGGCTGCTAGCTACAAGCATCAAGTAATCGTACCAAGATTGCTTTGGTGTCGTGCTCCGATAAACATCAAACATTTGTGTGCCGATTGGTAACAGGCCGATTTAGAGTGGATAATCTACCGGTTTTGGGACTGACTTCAACAAGCAAAAATTTATGGATAATCAAGGTAAATGCTCACCCCAAGGGCAACAAATTGGTTATCGTTTTAACAGCAACCGGACAAAAGGTCCATTTTCAAAGCATTGTTTGAACTGGAATGGTCGATTTCTTTCTGCAGAATATAGTGCTGGTTTATGTGGATAAGATGTCTTGGTATTTTTGTTTACTGAGAAATGCATCTTCGTTCAGCCTTCCATTTATCTTTTCTGAATATAGGTCATGATTCTGAACGAAGAGAGTGAATCTCGAATAGTAAAGATGGTATTTGTTAGATGTGTATGTGTATATTTCATTGTGTACATCCCCATTGTATAAGGGGCTTTTCTGCACTTTACCGCACCTGTATATGTACTGGCCATTGGCCCTCAGTAAAGCTCAGTTGCTCATTCACAACATGGTATCAGATGCTTAGGTTCCTCTCCCGCTCCCGCACGCCCGCAACTCCGTGATCTCTCTTCCTAGTCTGCCTCGATTCCATTCCGGCTAACCTTTCCGGCAGCTGCTGTTCCGGTCGTCGTTCCAGTCTGCAGCTGTGCCGGCCACTGCGGCCGCCTCTGTCTCGGCCGGCCACGCCTCCCATGGCTGCAGCGGCGCCCCTGCCGCACAGCTGCTGACCCCCGCTTCAGCGCCCTCCCTCCCCTTCCGCGCTGCATGGTCGAGCTCTGACCGGAGCGCCTCCCCCGCCCCTCCTTGCCGTGTGGGCGAGCAAGCGGGATCCGGTGCCTGATCTGGTTGGGGCTGCTGGATCTCGTCGATCCGCTTCTGGTCGAAGCCAGCGTGCGGGATCTGGTCAACGGGGGGCGCTCCTCCAACTCCCTTGGCCCGCACCAGCCGCAACTCCTTCCTGGCCGGCCACCCCTCGGTCGGCTGTGTTCGATCCGCTTCAGCTTCGAGCGTGTTCTGCTCAATCCCTTCTGTGTTGACAAAAAAAAACAGAGTGCCTTCCTCGTGTCCTCTTCGGGCTATGTAGCGGTTCCTCGGTGCTCGGTGATCTTTGATGGCACCAACTATGCCGAGTTTGTGGGCTTCATGCGCATTCATATGCGTGGACTCCTTCTGTGGGGAGTTCTTTCTGGCGAGGTCCCCTGCCCGCCATGCCCTGTTGCGCCAGTGGCCCCAATCCCACCGGTGCCGCCGGTCATTGCTACTGATGCTTCTCAGGCTGACCGGGATGCCGCCAAGGCTCTAGATGATGCTGCGATTGATGCTTATGATCAGCGGTGTCGCATATTCGATGCTCTTCATCTCTACGGGATGGTGCATGCCTTACACTCAGTGGTGCAATGATGATGCTCGAGCTGCTACCGTTCTCACTGCGAGTGTCCTCACTCAGTTTGCTTCGGAGTTCATGGGCCTCAGCACTGTTGCAGCAATGTGGTCCTATCTTTGTCAGCGCTATCAGCCCTCTGGTGATGCTCTCTACCTCTCTGTGGTACGTCAGGAGCATGCTCTTCAGCAGGTTGACTCGTCTGTGGATGAGTTCTATTCACGATGCTTTCGCCATCCGGCGTCGGCTTGACTCCTGCGGACGATTGTTTGTGGCACTTGCCGTTCTTTGTCGACTCACGCGGTCGACTTGGAGTTTCGAGAGGTTCATGAGTTCTTATCTCGTCTCCGCTCTGAGTTTGAGCCCCGACGGGCTCACTTGCTTGCTCGTGGTCGTGTTCCTATCTCGGAGGGGTACTTGCCGAGCTTCGTGCTGAGGAGACCCGCCTACGTTCTGCTGGATTGCTGGTGGTCCCGTCTGTGTTGGCTGCTCGTGCTCCTGTGTCGTCTGCTCGGCTCACCGCTCCACCGCTTCTCCCTACACCTTCAGGGGGGTGAGTCGACCTGCCTACACTGAAAGGGGCCGGTCGCGCCGTGACACCTTCTGTGGCTACTGCTCTCGGCCAGGTCACCCAGAGTCTGATTGCCGTGAGAAGAAGCGAGACCAGCGGCGCTCCTCTTCCAGCGGGACTCCTGGATCTTCCTTGACTTCGTCACTCACTGACCAGGACATTGTGAGGCTCAAACGTCTCTTGGCATCCTCAGGCTCTTCGTCGACTGGTTCAGCTGCTGCTGTGACTGCAGCCACTTCTCCATCACCGCAGACATCTACACAGTCAGGTACATCTTCGTGGGTTTTGGATTCTGGAGCCTCCTTCCATATGTCTCCTGATTCTTCTGTATTGTCTTCTCTTCAACCTCTTGATTTGCCTATTAATGTTCTTACTGCCGATGGCACATCTCTTCCTGTTGCTAGTCGTGGTATTCTTTCTACTCCATCCTTTTTTGTTCCGAGTGTTTCATCTGTTCCTCGTCTTACCATGAACCTTTTTTTCGCTGCCCAACTTACTGATTCTGGTTGTCGTGTCATTCTTGATACCGACTCTTGTTCCATTCAGGATCGTCACACCAAGGTTTTGGTTGGAGCTGGCCCTCGGCGCCGTGAGTCAGAGGGCCTTTGGGAGGTTGACTGGCTTTGTGTTCCTTCCGCTGCCACCACTTCTGCCAGCTCCCATGCTCTTGTTGCCTCTTCGTCTGCGTCCTTCTAGCAGTGGCATCATCGCCTTGGTCACATCTGTGGCTCTCGCTTGTCTTCTTTAGTTCGTCAGGGCCTCTTAGGGTCTGTATCTGGAGATGTATCCTTACATTGTAATGGTTGCAGACTTGGCAAACAGAATCAGTTACCTTATCCTACTCGTGAGTCGGCATCTCAGCATCCGTTTGACTTAGTTCATTCTGATGTCTGGGGTCCTGCTCCCTTTGATTCAAAAGGAGGTCAGCGCTACTATGTTTTTTTTATTGATGATTTCTCTCGCTACACTTGGCTCTACTTCATGAAATCTCGTAGCGAGGTTCTCTCTATATACAAACGTTTTGCTGCCATGGTTCACACTCAGTTTGCCACGTCCATTCATACTTTTCGTGCTGACTCCGCTAGGGAGTATATCTCTCAGCTGTTGCGTGGTTTTCTAGCGGAACAGGGTACTCTTGCCCAGTTCTCATGTCCTGGGGCTCATGCTCAGAATGGCGTTGCCGAACGCAAGCATCGTCATTTACTTGAGACGGCTCGTGCGCTAATGATTGCTGCTTCCCTTCCATCCCATTTTTGGGCTGAGGCTGTTTCCGCATCCACCTATCTCATCAACATTCAGCCATCGACTGCTCTTCAGGGTGGTATTCCTATGGAGTGTCTCACTGGTCGCTCTCCTGACTACTCAGCTCTTCGTATGTTTGGATGTGTGTGCTATGTTCTTCTTGCCCCCCGAGAACGCACCAAATTGACTGCTCAGTCGGTTGACTGTGTCTTCCTTGGCTACAACGATGAGCACAAGGGCTATCGATGTGGGAATCCTGTAGGTCGTCGCTTGCGCATCTCGCGTGATGTGACTTTTGAGGAGTCTCGTTCTTACTACCCACGCTCTTCTTCCTCGAGTTTCTCTGTCGATGACCTTTCTTTCCTTCTCCTTCCCGATACATCCCGCTATATGCCTCCTGTGTCACCTCTTCCTCCGGCACCTCTCATTTCTTCTCATTCACCACCGACCCCGTCTTCTCCATACTCCACCTCCACCTCTCCACCATCATCTCCAGTCCGTCGCCCCACTCACCATTCCCTCTCCACTATACTCGTCGCCCTCGTACTGAGGATGTCTCCCCTGATGAGCCTTCCACCTCTCGTGCTCCTCCCCTCACGTCTTCCCCGGTTCACAATCTCCGTGCTCGCCTTCGCCCCCCGCCTGATCGATACTCCCCTGATCGGTACGGTCTCTCGGCTATTGCTGAGCCCACTTCCTATCGGACTGCACTAACTCAGCCTGAATGGCAGCTTGCGATGGCCGAAGAGCTTGCTTCCCTTGAGCGCTCTGGCACATGGGATCTGGTCCCCCTCCCTTCCGGTGTTCGCCCATCACCTGCAAGTGGGTCTACAAGATTAAGACTCGCTCTGATGGTTCCCTTGAGCGCTACAAAGCTCGTCTTGTGGCCCGTGGTTTTCAGCAGGAGCAGGGACGCGATTATGATGAGACTTTCGCTCCTGTGGCCCACGTGACCACTGTCCGCAGTCTCCTTGTTGTGGCTTCTGTTCGTCAGTGGTCCATCTCTCAACTTTATGTCCAGAACGCTTTTCTAAATGGTGAGTTGCGTAAGGAGGTTTATATGCAGCCCCCACCGGGGTACTATGCTCCTGATGGTATGGTCTGTAGGCTTCGCCGCTCCCTCTATGGCCTTAAACAGGCCCCTCGTGCCTGGTTTGAGCGCTTCGCCTCTGTGGTTACTGCTGCTGGTTTCTTGCCCAGTGACCATGACCCCGTGCTGTTTGTCCACACGTCTCCTCGTGGTCGGACTCTTCTCCTTCTCTATGTTGATGACATGATCATTACTGGTGACGACTCTGAGTACATTGCCTTTGTTAAGGCTCGCCTTCGAGACCAGTTCCTCATGACTGATCTTCGTCCTCTTCGCTATTTTCTTGGGATTGAGATCTCCTCGACCTCTGATGGCTTCTACATCTCCCAAGAAAAATATATTCAGGATCTTCTTGCTCGCGCTGCTCTTGGTGATGGCGCCTGTTGTGACTCCTATGGAGCTCAATGTTTAACCGTGCCTCGATGGTAACCCTCTTCCTAATCCCACTCGCTATCGTCACCTCGTTGGCAGCCTTGTCTATCTGGCTGTTACACGCCCTGACATCTCCTATCATGTCCACATCCTGAGTCAGTTTGTTTCAGCCCCCACCTCTGTCCACTATAGTCACCTCCTTCGTGTTCTACGATATCTTCGTGGCACGATCTCTCGGCCTTTGTTCTTTCCTCGCTCGGGCCTACTCGATGCTACAGGCTAGTGATCCCTCGATCGACGATCGCTGTCTGCCATCTTGTGTCTTTCTTGGTGGCTCTCTTATTGCACGGAAGACCAAGAAGCGATAGCAGTTTCCTTCAATCTGAGAGGCTGAGTTGCGGGCCATGGCTATGTTGACGGCTGAGGTGATCTGGTTACGGTGGTTACTTGAGGATTTTGATGTGTCTACTATTACCTCAACTCCTCTCCTGTCCGACAGCACCGGTGCTATCAGTATTGCGCGTGACCCGGTGAAGCATGAGCTCACCAAGCACATCGGTGTGGATACCCACTTTGTGCGTGCTGCTGTGCAGGATTAGACTCTCGCTCTTCACTATGTGCCCTCGGAGTTACAGTTAGTTGACTTCTTCACGAAGGCACAGACTCGAGCACATCATGGTTTTTTCCTCTCCAAACTCAGTGTTGTTGATCCACCATGAGTTTGAGGGGGGGTGTTAGATGTGTATGTGTATATTTCATTGTGTACATCCCCATTGTATAAGGGGCTTTTCTGCACTTTACCGCACATGTATATGTACTGGCCATTGGCCCTCAGTAAAGCTCAGTTGCTCATTCACAACAGTATTGCCCCATATAACTACAGTGCAATTATACTGGAGCATGCAGGTTCATCTTTGTGCAGTTATGTTGTGCAATGCAGGTTCATCTTTGTGCAGTTATACTGCCTTCGTGTCCTATAACTACTGGAACCTATGACTACAGTGCAGTTATACTGGAACCTATAACTACTGTGCAATGTAGGTTGTTCTTTGTGCAGTTATACTGCCTCCTAACCCAACCTTCACTTTGTTGATTCTGAAGCATGAAAGCATATTATGTAGTATGATCTTTAGCCTTTTCAGCACTGTTTTTATTTTCTTTTTTTCTCTTTTTTCGTTTCCAGTTCTTGGTCTCTAAGCTGGTTCTCAGCTAATGTATGGTTGTTCCCCCTTCTTAATGCAATGGCAGAACTACTTATTGTTTTGTAAAAAATCAAGTAAAAATATAACATCTTGATTTGACTCTTATAAAATAAAATAAAAATATTCATATTGATGACCATTTCTTGTAGCATTGTTGATGTTCTTTTGTTCGCCGTTTTATGTTTTCACAGTTTGATGATGGTATTTTTTGTGGTGTAAATTTAAAATAGATCAGACTGGAGAATGATGTTCTGGATCTGTGCAGTGATGACATTAACAGGGGAATTTCATAAATGGGGTAATTCAATTTTTGATTTAGTCACTTGCAAAACTAGGTAATAGAACTTTGCACTATCACAATATTGTTGCTTTGATACTAATTTGTCATCGTCAGTGTGGATGTGGGGCGTAGGATGCACAGAGATGACGCCGATCGCCAGTGATTAGCAGTCGAGGAGCGATACTCCGGACGGCCCCAACACGCCATCCCTCAGCCCGCTCTGCTCGGTGCCGGTCTCGCTGTCTGCGTCGGAGAGGCAGCTGCAGATCAGGACGTGCCGGGAGATCGCCGCGCTAGGGCTGCAGCTGGACAAGATGAGCATCACGTTCTGGGCCAGCGAGGAGGATCACATATGTACCAACACTGGACAAGAGCTTCGACAAAGAAGACGAGGTGAAGGAGTTCAAAGCTTGAGCTGCAGCATGGGCAGAGTCCAAGAAGTGTAAACTCATTTCAAGGCACGAACAAAATCTCCACACATTTCTCATGGTTTTTGTGCCTAATTGTTTCAATCAAAAAACCGTACTTTCTTCTCAATCTTATGTTGTTTTGGTCATGATGGCTCAGATATCAAAGGAAGGAGGTGATGATACATGAGTAGGAGAACTGCTAGAAATCCAAATTTGAAGCCACGATGAATGCAGAGGTCAGCAGTCATCTGAATTCCTGAACTTGTTGCACTGTCCAGACAAAAACTGTGAAACAAATCTCAGCTGGTTGTAATTGTGCAAATTCTATTTCAGGTGCAGGCCGAGAAGGTGCCGGCGAAGAACAGCTTGACCAAGTGGTTGCCCACATTGAGCCACAAGGTGGAGGGGAAGCAAGCAAGGTCGAGGCGAGGTGGAACCAACGGGCATTTCGGTTGGCGTGACAGGTGCAGCACATCCAGAAGACCAAACAAATTTCGGTTGGCGCGACGTGTGCTGTCCTGGTTCCGGTGCTGCAACTGGCTTCTATTCTGAAAACCAAACAAAATTCAGATTGCGTCTGAAATGCAATCTCACTGAAGAAGCCTGAAGGTCTCAGTGCAAGTTTCTGAGACAAGATGTACATGAAATTATTTGAATCAGTGTGTTGTAGGTGTTGGTTTGCTGTGTGGTCTGTACAATCTGAATGGCTGTGACCCGAGATACAATAGCATGTTACCATTCATAACATGAGCTAATGCTAATGGTCTGCTGACTAATGTACTGAGAACATGAAATCATCTTTTCTTTAGACTTAGTGGTAATTTATCAAAGAAAGATATATATTCATTGGTCAGTTGCTCAGTTCCAGGATGGAATCGGGCTTGCTTGCTGCTTTGCCATAAGCTGCTTTTGTTTGCTACCGAATTTAGCTCATGATAGCTCAAAATGAAATAAAAAAGCCATTTTATACTGTGACAAATATACTACCATCTTTTATCTAAACATTTATTGGCACTTATTTTGTGTTGTTATTATTTTTATCTCACTACTTTCCGGTTGCTTCCAAGCTTTACTTGAAGAACTAATATTAAATTGTGAATTCATTTGAGATCCTGCCATCTCATAGTGGAGAATCTATAAGAGTGTTCATACCATGTGTCTCTTCACACTTACATTGTATGAGTCTTTGGAATGGTATATCTATTCTATCGGAGTGGTAATAGAGATAGATGTTGCTAATGTATTTAATCTCAGTACATTGTAGGAGATCTCATCGAGATTTGAACTCGCAGAGTTTATCGAATGTATCCAAATCATTGCACGTATATGTGGATTGAAAATTTAAGCTTTAAAGTATTCAAATTTTGAATTCTAATAAGACGTGCATTGCATGTGCACACTTACTAGTAGATATAAACGAAGAACATGCATGAACGAATGAAATACTACTTGTCTACACGACCATTTTCACAAGCTATAGAGGTTTCTTGGACCATGGAATATCGTACTTGACAGAAAACTAGGACAAACTGATATTTATTCACATGATTCTTCTTCCGCACGCAGACCATTCACCCCCTAGATATGCCCTGGCCTGAAAAGTCAAATAACGAAATTCTTTAATTAGAATGGATGCACGTCAGTATTTTCGCATCAAATCATGCAAAACACTAGTAGGAGTACGAACTATACACAAACATGCAGCCAGGATTCTTGACTCGCCTTTTTGTCAGGTCGTTTTACCATCTGCTTTGTATGGCTTTCTCGATGAGTTGTTGCCGTTGCTGGGGTCAGGGGTTGTTCCGGTCGACAACGCTTTACCTGCTTTACGGAGCGCACAAATGCATGCAAAAGGCGTCAAGAAAGTGCAAGAAAAAAGCATCCCAGACCACAACCGTCGAATATATAGAAAGGTACTACCGCCATGCATAAAGGAAGAGCTATCCATGCATGCATGCACGTATCACGTATGCTCAGGTGTTGAACGATCGGATGAGCGACACTCACTAACCTGTGCTAGGCGACGGCGCCTTTTGGCTAGCTTCCGCCGGAGTATATGGACGTCGATCATTCTGCTGGCAGGAAGACCCTCGCGTTGGAGGCACAAATCCACTTTGTGCTGCATATATATGTTATGGAGAATATATTAGAACATCAAAGTTGATAATTTGCTTACTCCGACCGTGCATGTGCATGCAATGGACGAATTGAATATCTGGAGAAGGCTGGCTCACCCTTCGCCGCCATGCTCAGTCCTGGAGGCTTTCGTGTCTGCTTGTGTTCTCTTCAGCTTGCTAGCTTTGGAAGAGTTTGTTGCTCGATGCTTGGATAATTTGGGGCCAGCCCATGGATGGGGTATATATACACCCATACAGGTAGTACGCACGGACAGAGGGGGAAATCCTGGAAATTTCATCTGGTTGCATCCATCATGTATATACCGTGGTGTTTATTTTTCTTAGAAATATACATGGCGTATGTGTACATGTTTTTTTAAAAAAGAAGGATGACCCCCGGCCTCTGCATCTGGACGATGAATACGGCCACTTTATTAATTATTCTTACAAGACCTTACAAAGTCATACAACAGTAAGACTAAAGCCGCCGTCTAAGCAACAAACTGTCGCTATACCTATCCAGTTGATCATGGGGCGCAGATAGCCTGGGCCTAATACCAAACAGACATCGCAACCAAGCCTAACATCTAAGACCTGAGACCCCAACCTAGCCACTTGTCGGTGCAGGGCACACACTGATGCAGGCGTGCTCTCGAGGCCGCCGCCGCCAACCGCCACCGCTCCATCTTGAGAACTGTCTTGATGCATCAACCTTGCTCGGTCCAGCTATCGTCGACGCCACCACGCACCAACGGCACCTCCTCCCTGCGCAAACAGCTGAACACGTCCACGGTCGCCATCGATACACCTCGGCGCCATGCTGCCAAGTATCACTAGCCGACACAGCTTGAAGCCCTTGGAGGATCTGTCGTGCGTAGCACCCGCCGACCGAGCATGACCAAGCGTAGCACCTGTCGGTCGAGCATGACTTGACATCTCCCGAAGCTCCGTGCAAGACGAAGCCGCTCCACCTCCTGCCTCTGACTTCCAGTGTTGCTCCACAAAACGATGCTCCCAAGAGAGAAACGACACCGCAGTGCCACCATCATCCGCTTTGGAACACCAGATCCTAGGGTTTCCCCCGGAGCAATACGAGTGGGTCGACGGTAGTCACATGACGATGCCTTCATCAAGGAAACAATGTGGAACGCCGCCATCGCCCGCCGTCGGCTTGGTTTTCACCGGCAACTCGTCTCCCGACTTCGCGGTGGTGCGGATGCGGATCGAGATCCGAACACCCAACCTCAGGCCGACCACCTCTGACGGAAGAGATGACCACCACCGCCAGCTGCACCGGTCAGAACAGATCTGATCGGAGGTGCCGCCGACGAGACCATCAAGCCCTCCACGCCGTCGTCGCCGATCTGAAGGCAGCATGCACGCCACCACAGCCAAGCCGGCCGCTGCAGCCGCTGCCGCCGCCCGAAGGGCCATCCGCAGCCCCGCAGCCCTGGCCTCCGCCGCGCCAAGCCGTCGTCGTCCGAGAACGGGCCGGCCTCCCGCCGCCTGCAGTAATCCGCCGCGCCGCAGATCCCAGATCGGTCACGCCGCCACACGCCTTGGGGTCCGCCCCACCCCGGAGACGCGCGAGAGATGAGATCCCCCGCCACCACCGTCGGCCCCCGGGCTTAGCCCGGCGGCGTCTTCTGGCGGCGACGGAGGGAGAGGAGGAGGGAGTTTGCAGCGGCGACGGCTAAATTTCTGGCCGCCCGAGTCGCCCTAGGGGAGGACGACGCGGAGGCAGACATATCATTGGATGGATGGGTTTGTCCAATGTATTCCTACAGTACAGAGCCAATGTCATTAGGCCTTGACCCAGCGCGTTTTCGCTGGATCTCCCGCGCATCAAGAAGATACGTCCGGCTGGTACGGTTGCAGTTGAGATACGATGTAGACGTAGTATTTATTTGAAATAATGAACATCGATTCAAATGGTGTTATTGCCTGCAATGTGCGCCCTTGAACAAAAGTCATCAGAATATGACAAAAACAGATTTGTTATACCAACCCGACGAACTTTTCTCATCAATCTCGTCGAACTTAGTCAATGTTGTTTCTGATTAGCTTGTGGACAGATGGATGCTCTGCCATGGAAAACGTCATGAATGTAATGGGCTTGACAAAGGCCTGGACACTAAACTGAAATCCCAGGTTTCATTGTGTGTGATTTCCGTCACATTTCCATGCAAATCGAAACACACCGACACCCGCGGGCGTCCAACTCCCAATTAACTGAGAGGCTCGATTTCTACATGAATTCCGGAGACAGATCAAGGTAGTTTTTCTCCGAGTCGTTTGCGTGTGGAGTACTACATTAAGGTAATTAGGTTCTCCGATTATTATGTCTGGATAAGAAGAAGAGGAGGAGGACCAACAGGTACAGCCATGCATATAGCTTAATTAAGTGTCCCAACCGTGGAAAGAACTAGTATTTTTTTTTTTTTTTTTGCGGGGAATGAGAACTTTATTCAATCATCTCTTTTTTTTTGCGGGGAAAACTTTCAATCTATTCATCTTTAATCATGGTAGTACAACGAGCATTAGAAATAATAAAAATTACATCTAGATCCGTAGACCACCTAGCGACGACTACAAGCACTGAAGCGAGCCGAAGGCGCGCCGCTGTCATCGCCCCCCCATCGCCGGAGCCGGGCAAACCTTGTTGTAGTAGACAGTCGGGAAGTCGTCGTGCTAAGGCCCCGTAGAACCAACACACCAGAACAGCAACTGCTGCGGATGAAGAGTGTAGATCAAAAGAATGCAACCTGAAAACACACGAATGAAGACGAACGACGAACAAATCAACTGGACTGGGTTTGAACTTTCCTTATCATGTGTAATATTATTTCTGGAGGTCCAAATCGCCCACATGACAGAAACAATTTTTGCCCTATCAGTTTCTTAAAACCTTGAGTCACAAAGAATATCTTTCATCCATGTTTCTGGGTGGAGAGCAGGAAGTTTCACTTGCAGCCACTCTCTCGCTTTCCCCAGAACCTCTTTGCATGAGTGCACTTAACCAGCGCATGCATCAAATCCTCGTCTGCAGCTAGGCAGACTTTACAACTAGCTGTGGTGACTATGTGTCTGTGCTGTAATGTACGCTCGACAGGAAGGATTCCCCGTAGAACTCGCCACCAGAACACACGCACTTTGGGCACCACTTTTAGCTTCCACAACCTTGTCCATAAGTACCCGTAGTCGTCCCTTCCTCTAGAGCTAAGTGCTCGTTGCGAGTCATAAGAGCCCGATATGCAGATTTTACAGTATAGATACCCATCTTCTCCCACGCCCATGCCCAGAAGTCCTCTCCTCCCCCTTGCCGCAATGGTATATTCAAGATAGCATCAGCATCGGGAGCGATAAAATTCCTCCTGACAATATCCACCTTCCATAACCAAGAGTCACTGTCAATGAGATCGGAGACTGTGTGTAATGTATCACTTCCAACCTGCATTGATGGCTTCATGGAGAGCTTCCCTTGGATCCAATTATCATTCCAGATTGACACCGAAGAGCCATCCCCAATACGCCTGATCAAACCCACTTTAAGCGCCTCCCTTCCTGGTATAATAGCACGCCAGGTAGCCGAGGCGTTCTTTGGTACAGTAGCGTGCATGAAATCCGTGAGAGGGAAATACTTCCCCTTCAACACACGACAACATAGAGATTCTGGGTTTGTGATCATTCTCCATCCATGCTTGCCTAGCATAGCTAAGTTAAACATCTCAAGATTCCGAAAACCCATCCCTCCCTGTACCTTCGGTGATGCGAGTGTTTGCCAATCGACACAGTGCAGCAAGCGCCGGTCGAGAGAACTACTCCACCAATATTTTGCCATACAAGATGAAAACCCCTTGCAAACATTCTTCGTCAGTTTAAAACAGCTCATTGAGAAGGTGGGTATAGCCTGTATGACTGAGTTCAAACGAACTTCCCTCGCAGCACAGGAAACAAGTCTCTCTGATCCGCCATTTAATTTACTTCTGATTCGTTCCCCTAAATGATCAAACGTCCCACTTGTAATGCGGCCAACTGCTATCGGAAGACCAAGATATATCTCATTAAACGCTTCTACAATGATGCCCATCAAACTCTTCATTGCTTGGCGATATGTGTCAGAGGTGTTTGGACTGAAGAAAATGGAACTCTTTTCTCTGTTCACACACTGACCCGAGCAATCTCCGTAAATTCTGAGAATATCATTCAAGCGCCGCGCACTCTGCTGTTTTGCTTGCATGAATATTAGACTGTCGTCCGCAAAAAGCAAGTGATTGATCCAAGGTGAGTTCGGACTCACCCTTATACCTTTGTCCACGTACGGTCTGCCAAAGTTATTGAGCAAAGTGGTAAAACCCTCCGCACATAACAAGAACAGATAAGGCGACGCCGGGTCCCCTTGCCTTAACCCCCTCGAAGGGGAAAAGAACGGTAAAAGCTCCCCATTCACACGGACAGCAAACCTGACCGAAGAAACACACTTGAGGATAAGACGAATAAAGGACGTGCTGAAGCCAAGACATGCCATCATTGTTTCTATGTAGTGCCATTCAATACGGTCGTATGCTTTCATCATATCTAGTTTCACCGCACACACACTATTTTTTCCTTTCCTCCTCTTCCTCATTGCATGAACACTCTCATAGGCAATAAGGATGTTATCCGTAATCGGACGACCTGGTACGAATGCACTTTGTTCTCCTCCTATGATATCATCCAAAAAGATCCTCAATCTGTTTGCTATACACTTGGCTACAATTTTGTAAAGTACAGGACAGAGAGAGATCGGTCTATATTGATTAATGCGCTGGGGATGTCTCACCTTAGGAATGAGCATGATAGTTGTGTCATTCATTCCCGCTGGTAACTCGCCCCCATGAAGAAAGTCCAACACAGCCTGAATAATATCATCCTTGATCAAACTCCAATGCCGTTGGAAAAAACCCGCCGTAAAACCATCCACCCCCGGGGCCTTCGATGGTGCCATCTGAAACAGCGCCACTCTTACCTCCTCAGCTGTGTATGGCCTATCAAGAATTTCATTCATATCCGCCGTCACCCGCTGAGGGACTAAATTTGTCAGTTCATCCATAGGTCGGTGCCCTTGGGAAGTATATAGGTCTTGAAAAAACTCTTGTACCACTGTACAATTTTCCTCCTTCGTCCGACATATGGTGCCATCCTCTCGCACAAGATTGTCAATTTTGTTCATTCTCTTCCGTTGAGCCGCTTGTAGCTAGAAGTATTTCGTATTTCGGTCTCCCTGCCTCAACCACAACACTCTCGATTGTTGTTTCAAAAAAATCTCCTCCTGGCGCAGGACCTCTCTGAGCTGTTTTGCAACTGATAGCTCCTCAACAGAGGGCCCTCGCCCTATAGATTGGCCCACGCAATTTATCAAGCCTCGACCGCAGCTTACGGATTTTACGTGCCAGACACCCAAACTCAGCAGCACCCCATTCAGTCAAAGTTGATTGCATTGCAGAAAGTGCTTGAAGAACACCTCCAAGTCCCTGTCGACCGGACCCCTTTTGCCAATTTTCTTTTACAACTTGATCGTAGTCGGCATGACACTACCACATGTCCTCATAACGAAACTGCTTGTTTGCTCTAGAACGCCCCTCGGCCGCATATTCATGTAAGTCCACTTTAACAAAACAGTGATCAGACTCTGTTGTGCTGATGTGCCTAACGTGAGCATAAGCAAACATATTAAGCAGCTCCTGATTAGCAAAAGCCCTATCAATCCGAGCCTTCACATTTGCAAGTCCCGACTGCCCATTATCCCATGTGTATTCTGTTCCTGACCATCCAAGATCCTGCCACATACATTCTTCAGTCACTTCTCGAAACGCCCACATTTGCCATTCAGGTCGAGCTGCTCGCGAGAAATGCTCCGAACCATACAGAGTTTCATTGAAATCGCCGATACAGATCCATGCTGAATGTTGTACCACGAACAAAGTCCGGAGAAACCGCCAACTCTGATAGCGATCCTCCACCTTTGGTGCACCGTAGAAACCGATGAACCTCCACTTTTCTGATCTTCTTTCCACCTTCCGCACTTCCACATCGATATGGGCCGAACTATAATTCTTTAGCTCGACTGTAACATCATCCGACCAAAACAGACCAATACCTCCACTCAATCCTCTGCTATCCACAGCAAAACACCCCGCAAAGCCTAACTGATTTTGCAACGCTTCGACTCTCTTTGCAGAGATTTTTGTCTCCATAACAAACAGGAGACAGGGCACTTCCTGCTTCACTACATTGCGAAGCTCTCGAACTGTCGATGGGTTCCCAAGCCCCCGACAGTTCCAGCTTAGACAACTCATTGCGAGTGGCAGGGCTGCATCGCAGCCTCTGCCATGCTACCGGAATTTACCGGCGTAGGTTTCTTTTTCTTCGGTACCCGTGGCTCCTCTCCATCCTTTTCCTGACTCGGATCTTTCCCAGAGGACCCAAGGACTACACCTTCACCATTAGCCGCAAATGGTTCATTCATCAGAAGTGGCGTTTCCACCCTCCTGTAAACCTGCTGATTAGTGTTCGGCCCCCCCTTACGCTTGTACTGCTCGCGTGGTTTGATTGGGAAGGTGACCTCTGCACCCTTCTCTGCGGCAGTACTAGAGTTCCTCGTCTCAGCTTTATTACCCGAAAAACCCTGATACTCCTTTGACGAGCCATCACCCGAGTACGCCCTCTTCCATTCATCCATCGGCCTCAAGTTTTTTCCAAATGGTAAATCTCCGTTGGCATCCCGAGTCCCCGGCGTCGGACAGTACAGATCTGAGTGGCCAAGGCGACCACACGAAAAACAAAAGTGTGGTACATTCTCGTATTGGATATCATTCAAGTCTGAACATTTTCTACGAGCTGACTCAATCAGTATCCACCTCCTAAGAGGCTTACTCACGTCAATTGTGACTCTTGCTCTCAGATATCCATTCACATGATCAAGCGAAACATGAGTTGCATGTTTATCGATCTGCTTAGCAATAGCAGCACTCCACTTATCATCCCTCAGGTTGAAGGGAAGATTGACAACTCGAGCCCACAGTTGCAGCCTGTCAAACCTGAGTTCAGAAGGACTCATACAATCATCAAACTCCGACAGAATCACCGCATTCTTACTCACGTGCCACGGCGAGCCTTCCCATACACGATCACGATCCCGTTGGTTTGCAAATTCCGCTACAAACATATTATCTCCGACAGATCGAAAAGCCAAACCATTCGGGTTTCCCCACGCCGGCCGAAGGGCACTGATAATGGTCTGGATGTGGAGTATATTCCGGTGCAATACCTTCCCCGCCAGCCTCCACTTCGCCAGCGCGTCGTCATCCCGATCATCGAGCACCAGCGGAGTCGCTTCCTCCTCTGTGATGTCAAGTTTTCCTAGGGCTTCCGCTAACTTCGCCCTTGCTGCACGGGGCGACAAAGGCTCCCGTCCCCCTCGCCGATCCGATGATGTTGCCATCCTCCAGACGGCAGATCCCTCGCCCCGCCGAGTAGATCGACGTGCGCCAGGTTCCACCCCCAAAACCCTAGAATCGCCAAGGGAGCGCTCCGGGAATTGCGGGGGAACTAGTATTAAACGGGTGGTCAGTAAGATGGTTGTGTATTTCTGGGAACGTGTACTTCTACTTTTGATGTACGACCTGGTTATACTACACATGTGTTGTCCTTCTTTTATCACACTGGGTTGACTGTTACCTACCCGCCCTTTAATATAGAAGTATTACCTCCGTAAAGAAAATAAGAGTGTTTAGATCTAAACACTATTATATTTATTTATAGAGAGAGTAGTTCACAAAGATAGCATTTTCAGCGTACTGCATGTTAACCTATACAGTTTCCTACTCCATGTGTGCATTATATTAAACCTAAATGTTATAGGTCCGGCGTTAGATTTCTGTTCATCTCGTGTAAAGCTCTTCCTATCGTCCGATCACGCAAAACAGCTCACGTCGCAAGGCTGGTGCCCCGTCATGTGTTTGAGTCCACTCATGCCACCCGCTCGTGTCTCTCATTCACCCCACCCCACTTCTCTTTGTCTTCTTCCCCATAAAATCCTCCATCTTCCCGGCGGCGGTGCTGCGGCGGCAGCTCCGGTATCCCTACGAGGCCCCAATGAGGGTGGTGAGCGGCACGACACTACCTTTGGGGCGCGTGGTGTGGGCCGCGGCATATGAGGAGGCAGCTACTCGCTACTGCACTGCGGTGACGGGGCTCCCAGTTGGATCCTGCAACTCACGGCAGCTCGAGGACGGGCTCTCCATCGGGATAAATCCATCCGTCACCTACTCCGACTGACACGAGTGACTTTGTAGGGTTGCTTCGTTGGCGCTGCGGCTCCGGGGGACGAGATGGAGGTTTACCATGTCTTATGCGCCAAATATGCGTAATTTGTTATGTACAAGAGTATATAATTTTCCATGCGACAAGTTTAAAAATGCATAGATTTGCCATGTGGACATTACAAAGATATATACAATTTGCCATGCTTGGAAAACAAGATCCATGTGACCAAATACGGGTTTGCCATGTTATAATTTTTTTCCTAAACTTGTCATGTGACTAGTAAAAAAAACATAATGTGTACGGTTGCCATGATCTAGATCAAAAATTTGTCTAAGCTTGCTATGTGACCAGTAAAAAATTTGTTCTAAATTTGCCACACATTAGAAATAAAAAATTTCAACCAAATTTCCATAACATGTATGATTTTGCCATGATCTATGTATAGGTGTCACGGCGTATATACAAGTACTTGATATGACAAAAACAATTTTGTCTTGAGAATATTTTTTACAAAAACTGCCAACGCCATTTTTATGTGGAATTGACATGTGCAAAGCCTAGTGATTCTCCATCTACATGAAACAAAAAAACAAACAAAATACATATGAACATAATTTTCTATGTGTTTTATGTATAATTTTTAGTGAATTATGTAACAAAAAATATCTAATTTCCATGTGATAAGTTAAACTTCTTTCCAACAAGTTGACATGAGATGATTACAAAATTTCCTACAAACTTGCCATGTTTTCTTTAATATATAGAACATTTTCCATCAAAGTTTCCATGGACCATGTAAAAATAGAACTATTCACAATTTCTCGTACAATACCATGACCATTATCATACATATGTTTTTTTTTCTATATCACGATGGCAAATTAGTTTTTCTAGCATGGGAAATTTATCTAGTATAGTATGGCAATTTTATTAGTGCAACATGGCAATTGTAAATTTAGATATAGGTGGATTTTTTTACTCTGTCATGACAATTTCTCTCTATTTTATATATTTATCCATATATATGTAATCTTGAACATGGGAAATTTTATGTTATATATAGGGGACTTTAATCACATTCATGGCAAACTTACTTTTTTGTCATTTTATCCCAATATCCATGTTATGTATTTTTAAACTATTTCAAGATTATTTTGAGATGGCAATTTTATGGGCATGAATTTTTTACGCTTTTTCCTGTAAATTTGTTGTAGATAATTATTTATGTACATAATTCTTATAGATCAATTGTAGATAAGAATTATTTTTTGTTCTCATTGGATAGTTGGGCCTTTTCCCCTCGAACTTATGGAATATTATTATTATTAGAGAACAACAATTTTTATTAAGAGCAAGAATTTTTTTTAATGGCATGTCAATATTGTTAAGAAAATATATGGCATGCAAAGTTTATTACCAACATCCCAACATTTTTATTTCTAATGGCATGGTAATTTTATTATTTTGAACATAGCAATTTTCTTTGTTTTCACAAGATTGCAATTTGTGCATCATTATCATTGAAAAAACTTGTTGTCATGGAAACTTTATTCTTATTCAAATGGCAATTTAAATTATACGACCACAACAACTTAAAATGCATTGTATTTTTTAAAATGTTTTTTCAGCCTATCTTGGCAAATTTTATTATTTAGACCATGGTAATTTAGTTTGAATGATACGGCAGTTCTATCATTTCATTCATGGAAATTTTTGTGTGTGTGATTGATGTTAGTACTCAGAAAGTATACAATTTGGCCACTTGACTAAGAGCATGGCAATTTATTTTTTATGGCATGGCAAATTATATAAAATGTTAAACTATTATATTTCAGAATGGAAATTTAATATGACATTACCATGAAAATTTTTAGACATATCCGGTGGCAATTTTTGTAGGGGAAATATGTGTTCTACTTTATTTGTCCTTTTTTATTTTTGTTTTTCATACTACCATGGCAATTAATTTTTTAGTACATGCTTTTTTGTAGACAATTCACATCCATGATATAAATCCCGTTGCAAATCTATTTTGGGGTTCTCCGCCACGTGTTTTCGGATAGTTTTTCATTTGCACTGCTTTTTCGGGCATAAAGAATGGCCTTTTGGGGGGGCATCAAATGGCCTGTCGAGCCAATATTGGGGTTTCGCTCGGTGGACGTTCTACCGAAGATGTGGCTCTATTAGGATTTGTTTGTGTTTTCGTTGTTATGAACTATTTATGTTTCTAAGGCTATTTATTTGGCTAGCCTCTGACTAGTGGTTTATAAGACTATGTTAATTTTGGATCATTACGATGTAATGGAATGATGCATTTGTGTTTGATATTACATCAGTACCGTGTATGTTGGTGAATCAATCTAGGGGCTGGCACGGTAAGCACGGAGACGTAAACCTTAACAGGTTGGTCGTTAGAGATAAAGGATACTAAAGTGCAATTATATTTAAGACAGCATACATGGATGAGTGACATGATTATTGGGTAGTTGCACATACATGGAGCGACCCACACCACCACATAGAGTGCAGGTCATTAGCACATCATTCCAATCATCGGCCGTGAAACAAATTTGATTTCTTTATTCGGGATGTCGACGCCGATTCTCAAGTCCTCTTTTGTCCTAAGGAAAGCCCTGATTTTTAATATGCCAAACTTTGTAGTATGCAGGTTTTGCAGGAAAACATTTCTTGCAAAGCAAGGGTAGCCTCACACAGATCAAAGGAAATAATTGATTGTTGTTATAGAGTTTATAATTTATTGTTTATACAACATGCATGGTATTCTTTTACAGACATTATGGTATTTAGAAATTATGGTCGAGATAATCATATAGATGAATAATTTTGAAAAGCAGCCTCTTCGATAATTTGAAAATGACAAACTAATATATATTAATAGGAAATTCACATGAATAACAAGTTTGTGTTCCAAAAGTTTCAACCAAATAAATAGCAGTCAATCAATTTCAACAACAAAGGTGGAACTATGAGCCATAATTCTACAACTATGATGCAAACTACACATAGACATTGTTCATAATTAATTTGCACTAGTTATTAAACTTAATTAATACATAATTGTACTCCCACTCAAATCAATATCTCTCATAATTAATAGTGACGTCTCAAGATCCAAGCCTAGTTCTCAGCCATTGATGTGGACATCACTAACGACGAGAATTTTGACCGGTGGGCAAACTTTTGCCGATCGTATCTCCATAAGGCTCTTGTTCATCTTTCGGTGCTTTGTGCTCCAAGCTCAGAACGATTCTGCTAGATCTTCAAGATAACCGAGTGCTATCTACAAGCATGGTCTGACCATCCCCGTCTTACACCTCGCGTCCCGTTTGTGCTCATGTGGACATGACCCACTCCGGAATGCTATGTGTTATAGACGGTTGCAACACTGGGAAGAGCACCTTTTAACTTGATATTTACTGTGAGAGATCACTCTAATAATTGACTGCAGCGCAATCAAAGGGTGCAAACAACAAACGGATAAATATCTCAGGAAATTCATAATAGCATGACATGGTATAGCCTTAGGCACTGGGAGTTCTCTGTGATCTTCTTCAACCTCCAGTTGAAGCGACGTGACGGCCAATATTTCGTTGTCGTGGCAATCGTTTCAAAAAAGTTGTCGTGGCGGCAATCTCAAAAAATGTTGCCTTAGCGGTCTTTTCAGAAAACATTGTTGTGGCACCAAAATCTGAAATTCCGCCGTGGCACGTAATTATAGCTCCTTGTCTCACGCCTTGGTACACCTTCTCCTCGTTTGGGTCCTCCATGTACAACTTGCCACCATCACCTGTAACCTGTCTGTACAATATTTACATTAAGGTGGCAATCTCGTGGCTCCAACCATCATGCCGTGACACGCAGGCCACTTAACATTACAACATATAACCATCTCATACATAAACTCATTATCATGATGAAGTCTATAACGCATCATATGCAAACCCTACAAAACGAAGTTAGACGTCCTCGGTTTGGCAAATTTTAGTTACGTGGTTTATAGGGTTTCCGGATAAACCTAGCAACCTACGTGCACACCATAAGTGATAATCATTGTTGCTAGATTAACTTTCGAGGTGTGTGAAAGAAGAGGCTTAATTAAAAATCATGTCCCCCCACATTAAACTTCGTCTAATACGCGTGACCCCTTAGAAGATTATCCATCTTCATTTCCCCCTTGCGTATGCGACGGTTCATTATTCTTGACTATGGTGAAGCCAGCCAGAGCCGATCGATTGTCAGAACCTTGTGAAAAGCGACACCATGTTGTCAATGAACTGAACCAAAGCAACACTCAAAGGAAGCATAGCAAGAACATCACCCTCACATCCACATGTGATCTAGATCGCAACCTGCATATACTCATAGAGCTGCTCATGATGCCATTGTTGGGAAACGTAGTAGAAAACAAAAAAATTGGCCTACGATCACCCAGCAACAATACGAAGATGCATAACAGGCTGTGATCAACGATCGTTACTGACTTCGGGAGTGCAGGGAATTAAACGAGTCGGTGTATATCGTACTTGGAGTCCCTTGAATGTCGATGACGATCCCGCGAACCACCCACGAATGATCCCTCGAACGGAAGACCGAAAGCACGACCTCTCTACTTGGTTGCAAGCGTACGGTCTTCACTATCAGGCAGCGCGTCGCCATCCAGAGCTAATCGTCATCGGAGAATTAGAGGTAGGAGATTAGAATTACACGGGGTTTCTAATTATGGGGATTAGAGGTGGCTAGGGCTAGCTCCAATTAGTCAACTAGGACCAACAAGAACTAGAAATAGATCAACTAGAAGAGGCTCCAAAACTTATATGTTAAAAGGGTGGAAACTCTCTAGTATATATAGGTTGGGAGGGGAGGAGGAGGCGCCTCACAAAGGGGGAAAAGTCTCCCCATTGTGGCCAGCCAAGGGGAGGGGTAATCCCCCTCCAATTCGGCATCCCTCTCCCCTTTCCATGGGGGAGATGTTGGGGAACGTAGTAATTTCAAAAAATTTCCTACGCACACGCAAGATCATGGTGATGGCATAGCAACGAGAGGGGAGAGTATTGTCCACGTACCCTCGTAGACCGTAAGCGGAAGCGTTATGACAACGCGTTGATGTAGTCGTACGTCTTCACGATCCGACCGATCCAAGTACCGAACGTACGACACCTCCGAGTTCAGCACACGTTCAGCTCGATGGCGATCCCGGACTCGATCCAGCAAAGCGTCGGGGATGAGTTCCGTCGACCTGACGGCGTGGTGGACGATGACGATGCTCTACGGCGCAGGCTTCGCCTAAGCTCATGACGATATGACCGAGGTGGAATATGGTGGAGGGGGCACCGCTGCACGGCTAAGGAACGATCCGTAGATCAACTTGTGTGTTATGGGGTGCCCCCTGCCCCGTATATAAAGGAGCAAGGGGAGGTGCGGCCGGCCCCAAAGGGGTGCGCTGGAGGAGTCCTACTCCCACGGGAGTAGGACTCCCCTCTTGCCTTGTTGGAGAAGGAAGGGGGAGGGAAGAGGAAGGGCGCCGCCCCCTCTCCTGTCCTATTCGGACTAGGGGGAGGCGCGCGCCTGCCCCCGCCGCCCTCCTCTTCTCCCTCATGGCCCACTAAGGCCCAATATCCCCGGGAGGTTCCGTAACCCCGGTGTTCGTAAAATCCCGATTTCACCGGAACCATTCCGATATCAAATATAGGCTTCCAATATATCAATCTTTATGTCTCGACCATTTCGAGACTCCTCGTCATGTACGTGATCACATCTGGGACTCCCAACAAACTTCGGTACATCAAAACTTATAAACTCATAATAAACTGTCATCGTAACGTTAAGCGTGCGGACCCTACGGGTTCGAGAACTATGTAGACATGACCTAGAACTATTCTCGGTCAATAACCAATAGCGGAACCTGGATGCCCATATTGGTTCCTACATATTCTATGAAGATCTTTATCGGTCAAACCGCATAACGACATACGTTGTTCCCTTTGTCATCGGTATGTTACTTGCCCGAGATTCGATCGTCGGTATCCAATACCTAGTTCAATCTCGTTACCGGCAAGTCTCTTTACTCGTTCCGTAATACATCATCTCGCAACTAACTTATTAGTTGCAATGCTTGCAAGGCTTATGTGATGTGTATTACCGAGAAGGCCTAGAGATACCTCTCCGACAATCGGAGTGACAAAACCTAATCTCAAATCGCCAACCCAACATGTACCTTTGGAGACACCTGTAGTACTCCTTTATAATCACCCGATTCGTTGTGGCGTTTGGTAGCACCAAAGTGTTCCTCCGTAAACAGGAGTTGCATAATCTCATAGTTCTTGGAACATGTATAAGTCATGAAGAAAGCAATAGCAATATACTAAACGATCAAGTGCTAGGCTAACGGAATGGGTCATGTCAATCACATCATTCTCCTAATGATGTGATCCCATTAATCAAATAACAACACATGTCTATGGTTAGGAAACATAACCATCTTTGATTAATGAGCTAGTCAAGTAGAGGCATACTAGTGACTATATGTTTGTCTATGTATTCACACATGTATTATGTTTCCGATTAATACAATTCTAGCATGAATAATAAACATTTATCATGATATGAGGAAATAAATAATAACTTTATTATTGCCTCTAGGGCATATTTCCTTCAGGAGAAGGGGGCGCCACCCATATTAGGCCTTTGTGGCCCAAGTGGTCTTCCACTACTTGGTCTTATTAGGCCCGTTGATATTAAGTTAAATATATATTTGTTCCAAACATTTTTAAAGTATAATTTAACATCCCCGGAAACATTTTCTACCTATATATATTTTAATCGGTAATACCCGGTATTACCCGATATTCACCGAAACCCTTCCGGTGACCCCGAAACGCTTCCGGAACCTCTCGAAACCATTCCGGATAATAATGAAACTATTCCACAAATATATTCTCAACACTCCTTTCCTACTAACACTCAGCAAATCGTGATTACCTTAAGCTTGTGATCTCGTAGGTTCGGTAAATCATAGACATGAACGAAACCCCTTCGTTCAATGACGGATAGCGGAACAGTGTACATCCATATCGGTCCCTATGATTACACAAATGATATTTGAGTGAACCTTGGCTATCATGTGATGTTCCTTTTGCTTCGTGATACTTTACAAAACCCGGTGTGCATCGGTATCCTCCTGAGTCATCACCAAGCTCACTATACCGTTGCTCCCGTTACCGGTTTTGTTCTTCTTTCTCGTTGACGTGTTCCTGCATCCCCGTGACATAGTCACCTATGTCTGGCCAGACGATGATAGATGCCTTCACACCAAGAGGGCCCTAAGAATATCTCTCCATCATCGGAGGAGCAAATCCCACTCACGAGTTGTCCGGTCACTAGTCAAACTTTCCGGTGTGCCTGAAAGTTGCCGTTATGATCACCTTGTCATAGATGACGTTTGAGCAACCTCAAAGCCCACCATCTGGTAGGAAGTGACCGAGACACTCTCATGGTCTGACGAACTAAAACACATGCTAACACTCCGTGTTACAACAGATGATTTCAGACGATATAATCACATAGTATAAACAGACAAGTATTGGGTCGATCCAATATGATCGTTCTTCCAACGTCATACCCTCAATGTTGTTTTAGGGCTATCGTTACACTTAACGATATCCTAAAATTCGGAAAACATGATCACCAACAACACTTGAGCCAGTCTTGGAGATGAGACCGGAACCTATTTTATTTCGTTTATCATTCCACACATGCATAAGAGTTTTCCACTGAATCACATATTCTAAAATCATAACAGTTATAGCATGGAATATAAACTCTTAATTATGAATAGGAAAATATAATAATACAAATATTATTGCCTCTAGAGTATATTTCCAACAAAATGTACCATTGTAACCGTGAGCATCATCATCATGAATACAATTAATGAAACGGGATGTAGGCTTGCCGTGCCTGGTTAGGATGATATCAACCTCAATTTTGTTAATCGAGGGCTGAGACAATTGAGGTACTGCCCTCAACGCACGGCGTCTCACCTTGCGGGGATCTCAAGGATGTTGTGCTCAGCTGGTTTCGTACTAGGGCCGATCATGTTGAAGGTAAACAAGGCAAGACACCACCAAGAGAAGGGATCAAGTCCCAAGGAAAAAAGCAATCCGCCGCTGCTGTTTGTTTTGACGTTCCAGGTTTAAAATCACCTGTTTCCAAAAGCTTCGAGCGGGCTGTTTCCAAAAGAAAGATGCTGCAAATATAAGGGAAACACTTACCTCTAGACGTCTGATCAGAAGCATTCGTCAGAGCGGCCGTGTGCCGTCGATCCCAGTTGGATCTCACGGCTGAAAGACACACTAAAATTCCTGGGCCAACTTTCCAAACTACTACTCCCCTAATCGCTCCTTCCCAAATTAATTACCCTGAATTCACGACACAACTCATCTCACCTGGTTCCATCTCTCGCGCACCCGTCTGGCCGTCCTTCGTTAGCGCCGTCCAGCGGCGGAGCTAGCTTTTGACGACAGGGTGGTCCCCTCCCCCAAAAATTTTTTTAGTAACTAATATGGCATGTGAACATTCTAATTAATTATCAATAGGACAAAGAAATAGATCAATATGGTCTTACGAACACACTAAACTTCAAAATTCGATCTCAGTTTTGCATAAAGAAGCCTACATAGTAAATAGTACATGGCTGCCATGAAGGTATCAAATAGAAACACCGACCATAGTACATACCTTGAGAAGTTTAAAAAGACTATGTTTCTGGCCTACGCTTTTGCATTGCCATGAAGGTATCAATTATGTCATCTTCATTCACCTCGGAGAAAGCATCCCTCTCAATGTATGTAACTAGGCAATCATCCAACATGCTTAAGAAGAGCATCCTCTCTATTCCAATTACTCCAACCACCATCAGTAATAGTACCCTTACCACTAGTTTTTTTCTCTTTGAACAAGTAACATACAAAGCAAAATGCAGATTCCTTCTTGATACTATATTCAAGCCAACTATGCTTATGAAGCCACAAAGGATTGAATGAACGCTCTCTACTCCCAATTGTTCTTTTTCTAAAGCTATGTGCATAAGGCTTGAATGGCTTTTTAAGGATATATGCTCATCTTGATCATTGATGGGATAACTTGCAATGGGTAGCCTTTCCCCAGGATCATGTTTAAGATGACTAAAATCATAAACCGGTGGTGATGGCGGTGACACATCTTCAGTTTGCTCTATGATCACATTCGACATAGACAATATTGGTTCTTCACTTTACTCTTCAATCACAATCGGCATACACACAACTTTGCTGGTTTGCTTTTCAGCCACATCCAACATATTCTCTGCCTTCTTCTTCCCTATTTTCATAGCTTCTCTCTAAAAGAGAAACAATGTCTCCAACCCTCTTCATTTTTCAATAAATCTGCAAGAAAACTACTTTCTATCAATAAAGCTAATTGGATATTTTGTTTGTGTTCATGTAGTGGATAGCATTGGGCAAAAAAGCAAATCCTAAATCAGAAATTTGAGAATTTTGGTACCTTAAATCGAAGTATTCTAGTTTTTGCAGATTGGTTAATGAGCAAGCAAAGTAGCAAAAGCAAAGTAGCAAAGGCAAAGTAACAGAGGCCACGAGAGCAGGGGCGCCGGACAGCCGGACGGCGGCAGCAGCGCAGTCGCGCGCAGGCAGGGAACTGAGGGAAGGGGGCGACTGGGCAAAGGGCGAGGGGCGCAGCCTCGCGCTGGGGCAGGGCGCGCAGCCGCGCAGGGGAGGGCCGGGCGGGCGGGCCGCGGGCGGGAGGACCGGAGGAGAGGCGGGAGGACCGGCAGGGCGCGACCGGCGGCCAGCAAGCGAGGAACGGCGAGGCGGCTGCGTGGGGGTCGCGGTCAAGCACTGGTCGTGGCCTCGTGGGTCGGGGGCTAGGCGTCGATCGGGACGAGGAACTGGACTGTGCGCTTGTGTTTATTGGGCCATCTTTTTTTTGGCCCACTAGTATGTGTAGGTATATAGTAGGCTGTGTCAAAATCCCAGGGTGGGCCGCGGCCCACCCTGGCCACCCTGTACGTCCGCCACTGGCGCCGTCATCGTCGTCCCCGTTCGCCGCCCGGCCCTCCTCTCCGCATCATCGGTGCGTCATCCCGTTCCGCGGCCACGCGAGGACTGGCCTACAAACTGCTCGTCCACGACCTCTCAAACGCAGAGCCGTCGTGCTTGTCTCCACCAAGATCGGACCCTACTCCGTTTGTAGTTGTGGCATGCTATCGACCTCGTCGGAGCGTCGTTTCTATTAGGGAAGGAAGCCACGACGAGTGGATTACTGAAGGTTTCGCCCAACCCATCCTCAGCTGACCTAGGGTTTGAGTCATCTCCTCCTAATACAGTACAAAATCCCTTCATTGCTACTGTTGGTTGGTTTTGGCCATCATTGTGTTCTGTAATTTGTTTGACCTGTATCTATTCAATATCTTGGTTTTTTCATGATTGTGGACATGATTTTGTCTCGTTCATTCTGTATTCAGTCATTAAATCGCGACACCTTTTCGCATCTTTGTTGTCTAGGTTCCGTGCGAGTTGAAGGTACCACATGCGGCAGGTTGTACGAATCAGCCCCCATCTGATCTAGGTTCTGATTCTCCTCATTCATACCATGCTTACAACTTATATGCTTCATACGTATCATATTTTTTGCATCGGAAATATGTATCAGCTTGCTTCATATTTATCATGCTAGTGCTTCTTCACTAAGTCGAGTTTGCTTCATACATTTTAAACTTGTGCTTCTACAATGAGTTTAGTTTTGCTTCTTAATTTGCATGTGTATGTTTGCAGCCGTCATGTATTTACTTAATTTAAAACTAGCCCATGCTTCCTAAGTTTCACACATATTATGCACAAAACAGCCACTCCTTTCTGAACGTAATTTGAATGACTACGTATAAATCTTTTGTATTTCCATTTAGAATAAATATATGTGCTTCCACTATGTAGATATTATGTTGAGATTGTATGAATAAGTTGCATCCAAATTTTTATGATTCGTATGAATCACACGTTTCTTCACGGTGTACAATTTGTTTCATATGCCACATATATAGTTATGCTTCTTCAATGTATATAGTCTGCTTCGTATCTTTCACACGTGTGCTTTCTACATTTTGTTTGGTTTGCAACATTTCCATGCTTTGTATTGTATTAAGAATCATCTTTGTATACACATCAAATAATCCACCCTTCTAAATTTCTACAAGGTTGATGGGAGCGGAAAAACATACTTTGCCGATGGTCGATGGGGGACCTAGCATGCAGCATGCTGCCGAGCATCTCAGTGCTAAGGGTTATGGTCATCAGCTCGGAAGAAAACTAGCCATATGCACCACTTGGTTGCTTGGAGAAAAATTGACTATGGTTTATGAAGCATGGTTTGTTGGGTTGGATGCTTGATTTTCCTATGATGGAAGCAAAGGGTGCACATTTGTATTTCTATATGTGTTTATTGGTGGAAACAATATTGTGATGTTTCAAAACAAAATATACCATTATGTAAGTCAAAAGGTACTGTCAAACTGAAGCAAATATCAGTCGTGTTTGAAGAGAATTCTCGTATCTATGGAAACATTTGTTTTGCCACGTTGAAAAAACCCGTTAAATTCAAAAAATTGGACCGAAACAAATTCCAATCACGATGGAGGCAAAGCTTGTAGCTTTAAAAGAAGACTGTTAGATTTCAAATAATTCTGCATCCAAATTTTCAAATAAACTCTCCAACCAATTATTTGTGGCAGAAAAAAAAAAAACTAAGCACCGAACCCACGTAGTACTACCTAGGCCAACAAGTAATGGACCATGCATGCACAGTAACTACCTAGGCCCACATTATTCTATTCATGCATCAGACGCATCAGATATCACTAATCTAACGGCAAGCAGCTAGTCTGATGGCCGCAAGGCATCTGATGCCTAGTGGTTCCCTGAATATAAAGGCGCCGTAGCACAGTACCGCGGTCCTACCTGTGAAATAAAGGAGAAGATACTACTCCTATCATACTACACTTGGTCGTCAGACGTAAAGAAAAAACGACCCGGAGGACGTGGACGTGGATTCGTCAACCCAGTGACGATAAATAGCAGAGTTGGACGACCCGGAGAAGGACTCGGACCCCGCCTCGAGTCGCCTCCTCCGGCCTCCGCCCCGACGGCCTGCCTCTGCGGCCAGGACCTCGCCTTCGAGTCGTCCGCGGCTTCAAGCCGCCTCCGCATCCGCCGGTCTCCGTCAAGCCGGCTCCAACCGCCTCGCCGAGGCGTCTCCACTTCGAGCCGCCCCCGTGCGAGCTCGCCCCTGCGGCCTCGAGCCACCCACTTTGGTTCGTCTCCGCTTGCCGCGCCTCTGCCACGGCCCCGCCTCGACCTCGCATCGCGCCGCTGCCCTCATCGCCACAGCCGCGCCAGGCCGACCTCGCCTCGGTTCACCTCGAGCCGCCCTGCCGCCGCCGAGCCGCCGGTCTTCGCCTTCCCGCAGCCACGACTCCGCCTCAACGCCTGCGAGCCGCCGTCGCGCCTCGCCTTCGCTTCCAAGGCGCCTGCACCCCTCGCCGGCTTCACCTCGAGCCGCCGCCCCGCAGCCACGACCACGGCCTCGCCTCCGCCTCCACCTTGAGCCCCCTGCCGCGCGGTGAGCCACCTCCGCCGTGTCCGGCGTCGAGCCGTCGCCGCCCCGGCCCGGCGCCGCCACCAGTTCAAAAAAAAGTTCCATTCTAGCGTAGCCACAAATAAATCTCGTCGACTCAACTACTACCAACTCTCCTCCCCACCACGGGGAAACCATTTTAATTTATTTGAAGCTCGAAGCCTGTTCGTGGGCGGAAGATAGGTCTACACGTAAACATGCATGCGATGAATATGTAGTAGAAGTAGTAATAAATATGGTCCAGAGAATAAATTCAATAACTATTAAAGAAAATCTCGGAACAAATTCAATAACAATTCCAGTATATATGTATATATTATGACCACTGTATAAATTACAATAACAATATAGATAGAATCGATCCGAACATGCATGAACAAATGAACCACTACTTGTTTACGTGACCACTTTCACGAACTACACTTGATATCTGCAGAGCTTCTTCCCGTACAGAATCGATGTGGCATTATTCAATCTGACATATGACTTGGACGGACTAAGATTCACTTGTTTCTTCTTCCGCACAAGGCTGCCTAGGCACGTAGATCATTCACCCTTAGAAGACAGGCCCTTGGCGACTGAAAGATGAAAAAGAATGGAACTTTTAGTATGCACGTCGGTATTTTCGCAGCCCATATCACGCAAAATTCTAGTACGACCTATGCATAAAAGCATGACCGATCGATCGATCCACAGATAGAAGCTGATAGTACCTAGGTTGACTCACCTTTACCGCCAGTAGTAGGAGTGCTCTGGCCAGATCGTTGCTGCGTGCTCGATGCGTGCGAGCTGTTGCTGTTGCTGTTGCTCTTCGTCGACAGCCCTTTACCTGTGTGGATCGAGCGCACGCATGCATGCAAAAGGCGTCAAGAAAGTGCAGAAGAAAGCATTCAGAGACCAGAAACGTCAAGCAGAAAGGTGCTGGCTAGAAAGGTGCAGATCTGATAAAAGGAAGCTATCACATCCATGCATGCACATATCCGTATGCTCGAGTACTGATCTGATGAGTCATGCTCACTGACCTGTAGACGGCGCCTTTTGCCCAGCAGCCTCCTGCGCAGTATACGCCGGGGCCGGAGACGGGACAGGAGGCCGTGCCGGCGGCCCTGGTTTGTTTGTCATCGCTGCAGCTGCATACATGTATGGTGAATACGTTAACACATCAGAAAATTGTTGTAGATGCTAGCTTGCTTCGACCATGGATGATGGATGAATCGGATATGCTGAGGCTGCCGGCTCACCTTTCGGCGGCATGACGAGTCCTTGAGATGGAGGGCCTTCGTCCTTGGGGTTTTCCGGCTAGCTGCAATATTGAGATGGCTGCTAAACGATTGGCAAATTGCCCATGGGCTACTGCATCCATGGAGTATTTATACATCCCGGTTGCATCATACACCGCCGCGTCCTGTCAGAGATATTTTTGCACCGGTGACGGTGAGTTTGCTTTGCTGAGAAGGCTACGCGCGCCTTCCTGGGCAGTAGCAGATACGTACGTGGCAATTGCCTTCAGAAGAAGAAGCATATATACGTGTCATTTTTTTCTCAAAAAAATATATGTACATACGTGCCATTTGCCTTCCTGGACGGAAATGTGAGTGTAGGGAGTAAATGCAAGTACAAGACAGCGCGTCACGCGAAAGGGCATCAAGGCTGAATCCGCCGGAACCGTTGTACTGTAGAGCAGTACGACTACTTGACCCAATGGCAAAAGCGGTTTTGCTATCACCGCGTGAGGTAGCGCAGGGCGGAACCGCGCGGAAATTTGGAGGGCTACGCCGGTGCGGGGGCATGCACCTGCCAAGCCTTACCCTGCCGTCCAATCCCCTCGCCGTTCATGACGTAGTTAGATCTGCGTGAGGGCACATTAACTTTTAAGTTTGAATCTTTGAAACTTACGATTTACATCTGGAACTTGTGATTTTTTTTCCGCTCACTCTTACCAAGTTACATGGATAAAACTTTAACACATTTTTTTGCCGGTCGTAGGCACAATAATCATAATGTTATTGTTAAAATATGAGATGGGCCTAGAGCCCATATGACAATTTCAGATTTAATCTCTAAGGGCCCATGTAGGTGGCATGACAAGGTGGTGGAAAGTTTAGTCCCACCTTGAAAGTGGAAGGAGAGTTGGAGTGGTTTATAAGGGAATCTCTCCGTCATGCTATTGGAGCTTGAGAAGAGATGAGGCCCTCGCGCACTCCTCCTCCTCTGCTCGCGCGGCGCGGGTGGGGCGCTGCCAACCCTAGCCGGGGCGATTAGGTTTTTGGGTAGCGACTACGCGACTGCTCGCTTCTGTTCATCTACGTCCGCACCACCTTCGTCATCACCATGTCGACCGACGCCGACCGTGCCGCCGCTGAGAAGGCCGAGGCCGCCGAGGATGCCGCGGCTGCTGTCACCGCCACCGTCACCGCATGGCCGATTGGAGGGTATACATCGCTTATCCCTCTCGTGTTTCTTTCTGTTGTAGCGATACTAGCGTCTGGCGTAGATGTTTCTACTATATGCGTAGTACATGCTTTGTTAGATCGTAGTCAGTATGTTATCAATGCTGTTCATGTCATGCTCAGGATTTATTCATGGATTAATTTAATCGAAAAACTGCCTATTTCTTATCAATCCAAAAACCTAATGCGTGTAGGAGTTTTTCGAATTCTGGTTTTGCTGCTGCACTGAAACCGTCACCGTTTACGGGGACGTACTTTAAGCGTTGGCAGACTAAAACCACCTTATGGCTCACGACCATGAGCGTGTTACAGGTCGCGGTGTGACTCCACAGAACGATCGCTCTGAACAGGAGAAAGGCGTTTAAGGAGGCCACTGTGGTGTTCCTCGGGGCAGTTCGGCGTGATTGGAGATAAGCTGGTTGATGCATATTTACATGTGCGGTCTGCCAAGGACTTGTGGGAGGTGCTCGAATCTAAGTTCGGGGCTGCCGGCTGGGGCGAGATGTATATTATAGAGCAGTTCCACGATTACAAGATGGTTGAAAACCGTCCTGTATTGGAGTAGGCTCATGAGATAATATGCATTGTTAAGGAGCTTGAGCTTCTTAAGTGCGAGTTACCGAGCAAGTTTGTCATGAGCTGCATAATCGCTAAGCTTCCCAATTCACGGAGGAACTTTGCCACCACTCTGAAACATCGAGGCGTGAATTCTCTGTGGAGGATGTCATTGGCCATCGAGTGTTGAGCAGAATTCAAGGGCAAAGGACTCGCATACGGAAAAGGGGTCGAAGGAACTTCATGTGGCCAATATGGTGCATCGGAAGAACTCCAATTCCACAAGCCCAAGGGAAAGAGCGGTGTCCAACAGTGCCGACTTTAAGAAGAAGGGTAAGAAGACCTTCAAGAAGAACAAGAAGGATGAGGGCTGCTTTACTTGTGGTTCATTGGAACATTGGGCCAACAAGTGCCCAAACAAGTATAAGAAGCAAGGGCAGGACTCAAGTCTGTCAATATGATTGTGAGCAACAACGAGTGGTGCATCTGGTGCAGTAATTTATTTGCTGTATTTTCAGTTTGGCCGTCCACCGATTGGTGGAGTCGACACAAGTGCAGGTGTTCATGTGTGTCTGACATTTCATTGTTTTCTTCTTACCGAGCCACAGTCACGGGTCCGTCTTGATGGGGAATGGCGCGAGTGCTTCTGTTCTTGGTGTTGGCACGGTCGATCTGAAGTTTACTTGGGAAGGATCGTGCAGTGAAGAACGTGCAGCATGTCCCGCCATCAAGAAGAACCTAGTTAGTGGCTCCCTTCTATGTAGAGAAGGGTTTAAGTTGGTATTCGAGTCTAATAAATTAGTTGTTACGAAATATGGACTATTTGTTGAAAAGGGTTATGAATGCGGAGGCATGTTCCGCCTTTTTCTTACAGATCTATGTAATAAAGTCGTGAACAATATTCATTTGAGTGTTAATGAATCTGAAGTATGGCATTCACGTCTTTGTCACATTAGTTTCGGTGTTATGACGCGGCTAGCAAAATCGAATTTAATCCCGAGTTTCACTTTAGCCAAAGGTTCTAAGTGCCATTCGTGTGTACAATCTAAGCAACCTCGCAAGCCTCACAAGGCAGCAGAGGAGAGACACTTGGCGCCACTGAAACTCATACATTCTGATCTTTGTGAGATGAATGGTGTGTTGACTAAAGGTGGAAAGAAATATTTCATGACTTTGATAGATGATTCCACTAGATATTGCTATGTGTATCTGTTAAATACTAAAGATGAGGCTCTACACTACTTTAAAATCTATAAGGCAGAAGTTGAGAATCAACTTCAAAAGAAAATTAAACGAGTCCGGTCAGATCGTGGTGGAGAGTACTTCTCGAAAGAGTTTGATGCCTTCTGTGCGGAACACGGTATTATTCACGAGAGGGCGCCTCCTACTCACCCAGTCAAGCGGGGTTGCCGGCGGAAAAACCGTACTCTAACTGATTTGGTTAAGGCCATGTTAGATCGTCGGGTTTATCAAGGCATGGTGGGGAGGCTATAATGACATCATGTCATGTCCTGAATAAAGTTCCGACAAAGGATAACGAGATCACTCCTTATGAGAAGTGGACCAAGAGAAGGACAACACTCTCGTACTTACGTACTTGGGGCTGCTTGGCGAAAGTTAATGTGCCGATCCTCAAAAAGCGTAAGCTTGGACCAAAGACGTGGATTGTGTTAATTTGGGCTCGCTGTGAATAGTATTGGCTATAGATTTCTAGTAGTGAAATCTGAGGTACCTGACATGAAGGTCGGTACAATTATGGAGTCTAAAGACGCTACATTTATTGAGGACATTTTCCCCATGAGAGATGTACAAAGCACTTCTAGACAGGAATCTGAGGAGACTCCTGAACCTGCCATTCCGATGGAATATTATAATCAAACACATGATGAAAATCCTGAGGAGGATAATGAGGAATCCCTTGGTAGGGGCAAGAGACAAAGGACTGTAAAGACCTTTGGTGATGATTTCTTCATATACCTCGTGGAGGATAATCCCACTTCTATTTCGAAGCATATGCATCTCCGAAGCTGACTCTTTGGAAGGATGCGGTCCGTAGCAGATGGATTCCATCATGGCTAATGGGACTTGGGAGCTTCTTGAGCGTCCTTATGGTTGCAAACCATTGGGATGCAAGTGGGTGTTCAAGAAGAAGCTTAGGCTGACGATACAATAGAAAAGTACAAGGCTAGGCTTGTGGCCAAGGGCTACGCCCGAAAGAAGAAGAAGATTTCTTGACACTTATTCACCGTGGCGAATGACCACCATTCGAGTATTACTCTCGTTGGCGCCCTCACATGGTCTTCTCATTCATCGATGGATGCTAAGGCGGCTTTCTGAGCGGAGAGCTAAAGGAGGAAATCTATATGCAACAGACTGATGGCTTTGTGATGGATGGTCGGGAAGGAAAGGTGTGTAAGTTGGTGAAATCTTTGTATGGCTGAGACAAGCGCCTAAGCAATGGCATGACAAGTTTAATGAAACGTTGACATCTGTTGGCTTTGTTGTTAATGAGGCCGACAAATGTGTATACTATTTCTATGGTGGGGGCGAAGGAGTTATCTTGTGTTTGTATGTTGATGACAAAGCGATATTTGGGACTAATCTCAAGTTGATCGAGGAGGTTAAGTCTTTCTGTCTCGAACTTTGAGATGAAGGATCTTGGAGTGGCTGATGTTATCTTGAACATCAAGCTTTTGAGAGATGATGAGGTGGGATTACATACGCAATCCCATTATGTTGAGAAGGTGTTGAGTCGTTTTGGATATTCGGACTGCAAACCATCTCAAACACCATATGATTCTAGTGTGCTGATTCGGAAGTCAAAAGGCACAGCTATAGATCAATTGAGATACTCTCAGATTGTTGGTTCACTCCAGTATCTAGCGAGCGCAACGAGGCCTGACATCGCATTTGCTATTAGCAAACTGAGCCGATTTGTTTCCAAACCGGGTGATGTACATTGGCGTGCTCTTGAGAGAGTTATGCGTTATCTGAAAGGTACTATGAACTATGGACTACATTATACCGGATACCCGTCGGTACTTGAAGGGTATAGTGATGCGAATTGGATCTCGATCTTGATGAGATGAAGGCCTGGCGGGTATATGTTTACTCTTGGAGGTGGTGCTGTTTCTGGAAGTCTTGCAAGCAAACAATCTTAACAAGATCGACAATGGAAGCAGAATTAACAGCATTAGACACATCGGGTGGCGAAGCGAGATGGTTTCGAGATCTATTGATGGACTTGCCAGTGGTTGAAAAGCCGGTTCCGGCCATCCTTATGAACTGTGACAATCAAACAGTTATTGTCAAGGTGAAGAGTTCAAAGGACAACATGAAGTCCAACAAACACATAAGAATGAGATTGAAAGCTGTCAGAAAATTGAGAAACTCCGGAGTGATAGCGTTGGATTATATCAAGCGGCTAAGAATCTGGCGATCCCTTCACTAAAGGGCTATCACGTGTTGTGATAGATAGCGCACCAAGGAGATGGGTATGAGACCCACATGAGTTGCCATGGTAGTAACCCAACCTATGTGATCGGAGATCCCGTGAAGTAGGACACAGGAAAACAAGCCGGTGGTGAGCGAGGAGAGTAATTTTACTAACCCACTCCGTTGGAGATGCAATACTTTCGAAAGCTGTATGGAAGGATGACTCTGTCTTAATGTGTTCCAAGGCTTATATGCATAAGCAAGATGCTATCCTCTGAGCGATCTTTGGAGGAACACACCTATATGAGCCCGACTGCTGGTCACAGTCTATGAGATTGGGGTGATCTCTAGCAAGCTCATGAACAGGCCGAGTGTGACTAATATGCTCCACCGAGGGGTCGGCCTTGACAGCCTCGTGTCAGTGAGACTTGTGGTGAAACTTCTTGGCGTAAACCGACAATTCAAGGCATAGTCCATTGTTCAGTTGTGAAGGAGTGTAACTACTTGGTCTAGGTGGAGCTCAACCTTAATCGGTCTCCACCGAGATGCGGTATATCAAAAGCAGTGTTTGGAACAAAGGACAAACTGGGCCCCGAGATCTGGTGGGTGATTGTTGAAATATGAGATGGGCCTAGAGCCCATATGACAATTTCAGATTTAATCTCTAAGGGCCCATGTAGGTGGCATGACAAGGTGGTGGGAAGTTTAGTCCCACCTTGAAAGTGGAAGGAGAGTTGGAGTGGTTTATAAGGGAATCTCTCCCTCATGCTATTGGAGCTTGAGAAGAGATGAGGCCCTCGCGCACTCCTCCTCCTCCGCTCGCCTCGTCACGACGCTTGGCCCAGCGCCAGCGCCATGGTTGCGGATTGAGCCGAGCCGAGCTCACTCCTATCGCTTCTTTTGCGGTCGAGGCGGAGAGTCTTTGACAGATGGGGCCACGATCCGAGGCGTCGGATCATGGGCTACCGACTTGGGCGTGGGTTCAGCCCACGTCTCTCCTGTGGCCGCCATATATGTGGGCGCTGCCAACCCTAGCCGCGACGAAAACATAACGCATCTCCGCCTCCACGCCCACGTTGTCGTTCCTCTGCTGCTGCTGCCGCGGCGCTCCGTCCGTTCACGCGTACGGTTGGCGGAGAGCAGGCCTCGAAACCACGCCTCTCCGGATCCTGTGCGGGAGAGGCGATGGGTTTTGGTAGCGACTACGCGACTGGTAACTTCGTTCATCTACGTCCGCACCACCTTCGTCATCACCATGTCGACCGGCGCCGACCGTGCCGCCGCTGAGAAGGCGAGGCCGACAAGAAGGCGCCGAGGATGCCGCGGCTGCTGTCACCGCCACCGTCACCGCATGGCGATTGGAGGGTATACATCGCTTATTCCTCTCGTGTTTCTTTCTGTTGTAGCAGTACTAGCGATATGCGTAGATGTTTCTACTATATGCGTAGTACATGCTTTGTTAGATCGTAATCAGTATGTTATCAATGCTGTTCATGTCATGCTCAGGATTTATTCATGGATTAATTTAATCGAAAAACTGCCTATTTCTTTTCAGTTATCGGTCGCTCATACTAAGTTTTCAGAGTTAAAATTTAACATTTATTTTATTTCAAAATTCGTCAAAATGTATACAAAATGAATCTTATTTGAAAGCCGTTGTCACTGGAAACTCTAATATGAAAACATAACTTAGTTTGGACTTTTTATTCATAAGATATAAAAGTTTAAAAATTGAAAGACAAAGAACAAAGCACATGTGGGGGACTTGGTGCCCTCGCAACTGCGTGACCCAAATCCTCTCCCCTACGCATTCAAGAAACATAAACTAAGGGCGCATATGAATAATTGATAAGGGTGTTTTCAACGCTGACTTGGAAATCGGACATCGTATCCGTCTGTAGACCGATGAGGATCAGTCCACGGACAGCGATGTAGGAGCTGCTCATTCAAAGTTATTCGCATATATTTTAAACTGATTTTAAATAAACTAATAAAGAAATTTTATCACACACCAAATTTCATTAAAGTTATAACGTAAATTATATAAAACAGATGATATTTCAACCATTTAAATAAAAACTAAGAGAAAGACCTACGAGCCTAACTTGTAGCGAACAATGACCTCGTACGCTTGGTTGCCCTGCCAGCACGGCCGCATCACCTTCATTGTTCGTGTTGTCATCATCGTCGGTGTTGTCCCTCCTGCGGCGGAAGGGCGCATGGCCACCAGGACAACCTTGTCCAGCCGTCGCCTAGCGCTCATGAAGGAGCCGGTCCGCTTCCTCTTGCATGACGCGGAGGCCGCCGCTGCCAATGCTGATGACGCCCGCGGTGCCGTGGCGTTGGCCTTCCCCCTGTAGGCATTGGCGATGGTGTTGGTAAGTGACCATTCCTCACCAATCTTGACGAGTTTCCCATTGAGACGGCGCTGGCGGCGCGCAGCCGTCTTCATGGTGGTGACAACCTGTCGAGAACCCAGGCTGCCGCCAGGTTCTGGTCGTTACGGATCCAGTCCACCGCCTCGTCCAACTTGACGAACGTGGAGCGGCAGGCCATGTTGTGCCGCTCCTGCCTCGGTATTCTCCCGTCAGCTGGACATGCCCTAACCCTTTTATTTTGCATATCTTTTTGCATCACACGTAACAGTATTTTTCAGTGTCATGTTGATTATCTAGCTAATCGGGCTAGAAGCGGTACTCCGACCTCTCTCCACAACTTGGGAGGAAACTAGAGGGGAAGATAGACTTCGACCTCTCTCCCCCGAGGCGACGGCGCCGCGCCACCCCCGGGGAGTCCCTGTTCACACCGCCCTCATCCCCCCCCCCCCCCCATTGCCTCCCACTACTGCCGCCGTCGCTGAGGACGCCGCGGGGCGAAGCCCCTGTGGTGAGACGGCGGCGGCGGCGCAGTCCTCGGCCGGCGGTAACGCGTGGGGGCAGCGGCGTCCATCTCCCTCCTCCTCCAACGGCAGTGCGCAGCGGGTTGACAGTGGCCAGGAGATCTCCGGGGCCGTTGGCGGATGAGATTTTGGCTGCGATGAGATCTGATCTGGGCCCGAGGGGTTTAGATCGAGATCCACTGCGGCTGCGCCTCGTCATGACAACGACAAGAGGAGATTCCCCCATGGGTAATCTTCGCGGCACGAGGACGTCCGGGTCTGTTGGCCCGGGCATGGTGGTGGTGTTGTCTTCTCCACCGACGGCGGTTGGCCAGGCTGGTAGTGATGGATCTTCGATCCCACTATTAGCACCGGCACCGAGTTGGGGAGACATAGTCGCCGGTGAAAACCGAGCCGACTCCGGTCATGGCGGGCGACGGCGGCGTCTGCGTCGTTACCTTGATTAAGGCATCGTCAAGCAACTATCGTCAACCTGCTCGTGCCGCTCCGGGAGAAATTCTAAGATCACCGGATCGGATGATGGCGCCGTTGTGGTGTCGTGTTCCCTCTTGGGGCATCGTTTGTGGAGCGGCGCCGGGTGGAAGAGGCGTGAGGTGGTGTGGCGTGCCTTTTCTCGCGTCGACGACGGTGGGTCTCGGCGGCATGGAGCAGCGGGGTCTCGTCACTAGACATGGCGTGATGGCCTCGCGCAGGGCGATGACGTTGTCTGGCGCCATGATGGCGTCGACAACTGACCTGACAAGGTCTTTGCGTCAATACCTGCTCTGAAGATGGTTAGGTGGATGACGGCGGCTGTAGCCTCGGTGCGTGCGCCAGACCGGTTAAGCTGCAATCCTACAAGTGGATGGTTCAAAGTGGCAAATTCTAAATTGTAGAACTTTCTAAAGTTCAATCAGAACTTCAAAAATAGGAGCGTAAAGTTTAAACAAATCATAATCCATATTCTTTACCGCAAAAAGCCCACATGACATGCTGCAATCATATGGATTGTTTATAAATATTTTTTTTACTATGAATACTAAATGTGTGATTTTAAATCATGTGTACAATACCTGTCTTTCTGTCGTGGTATGTTTTTGATAACTTGAACTTTCCAAGTGCTGATGTTGAAATCCTTCCAAGTATCGACTTTTCGGCCACCATGCCGATATGCTACTTCCATATGGAGTTGCATGCCTTTGAGCTATAATAAATTAAGAAGCATAAGATATATAATATGAAAATTAACTCTCGGTATGTAGTTACTAAGCATTGAAAAATGTACCATGTTTTCTAGTTCCGGGTGGCCTTTCTTAAACTGTTTTATTGCTGATGGCATCGAATCCAGAACTTGCACTGCTCTTTTTTTGGCATTGACAACCGCCACGTACCAATGCTTATTCATCATATTCACAGGAAGAGAAACATGCATTTTAGACATAATTAGTTATGTGCAATTTAGTAATTGACTTAGACTACTGTGACTTACCATATCATGGGAAAGGTACTTTTTGCCATAAGTACTAGTAGACGTTTTGTTCTGTAAAGCATGAGTATAACTTGGAACGCTTCCGAATCTGATGATATCCTGATCTCAAATCGAGGCTGCTAAACACTGATGCCCCATGCAATTCGTCCAGTAGTTCCTCGATGACTGGAATTGGGTATCTGTTTTTGATGGTGATCGCATTCAAGTGACAGTAATCGACACAGAATCTCCATTCTCCGTCTTTCTTCTGTACCAGCAGGACGGGAGAAGAAAAGGGACTACGACTGCATTGAATGATTCCTTGACGTAGCATCTCCCGCACTTGTGCTTTAATCTCATCCTTTTGAACAGGGTTGTATCTGTATGGTCTCACGTTCACTGGTTGGGCTCCTGGTACTAGGTTAATGGAATGATCGAACTCCCGTGATGGTGGCAAACCTTGGGGTTCCTCAAACAAACTGCTGAACTCATCAAGCAGCGCTTGTACTGCAGACGACACTGGAGCCGTTTCTACGTCTGCCTTTATTTCTGCTACCAGCATCACATGAGCGATAGCCGTCCGTGCTTGCAACAGATTCAACTGGGTAGAGGAAATGGGTTTGCAAACAATCTCTGAGCTGTCGATCCCTTTGAGTTGCACTTGCTTGCCCTTGTGTTTGAAAGCCATAGATTTCTCAGTCCAATTTACTGTCATCAGTCCTCGAGACTCGAGCCAGTCCATTCCTAATATAATATCATAGCAGCCGAGTGGAAAGAGTTTGAACGTGGATCGGAACTTCTCTCCTTGGATCTGGTATTCACATACTGGCAATTCCTTGCCGCACAAAGTGACAGCTCCATCAGCAACCTTCACCTTCAGGGTTTGTTTCATTGGCTGCACCCCTGGCCAATACCGAGCGACTTCCGAACTGACAAAACTGTGAGAAGAACCTGAATCGATCAGCATCAATAGCACTTTGTTACCCACTTTGCCATGCAGACGAAAAGCTTTGGGCGCCTCTGTACCCGTGACAGCAGCCGCCGACAGCAAACATAAGTCCTCTTCTGAGCTCTCAACTTGTGCACTTGGCGAGGGGTCGGGTGATGTTGGTGGCGACAGCATGCCCACCATTTCCTCCACAACGTGCAACTGCACCGTGGAAGCGCAAGTATGCCCTGGCCCCCATCGCTCCCCACAAGTGAAGCAGAGTCCTCGCGCCTTCCTGAAGTTGCGCAAGGCCTTGAGCTTGTCGTCCACTGACGGAGACGAGCCCGCGGTCGCCTTGGCGATGTCGAGCCCGCGACGCGTCTCGAGTGGCGATGGCGTTGGTGAGGTACGCCCTGCATTTGCGGGCGTCGGCAGGGTGAGGGCTCTGATTACCAGATGACACGGATCTAGTGTCTAGGCGATAGGATTTACTCTCAATTGACCGAATCAGAGATACAAGTAGCTAGGGTTTTCAGCAAGAAAGGGGATCGGGATATGAGAGCCAGAGGTGGGAGAGGGGATACATCGCCCAACGGCGCCGTCAGGTTCTGATCTAATCGATGCCCTAGCTCTCCACTCGTCTCGCTCTTAAGTAGTCTCACTTGCTCCACATGGGCCCGATCACTTGACTGTTGGGCTTGCTCCTCCTCTTGGGCCGGTCTGGTAGTGCTGGGCCTTGGCCTTCGGTAGTTCCCGTGACAATTCCATACTCAATGACATCAGCCTTTTGCACGTCACTCAGCCCACGGTGTGACCTTATGTAAGTTGTCTGCTCAGGCTTAGCGAGTGGATGGTTATGTTCGTCCACAAAATCTTTTACAAACCATTCACCATTATCCATACGAAGCTCGATCTCCATCTGAGCGCCACATCCACAATGTGACAGCGGCCTAGGAGTTCGCACCTGTTTAGTTTTCTCAAAGTGCTTCCTCGCCCGATATCCTTCTTTAGAGCAGACATAGAGGCGCCAAAAAGCTATGTTCGTGTCCGACTTCCTAGTCAGTTCTTTCTTTCTAACACCAAAACCCTTTGACCGAGCATATGCATTATAGTAATTGTAACCTTCTTCCTCGCTGCCAAAAATTTGACTGATCACCGTGTCATATTCTGCAATGTCCTCCAGGGTGGCACTCCCATATTCCATGTCAAACACTGCACTTAATAAAGAATCAAATCTAACTTATTTGAATTCCACTTGTCAAAAAACTCGTTTCAGTACGAAGAATAAGATAGCCTTAGTATGTCAGTGCTAAAAGTATGAACAATAAGATCAAAATGCATCAGTAACAATGCTTGCGTATATAATCAAACAGAACATTACATATACTTCAGTTAGTCATTGAACAACATTTGGTACTATTTTTGTTATCGTCCGAAACTGAGCCATGATGTTTTGACGTTCATAGACAGCAGTGCACAGGCATAAGAATTATAGCACAAAACAACATTACACTTAATAAACCGTGGCTACTCCCCACTATCCAGCACGAATTACCCACTGATAAACACCATGTACTAGACGACAATGCATTCCGTAAGAACATTTCTTTTGACGAGCGTGCACTGCAGGATCTAATTAACTCTGATTTTCCCCATCATGCAGGATCTAATTAACTGTGATTTTTTCCATCCTGCAGCAGTACTGAACATGATTTGTCCATGAACTGAAGATTCACAAGAGTAATCCCTACCACGTCGAGATACAGGGACGCGCCGCGGAGGTCCACGACGGCGAGCGTGGATATACAAGGGCGGAAGCACCTACGTCGACGCACGGGTGGCGCGGCCGCAGGAGCAGGGCTGTGTGGCGCGGCCGCAGGAGCAGGGCTGTGCGTGGGAGAGTGGCGGCGACTGGCGGCGGTGGCGCCCACGGCAGGGAGAAGGAGGCGAGCGGCGGCGACTGGCGGCGGCGACTGGCAGCGACGACAAGGAGAAGGAGGCGAATCAATCGAGTAGCGCGGCTGCGATGGTTATGTGCGGGACAGTGACGGCGTAGTTGGGCTGAAACCTTACGCCCGTGGCAAAAAGAAAATATGTCGCCCTTAATTTTGATGCCTATCCTACCCTCATGAAATCAATGGTCAGATTTAGTTATACTGGTCCCTCCTGCTTCAGCAGTATAGGGTACCGTAAAAAAGCTCTCGTTTTTATCACCTCTGCCGATTGGTCTGAAAAACTGGAATGTTTTGTGATAAGTTGGCCGGAGCGTGAACGCCCTCCGCTAGAAGTTGGCCGGCGCCTCCTCACACAACGGGGCCGATGGTTGCCCGGCGGTCGGACGGGAGAGGTGATCCATGCCTCCATCCAAGGAGAGGAGATGTAGGAGTCGGACAGCTGCGGCACTTGGCTACAGCCTACAGGACGCCATGGCACAGCTCTGGGGGAGGAAGAAGTGAGGGGGCAGCTGGAGAGGGAGAGGAGGTTGGGCGCCGGCGATGGGCCGGAGTGACGTACGGCGGCGAGGGCTCCAGGTGGACCCGGGTGCCGGTGTGACAGCCCGAGGAGTAGATCGAGGACCGCTCAATGTTGTCGAGGAGTTATCCTAGAATGTTCAACGTTGTAGCGACTGCTAATCAACCTTGGGCGTTGTCTCTACTCGCGGGACCGACCTGAACATCCGGAGGACCAACGCAAACTGTAGCCGATGACGCGTAGAGCTGGTACGTGTTTCTTCGCAGTAGTTTATTAATTTCACAACAATTTAATTACACGAATTTGAAGTACTACGCCAAGTACAAAGAAGCCATTGGTTTGTTCGTGGGCTGAAGCTGTGAATGAATAGAATACTGTATATATAGATATAAACAATCAATAAACAATCCCAATATTATGATCGCCGTACAAATTCACCAACATAACTACTGTATATATAGATATAAACGAAGAACATGCATGAACGAAACGTAAAATATTCCCACATATGATCCGCCGCACAACATGTTAAAGTGAACTTTTTCATGCATAGTCCATGATGAGTTGGCATAGTTGCATGTTGAGAGAATTAAATTTAATGAAGCATGCATGATGGCATGATGAGTTGACATAGTTACAGGTCTAAAAATTTAAGTTTGTAAGGATCAACTATACTAGATACAAATTTTTCGGGGAAGTATCCTTGTTGTCTCTGGGGCCACGAGCCCGACCTCGAGTATCCGGGGGACCAATGGAACGTCTCATTTTTCTTAATTTTCGTGAACTCTCGCCGATGATGCATCAAGCTTCATAGTATGTGCTTGTTGGCAGTACTTAATTTCGACACCAATTTGTATGATTTAAATTTGAAGTACGCCAGGTACAAAGAAGAATCATGGGCTGAAGGTAGCTTCCCACGTAAACATGCATGTGATGAACATCAGTACTAAATAATATCCCATGATGTAAAATGTGCTATGTATATATACTCCCTAGTTTTCCCCAGCTACAAGTATTTCGGTACAGAGATAGTATTAAATATCTATTAGAACGAATTCAATATACAACTCCAGTATATATGATCCACGGTACAAATTCACCAACATAACAATGGTATACACATATGTAAACGAAGAACATGCATGAACGAATGAAACACTACTGGTCTACACGACCACTTTCACAAGCTACACCTACATATGTAGAGGTTTCTTGGACCACAGAATCATACTATTTGACAGATAACTAGAACAAACTGATATTTATTGACATGATTCTTCTTCCGCACGCAGACCATTCACCACCTAGCTAAGCCCTTGGCTGAATAGTCAATAACAACAAAATTAGGATCAAATCATGCAAAACACTAGTATGGATTACTACGAACTATACATAAACATGTTGCAACATCGGCTCACCTTTTTGGCCGGCCGTTTTACCACCACTACTTGCATCATCGGCTTTGTACGGCGGTCTCGACGATGCCTGAGAGTTGTTGCCGTTGCTCGACACAGAGGTCGTCGTCGACAACGCTTTACCTGCTTTACGGAGCGCACGAATGGATGCATGCAAAAGGCGTCAAGAAAGTGCAAAAAAAGATCAGAGACCAGAACCGTGGAATAGAAAGGTACTACCACCAGAAAGGTGCGGATCTGATAAAGGGCGAGCTATCCATGCATGCATGCACGTATCACGTATGCTCAAGTGTTGATCGGACAAGTAAAACTCACTAACCTGCACTAGGCGACGGCGCCTTTTGGCCAGCCTCCGGCGGAGCATATGGACGTCGATCATCATACTGGCCGGAAGATCCTGGCATTTGAGGCACAGGCCTACTTGTCCCTACATATATGCATGTATGGAGAATATATTAGTACGTCAGAGTTGATAATGAGCTTAATCCGATCGTGTATGTGCATGCAATGGATGAATTGGATGTGTCATGTGTGTGGATGCTGGTTCACCTACCCTTCGCCGCCATGCTCAGTCCTGGAGGCCTTCGTGTCTCCCTGTCTCCAGTTCAGCTAGCTAGCTTTGGAAGAGTTATGTTGCTGAATGCTTGGATAGTTGTGGGCTATCCCGTGGACGGTATATATACAGGACAGAGCGCAAAAGCCTGGAAATTTCATCTGGTATATGCACCGTGGTGTTTGTTTTTCTTAGGATTATACATGGTGTACGTGTATTACTGCTGTACAGAGCCAATGTCATTAGGCCTTGACCCAGCGCGTTTTCCCTGGATCTCCCGCGTATCAAGAAGATACGTCCGGCTGGTATGCTTGCGGTTGAGATGTGGAGGTGGTATTTGTTTGAAATAATGAACTTCGATTCTAATGGTGTTATTTCCTGGGATGTGCGCCCTTGAACATAAGTCATCAGAGCATGACAAAACATCCCAACCCATCGGAACTTTTGCCATCAACCTCGTCGAACTTGAATTAATGTTTCTGATCAGCTTGTAGACAGATCCTTGATCTACCATGGAAAACATCTCATGAGATGTAATGGTGTCGACGAAGGTCTGGACATTAAACTGAAATCCCAGGTTTCATCATGTGTAATTTCCGTCACATTTCCGTGCAGATCGAGACACACCGACACGCGCGGGCGTCCAAGTGCCAATTAAGAGAGAGGTTTGATTTCTACTAGTACATGAATTCCGGGAAGATGTCATTATAGTTTGCTCTCCGAGTCGTTTGCGTGTGGAATGTATGCAGGCAGTACATTTATACTATGTTGCTTACGTGCGTGTCAATTAGGATGACCAATCGATCTAAGCTGGCATTAATTTGTACTATTATGTCTTGAGAAGAGGAGGAGGACTAGCAGGTACAACCATGCATTGCTTAATCAATTGTCCCTACCGTGGAGAAAACTTGTATGGAACAGGTGGTCAGTACCTTAGATGGGAAGATGGTTGTGTACTTCTGGGAACGTGTACTTCTACTTCGGATGTACCACCTGGCTAATCGGCGTTAGCGGCTGCATCACACGCGTCGGCGTGTACTTCTTTTTTCTTAAAATAGTACAAAAAACATCAAAAGTAACTAATCAAAGAAGAATATCAAAAGTAAAAAATACATCCAGGTCCGCAGACCACTTATCGACGATTACCAGTACTGAAGCGAGCCGAAGTGTGCCATCGTCATCACCCCTCCATCACCGGAGACAGGCAAGCCTTATTGTAGTAGACAATCGGGAAGCACAGTACATATAGAAATAGAGAAATGTAAAAGAACGAATCGGTGTAGAACTGTAGATGCATGTTTGGTGGAAGCGATGAAGAGCCTATAGGTTGTTGTATGATCCCTTTGCTTATGTGGTGAAACTACGCTACAATATTTCTGCAACAAAACATTTATGAAAAAGAAAGATTTTCGCGCCCGAGGTCGTTAATGGACCGGCCCATTTTCACGCACTGTTAGATAAAAAGAAAAGGAAAAGAGGAGCATTAGGGGTAGATCTCTCGCTTTAAACGAGACCTAGGGAAATCCTCGCGTCAGGGCAACTCTAGATGTGCCAGGCCAGGTGCGGTTGAGGGCACATCTTCGGGGTTTTTTTTTTCTGTTTTCCTTTCATGTTTTTAGTTTCGTTTTACATTTTTGTTTAAACTTCCAAAAATTATCAATAAACTTATATTTAAAAAAGAATTTACTGAAAAATGTTAATCATGCATTCAAAGAATGTTAAAATGTGTATAGAAAAAAGTTGACCATGTATATGAAAATGTTGAACAAGTATTTAAAATTTGTTGAACAAGTATGTGAAAAAAAATGCTAAGCAAGCATTCGAAAAAAATGTTGAATGTGTATAGAAAAATTGTTGATCATGTATTAAAAACATGATGAAAATTTTTGATCATGCACATAAAAATGCTAATCAAGCATTTTGAAAAATAATGTTGATCAAGTAATTAAAATGTTAATCAATCTTTTGAGAAATGTTAAATGTGTATAGAAAAATGTTGTCCATGTATTGACAAAATGATGAAAAAATTGATCATGTATATAAAAATATTAATCAAGCATTTGGAAAAATGTTGAACAAGTATTTCAAATATGTTAATCAAGCACTTGGAAAATTTTAAACATGTACAATTTTTTTGCTCATGTATTAAAAAATGATGATATTTTTGCTCATGTATATAAAAATGTTAATCATGCATTATAAAATGTTGAGCAAGTGTTAGAAAAATGTTAATCAAGCGCTTAGAAAATGTTAAATGTCTATCGAAGAAATGTTGAGCATGTATTTAAAAAATCTTTTTATTTGAAAACTATTAATCAAGCATTTAAAATATTTAAAATTTGCATAGAAAAAGATGTTAAACGTGCATATACATAAAAGTAGAACGAAAACCAAAAGAAACAAAATAATACAAAGAAAAAAAAAACAAAGAAACGAATGATAAAATGGAGAAGAAAAAAGAAGAGAAAGAAAACGAAGATGAAAAAAATGAAGGGACTCCCTTCAATTAGGTCACACCCTTTTACTTACTGCGAAATGTAGGATGGTGAGGTGCCTAGTGGGCAGCGGCGCTGGCTTTCTTCCATGCAACCAGGGATCGACCCATAGTGCTCTTCTTTTCCTTTTCTTTTTATCTAACAGTGCGTGAAAATGGGCCGGTCCAGTAACGACCACGACAGTGAAAATCTCGACACGATACTTTCCATGGAATCACTGAAAGCGATATATGGTCGCCGTGCCATTATAGGCCTTATGGTATAGATCGCACACTGTCTTTTCTGTATGCTAGGTCTTGTAGCCGGCCGACCCATTGTCTTCTCTGCTAGTTAGTTTTTTTGCATTTCCACTTGGGTTTTCTATTTTTGCATTTTTTAATTATTTCTTCTTTCTTTTTATAAATGTGTGAACTCTTTTCAAATTGATGAACATTTTTTCAAATTTGATGACCTTTCTTTAAAATTGTTTAATGTTTTGTCAAATTTGATCAAAAAATGATGAATTTCATCAAAATTGATGGATTTGTTTTCAAATTCGACGAACTTTTTCAAAAATGGATGATTTTTTTTTTCAAATTAGATGAACCTTTTTCTTATTCGATGAAGTTTTTTTAATTCATGAACTTTTTTTAAGTTTGTGAACTTCCATGTGATTTTTATAATTCATGAAAATTTTCAATTTTTTGTGATTTTCCCTTTTTATTTTTTCCGTATTTTTTCCAAAGTCAATGGTAGACCATTCAACTAGTCAACTGCGACCCGCTTAAAAGCGGTCGTGTGACCAGGGGGGAAACCAATCAAGCGATCAAGCGACCGAGCGCTCTCCTTCTAAATGGGCCAACCTACAAGCAGGGGTGTGTGAGCGCTTTTTCCTCCAAGTGTCGCTTAAGGTGCCACATAGGAGCTCCCCCTTCCATCTCGTAGTTCGATTTAAGTACTTCTTTTCACTGGGCCTTGTCCGGGCCGAAGCCGCGCATTGGGCGAGCAGTTCTTCTCTTGGGCCTAAGATGCAGCCTATCACTTGCTGATGCCATTTCGCTTTGTACAACCCTTCAAGAAAAAAAAATCGCCCTGTACAACTTCAGCTGTTGCACAACTTGCACGCCATGTTCATCTCCAGCTTCAGTATTAGCAGCGTAAAGGGTAGAAGGTGCCTAGCCTAGGTCGACCGGAATAACACCAGCACCCGCGACATGCCGGTATACCCCCTTCTCAGCTCCACGTAACGACGGAGGCCTGACGCACCATGGCTGCTGAAGTGCTCCACCAGTTTCAAATTTGAATATGAGCTGATCTCAATGTTCTGAAATTTTACAGAACTTATTGAGTTTGGGGAAACTGTAAAGAAAAGAAAAAATGAGTTTGGCCCTGGCCCGGGATCCGATGGGGCTCAAACGTAGCAGCCGTCTTGCTTAACTTAATGTAAAGCTCTGAAATGCAACAGTGATCCAATCAAAGTGTGTTGGCGTGCCGACTGAGCGCTAAAGCTGTCCACCTAAAACAACAAATTAGCCAGGCTATGTGGGTTAAGGAAAAGCGCCACAGTGGGCTTTCGACTTTTGGCACGTCCGCTGGTTTGTAGTGCCATATGCACCAACCCGCCGTCCGCCGCCACATGGGTCACCAACGTGGTTTTTCTCGAAAAGGGGGTCAGGAACATGGCTGATCAATTGTTGTATGTGTGTGTGCGCGCGCGGTAACAAGTTGACGGATTAGTTTTTATTTTTTGATGGTATGTTGACGGATTAGTTGGAACCTCGTGGCCTCGTGCATGCATGTATGGAGCTATCAAACTTTCCAGCCTAGCTACTAGTATAGTTTGTTGGAGTGAAGTGGCGAGTCTGCTCCTCTCGTCCATTTCCTGTTTCGCTGCTGGCCTCGTCGAGCTCGTCTCGGCCGGAGATCGACCAGACTGATCTTGGACGACGTACGCCGGGCACAACGGTATGTGTACATTGTAACATCACGCCATCATCAGCTGTGAATTGCAATGGAGGGCCGACGACCGACGTAGCTAGTTTAGCCGCATTGTATCCTATATTTACGTACGCATATTTTGTCGAGAGCGCATTATTTGTAAGCACGGGTGCAGCTTACTTAGTGATTTGCGTCTATATTTCCTGAAACTGCAGGTACCACGTCTAGTCCACCGATCCGGCCGGTCCAGACAGCAGCAATGGTCGCTTCGCCCCAGGACCTCTGGAAGAATTGGTCCATCCAGATCCTGGTGCTCTTCAGCCTCGGGTGCCAGATCACCCTCTTCCTCTGTGCCGGGATCCGCAGGCGTGGAGGCCACCCTTTTCGGCGGTCCCTGCTCTGGGTGGCGTATCAGCTGGCGGACTACACCGCCACATACGCCATCGGCCACCTCTCCCTCACGGACGCGCCGCGCGATCACACCATCGTCGCGTTCTGGGCGCCATTCCTCCTGCTGCACCTCGGAGGCCCTGACAACATCACCGCCTACTCTCTGGAGGACAACAAGCTCTGGAAGCGCCACTTGCTGAGCGCCGTCCTTCAGGTGATCGGGGCCGTCTATGTCCTCTACGAGCATATCGCGGAGGAAGGGCTCCGGCTTGCCTCCATCTTGATGTTCGCCGTCGGTGCTGTCAAGTACGGGGAGAGGATTGTGGCGCTCATGCGTGGCAACCTGGACAGCATCCGGGGCTCCGTCAAGAAGCAACCAGCTGCCATGCATGGACATTTCCACCCTCAAGATAAAGTGTTGAAGTGTGGCGAGTTCGATGAGGAATCCCTTGTGCGACGAGCTCACTCGTTGTTCTACATATGCAAGCGTGCCATAGTTGATTATCCTGTGATGGGAGATGATTCACATGGCCAGGACAGCACCGCGATGATAGTCGAGGTCAGCTTATGGCAATTGATGGAGACTGAGCTCTCCCTCATGTATGACATGCTATACACCAAGGCGGCTGTCATCCACACCTGCTTCGGGTACTTGGTACGCCTCATCTCGCCATTCGCCATTGTCGCCTCACTGCTACTTTTCATCTTCATTGACAAGGTGGCGCACCGTAGAGTTGATGTTAATATCACCTACATATTGTATGTTGGTGCCTTGTTCATGGAGATGACATCGCTGCTGAACGCCCTAGGCTCCTCCTGGACATTTGCCTTCCTGAGCACCACGACATGGGACTGGCTTCGACACGCAGCACTGTGCAATAAAAGATGGGACCGGCTTAGGCGTGTGGTTGCATATCTTCACCATTTTGTCAGGGTAGGAGGAGGTAGCCGGTACATATCAAGGAGGTGGTCATATACCATGGGTCAGTACAACATGCTGCACTATTGCACTGGTTCTAACAGTGCACGCACCAGGCCTCTGCTTGGCAGTTTGGCCAAGATGGTGGGATCAGGACTAAATGAGCTATGGAACAGCGAGCATTACTCATGGGAAGCTGACATGCCGGGCCATCTCAAGGATCGTATCTTTGAATATATGCAACATATTATATACGATGAGGGGTTTGTGAACTCACTGGGCATGCTCAGGCATAAGTGGGGTGAGGAAACACTGTATAGCAGGGGGTTGTTCAACTCTCGTCTCACAAATTCCCTCGGCGTTGAGTTCCAGGAGTGCATAATCATCTGGCACATCGCCACCGAAGTTTTCCTCGCCAAGAGCGAGCAAGCCAAAGAAAAGAAGACGCAGGATGATGTGAAGGCGGTCAAGGTGATATCCAACTACATGATGTTCCTTCTCGTGGAGCAGCCGGACATGCTCCCAGGCCTCCCCCAAAACAGGTTGTACCAACTAACCTGTGAAAGTCTGGTCGAGACTTGGGGATCAACTGACAGGCGTCAAGACATGAACCTGTGTGCTACGCTCAAGAATATGTTCCGCCTGCATGATGACCCCAAGTCTGATTTAAGGGTCAGTGACAGAGAGGAGCTTGCAAAAGAAATATACAAGTATGAGGGCAAAGGCTTCACCTACGAGGCTCCTCGTCTCTCCTATGTAACTGACCTTGCAAAGGAACTGCTAGCAATGGAGAAAGATGACAAGGTTAAATCCGTACCGGAATTTGTCCTTGAGGTGTGGACGGATATTCTTGTCTACGCTGGCAACAAGTGCAGCAGGAGGTTCCATGCCGAGAAGCTCAACAGTGGCGGTGAGTTGACAACCATCCTGTGGCTTATGGCAGAACACTTCTACCAAGTTTATGCGACGAAACTGATCAAAAATAACAAAATGGAAAAATGATGTAGCAGGAGAAGGTACGAGTCCCCATGGGCCAGGGAGACGATGATAATTATTAGTATTTTTTTGTTGCCGAGAAATAATTCTAAATATGTACAACACCATTGTCTTTGTATATTCTTTAGTAATGTTTTTGTATCCTTGAAACCATGTAGATTGTATCTTGCTCTGCTTCTTGAATAAAATGCTTGATTCATTTTATTGGCTACAACTCTTCTGTACGACTACAGCATTATACATGTTCCTCTCCTTAATATCCTGCCGTTGTTGGGATTTTGCCCTTAGAATCTATTAGATCAAAGCGACTGGCTACAGGGCAGTCGCCTGATTTTCGAAAATGGGTCAGTTAATTCCTAACACATCGACTGAACCAAAATTGTGGTCAGTCAATTTCAGTCTTATAGCACAACTTAAGCCTTTTTCGATATAAAAGCAACAGAAGCTCACAAGACTTCTTGAGCCAATGCAAAACAACTCCCGTTGATGAATAAAAAATAATAGTGTTTTCTAATGAAGAGTGAATTAATTAATGCACAAAATAATTAAAAAAAATTGCAGAAAACTTACACACTAATTGCGCATTTTTTGTACAATATGCAAGAATAAGTATATAGAAGTGATTTTTTGCAAAAATATATTTTATAAGAAGGCATAAATCATTCATTTTTATATTCACAATCTCACACATGTATATTTATTTCTACATGCATACAACATATATATACATTATACAACACATATATTTATTTCTACACACACACACACACACACACACACACACACACACACATATATATATATATATATATATATATATATATATATATATATATATATATAGGAAAATCCATCCTACCACCCGGTGGTAGTTACCCCACATGTCTCATATACTAGGATGTGGTACTATATATACTATTTTATTATTTTAAATATGTTTATATACTATATCTAAGCTATTTCAAAACAAGTTACATGAAAAAATTGCATATGAGCCCATAGTTTTTGTTATATTTATGAAATACGTACATATGTGTACGTAAAAAAGAGCATACTCAAAAAATGGTACATACTACCTAAAATTTTGTATATATACTACCTAATCATTGTTATATACTACATACTACACGTACATACTCTCGGTTTCGACAGATACTACATACAACATACAAAATGCAAGTGGTGGTAACTACCACTGCTTGTAGGAAACATTTGTCCTATATAATAACGCTAAACTAAGCTTGAGTGTAGAATAGATTATTCTACACCCCTAGTAACGCTCTATACAAAATATAGTAACGTAACATGTAAAATATAGTAAATATTTTGACCATGTAAGAAATCAAAATCTTGGATAGTAAAAAATAAATCTCATAATTACTACATTTTACATAGCATTTTACTAGATTTTGTACATACTGTTACTGGGATCAAAATATTATTCTGATCACAACATGAACTTCCTGAGTTACACGCCTGAACTTCCCTCTGTACGAACCCGAACTTCGGGCTATCTTCTCAACCGTGTCTCCTCGCGTGAATTATTCTGGTTAGTCGTATTCTATATGTTGTAAGTGTAATCTAGAAACGGTTTTTAGCAACTAAATGCCAGTTTTAAATAGGAATCTCGCTCGCTGGCGGGTTTTGCACTCGGGTCATGATGAACTTGCGTTTTTTGCAGTATTACTGCCTGAGTTGTTCGACCTGAACTTCCCACTGTGTTAGTTGAACTTCCGCCAGCATTGCCCAAATGGGGCTTGCGATATACCATTAGAAAGCTATGGACACCAATATCACGACCCAAGTTAAATTTTTGGCAAAATGTAAGCGGTTTAAGAGCAATTTTGAAACCCGTTTTTTCTTCAAACAAAAAACGCGAATCATATTTTCGATCGCATTTCTAAATCGTTTATCGGAATGAGGAAAATAATATGGCGTTGAAAAGTTGCTGCGAGACCGGTCCTTCCGCGTGTTGATAGTTTTCTCTAATTTCCTATGATTAAAGAGTAATTTGGATAATCGTAAAATTTCACAAACCAAACAGCCGATTCGTATTTTCGATGACTTTTCTAAACGGCTAATCCAATTGAGGCAAATAATATGGCGTTGGAAAGCTTATGAAAATGAGATACTTTTTTATGTTCAAAGTTTTTTCTAATTTTGGAGTTGAAGAGTAATTTAGAATATGGTACAAGTTTCACCGACTTCGTATTTTCGAGCTAAGTTTTCAATCGTACGTCCGAATGTAGCAAATGATATGGCGTTGGAAAGCTTGAGAAAATGCGAACATTTTGGTATATATTGTTTCTCTCAATTCCTTACTGTTTAAAGTCAATTTAAAAAATGGATAAAAACGTTTTTGACCGTAATTTCTACAAACTTTATCGGAATAGGGCAAATAATATACCGTTGAAAAGCTACGGAAAATGCGAAACTTTTTCATGTAGATGGTTTTCTCTAATTTCTGACTGTTTGCAAGTAATTTCAAAAACGGTGAGATCATGTGCTCTGCCTTTATCGCGAAACAGATCTTCGAAAATGCACCACATGAAGAATTTGAACTTCTCGGCGTGTGTACTTGAACTTCATTAAGTTTTTCACGGGTTTTTTGCTCACAGCTTTCCATCCACTCACCGGCATTGAGCAAGTGATATACCGATGAAGAGCTGATGTAAACACGCAACTTTCCCATTTTGATCATTCTTTCATACTCACGGCGGTTTTAAAAGTTTTTCATCTGAAATTTGTTCAGTGTAGTAGTTGAACTTCCTGCAGTTTTCACGTTGAACTTTTATGACATATTTTCGTTTGTAATTTTTTCATCCATTCGTCAGTGTTACAGAAATGATATTCCTTTTGTACAAACCGCTCTCAAAATAATTTTTTTTAACTTTCTCCGACCGAGGACTTGAACTTATAACAAAAAAATATTGGACCTTGCTTTTTAATTCATTTTCTCATATTAAGCACACCATGTAGTATATGAACTTTTTCCATTTTTATAACTTGAATTCTTTAAAAAAAATTGAAATCAAATTGCTCGCAAATAATAACTGAACTTCTTTGTGGATTGAGAGAATTATTTTAAAATGCAAAAAAAAAATCTTTTTTGTGTTTTTGAACATGGAAATACAAGGTGAACTTCTCTCGCAAGAATTTTTGAACTTCCCCTGAAAAAGCACTTGAACTTCTTTCAACAAACCTTTTAAACTTTTATTTTTCTATACTTCTATTCTCACCTGAAATGCATTCCTTGCAGTACTTGAACTTCTTGTTGTTTTCACTATGAACTTCTGTCACATTTTTGTGTATACGTTGAATTACATGCAATTGAAGGTTGGATGTCACTTTTTGCCATTTTCAAATATGTAATTGGAGGTCGGATGTCCCGTAATTTAAATTCTGAACCGTGAATGGAGGAGCACGCGAACTTCTTGCAACAAACTTTCAAGCTTTTTGTTTTCTATTCTTATGTGATTATCTAAAACACATTCCGTGTAGTGGTTGAACTTTCCGTTGTTTTCAGCTTGAACTTCTGTCACGTATTTTTGTTCAAACTCTCTCATAAGAATTTTTGAACTTTCTCGGGCCGAGCACTTGAACTTCTAGGAACAAAACCTTTAGTCTTTGCTTCTTTCATTCTTTTTTTTAATACGAAATGCACACCATGTAGTACGTGAACTTCTAGCGGTTATCAATCTGAACTTCACTCGGTTACGTGAAAATATCTGAGTTTTTTTATAGACATTGAACCGATCTACCTTTTTTATTTTGAACATCATTGTGTATCTTTAGTATCAGGGAAAATATAAGATTTTTATAAACATCAAACAACTTCATTTTTTTAATTATGACTTTTTGGTGTTATTCATTAGTATAGGGAAAAGTCCTAGTTATGTAATAAACATCGAACTGCTTAGTTCTTTAAATTTGAACTTCCAGATCTTAAAAAACAGTGGTGAATCCATGTTTACAAACTTTTTAAACTGCTAGTTTTTTTTTAATTTGACCTTCTAGGTTTTTTATAAACATTTTCAACTTCTATGTTTTTTGAATTTGAACTTCTCAATTTTTTTATTAAAATATATAAACACCATTTTCACAAACTTTTCAAACTGCTCCATTTTTAGTTTTTGAACTTCTTGGTTTATTCTATAGTAACGGGGAAAATAACAGGTTTGTAATAAACATTGAACCGCCCTATTATTTAAGTTTGGACTTCGAGGTATTTTTTAGAAATGGTTAAAATTATAAAATAAAATTATGTTTGTTCACCTTTTCTATGAACTTACTACTCCCTCCGTTCGTAAATATAAGTCTTTTTAGAGATTCCACTACAAACTACATACGGATGTATATAGACCACTTTAGAGTGTAGATTCACTCATTTTGTTTCGTATGTAGTCACTAGTGAAATCTCTAGAAAGACTTATATTTAGGAACGGAGGGAGTATGTTATATCTCATGCAGTTTTATTTTTTTCTCGCGACATTTTTTAGGCATTTTTTGCTATCGGTGAAATGGCCTTGGCAGTCCTTTTTTTTCATTGATGAATTTCTTTAGTATGTGGTACACATGAAATTATGAATTTCTGAAACATGAACTTCGCATGTTATTACAATTCAAGAAAATTACACACAACAATACACATACACTTCGTGTGCTACATGCATTTACACAAATACGAATGCACACATAAACAACTTTCACACATCTGAATGATTAACGCTGAATTATGTGTATTGTTGTTTTTTTACTTCGTAGGTTTTATTTTATTTTGACCACTAGATCTTTTTCACATTTTTCTGCCTCGCTTTTAATATTTGAACTTCAGGTGTTCACTTTTTTCGGACAAAATGGATGCAAAAGAAAATAATTTTCTAGACGCATCATATATTTGTGTACCTAACTTCGATCCATCTCCGAATCGAAATTCTTGAGCTCTTACATACCATAGTCAAGAAAACAGTAGTCTTTTGTTGGCATATCAACAACATGTACAAAGCAGGAAATCACATTCAATAAAACAAAGTGGAATTGATGTTACCATTTAAGAAGAAATAAAATTGGGGAGGGGGGATATAAAAAAAACAATGACAGATTTGCACAAAATATACATAAAATTTGCGCCTTTAAAAAGTATACTAGAAGAAGCATATAAAAGTGGAATTTGAAACAAATCTAAGAATGAATGAAATAGTTGTATTGGTATTACCCTCAAAGTATAATGAAAATGAAAGAAACACTAAAACAATATCAAAATAATGATTTTTCTAAAAAAGAATGAAATAGTGGCGTTGGTATTCCTTTTATGAAGAAAGAAAATTATTAAAATACACTAAAATTGCACTTTTCATAATACGCAAAACAATCATATAATTATGAAAATTTGGCACATATTATATCATATTTGTATTTATATATTTATACTCACCTAAAATCCCAAAAATAACACAAATGAAATAAAAATAAAAAACAACTAATAAAGGAAAAAAACGCATAAAAAACACGAAAAAAAAACAAAGGAGGAAAAGGAAGGCAATGTTGCACTGGAATGGGATTCGGCCCATTGAAGAACTGACTAACCCAAATATGGGGTTTGGTAGAAAAGCCCAAGACAACACATAGAGTAACCCAGAAAAAAGTACATGAATCTTAAAGCAGAAATCAAAGGCCCAAAAATTGGCTGGCCCAGAATAAATTTTCATGCGACTTACATACAACTAAATTGTACATCAAAATATCACGAATACACATGCTAAAAAACCTTTGCTAAACAGACTCTCTATGGATTGCCAATGTTCGGGCTTCACGATCCGGCAGTGCTTCGTCGTCCGGAGGTAAACGTCGTGGGAGAATTAGACGGCGAAGAAGAGAACCACACCAGGCTTCTCTATTATGAGGATTAGATAGATTTATGTCTAGCTCTAATTAGATCAACTACAATTTAGAACTAGAACTAAAACTAGAGGAGGCCCCAAAACTTGTGTATCCTCAAGGGCAAAAATCCTCTAGTATATATAGGTGTAGGGCAGAGGGGAGGGGGCTCCATACAAGGGAGGAGGACTCCCCTCCTTGGTGCGCCGGCCTAGGGAAGGAGGAGCCCTCCTCCCTCACCAATTCGACCTCCTTATTAGCTTGTCATACAAGCTAGGATGCGCCCCCAAGTATTATTGGGCCCTAGGGCCCAATAACTCCCCACTACGTCTTTTTCGTATTTTCATTATCCTGTTGATGTTTAATTAAATATAAAAGCCTACTAATCAATATTAGAGTGTTTTATCATTATTTAACATCTCTGGAAAACCTTTTTCACCTACATATGAATTCCCGATATTGCATGGTAAACCCTGAAACTTTTTCGGTGATTCTGAAACGCTTCTGGTTTCTCTTGAAACTATTTCTAATATTAATAAAACTATTTCATAAATATGTTCTCCTAACTCTTGCATCAATAACGCTCGGCAGATCATGATTCCCTTAGGCTCACCCTGCGGGTTCAGTATACATAAAGATCACTACAAAAAAAACACTTCCGTGATGATACGTGTTTGTCACAGTAGGTCACATTTTCTGTCATGCATGTACATCCATGATGATTTTATGACAGAATCAAGACAGTCATACTTGTGCTGTCATAGAAGTGTCCACTTCCATGAAGATAAATGGCGCGTCATGAAAGTTCGTATGGAAGTGATTTCGTCAAGGGTAACCGACACATGGAATCCACCGTAACGAGTCGCCGTTAATCTATCTGGTTTCAGTTTGGATCCGATAACCTGTTAACAGCCCGGACCAATGGGGAGTTTTCACGTGTAAAATTCTCAATGGCCAAAGTAACCATGTGTCGGCTCAGCGTTGGGACAGATGTCATCCACTCATTGGACGAGAGGCGCCTATGATATGTCGACACGTGGCTCGGGCCAACAATGGTCCATTCAGGTCAAAAGGCTGGCCCGTTTGACTTAGTCAAAAGGTAGCGGCCCGGCCCATGGAAGGCCTATTAATGGACTGATCGCATATAGCCCATTCACAACTCGCTAACTCACGACCCGTTATAGCCTATCCGATATAGGCCCAATAGCGCCATATGGGCCGTCCAATACGATTCCAGCATGTTGTAACTTCTGGCCCATCTATTGAAGGAAATATGCCCTAGAAGCAATAATAAAGTTATTACTTATTTCCTTATTTCATGATAAATGTTTATTATTCATGGTAGAATTGTATTAACCAGAAACATAATACATGTGTGAGTACATAGACAAACAGAGTGTCACTAGTATGCCTCTACTTGACTAGCTCGTTGATCAAAGATGGTTATGTTTCCTAGCCATAGACATGAGTTGTCATTTGATTAACGGGGTCACATAATTAGGAGAATGATGTGATTGACTTGACCCATTCCATTAGCTTAGCACTTGATCGTTTAGTATGTTGCTATTGCTTTCTTCATGACTTATAATGTTCCTATGACTATGAGATTATGCAACTCCCGTTTACCGAAATAACACTTTTGTGTGCTACCAAACGTCACAACGTAACTGGGTGATTATAAAGGTGCTCTACGGGTGTCTCCAAAGGTACTTGTTGGGTTGGCGTATTTCGAGATTAGGATTTGTCACTCCGATTGTCAGAGAGGTATCTCTGGCCCCACTCGGTAATGCACATCACTATAAGCCTTGCAAGCATTGCAACTAATGAGTTAGTTGAAAGATGATGTATTACGGAACGAGTAAAGAGACTTGCCGGTAACGAGATTGAACTAGGTATTGAGATACCGACGATCGAATCTCGGGCAAGTAACATACCAATGACAAAGGGAACGACGTATGTTGTTATGCGGTCTGACCGATAAAGATCTTCGTAGAATATGTAGGAGCCAATATGGGCAACCAAGTCCCGCTATTGGTTATTGACAAGAGAGGTGTCTCGGTCATGTCTACATAGTTCTCGAACCCGTAGGGTCTGCACGCTTAACGTTGTTTGACGATATAGTACTATGAGTTATGTATGTTGGTGACCGAATGTTGTTTGGAGTTTTGGATGAGATCACGGATATGACGAGGAACTCTGGAATGGTCCAGAAGTAAAGATTGATATGTGGATAGTAGTGTTTGATCTTCGAAAAGGTTCTGGATTCCATCGGAAGGGGTTCTGGATGTTTCCCGAAATGTTTGGGCACGAGAACACTTTATCTGGGCCAAAGGGGAAAGCCCACGAGGTTTTTGGAAAGCGCAAAAGGAAGTTTTATGAGTCCGAGGCGAGGCGAGGTCCTGGCGTGTGGGTCCGACAGCCGGAACCCCGGTGTCCGCCCCGAGTCCGAGAAGGACTCTTGCCTTTCGGGTGAAACCGACTTTATACTCCAAGTTTCGACCCCAAGGCTCAACATATAAATAGAGGGGTAGAGCTAGCACCCAAGACACATCAAGAAACACCAAGCCGTGTGCCGGCAACCCCGTCTCCTCTAGTTTATCCTCGGTCATAGTTTTCGTAGTGCTTAGGCAAAGCCTTGCAAAGATTGTTCTTCACCAACACCTTCACCACGCCGTCGTGCTGCCGGAACTCATCTACTACTTCGCCCCTCTTGCTGGATCGAGAAGGCGAGGACGTCCACCGAGCGAGCGTGTGCGAAACTTCGGAGGTGCCGTGCTTTCGGTACATGGATCGGTCGGATCGTGAAGACGTACGACTACATCAACCGCGTTGATATAAGGCTTCCGCTTACAGTCTATGAGGGTACGTAGACAACACTCTCCCCTCTCGTTGCTATGCATCACCATGATCTTGCATGTGCGTAGGAATTTTTTTGAAATTACTACGTTCCCCAACAGTGGCATCCGAGCCTGGTTTTATGCGTAGATGTCATATGCACGAGTAGAACACAAGTGAGTTGTGGGCGATATAAGTCATACTGCTTACCAGCATGTCATACTTTGGTTCGGTGGTATTGTTGGATGAAGCGGCCCGGACCGACATTACGCGTACGCTTACGCGAGACTGGTTCTACCGACGTGCTTTGCACACAATGGCTGGCGGTGTCGGTTTCTCCAACTTTAGTTGAACCGAGTGTGGCTACGCCCGGTCCTTGCGAAGGTTAAAACAACACCAACTTGACAAACTATCGTTGTGATTTTGATGCGTAGGTAAGAACGGTTCTTGCTAAGCCCGTAGCAGCCACATAAAACTTGCAACAACAAAGTAGAGGACGTCTAACTTGTTTTTGCAGGGCATGTTGTGATGTGATATGGTCAAGACATGATACTAAATTTTATTGTATGAGATGATCATGTTTTTTAACCGAGTTATCGGCAACTGGCAGGAGTCATATGGTTGTCGCTTTATTGCATGCAATGCAATCGCCCTGTAATGCTTTACTTTATCACTAAGCGGTAGCGATAGTCGTAGAAGCATAAGATTGGCGAGACGACAACGATGCTACGATGGAGATCAAGGTGTCGCGCGGTGACGATGGTGATCATGGCGGTGCTTGGAGATGGAGATCACAAGCACAAGATGATGATGGCCATATCATATCACTTATATTGATTGCATGTGATGTTTATCTATTATGCATCTTATCTTGCTTTGATTGACGGTAGCATTATAAGATGATCCCTCACTAAATTATGAAAGTATAAGTGTTCTCCCTGAGTATGCACCGCTATGAAAGTTCTTCATGCTAAGACACCACGTGATGATCGGGTGTGATAGGCTCTACGTTCAAATACAACGGGTGCAAAACAGTTGCACACGCGGAATACTCAGGTTAAACTTGACGAGCCTAGCATATGACAGAGACCGAAAGGTCGAGCGTGAATCATATAGTAGATATGATCAACATAGTGATGTTCACCATTGAAACTACTCCATCTCACGTGATGATCGGACATGGTTTAGTTGATATGGATCACATGATCACTTAGAGGATTAGAGGGATGTCTATCTAAGTGGGAGTTCTTAAGTAATATGATTAAATTGAACTTAAATTTATCATGAACTTAGTCCTGGTAGTATTAGCATATCTATGTTGTAGATCAATAGCTCGCGTTTTGCTCCCCATTTATTTTGATATGTTCCTAGAGAAAAACTATGTTGAAAAATGTTAGTAGCAATGATGCGGACTAGCTCCGTGATCTAAGGATTATCCTCATTGCTGCACAGAAGAATTATGTCCTTGATGTACCGCTAGGTGATAGACCTATTGCAGGAGCAGATGCAGACGTTATGAACGTTTGGCTAGCTCAATATGATGACTACTTGATAGTTTAGTTCACCATGCTTAACGGCTTAGAATCTGGACTTCAAAGACGTTTTGAACGTCATGGACCATATGAGATGTTCCAGGAGTTGAAGTTAATATTTCAAGCAAATACCCGAGTTGAGAGTTATGAAGTCTCCAACAAGTTCTATAGCTAAAAGATGGAGGAGAATAGCTCAAGCAGTGAGCATGTGCTCAGATTGTCTGGGTACTACAATCGCTTGAATCAAGTGGGAGTTAATCTTCCAAATAAAATAGTGATTGACAGAATTCTCTAGTCACCATCACCAAGTTAGTAGAACTTTGTGATGAACTATAGTATGCAAGGGATGGCGAAAACAATTCCCAAGCTCTTCGCAATGCTAAAATCAGCGAAGGTAGAAATGAAGAAAAACATCAAGTGTTGATGGTTGACAAGACCACTAGTTTCAAGAAAAGGGGCAAAGGGAAGATGGGGGACTTTAATAAGAACGGCAAGCACGTTGCTGCTCAAGTGAAGAAGCCCAAGTCTGGACCTAAGCCTGAGACTAAGTGCTTCTGTTGCAATGGAACTAGTCACTGGAAGCGGAACTACCCCAAGTATTTGGCGGATAAGAAGGATGGCAAAGTGAACAAAGGTATATTTGATATACAGATTATTGATGTGTATTTTACTAGTGTTCGTAGCAACCCCTCGGTATTTGATACTGGTTCAGTTGCTAAGAGTAGTAACTCGAAACGAGAGTTGCAGAATGAACAGAAACTAGTTAAGGGTGAAGTGATTCCAAGATTGATATGATCATCATCGCACACTCCCTATACTTTCGGGATTAGTGTTGAACCTAAATAAGTGTTATTTGGTGTTTGCGTTGAGCATGAATATGAGTTGATCATGTTTATTGCAATACGGCTATTCATTTAAGTTAGAGAATAATTGTTGTTCTGTTTACATGAATAAAACCTTCTATGGTCATACACACCAACGAAAATGGTTTGTTGGATCTCGATCGTAGTGATACACATATTCATAATATTGAAGCCAAAAGATGCAAAGTTAATAATGATAGTGCAACTTATTTGTGGCACTGCCGTTTAGGTCATATTGGTGTAAAGCGCATGAAGAAACTCCATGCTGATAGGATTTTGGAATCACTTGATGCTTGCGAACCATGCCTTATGGGCAAGATGACTAAAACGCTGTTCTCCAGAACAATGGAGCAAGCAACAGATTTGTTGGAAATCATACATACTGATGTATGTGGTCCGATGAATATTAAGGCTTGCGGCGGGTATCATTATTTTCTGACATTCACAGATGATTTGAGCAGATATGGGTATATCTACTTGATGAAACACAAGTCTGAAACATTTGAAAAGTTCAAAGAATTTCAGAGTGAAGTGGAGAATCATCGTAACAAAAATAGAAGTTTCTACGATATGATCGCAGAGGTAAAATATTTGAGTTACGAGTTTTGCCTTCAGTTAAAACAATGTGAAATAGTTTCACTACTCACGCCACCTGGAACACCACAGTGTAATGGTGTGTCCGAACGTCATAACCGTACTTTATTAGATATGGTGCAATCTATGTGTTGGGGAACGTAGTAATTTCAAAAAATTTCCTACGATCACGCAAGACCATGGTGATGCATAGCAACGAGATGAGAGTGTTGTCTACGTACCCTCGTAGACCAAAGAACGAAGCGTTGACGCAACGTAGAGGAAGTAGTCGTACTTCTTCCCGATCCAACCGATCCAAGTACCGAGCGTCGGCACCTCCGAGTTCTGCACACGTTCAGCTCGATGGCGTCTCTCGAACTCCGATCCAGCCGAGTGTTGAGGAGAGTTTCGTCAACCGACGGCGTGGTGACGATGATGATGTTCCACCGGCGCGGGGCTTCGCCTAAGCTCCGCAGCGGTATATTCGAGGTGTAGTTTGGTGGAAGGGGCACCGCACACGGCTAAGGAACGATCTCAATGATCAACTTGTGTGTCATGGGGTGCCCTCTGCCCTGTATATAAAGGAGGGAAGGGAGGGGCTGGCGGCCACCAAGGGCTGCGCTGGGAGTCCTACTCCCACCGGGAGTAGGATTCCTCCCCAATCCTAGTCCAACTAGGATTGGCCAAGTGGGAAGGGAGAGAGGCGCCACCCCTTCTCCTAGTCCTAATAGGACTAGGGAAGGGGAAGGTCTGACCAGCACTTGGGCCCCTTTCCTCCTTTCCACTAAGGCCCATCAAGGCCCATTGACCCCGGGAGGTTCCGTAACCCCGGTACTCGGTAAAATTCCCAATTTCACCGGAGTGATTCCGAGTCAAACATAGGCTTCAATATATCAATCTTTATGTCTCGACCATTTGAGACTCCTCGTCATGTCCGTGATCTCATCCGGGACTCGAACAACCTTGGTACATCAATATCATATAAACTCATAATAAGCATCATCGAAGCGTTAAGCGTGCGGACCCTACGGGTTCGAGAACTATGTAGACATGACCTAGAACTATTCTTGGTCAATAACCAATAGCGGAACCTGGATGTCCATATTGGCTCCTACATATTCTCGAAGATCTTTATCGGTCAAACCGCATAACAACATACTTTGTTCCCTTTGTCATCGGTATGTTACTTGCCCGAGATTCGATCGTCGGTATCCAATACCTAGTTCAATCTCGTCACCGCAAGTCTCTTTACTCGTTCCGTAATACATCATCTCAACTAACTCATTAGTTGCAATGCTTGCAAGGCTTAAGTGATGTGCATTACCGAGAGGGCCCAGAGATACCTCTCCGACATTCGGAGTGACAAATCCTAATCTCGAAATCGCCAACCCAACATCTGCCTTTGGAGACACCTGTAGTACTCCTTTATAATCACCCGATTCGTTGTGACGTTTGGTAGTACCAAAGTGTTCCTCCGGTAAACGGAGTTGCATAATCTCATAGTCATAGGAACATGTATAAGTCATGAAGAAAAGCACTAGCAACAAACTATACGATCAAAAGCTATGCTAATGGAATGGGTCATGTCAATCAGATCATTCAACCAATGATGTGATCCCGTTAATCAAATAACAACTCCTTGTTCATGGTTAGGAAACATAACCATCTTTGATTAACGAGCTAGTCAAGTAGAGGCATACTAGTGACACTCTGTAGGTTTATGTATTCACACATGTATTATGTTTCCGGTTAATACAATTCTAGCATGAATAATAAACATTTATCATGATATAAGGAAATAAATAATAACATTATTATTGCCTCTAGGGCATATTTCCTTCAGTCTCCCACTTGCACTAGAGTCAATAATCTAGTTCACATCGCCATGTGATTTAACATCAATAGTTCACATCTATATGTGGTTAACACCCATAGTTCACATCGACATGTGACCAACACCCAAAGGGTTTACTAGAGTCAGTAATCTAGTTCACATCGCTATGTGATTAACACCCAAAGAGTACTAAGGTGTGATCATGTTTTGCTTGTGAGATAATTTTAGTCAGCGGTCTGTTACATTTCAGAGCCGTAAGTATTTTGCAAATTTCTATGTCTACAATGCTCGCACGGAGCTACTCTAGCTAATTGCTCCCACTTTCAATATGTATCCAGATTGAGACTCGAGTCATCTAGATTAGTGTTAAAACTTGCATCGGCGTAACCTTTTACGGCGAACCTTTTTCACTTCCATAATCGAGAAACATATCCTTATTCTACTAAGGATAATTTTGACCGATGTCCATTGATCTACTCCTAGATCTCTATTGCACTCCTTGCCAATCTTAGTGGTAGGGTATGCAATAGATCCGTACACAACATGACATACTTTATGGAACCTATGGCTGATGCATAGGGAATGACTTTCATTCTCTTTCTATCTTCTGCCGTGGTCGGGTTTTGAGTCTTACTCAATCTCACACCTTGTAACACGGCAAGAACTCTTTCTTTGACTGTTCCATTTTGAACTACTTCAAAATCTTGTCAAGGTATGTATTTATTGAAACACTTATCAAGCGTCTTTGATCTATCTCTATAGATCTTGATGCTCAATATGTAAGCAGCTTCACCGAGGTCCTTTTTGAAAAACTCCTTTCAAATACTCCTTTATGCTTTGCGAATAATTCTACATTATTTTGATCAACAATATGTCATTCACATATACTTATCGAAATCTTTGTAGTGCTCCCACTCACTTTCTTGTAAATACGAGGCTTCTCCAAAAGTGCAGATAAAACCATATGCTTTGATCACACTATCAAAGCGTTTATTCCAACTCCGAGATGCTTGCACCAGTCCATAGATGGATCGCTGGAGCTTGCACATTTTGTTAGCTCCTTTAGGATTGACAAAACCTTCGGTTGCATCATATACAACTCTTCTTTAATAAAACCATTAAAGAATGTAGTTTTGACATCCATTTGCCAGATTTCATAAAATGTGGCAATTGCTAACATGATTCGACAGACTTAAGCATCGCTACAATTGAGAAAATCTCATTGTAGTCAACACCTTGAACTTGTCAAAACCTTTTTGCGACAAGTCGAGCTTTGTAGATAGTAACACTACTATCGGTGTCCGTCTTCCTCTTGAAGATCCATTTATTCTCAATGGCTTGCCGATCATCGGCAAGTCAACCAAAGTCCATACTTTGTTCTCATACATGGATCCCATCTCAGATTTCATGGTCTCAAACCATTTCGCGGAATCTGGGCTTATCATCGCTTCCTCATAGTTCGTAGGTTCATCATGGTCTCAAACATGACTTTTAGAATAGGATTACCGTACCACTCAGTGCGGATCTTACTCTGGAAGACCTACGAGGTTTGGTAACAACTTGATCTGAAGTTTCATGATCATCATCATTAACTTCCTCACTAATTGGTGTAGGAATCACTTGGAACTGATTTTTGTGATGAACTACTTTCCAATAAGGGAGAAGGTACAATTACCTCATCAAGTTCTACTTTCCTCCCACTCACTTCTTTCGAGAGAAACTTCTTCTCTAGAAAAGGATCCATCTTAGCAAAAACTTGCCTTCGGATCTGTGATAGAAGGTGTACCCAACATTTTCTTTTGGGTATTCTATGAAGACGCACTTCTCGATTTGGGTTCGAGATTATCGGTGAAAACCTTTTCACATAAGCATCACAACTCCAAACTTTAAGAAACGACAGCTTAGGTTTCTTGCTAAACCATAGTTCATACGGTGTCATCTCAGCGGATTTAGATGGTTGCCCTATTAAGCGTGAATGCAGCTGTCTCTAATGCATAACCCCAAAGCGATAGTGGTAAATCGGTAAGATACATCATAGATCGCACCATATCATAATAAAGTACGGTTCTGACGTTCGGACACACCATAACGTTGTGGTGTTCCGGTGGCGTGAGCTGTGAAACTATTCCACATTGTTTTCATTGAAGACCAAACTCGTAACTCGAATATTCATCTCCACGATCAGATCGCGAAACTTTATTTTCTTGTTACGATGATTTTCCACTTCACTCTGAAATTCTTTGAACCTTTCAACTATTTCAGACTTATGTTTCATCAAGTAGATATACCCATATCTGCTCAAATCATCTTGTGAAGGTCGAAAAATAACGATACTTGCCACGAGCATCAACACTCATTGGATCGCATACATCGGTATGTATTATTCCCAATAAGTCAAGAGCTTGTTCCATTGTTCCGAGAACGGAGTTTTAGTCATCTTGCCCAAAAGGCACGGTTCGCAAGCATCAAATGATTCATAATCAAGTGATTCCAAAAGTCCATCGGCATGGAGTTTTCTTCATGCGCTTTACACCAATATGACCTAAGCGGCAATTGCCACAAATAAGTTGCACTATCATTATTAACTTTGCATCTTTTGGTTTCAATATTATGAATATGTGTATCACTATGATCGAGATCCAATGAACCATTTTCATTGGGTGTGTAACCATATAAGGTTTTATTCATGTAAGCAGAACAACAATTTATTCTCTTACTTAAATGAATAACCGTATTGCAATAAACATGATCAAATCATATTTATGCTCAACACCAAATAACACTTATTTAGGTTCCACACTAATCCCGAAAGTATAGGGAGTGTGCGATGATGATCATATCAATCTTGGAACTACTTCCAACACTCATCGTCACTTCCCTTCAACTAGTCTCTGTTTATACGTAACTCCTGTTTGAGTTACTAATCTTAGCAACGAGCAGTATCAAATACTCGAGGGGCCACTATAAACACTAGTAAGGCACACATCAATAACCTGTATATCAAATATAACCTTGTTCACTTTGCCATCCTTCTTATCCACCAAATATTCAGGGGTAGTTCGCTTCCGGGACCAGTTCCATTGCAGCAAAAGTACTTAGTCTCGGGCTTAGGTCTAGACTTGGGCTTCTTCACTTGAGCAGCAACTTGCTTGCCGTTCCTTTTGAAGTTCCCTTCTTCCCTTTGCCATTTTCCTTGAGACTAGTGGTCTTGTCAACCATCAACACTTGATGTTTTCTTGATTTCTACCTTCGCCGATTTTAGCATCGCGAAGAGCTCGAGAATCTTTTTCGTCATCCCTTGCATACTATAGTTCATCACGAAGTTCTACTAACTTAGTGATGGTGACTAGAGAATTCTGTCAATCACTATCTTATCTGGAAGATTAACTCCCACTTGATTCAAGCGATTGAAGTACTCGGACAATCTGAGCACATGCTCACTAGTTGAGCGATTCTCCTCCATCTTTTAGCTATAGAACTTGTTGGAGACTTCATATCTCTCAACTCGGTATTTGCTTGAAATATTAACTTCAATTCTGGAACATCTCATATGGTCCATGACGTTCAAAACGTCTTTGAAGTCCCGATTCTAAGCCGTTAAGCATGGTGCACTAAACTATCAAGTAGTCATCATATTGAGCTGGCCAAACGTTCATAACGTCTGATCGCTCATATTGAGCTAATAAACGTTCATAACGTCGCATCTGCTCCTGCAATAGGTCATCACCTAGCGGTGCATTAAGGACATAATTCTTCTGCAGCAATGAGGATAAACCTCAGATCACGGATCCAATCCGCATCATTGCTACTAACATCTTTCAATACAATTTTCTCTAGGAACACATATGAAAACATAGGGAAGCAACAACGCGAGCTATTGATCTACAACATAATTTGCAAAATACTACCAGGACTAAGTTCATGATAAATTAAAGTTCAATTAATCATATTACTTAAGAACTCCCACTTAGAAAAATATCCTTCAATTCTCTAAGTGATTGCGTGATCCATATCAACTACACCATGACCGATCATCACGTGTGATGGAGTAGTTTCAATGGTGAACATCAATATGTTGATCATATCTACTATATGATTCACGCTCGACCTTCGGTCTCCGTGTTCGAGGTCATATCTTATATGCATAGCTCGTCAAGTATAACCTGAGTATTCGCGTGTGCAACTGTTTTGCACCGTTGTATTTGAGCGTAGAGCCTATCACACCCGATCATCACGTGGTGTCTCAAAGCACGAAGAACTTTCATAGCGGTGCATACTCGGGAGAACACTTCTTGATAATTTAGTAAGGATCATCTTATAATGCTACCGTCAATCAAAGCAAGATAAGATGCATAAAGGATTAACATCACATGCAATCAATATAAGTGATATGATATGGCCATCATCATTTTGTGCTTGTGATCTCCATCTCCGAAGCACCGTCATGATCACCATCGTCACCGCGCGACACCTTGATCTCCATCGTAGCATCGTTGTCGTCTCGCCAACTATTGCTTCTACGACTATCGCTACTCCTTAGTGATAAAGTAAAGCAATTACATGGCGTTGCATTTCATACAATAAGCGACAACCATATGGCTCCTGCCATTGCCGATAACTTCGGTTACAAAACATGATCATCTCATACAATAAAATATAGCATCACGTCTTGACCATATCACATCACAACATGCCCTGCAAAAACAAGTTAGGCGTCCTCTACTTTGTTGTTGCAAGTTTTACGTGGCTGCTACGGGCTGAGCAAGAACCGTTCTTACCTCGCATCAAAACCACAGCGATACTTCGTCAAATAGACTCCGTTTAACCTTCTCAAGGACGGGCGTAGCCACACTCGGTTCAACTAAAGTGAGAGAGACAGACACCCGCCATCACCTTTAAGCAACGAGTGCTCACAGCGGTGAAACCAGTCTCGCGTAAGCGTCTGCGTAATGTCGGTCCGGCCGCTTCATCTCACAATACCGCTGAACCAAAGTATGACATGCTGGTAGGTAGTATGACTTGTATCGCCCACAACTCACTTGTGTTCTACTCGTGCATATGACATCAACGCATAAAACCAGGCTCGGATGCCACTTTGTTGGGGAACGTAGTAATTTCAAAAATTTTCCTACGATCACGCAAGACCATGGTGATGCATAGCAACGAGATGAGAGTGTTCTCTACGTACCCTCGTGAGACCAGAACGAAGCGTTGACGCAACGTAGAGGAAGTAGTCGTACTTCTTCCCGATCCAACCGATCCAAGTACCGAGCGTCGGCACCTCCGAGTTCTGCACACGCTCAGCTCGATGGCGTCTCTCGAACTCCGATCCAGCCGAGTGTTGAGGAGAGTTTCACAAGACCTGACGGCGTGGTGACGATGATGATGTTCCACCGGCGCAGGGCTTCGCCTAAGCTCCGCAGCGGTATATTCGAGGTGTAGTTTGGTGGAAGGGGCACCGCACACGGCTAAGGAACGATCTCAATGATCAACTTGTGTGTCATGGGGTGCCCTCTGCCCTGTATATAAAGGAGGGAAGGGAGGGGCTGGCGGCCACCAAGGGCTGCGCTGGGAGTCCTACTCCCACCGGAGTAGGATTCCTCCCCCAATCCTAGTCCAACTAGGATTGGCCAAGTGGGAAGGGAGAGAGGCGCCACCTTCTCCTAGTCCTAATAGGACTAGGGAAGGGGAAGGTGCGACCAGCACTTGGGCCCCTTTCCTCCTTTCCACTAAGGCCCATCAAGGCCCATTGACCCCCGGAGGTTCCGTAACCCCGGTACTCGATAAAATTCCCAATTTCACCCGGAGTGATTCCGAGTCAAACATAGGCTTCCAATATATCAATCTTTATGTCTCGACCATTTCGAGACTCCTCGTCATGTCCGTGATCTCATCCGGGACTCGAACAACCTTCGTACATCAATATCATATAAACTCATAATAACCGCATCGAAGCGTTAAGCGTGCGGACCCTACGGGTTCGAGAACTATGTAGACATGACCTAGAACTATTCTTGGTCAATAACCAATAGCGGAACCTGGATGTCCATATTGGCTCCTACATATTCTCTGAAGATCTTTATCGGTCAAACCGCATAACAACATACTTTGTTCCCTTTGTCATCGGTATGTTACTTGCCGAGATTCGATCGTCGGTATCCAATACCTAGTTCAATCTCGTCACCGGCAAGTCTCTTTACTCGTTCGTAATACATCATCTCGCAACTAACTCATTAGTTGCAATGCTTGCAAGGCTTAAGTGATGTGCATTACCGAGAGGGCCCGAGATACCTCTCCGACATTCGAGTGACAAATCCTAATCTCGAAATCGCCAACCCAACATCTGCCTTTGGAGACACCTGTAGTACTCCTTTATAATCACCCGATTCGTTGTGACGTTTGGTAGTACCAAAGTGTTCCTCCGTAAACAGGAGTTGCATAATCTCATAGTCATAGGAACATGTATAAGTCATGAAGAAAAGCACTAGCAACAAACTATACGATCAAAAGTGCTATGCTAATGGAATGGGTCATGTCAATCAGATCATTCAACCAATGATGTGATCCCGTTAATCAAATAACAACTCCTTGTTCATGGTTAGGAAACATAACCATCTTTGATTAACGAGCTAGTCAAGTAGAGGCATACTAGTGACACTCTGTAGGTTTATGTATTCACACATGTATTATGTTTCCGGTTAATACAATTCTAGCATGAATAATAAACATTTATCATGATATAAGGAAATAAATAATAACATTATTATTGCCTCTAGGGCATATTTCCTTCACTATGATGTCTCTTACTGATCTACCACTATCGTTTTGGGGTTATGCATTAGAGACAGCTGCATTCACGTTAAATAGGGCACCATCTAAATCCATGGAGATGACACCGTATGAACTGTGGTTTGGCGAGAAACCTAAGCCGTCATTTCTTAAAGTTTGGGGTTGCGATGCTTATGTGAAAAAGTTTCATCCTGATAAGCTCAAACCCAAATCGGAGAAGTGCGTCTTCATAGGATACCCAAAAGTAACTATTGGGTACACCTTCTATCACAGATTCGAAGGCAAGATATTCGTTTCTAAGAATGGGTCCTTTCTAGAGAAGGAGTTTCTCTCGAAAGAAGTGAGTGGGAGGAAAGTAGAACTTGATGAGGTAACTGTACCTGCTCCCTTATTGGAAAGTAGTTCATCGCAGAAATCTGTTCCTGTGACTACTACACCAATTAGTGAGGAAGCTAATGATGATGATCATGTAACTTCAGATCAAGTTACTACCGAACCTCGTAGGTCAACCAGAGTGAGATCCACACCAGAGTGGTACGGTAATCCTGTTCTGGAGGTCATGTTACTTGACCATGATGAACCTACGAACTATGAGGAAGCGATGATGAGCCCAGATTATGCGAAATGGCTTGAGGCCATGAAATCTGAGACGGGATCCATGTATGAGAACAAAGTATGGACTTTGATTGACTTGCCCAAATGATCGGCGAGCCATTGAGATTAAATGGATCTTCAAGAGGAAGACGGATGCTGATAGTAGTGTTACTATCTACAAAGCTAGAATTGCCGCAAAAGGTTTTCGACAAGTTCAAGGTGTTGACTACGATGAGAGTTTCTCACTCGTATCTATGCTTAAGTCTGTCCGAATCATGTTAGCAATTGCCGCATTTTATGAAATCTGGCAAATGGATAAACAAAATTGCATTCCTTAATGGAGTTATTAAAGAAGAGTTGTATATGATGCAACCAGAAGGTTTTGTCGATCCTAAAGGTGTTAACAAAATGTGCAAGCTCCAGCGATACATCTATGGACTGGTGCAAGCATCTCGGAGTTGGAATATACGCTTTGATGAGTTGATCAAAGCATATAGTTTTATACAGACTTGTGGTGAAGCCTGTATTTACAAGAAAGTGAGTGGGAGCGCTACAAAATTTCTAATAAGTATATGTGAATGACATATTGTTGATCGGAAATAATGCAGAATTATTCTGCAAAGCATAAAGGAGTGTTTGAAAGGGGTGTTTCAAATAAAGACCTCGATGAAGCTTCTTACATATTGAGCATCAAGATCTATAGAGATAGATCAAGACGCTTGATAAGTTTTTTCAATGAGTGCATACCTTGACAAGATTTTGAAGTAGTTCAAAATGGAACAGTCAAAGAAAGAGTTCTTGCCTGTGTTACAAGGTGTGAAATTGAGTAAGACTCAAAGCCCGACCACGACAGAAGATAGAAAGAGAATGAAAGTCATTCCCTATGCCTCAGCCATAGGTTCTACAAAGTATGCCATGCTCTGTACCAGATCTATTGTATACCCTACCATTGAGTTTGGCAAGGGAGTACAATAGTGATCTAGGAGTAGATCACTGGAAAGCGGTCAAAATTATCCGTAGTGGAATAAGGATATGTTTCTCGATTATGGAGGTGACAAAAGGTTCATCGTAAAGGGTTACGTCGATGCAAGTTTTTGACACTGATCCAGATGACTCTAAGTCTCAATTGGATACATATTGAAAGTGGGAGCTATTAGCTAGAGTAGCTCTGTGCAGAGCATTGTAGACATAGAATTTGCAAAATACTTACGGATCTGAATGTGACAAACCCGTTGACTAAAATTATCTCACAAGCAAAACATGATCACACCTTAGTACTCTTTGGGTGTTAATCACATAGCGATGTGAACTAGATTATTGACTCTAGTAAACCCTTTGGGTGTTGGTCACATGACGATGTGAACTATGGGTGTTAATCACATGGTGCTGTGAATTATTGGTGTTAAATCACATGGCGATGTGAACTAGATTATTGACTAGTGCAAGTGGGAGACTGAAGGAAATATGCCCTAGAGGCAATAATAAAGTTATTATTTATTTCCTTATTTCATGATAAATGTTTATTATTCATGCTAAAATTATATTAACCGGAAACATAATACGTGTGTGAGTACATAGACAAACAGAGTGTCACTAGTATGCCACTACTTGACTAGCTCGTTGATCAAAGATGGTTATGTTTCCTAGCCATAGACATGAGTTGTCATTTGATTAACGGGGTCACATCATTAGGAGAATGATGTGATTGACTTGACCCATTTCGTTAGCTTCGCACTTGATCGTTTAGTATGTTGCTATTGCTTTCTTCATGACTTATACATGTTCCTATGACTATGAGATTATGTAACTTTCGTTTACCGGAAGAACACTTTTGTGTGCTACCAAACGTCACAACGTAACCGGGTGATTATAAAGGTGATCTACAGGTGTCTCCAAAGGTACTTGTTGGGTTGGCGTATTTCGAGATTAAGATTTGTCACTCTGATTGTCGAAGAGGTATCTCTGGGCCCACTCGGTAATGCACATCACTATAAGCCTTGCAAGCATTGCAACTAATGAGTTAGTTGCGAGATAATGTATTACGGAACGAGTAAAGAGACTTGACGGTAACGAGATTGAACTAGGTATTGAGATACCGACGATCGAATCTTGGGCAAGTAACATACCGATGACAGAGGGAACGACGTATGTTGTTATGCGGTCTGACCGATAAAGATCTTCGTAGAATATGTAGGAGCCAATATGGGCATCCAGGTCCCGCTATTGGTTATTGACAAGAGAGGTGTCTCGGTCATGTCTACATAGTTCTCGAGCCCATAGGGTCCTCATGCTTAACGTTCATTGACGATATAGTACTATGAGTTATGTATGTTGGTGACCGAATGTTGTTCAGAGTTTTGGATGAGATCACAGATATGACGAGGAACTCCAGAATGGTCCGGAAGTAAAGATTGATATGTAGATAGTACTGTTTGATCTCCGGAAAGGTTCCGTAATCCATCGGAAGGGGTTCCGGATGTTTCCCGAAATGTTTGGGCACGAGAACACTTTATCTGGGCCAAAGGGAAAGCCCACGAGGTTTTGGAAAGCGCAAAGGAAGTTTTGCGAGTCCGAGGCGACGCCGAGGTCCTCGGCGTGCAGGTCCGACAGCTGGGAACCTGGCGTCGCCCCGAGTCCGAGAAGGACTCTTGCCTTTCGGGTGAAACCGACTTTATGGAGGCTTTTACTCCAAGTTTCGACCCCAAGGCTCAACATATAAATAGAGGGGTAGAGCTAGCACCCAAGACACATCAAGAAACACCAAGCCGTGTGCCGGAAACCCCATCTCGTCTAGTTTATCCTCCGTCATAGTTTTCGTACTGCTTAGACGAAGCCCTGCCAAGATTGTTCTTCACCAACAGCGTCACCATGCCGTCGTGCTGCCGGAACTCATCTACTACTTCGCCCTCTTGCTGGATCGAGAAGGCGAGGACGTCACCGAGCCGAACGTGTGCAGAACTCGGAGGTGCCGTGCTTTCGGTACTTGGATCGGTCGGATCGTGAAGACGTACGACTACATCAACCGCGTTGATATAACGCTTCCGCTTATGGTCCACGAGGGTACGTAGACTAGGGATGGCGATGGGTCGGGTTTGGGGCGGGTGGAGCTGGTCCAAATCCAATCCATGACCCATCTTCCTACCTTTTCCCCATCCACCAAAGTATCCATGGGCACAACTTGTGCCCATGCCCAAACCCATTGGACATCCAAATACCCGTGGAGCTCCATGGGCATAGAAAAATCAGCATAAAGCCTTCCCAAATATCAAATTAACTCATCATCGTTCAATCACAAATGACAGCATAATAAGGTATAACCATAAGTAGGTAGCAAGTACACTGTTCAAACATTGTCCACACACACAATGACAACTCAAATAGTCTGATAGTAAAAAACTTGTCTTAAATCTTATTTCATCAAACAAATGTAGTAGACCACACAATGACAAGTTGACAACTCAAGCAGTATCATAGTAGAATTCTGGTCTTAAAATCTTATTACATCACAACCAAAGTTGTAAGATCTTATTAATCACAACCGAAGTTGCATAAATAAAGGACGTAACATATTTTAAAATTCTAATGCACTTCCAACAGTGCATGCACTAGTAATTGGAGACCCAGCCACATGTCCACATGAGCATACTTGGCTCCAAATTAGTCTTCAGTAATGATGGGCTCATTTTCATCCTGAGATAAAAAGGAAAGCATTAATAAACAAGTTATTTTTGACTGCACATGCATGAAGGATGAAAACATGGCATCGTAATCTAAGTCCAACCATCAACCACACATTCACAAGTATATATCTTAAAATACGTAGTGCACTGCCCACACATCACTTGTTATTTAAATGTATAAACCATACCCAACAGAATAAATTGAGATGAGAAGGAGTTACCATCACTTCTTCTTCATCCTCAAGAACAGATTGAACCGCTTGCAAAGCAAAGTTGATATCACCTAATGCAAAGATGAAGCAAAAAATTAATTTATGCATAGCACAAAGAAACCGAATACAAATTGATAATTAACAAGATTACCTAACATGTCCGCTCGTGACCAAGCTTGCATACACATAAGAGCTTCAGCTATGCTTGGTGTAAGCCGACTGCGATGTGCACTAAGTAACCTCCCACTAGTACTAAAGACTGACTCTGATGCTACAGATGTAACAGGGATGGGTAATATATCACGAGCAATCTTCTACAAAGTAGGGTACTTGGCACCTCCAACTTTCCACCAATTAATAATGTCAAAATCTGCTGTTCTACGAATAAGGGGCTCGCCCAAGTACATGTCCAATTCAGTGCGAACTTGAGAAGAATCAACAGGTTGTGAAGACAAGTATTCCTCAAATGCACCCAAAATTTCATGCACACCACCATTATTAACAGCTGGGGTGCTTCCAACAGTAGATGTTTCGACACACTGAGATACATCTTGATATTCAGCCAGCAAATCTAGCATTAACTTCTTTATTTTATCAACTTCTATGGATGCATGTTCAGTTCCATACAATGACCCAAATGAAGCCTTCAACATATGCATCTTATAATGTGGATCAAGGACGGTGGCAATAGCCATAAGACCATGGACATCAGTCCAATACTTCTCGAACTTGTCTTTCATTTCCTTAGACATAGCTTTTATGACACTATGTTTACTAGTTTCCCATTTACGAATTGCCAACCGAATGCCACATATTTGCGGAAAGAAAAGACTAGCTGTAACATATGAAGTGCCCGACAACAACTCTGTGACATCAAAGAACACTTTCAGCCTATCACAAACCTCCTTAGCAAAGACCCAATCTTCTCCAGTTGGACAAGTAAACTTCTTTTCACGTATTGAAAGTCTTTCGAAAACATCTTTGTATTGCAATGCACCTTTTAACATTGTGTAGGTAGAATTCCACCTAGTTTTACAATCAAGAGCCAATCTACATGTGTATTCATTATTCAAAAGACGTGCCATCTTTTCAAACTTCTCATGTCTTTTAGGTGTGGCCGACCAAAATGCAACACTATCTCGTACCCTCTCAATCCCTTTCTCTAGGACATCCAATCCATCTTTTACAATCAGATTTAGTATATGAGCAGCACAATGCATATGCAACAAAGATCCTTGCAACATAAGAGAAGAGGTGTCCAACTTATCTGGCAAAATTTCCATAGCCTTGTCATTTGATGTACAATTGTCCAAGGTCACCGTGGATATCTTCTTCTCAAGGTGCCACTCAACAAGACATGCATGTAGTGCTTCGCATATAACCTCAGCATTGTGTGGACATGGAACATAAACAAACCTATGCAATAAAAAAATAAGGAAATATTTAGGTTCAAAGTAACAATAATCAATACATCTATTTCAGAATAACAATGATTTAGATAGAGACATGGTTACCTCATTAGGAAGCTCTTTAGGTTCCAAGAAGCATCAATATAATGTGCAGTTACAGCCATATAGCCCCTCTTTTGATGGCCAGTCGTCCACAAATCTGTTGTTATGGCTACTCGGTTCTCAAACTTTGCAAAGTACTTCACCATGCTATTCTTTTGGACACCAAACATATTTATGATGTCCTGCCTAATGGTATTTCTAAACACCACCTTGAACATTGGTTGCAAAGTACCACAAAATTTTCGGAATCCAGCATGATCAACAATAGACAGAGGGTACTCATGCACACATATCATCAATGCAAGTTCCTTTCTAGCAAGTTCTTGATCAAAAACATAGGTCTCCAAATTTACTTTCCCATCCCCACATTTTGATAACTTTAATTTGCTTTGTTGTGGACCCACTGTGCATGCCGAGCGGACAATTATTACGATGAGTCCTCAAGTGTGAGGTACCAGAGGTTGATTCTCCGACATATGACTTATGACACCAGTTGCATATTGCCAGCCATTTCCATTGATTAATTCTGTCTTAAAATCATCCCATACATCGATGTACGCTTCCTTCTAGAACCGGTCAGTTTTGGCTGCTCCTTCTTTGTACTAGTACCCTCTTGTGGAGTTGAACTTGCCACCATGGCAGCTCCACCACTTTGAGACATCCGCTTGTAGAACAACGCTGTTTTCGGGAGCTGACAAAAGAATGAAAAAGATGCCATCAACTCAGTGCTCTCATGCAAAAAATGATATTACACATGTCTCAGTGCTCTCATGCAGTGATGGTCAGTAGATGGTTTCCAATTATAGCAAAGATGCTGATAATAAAGCTAGTCTATGACAAAATTTAATAAGAACAGTAAATTGTACAAAAGTGATGTCGATGAATTGTTTCTAGTTCTAGAAGAAACACTATTAATAAAGCTACTTCATGACAAAATTTAATAAGAAAGTAGATTGTGTGTGTGGACAATGTTTACTTATGGTTACTGTTCAAACATTGTCCACACACAATGACAACTCATATCATCTGATAGTAAAAAACTGGTCTTAAATTTTATTACATAAAAAAAACTGAAGTGGACCACACAATGACAACTCGGATAGTCTCATAATAGAACTCTTGTCTTAAAATCTTATTACATCACAACCAACGTGGTAAGATCTTATTAAACATCAGCAGCGAATTTGCATGAATCTTTTAATAAGAAATGCAAATTCTGCACAGTAATGGTCAGTACATTTTTTCCAATTATAGCAAAGATGCTGATAATAAAGCTAGTCTATGAGAAAATTTAATAAGAAAAGTAAATTATACAAAAGTGATGTCAGTGAATTGTTTCTAGTTCTAGAAGAAATACTAACAATAAAGCTACTTCATGAAAAAATTAATGAGAAAGTAAATTCTACGGATGCAACAGAAGAAAATTTATGCTAGTTTATATTAAATCTCTCATACTAGATCACAAGCAATGAAAGAACTGAGTTGCAAAAACGGTAGCAATTACCTTTTTCAGTGATGATGGTGCTGCTGTCTTCGACACCCTGTTCCTCGCTATTGCTCGGCAACTCCACTGCAGGTTGTCGACCACGCAAACTCCTCCGTGGGATGCTAACTGTCGCAGCCCTGCCCTTTCCACCATTGTTTCCCTTGCCCCCTTCCATCAAAGGTTGAATCCTGCTCAGACGAACAGTGCACGCAGCATGGTTGGGGTGAGATCGGTCGCGGGTTGAGGAAGGGGAGAGGGAGGGGCGGGGTCACTAACCTTGGGTTTCTTGCCGTCATCGGTCACCGAGGCTGGTGGCTAATCTGGTCGCCAAGTGGTGGTCGTTGAGGCCGGTCATCGAAGCTGGTCGCTAAGGCTTGTCACCGAGGCGGTCGGCGAGGCCGATCGCCGAGGTCGATCGCCGACACCGGCCGCCGGTTGCTTGTCTGAGGTGGGCGGCTAGGGAGGGCGGGGCGACGATTACGAGGCCTTGCGCAGAGCGCGCCGCTTGGGAGGGACGGAGGAGCAGGACTCGGGGTGAGATTGGGGTTGGCGTGATTAGATTAGGTTTAATAATTAGGTTAGTGCGGTTGTGGGGAATTAGGGAACATGGGCCGGGCTTTGACCTTCTCTGACCCCGAGCGACTTGAGGTTGGCGTTTTCTTAGCCCAGTGTCACTGCCATATGGCTCCACCTGTTATACGGGTATCCATTGGATATCCATGGAGCATAAATTATATCCATGTCCAACCCAGCTGTTCGCGGGTATCCATATCCATGGATCCATGGGCAGAAATTCGCTCCATACCCTTGCCCAATCGGGTCGGGTATCCGTGGGTATCCAGATCCATGGATAAAATTGCCATCCCTAACGTAGACAAAACTCTCCCCTCTCGTTGCTACGCATCACCATGATCTTGCGTGTGCGTAGGATATTTTTTGAAATTACTACGTTCCCCAACATCTATGGCCCATGACGTCTTTCGGCCCATATGAGGGCCCTTTGTAAATCTTGGCCCATAAACGACCCGTGGTGAAACTGGCCCATAATGAACAGTATATCGCTTTATACCCATTAACGACCCTTTAGTCCATTGGGTTGATTCAGCGCGTGTTATGTTTCAGCCTTCTAAGGGCCCATTTATTATTGGGCCCATTTCTGCCATTCGATTACTTACGGTCCGTTACTGGCATGTTCTGCTTGTGAGCCATATTCAGCCCGTGGATAAAGTCGGCCTGTCTGGGCCCTATAATCCGTTGGGCCATTTTCATAGCGTCATCAAATATGGCCCATTAACGACCTGTTATGCCTGCCGATAAAATTAATCCCGTTATACACATGGGCCTATTAACGGCCCGTTATGGTTGGCCCACAAATAGACGATTCCCATTATAGCATGTTTACGGCCCATATTGCGGTCACGTTAATTCTCCACGTGAAAGTGCAACTAATCCCTGGGTGGTTTTGGTAATTCTTAACAACATATAGCTCATTGGACTAATATTCTTTTAAGATAATCATTTTAGAAAGTTCAATGACTGGCATGGCATGGACTAGAGATGTGGACCCCTCAAAATGCTAAGGACACATATTGGCTCAAGCTCAAGACTCTACATTTTCATTTTAGTGATCCAAGATTACATTGAGTCCATAGGAAAAGTCAATACTATTAAAACGGGATGAGGTGTTGTTTAATGGCTTGCTTGCTCAAAATGCTTAGTGATATGCTCCAAAAGCCCTCAACCACTTTCTCATATCCACATATGTCCCAAACCAAAAGTCAAACTCGGCCCCACCAATTTGATCTATCTGATGCCACCGAGTTCATTTGACATACCCATAGCCAGAAACCCTAATCAGTTCGGTCTCACCGATAGGGATCTCGGTCTCACTGAGATATGATTGCAAAATCTCTGTTTCCCTTTGTAACATTTCAGTCTAACCGAGATGAGCGATCAGTCCCTCCGAGTTCGCAATGCAAACTCTCTATTTCCTTTTTGTAACGTTTCGGTCTCATCGAAATGAGCGATCGGTCCCACCGAATTTGCCTATTACAGAAATTGGTCTCACCGAGTTCATGTGATCGGTCTCACCAAGATTGCGTTATGACCTAACCCTAACACAATCGGCCCCACCGAGTTGACATGTCGTTCCCATCGAAAAGCCTAACGTTCACATTTTGAACTAAATCGGTCTGACCGAGTTTCAGTATTCGGTCCCACTGAGTTTTGTAAATTGTGTGTAATGGTTAGATTTTGTGTGGAGGCTATATATACCCCTCCACCCTTCCTCCATTCGTGGAGAGAGCCATCAGAATGTGCCTACACTTCCAGCATTCATTTTATGAGAGAGAACCACCTACTCATGTGTTGAGACTAAGATATTCCAATCCAACCACAAGAATCTTGATCTCTAGCCTTCCCCAAGTTGCTTTCCACTCAAATCATCTTTCCACCATATCCAAATCTGTGACAGAGAGCTGAGTGTTGGGGAGACTATCATTTGAAGCACAAGAGCAAGGAGTTCATCATCAACGCACCATCTTTTACCTTTTGAAGAGTGGTGTCTCCTAGATTGGTTAGGTGCCACTTGGGAGCCTCCGTCAAGATTGTGGAGTTGAACCAAGGAGTTTGTAAGGGCAAGGAGATCGCCTACTTTGTGAAGATCTACCCAAGTGAGGCAAGTCCTTCGTGGGCGATGGCCATGGTAGGATAGACAAGGTTGCTTCTTCGTGAACCCTTCGTGGGTGGAGCCCTCCATGGACTCACGCAGTCGTTACCCTTCGTGGGTTGAAGTCTCAATCAACGTGGATGTACGATAGCACCACCTATCGGAACCACGCCAACAATCTCCATGTATACGTTGCGTTTTCTCCCTCCAAACTCCTCCCCTTTACCTTCATATGCAATGATTTACATTCCGCTGCTATACTCTTAGAATTGCATGTGTAGGTTGATTGCTTGACTTGTGATAAGTTGCTAAAATCTGCCAAGACTTAAAATTGGGAAAAGGCTAGATTTTTATTTGGTCAAGTAGTCTAATCCCCCCCCCCCCTCTAGACATACTTTCGACCCTACAAGTGGTATCAGAGCTTTGGTCTCCATTTGCCTTGATCTCCGTAGTTTTGGTGACCATAGCCTTGGTTTCACAACCTAGGAGAGTATGGCGTCTAGCGAGGGAAATTACCACCGTAGAGGTCCTTACTTTGATGGTACTAATTTTGCTAGTTGGAAGCATAAGACGAAAATGCATATTATTGGACATAACCCCGCCGTTTGGGCTATTGTGTGTATTGGCTTGCAAGGTGAATTTTTCGATGGGAGAGAACCGAACCGTGAAGCTACCGCAGCAGAATTGAAGATGCTGCAATACAATGCTCAAGCTTGCGATATCCTCTTCAACAGATCGTGCCCCGAAGAATTCAAGAAAATCAGTCGTCTTGAGAATGCAAAGGAAATTTGGGATACTTTGATTGATATGCACGAAGGTACCGATTCAGTCAAGGAATCCAAATTGGATGTGCTTCAAAGTCAGCTTGACAAGTTCAAAATGAAGGATGGTGAAGGTGTCGCTGAAATGTACTCTAGGCTTGCTCTCATCACAAATGAGATTGCCGGCTTTGGAAGTGAAGAGATGACCGACAAATTCATCATCAAGAAGATCCTAAGAGCCTTGGATGGAAAATATGATACCATGTGCACTTTGATCCAAATGATGCCAAATTACAAAGATCTCAAGCCAACCGAAGTCATTGGAAGAATTGTTGCTCATGAGACGTCACTCAAGGATAAAGAAGAGCTTCACAACAAGTCTAGTGGTGCTTACAAAGCCTCATGTGATGCTCCTACATCATCAAGTGAGAAACAAGCCTTCATTGAGTAATTGTGCCTAATGGTGAAGAACTTCAACAAGTTCTACAAGAGTAGAAGCAAAGAAAGAAGTTCCAAGTCAAGGTCCTACAATGATAAAAGATCTTCTAGTCGTGAGCGTAATTGCTACAATTGTGGAAGACCTGGACACTACTCCAATGAGTGTACGACTCCCTACACAAGAAGAGAAGACTCACCTAAAAGGAGAAGTAGAAGAGAAGAATCACCTCCAAGAGAGAGAAGGAGTAGAGATGATCTCTATGAACGAAGAATCTCTCGCAGAAGCAAGGATTTAGAGAGGAAGAACAAGTCAACAAGGAGCTACACAAAACGAAGACATCAGGCTCATGTTGGTGAATGGGTATCTGGCTCCGACACCGACCATCACTCCGAGAGAAGTTATCACTCCGACTCAGAATATACTCAAGATAAACGTGTTGCCGGTCTAGCACTTGTGTCAACCAACTCCTATGACATATTTGACTCACCAAATGAGGGAATTGGAAGATGCTTCATGGCTAAAGGCCCAAAGGTATCACACCCCAAGTATGTTGATTTCAATAGTGATGAAGATGATTTGCTAGGTGATGATGATTTACTTGTTGACAACTCTAGTGATGAAAACTATAATGAACTTGCTATTAATCATGCTAATCAAGATAAAGCAAATGACTACGATAAGAAGGAGATTGAGTGTCTAACTAAAGAACTAAAAACTCTTAAGTTAGCTCATGAAACTGCCTTAGAAGATCATCAAGAGCTTTTAAAGACTCATGAGAAGCTACGGTTTGAGAAGCTCAACCTTGAGAAAGAGCATGGGTTCTTAAAAGCAATCAATGATGATCTTCGTAAGAGAAGTTATTCTTACATTGCCAAGCGTTTACTCTTGTCTACTTACATGCCACAAGTAAAATCTAGCAACAACAGTAAGAAAGATTCTTCTTCTAGTAGTAACAATAATCATGCTAAATCCAATGTTGTTGCTTCTAGTAGTTCTCTTGATCCCACTAATGATTCTCTTAGCCAAGTTACACTTGAGCAAGAAAATAGCTTATTGAAGGGAATTATAGAGAAAGGTGCTTACAAGAGCCTTGTCGAAAGTAAGCAATTTGAGGAAATTGTACGCAAGCAAGGAAGGCACTGGAAGAATCAAGGTGTTGGTTTTGAACGAAAGTTCAATGCCAATGGAGTTGAGTGGGAAGAAGATCAATACCCCAAGATGAAGTTTGTTCCTCAACAAGAGAAGTGTGATCCTACTTCTTTTAAAGGAACACAAGCTCAAGATGATCTTCCACCACAAGACCACAAGCAAAAAGGCAAGGACAAGCTTCAAGAGGAGATTGATGCATTTGAAGAAGATCCCAAGGCCTTGGTCAAGTGGGTTCCCAAGACTACAGCAAGTTCTACTTCATCAAGTACAACCACAACTCCAAGGATTCCCATCAAGTTGAGGTGGATCCCGAAGAAGAAGAACTAGAGAGTTCTTGAGGGTGACTCCACCAACATACTTCACTCATATCATTTTGGCAAGGACAAGTGCAATCAACTTCCACATCTTGCACTAGTTCAAGGAGTCACAAACCATCTTGTTGGTAAGACAAGGGACAAGGTAATCTAATGCTTTCATGGACATCATCTTGTGTGTACTTCACTCTATGTCTATGTATATCGTTGCTTGTTCCTTGTGGGACTAACCCATGTAGGTATTGAAAGTGCAACTCACTCCAATGGATTGCTCCAAATGATCTACATCAACATTGAGCATCCACATCTTGAACATCTACATGAAGTCATCATCGACAAAACCCAAGGTTAGTTCATCCCTCTTAGGGGGGATATCACATCTAGGGGAGGTTTAATCTAAGAATTGAGCCAGAGCAACTCTAATGGTGTGAACAAAACAATGCTTTATGTAAAAGTGGTAACCCCACTTGCGCTTAAACAATGAGTATGACCTATGATCAAATGTTCCCATTTGACTCCTAAGTCAATATACTCATATATAGATGACCTAGTCATCGCCAATTGCTTGATAGATGCTAGAGTGATTGTGCATGCTTTGCCGCATATTTCATTTGCCATCTTATTGTGTGAGCATGTTGATTGCATATTTTTCTCATTCAAGGACATCCATTTGTTGTTTTGATTGTTTGGTCTTTTCTTTTTGCCAAATGGATGGACAAGGATGCCTAAGAACTTCCTCTAGCTATCTATGCTTTTCTCGTCTCAAACTCTATTCATGCTACATCACAAAGTTTGATCAAGTCAGATTCGAACTCTCTGGGTGAGGAGCACTCGGAGTCACCGATTCGTCATAGACTTAAACTTCCAAAACCTCTCTGTGTATTTCAGTCTGACCGATTCATCCTTTTCGGTCATCCCGAGCTCATTGAGTTGATCTAGGTTTTCAATCTCGGTGCAACCGATTAGAAACGTTCGGTGACACCAAGTTGCAGTAACCCCTTGTGATTCTGCATCTTGGTGCCACCGAGTTGTTCCATTCGGTCACACCGACAGGGTTAGGATATATATACCCACGGGTCAAAATTTTGAAATTCCTCCGAAACCTTTCGTCCGCGCATATCTTGCTCTGCCAACTCGGGTCTCCAGATCATCTCCTCATCGCTAGCGACTTCTCGCCGCTGGTCTTCGCTGCCGTCAACGGGAATCTTCACCGCCCTTGCCGCCGTAGCAAGCTCATTGCCAAGTTAGGGTATGAGTTCGATCCTTTGTGCAATATTTACCTTCGATTCTTAGCACAAAGTCAATGCCATGATTCTTACCACGTATGAGATTATCCTATCCAGCAAAAACTTCCTTTAGGTTAGTTTTGATCCAAAAATATATGGTTAAGATTCCGCTGAACTCATCTCGGACCGACTGTCCTGGGAGTAAGTCTGACAGTAAGAGTAGGGGGTACGTAGGAGGAGGAATGGCCCTAGCTACGGCGAGGTTGTGCACACAAGTTTTATGAGTTCAGGCCCTTCTCGGAGGAAGTAATAGCCCTACGTCTCGGTGCCCGGAGGCTTGTCGACTGGATTATGTGTGAGTTATAGGGGGTGCAAACCCTTGTGTCTAAGGAGGGGGTGTCTTATATAGAGTGCGCCAGACCCCTCCAGCCCTCAGTTACACAAGGTTGAATGTACGTTAAAGCAGAGGCATTACTGGTAACGCTAGCTATAAAGGACTATAAATGATCTTTAAGAGTACGGAGTGAACGCCTGGCTGCTGCTATCCTGAGATGGATTTAGACCTTATGTGTTCTGAGTCATTCTTATGTATGGTCGGGTGACTTATGTTGGTCGAGAGGAATTACGATATCCGAGTGGAATAACTAGTCGAGTGGATTGCACTCCAAGGTGATTTCAGTCAGTATCTTCTGTTGGACTTCGAATGTCTTTGACTCTAGGGTGTTATCCTTGGGTAGGGCGTCTAGGTCAGGCCTATGACCCTACCCTAGGGACATGTCATCGTCATTAGCCCCCGAATGGATTGAGGCCCGAGTAAAGAAGGGTTGAAGTTGGTCCCGACTCAATTCTATGCTTCGGAGGCATTCTATCGAGGTCCGGAGATCGAACTGGAACTTTGACCCTGTATCAGTCGCCTTGATCGATTCTGAGGTCGTTGAGTGAATTATGCCAGTGATCTTTGAGTGAGTTAGAGCGTGAAATTTTCTGCGCGATTGATTGCTCTGCAGTTCCCGGATCTTATGGGATTCGAAAATTTGGAGAAGCACGCGGGACGGAGCGTGCCGCGGTAAATGGAGTGGGTAGATAGGGGCGCCCCGATCTCTGCGCCACCTTTTTCGCCACGTATCGGTTGTGCGACTGTTGCGGGATATGACAGGATTGCTCGGGCCCACAAGTCAATCACTCAAAAGTAGGCCCATAAAAGGCGTCAAGGCCGATGCGATGTACAATACGCCTCACGCAATCTCTTCTTCCTCTGCTTCTCCACCGCGTCTTCCTCTGCTCTCGATGCCTCCGCTCGGCCCGTGCGCATCCTGCTGTCATGGTGAAGGACAAGACAACAGTGTTGGAGCACGCGAAGAAGGCGACAGCGATGGTGAAGGGCAAGAAAACGGCTTGGGGGTCATCGTCGCGATCCAGTCTGCCCCCTGGTTGGATCCAGGGGGACTGGATCTGCTCCACAGTCGAGCAGGAGGATCTGGAAAGGCTCACCGCGGACGGCATGATCGTCGATGGATCCTGGAGGTTGCCGGAGGGGGAATCTGCGCCTGAGCCGCGCCAAGGTGAGCGCGTCCTCATCGCCACCCACGTCGACCGACGTCTTTCCCTTCCCCCACATCCGTTCTTTCGGGGTTTCTTGAACTTTTTTGATGCTCAAATTCACCATTTCCCTCCTAACATAATCACATATCTTGCTGCGTACATCTCATTGTGCGAGAACTTCTTGGGTTGCCAACCACACTGGGGTCTAATTAAACACATCTTCACTTGCCATTCTCAAACACTGAACAAAGCAAATCCGACTGACACAAAGACGCACGTGATCCAAATGTGCAGGGGTTTGGGGATTCAAACAAGGGGTAGAAGTACTTTCCCTTCCATAACCCTTCCTGAGGCAGTCCGAGGATGGCAGTCGACCTGGTTCTACTGCAAGGACACCCCGACTCCTGGTCAGTCGACCGTTCTCCCCCCTTTCACTATGGAGCGACCCCGCCAACCTTCTTCACTGATCGTGACCCCACAGGAAAAAGGCAAGGTTTCTATTTTAGTCGATCAGGTTGTTAATTTAGTCCAGGAGGGTGTGACTGGCATGGACCTGTTGGAGGTGTTCCTCAGTCAACGCATCCAGCCTCTCCAAGCTCGTGACCACCCGATGTGGATGTACTTGGGCACTGACGACACCGCTCGGGTCCACCCATAGGAGGTCGCCGAGGAGACGGTGGCTTAGTGGCTGCCAAGCATCACTGGGAACAAGAATAACCCCAGGGGGTCCCGGACGGTTCTGCCATTCGATGCTGAACACGAGCGGAAGAGGTCAGGCTCAAAATACCGAGTGTTTTTTTCTTTGATTTGCAATTTCTCTTGAATTTGACTGATTTTTGTTGACTTGTGCTTTGCAGATTTACACCAAGATGTACTCGATGCCAAACGGGGAACAATTTCAGGAGGGAGAGGAGAGCGAAGACGGAAGCGCCGACTGGCAATCTGAAGACAAAAGTGAGGGAGGGAGTGAAGATTCTGGTAGTAGTGAGGAGGTCGACTCGCCGCCCCGCTCTGAACGGCGTTCCAAGCAGACGCATGATCATGCAGGTGGGTGTGGAAAAGCAGCTCCGCCAAGTACGCAAGCCTCGAAGTGCACTTGGACGTCCACTCCCGAATCGTTGGAGAAGGCCGCGAAGCAGCCTAAGGTTGTGCCTTCGAAGCCTCGGAAGGCCCTGCCCAAGATCAAGCTAGGTGGATGTTCTCGTTGCTTCTGCGTAAGTGTTATGTTTCTTCACTTTGTCTTCTATGTTATTGCCGACTCATTCGCTTGCTTGACCGAGTGAGTTTTGGAGCTTTCAGCGCTGCTACTTCTGGGACGTCCATGGACGTTGACAAGGAGCAGGATGACGCGGAAACCACAGACACGGCCACTTATCGGGCAGGTCCAGCTTCACAACCATGCTCTTACTTTGGCAACTGTACCGATGGTCGACTGAATTCTGACGGTCGAGTATTTTGTAGCGCCACCAAATGTTATTGAACTTCTAGACGATGATGACCATGAGGAAGTGCCAGAAAGGAACATAGGGAGAAGGGGCAGGACTATGAGCAAGAAGGCGCCTGCTAGAAAAGTATCTCACTCGACATCAGCATCAGACCCAGTAGTTCTGCAACTTGGTGATCCAGTTCGGACTTCTGTTTCTTTTGCTGATCCTGTGTCGACTGTCCAGCCTTCAGCGTCGACTGTTCAAGCCTCTGCTCCGACTGTGCAACTTCAAGCTTCAGCTCCTCCAGTTACCTCGTCTATTCCACCAACCCCTCTTTTCGTCGCTCATCACGTCCCGGAGGACCAAGTAAGCGCTGCCAAGGAAGCCATGATCCAAGCAGGCTTAATGATGGACCGAATGAAGGTGGTGTATGAAACCAGCAAGGCCGCCTATGAAGCCAGCTCTGCCCTTCAAGCCAACATTCGAGTAAGTGGGATTGTAAGTTGATTTCCGAGTCGGTTTTCAGCTTGATCTTTGTCCTGTTAGAATATTCTTCTTGAGAACTGCTGCTTTATTATTCGTAAGATGTCCATGGATGAGCGCTTTGGAACCTTATGTGCATCTATCACAAGTTTGCACCTTGTATCTGTACACCCAGTGGGTGTTTCTCTTTTGCTTTGCAACTCTTGTACTTGAGTCGACCAGGTCGAGTCGAGTGAACTTCTAAACTAGTGGGGGCACGCTGAGTGCACCCACTGGGTGTAGTCCCCGAGACCGCGGTCGAATGTTTGATTCGGCGGTGGTCTGAGAACTGATGTTATTGTTGTGTTTTTTTAATCCTTCCACTTGCGCTGGGCGAACCATGTCGAGTGGGAAGTTGAACCAGCGGGGGCATGCCTAGTGCACCCACTGGGTGTAGTCCCCAAGATTAGTGTTGAATGTTTGATTCGACAGTAGTCTTAGAACTCTTTTTGTCGTAAAAATCTGAATTTGCATCTTTTCACTCGGAAGTGACTGATCTTTATTTTCGTTGATTGACTTGTCTTGTTGTTTACTGCAGAAATCTTGTGATCTTGGAACCAGGTTTGCTGATTTGGAGAGGAAGCAGATCCAACTTAATCTCGACCTGGAGCTGACCAAGGAGAACCTGCGGAAGGCCAAGGATGAAGCACCTTCCATGGGAGGTAATAATTTGTTGACTGCTCGCCTTGTCATCGTTTCCTTTCAAACTTTAAACCGAGTGATTCCACTCGAACAGATGTGCGTAGTGAAAACCGTCAACTCCAAGCTCGTCTGAAGAATGTTATTTCTTTAGACAAAATGAAGCGGGCTCTAGAGCAGAAGGATCTTGACCTCGCAGCGACACAGAAGACGATGCGACAGAAGACTGAAATTGCTGACAAGAAGCTGGCTTCAGTCGGCACGTTGGAAGAAGAAAACGCCAAGTTGAAAACCGTTGTTGATGAAGCCAAGAAGGAAATCGTGCAGCTGAAGGAGGAGAAGGTGGCCTTGACAGATAGACACTGGTGCGCGTCAGTCCTAAACAAACGGTTTTTAACCCTTTTCTGGTATGGCATTTGGAACCGTCGCCAAGTGAGTGTGTGTGATAGGGTGTCCTTCCCACACGACCCAGAAATCGTCAGGGATAGGCCCTCCTGGGACCCAGGCTGGGGCCGTGTGCGATCGGGCGAGGCATCGAAACCCAATCATTTCCGTAGGTATGTACATCCCACACAGTAAACCGAGAAAATCATTTCTGTAGGTATGTACATCCCACACGGTGAATCCCAGAAAAACATTTCCGTTCCTATGTATATCACACACAGTCAATCCAAGGAATACGTTTCCGTTCTTATGTACATCCCACACAGTCAATCCAGGGAAAAGGTTTCCGTTCGGACGTACATCCCACACAGTTTTATGTGTAGGCTCGTGTGTGAAAGGTGAAACTATCACACACGGTCTGCCTTGGTTAACTGTTTGCTTTTATACACTATATCACACACGATTTGATGAAGAAAACTGTGTGGCATTGGGCTATCCATCGCAAGCGCTTTTATCGCTAGAACCGTTTGCAAAGGTCCATGACACATTTAGCAGGTTTATTAGTTTACAATTAATATTTCCAGTATTACGCAAATTCACATTTCATATCGAACAGTTGTTTGCCAATTTCATATCAGGCACATAAATATATTATAACATCACAGTACGGTAGCTACATGAAAACATCACAGTACAACATATAGCTAGTTCAACTTCATAAGAACAATATATTCATTTCCCTAACCGAGATCATCCAGGCTCGTCTTATCCACCTCTGCTTCAGCGTTGACAAGACTTTCTCTAAGCCTACTTGTGTTCTCTTCCTCATACATGCTCCAGAGCTTCGCTAAGCACATCTTCAAAGACTGTGGCCACTCTTGAACAACCCACTCCAAGTAAGAACACTTCCGTTCATCCTATAATATTTAAAACTAGATCAATAACAATTGTAGGGGAAATGGGTTTATAAAAACATAGAAAATCACCAATGCTTATTTTGAAAAACTGAAGAAACATGTTAATTATGACATATCTTCTCAAAAAGATCAATGTGCAAATGAAATAATTGGTACTGAGACAACGACCAAATTCTGGAACATCAGAAGCTATAATTAACTACAACGGCGCTACAAATTCTTACTCATGTACAATAAATAACAAATTGAACATTTTATGGGGAAGGTAAATATAACTGCAATAGCATAGCGACAGTGTTTGGATGATAGCAAATTGATACTAATAGGTCGCCATCAGCGGCACGGATGGCAGCTTGAGCGCTCTCGGCGTTTGCAGCCACCGTCGCAGCAGCTGCTGCAGCTGTCTCGGCTGCTGCAACTGCCATGTCGGCTGCCGCAGACGCCCTCTCGGCGGAAGCGGCCGCACTCAATGTGATGGCGGCACTCTCGGCGTGGCGGCAGCTCTCGGTCTGAGCAATGGCGCTCGGGGGTGATCGTCTCCGTCGTATCTATAATTTTTGATTGTTTCATGCCAATATTCTACAACTTTCATATACTTTTGGCAACTTTTTATACTATTTTTGGGACTAACTTATTGATCCAAAGGCTCAAGGCTAGTTCTCGCTCATTGCATGTTTTTGTTTCGCAGAAACCCAATATCAAACGGAGTCCAAACGGGATAAAAACGGACGGAGCTTATTTTTAGAATATTTGTGATTTTTGGGAGGAAGAATCAACACGAAACGGTGTCCGGGGTGGCCACGAGACAGGGGGGCGTGCCCTCCCCCCTGGGCGCGGCCTGGGCTCTCGTGGGCCACCCGTAAGGCGGTTGACGCTCTTCTTTTACCGCAAGAAAGCTAATTTTTGTAAAAAAAACACGGCAAAGCTTTCAGGCCAATCGGAGTTACGGATCTCCATATATACACGAAACGGTGAAACAGAGCCCAGACAGAACCCAGAAACAGAGAGATAGATCCAATCTCGGAGGGGCTCTCGCCCCTCCCAAGCCATGGGAGCCAAGGACCAGAGGGGAAACCCTTCTCCCATCTAGGGAGGAGGTCAAGGAGGAAGAAGAAGAAAGGGGCCTCTCTCCCCCTTGCTTCCGGTGGCGCAGGAGCACTGCCGGGGGCCATCATCATCACCGCGATCTTCACCAACACCGCCGTCATCTTCACCAACATATCCATAACCTTCCCCCATCTATATTCAGCGGTCCACTCTCCCGCAACCCGTTGTACCCTCTACTTGAACATGGTGCTTTATGCTTCATATTATTATCCAATGATGTGTTGCCATCCTATGATGTCTGAGTAGATTTCCATTGTCCTATCGGTGATTGATGAATTGTTATGATTGGTTTGAGTTGCATGTTTTATTATTGGTGCTGTCCTATGGTGCTCTCCATGTCGCGCAAGCGTGAGGGATTCCCGTTGTAGGGTTTGCAATATGTTTATGATTTGCTTATGGTGGGTTGCGTGAGTGACTGAAACACAAACCCGAGTAAGTAGATTGTTGTGTATGGGATAAAAGGGGACTTGATGCTTTAATGCTATGGTTGGGTTTTACCTTAATGAATCTTTAGTAGTTGCGGATGCTTGCTAGATTTCCAATCATAAGTGCATAGAATTCCAAGTAAGGGATGATATGTTAGCTTATGCCTCTCCCTCAAATAGAATTGCAATAGTGATTACCGGTCTAGTAACATAGTCAATTGCTTAGGGAAAATTCCACCACTCCTACCACCACTTTTCCACAGTCGCTATATTTACTTTATTGCATCTTTATCTAAACATCCCCTAGTTTATGTTTATGTGCTCTTTACTTTCTTGCTAACCTATCCTTTCACACCTACAAAGTCCTTCTAGTTTCATACTTGTTCTAGGTAAAGTAAACGTTAAGCGTGCGTAGAGTTGTATCGGTGGTCGATAGAACTTGATGGAATATTTGTTCTACCTTTAGCTCCTCGTTGGGTTCGACACTCTTACTTATCGAAAACTGTTGCGATCCCCTATACTTGTGGGTTATCAAGACCTTTTTCTGGCGCCATTGCCGGGGAGTCATAGCTTGGGGTGAATATTCTCGTGTGTGCTTGTTTACTTTATCACTAAGTAATTTTTATTTTCTTATCTTAGTTGTTCTCTATCTTTAGTTATGGATATGGAACACAAAATACCAAAAAAATAAGAGGTACTTGCTACTCATGTAGATGCGGTAACTCCTAAAACCCCCGACTCTCATTATGTGAGAGATATTATGTACTACTTTGATAATCCTGAGAAAACCCCATTCAACTTTATAATGGGAGACATGTTGGATCAACGTGAATACTTTAGGGATTATTGCTCGACACCAAAAGGGAAACTATTATGGGATCAATTTATTATGTTGCGTTGGTATGCCTGGAATCTATGCTTGAGATATGATATTACTTCTTACTCTAGGATGGAGGCTCCGCACCTCCCCTTTTCATGCAAATTTAACAATAATGAAACCTTAGCTTCTTATGCTAATGGTATATATGATTACTATGATGTGGAACAAATAGAAGAATTTGTTGCTTTTAAGGCTGCCTATGATATTGAAGCGTTGTTTGAAAAGTATGAAGCTTTTGATGATGATGGTTATAGGCTGGAAAATCTTGCTATACTTGGATATTGCTATGAAAATTATGAATACAATTACTATATTAATGCTTTTATGAAGAAAGTCAACGCTGTCCAAGAAGAGACTAATATTTTGCAGGAAGCTATGGAAGAAGAAATTGATGAAACTGTGAGCTCATTGGATGAAAAAGATGATGAGGAGAGCGAAGAAGAAAAGGAGGAAGAGCGGATTAACTACCCGTGCCCACCTTCTAATGAGAGTAACCCTCCAACTCATACATTGTTTAATTCCCCTTCGTGCTTACCGAAGGATGATTGCTATGATGATTGCTATGATCCCTTGAATTTGTTTGAAATATCCCTTGTTGATGATGCTTGCTATGCTTGTGGCCAAGATGCCAATATGAATTATGCTTATGGAGATGAACTTTCTATAGTTCCTTATGTTAAACATGAAATTGTTGCTATTGCACCCACGCATGATAGTCCTATTATCTTTTTGAATTCTCCCGACTACACTATATCGGAGAAGTTTGTGCTTAGTAAGGAGTATATTGATGGGTTGCCTTTTACTGTTGCACATGATAATTTTGATGAATATAATATGCATGTTCTTGCTGCTCCTACTTGCAATTATTATGAGAGAGGAACTCTATCTCCACCTCTCTATGTTTCCAACACGATAGAATTGCAAGAAACTGCTTATACTATGCACTGGCCTTTACTTTGTGTGCATGAATTGTTCTTTTATGACATGCAAATGCATAGGAAGAGAGTTAGACTTCGTCATTACATGATATATGTTACTTTTTGCTCACTACTAAATGCTAAATCATTGCTAATTAAAATTGGTTTTGATATACCTTGGGATCCGGGTGGATTCACTACTTGAGCACTATATGCCTAGCTTAATGGCTTTAAAGAAAGCACTGCCAGGGAGACAACCCGGAAGTTTTAGAGAGTCATTTATTTCTGTTGAGTGCTTTTATATAGTTTAAAAACAACAAAAATAAAGAGGGGAACCCAAAACTTTTTCAAAAAGGAAAGTGAAAGTGAGAAAGACAAGCATTGTTGAAGTGGGAGAGCTCCTTGAACTTTGTTCATGCTCACGGAAACTTTATGAATCTTGATTACAGAAACTTTTCATCAAAAATAATTATCCCCTTGTACAATTCCATTGTATTATAAAAATAATGTGCCAAGGTTTGCCTTTAGGATGTTTACAATGCTTGTTGGTTTGTGCGGTGCAGGACAGAAACTTTGGCTGTAGTGCGCGAATTTTAATTTTTTACTGGAACGTCAAATGGTTCTGATTATTTTTGCAATGTCTTTATGTACAAATTTTTTGTTTTTCCTGATTTTGGCAGAATTTGTTAAGTATCAGAAGTATGGTGGATGTTCAGATTGCTACAGACTGTTCTATTTTTGACAGATTCTGTTTTTGATGCATAGTTTGCTTGTTTTGATGAAACTATCAATTTATATCAGTGGATTAAGCCATGAAAAAGTTATATTACAGCAGACACAATGCAAAAACAAAATATGAATTGGTTTGATACAGTACTTAGAGTGGAGATTTGCTTTATTATACTAACGGATCTTACCGAGTTTTCTGTTGAAGTTTTGTGTGGGTGTAGTGTCTAATCGAGGATGTCTCGATATGAGGAAAAGGAAGAGAGGCAAGAGCTCAAGCTTGGGGATGCCCGAGCACCCCAAGTAAATATTCAAGGAGACTCAAGCGTCTAAGCTTGGGGAAGCCCCGTGAAAGGATCGATATGGTTGACTAGAGGGGGGTGAATAGGCAACTAATTTTTTTAAGCTTTTCTTTACCAAATTAAACTTTGCAACAAAATAGATTGTCTAGATGTGAAACTAAGTGAGCAACCTATATGATGCAATAACAACTAGCACATAAGCAAGCAATGGATGTAATACAAGTAGGCTTGCAAAAGTAAAGGCACGAATTAACCAAGAGTGGAGCCGGTGGAGACGAGGATGTGTTATCGAAGTTCCTTCCTTTTAAGGGGAAGTACGTCTCCGTTAGAGCGGTGTGGAGGCACAATGCTCCCCAAGAAGCCACTAGGGCCACCGTATTCTCCTCACGCCCTCACACGATGCGAGATGCCGTGAATCCACTATTGGTGCCCTTGAAGGCGGCGACCGAACCTTTACAAACAAGGTTGGGGCTATCTCCACAACAATTGGATGCTCCCAACAACACCACGAAGCTTCACCACAATGGAGTATGGATCCGAGGTGACCTCAACCGTCTAGGGTGCTCAAACACCCAAGAGTAACAAGATCCGCTAGGGATAAGAGAGGGAATCAAATTTCTCTTGGTGGAAGTGTAGATCGGGGCCTTCTCAACCAATCCCGAGCAAATCAACAAGTTTGATTGGCTAGGGAGAGAGATCGGGCAAAAATGGAGCTTGGAGCAACAATGGAGCTTTGGGGGAAAGAGGCGAGTCTACTTTGGGGAAGAAGACCCCTTTATATAGTGGGGGAATCAATCCAACCATTACCCCACTGAACAGCCACGCATAGAGCGGTACTACCGCTTGAGCAGGGCGGTACTACCGCTTCAGGGCGGTACTACCGCTCCCAATCAGCGATCTTGCCCGTCTTGACGAGGAAGACAGGGCCCTGGCCCCAGAGCGGTACTACCGCGGTAGTGAGAGCGGTACTACCGCTTGGAGCGGTACTACCGCCACTACTACCGCTCCTAGTACCGCAAAACCCGACACGAAAAACACCGGTCTCGAATCGAGGCGGTAGTAGCGCGGAACTACTGCGGTACTACGGCCGAAGCCCCCAAGCGGTACTACCGCTCTATGGAGCGGTACTACCGCTGAGAGCGGTACTACCGCTTCGTGGAGCGGTACTACTGCTGGAAAGCGTCGGCGGTACTACCGCTGTTGACCGCGGTACTACCGCTAGGACAGAACGGAGCAGGTACGGAAGAACAAAGGGCAGCTCCAAAGATGCGGAAGGAAGACGACGGGTGTGATAAGGATGTGTACGTGCTGATTCCACCCAAGCCTTACCACAACGGATCCCCTCTTGATAGTACGGTGACTCCTACGTAACTAGTCCACCAACAACGAAGCAAAGGAGCTACACCGTCTTGAATACAACACCGAGGGGAGGTAATCGTCTCGTGCCAATGGATGAATCTCTGAAAGAACTTAACGCACATGATTAGTCCGCAAAAGCACTGTCATCAATCACCAAAACAACTTGGGGATAAACATGCCCTTACAATCTCCCCCTTTTTGGTGGATTGATGACAATACGGGATTTGCGCAAACAAGAGAGATAAAGGACAAGCGCAAAAACCCACGTCCTAAAATGTAGATGGGCTCCCCCTAGATGTGTGCTATCTCGATAAGTGCTTTGGACTGCACGGCACACATACTATGATCAATGCTCCCCCTACATTTTAGAGACCGACCAAACACCTAAGAAGGATATATGAGAGGAGCATAGATAAACTAACGAGATAAGCATGCAACTCATAAGATAAGGTGACATAGATAATGATACTGGAAATAAAAGGTAGCATAGGTAGCATATGTCTCACACCATATGACGGGAACTTAGGTCTCACTGACACAAACCAACAAAGCAAATAGCGAGGAAAGCACAAACACAGAAGACAGAAGACACAAAGCACAAATCCCTAAACTCTCTCCCCCTTTGGCATCGAGACACCAAAAAGGAGAGGGAGTGCTGCTCTGACTCCAGTGATAGCGTAAGACGGACACCCACATCGATGTCGGTGGGACCATCTGCGCCACCGTCGTCGGTCGGGAAGTGCTCGCATCGAGAATCAGTCCACGGGCGGGCTTCTGAATCCACCTCCTCCTCGATAAGCTGGTCCTCCGATCCACTTGTTGATCAGTAGCACCAAGCGACGCATGAGCTCCTTGTGGCGACCACGAGCCTTCTTCTCAGCCACATGAGTCATGTACTGACCGTGAGCCTCCATGCAGAACAACTTCATCATCTTAGACTTGAGCTTCTTTGCCCAAGAGGGCTCTGCCTCAGAAGGCATGTAGTCATCATCATCATCATCATCAACCCCAGTCTCCTCCGCGGTCTCCATGGCAGTAGCAGACGAAGGAACTCCAGTCTTAGGGGCCTGAGAGCCCCAGTTATCCTTCTTCCTCAGACGCTTGATGTCGTGAGACACCAACTCTCCAGTCTCCAGCACCACCTCGGGATAGACACGAGCCCAGGCCTTCTCAATAAGCAGCATGATGAACGGACCGTAAATCGGGCACTTGTGCTCGGAGATAGTAGATAACAGCTCAGACCACATGACATGGGAAATATCCAGGGACTCTCCGGTGTTCTGTTCCTTCTGACGCTGGCAAAAGAGAAGCATGTCCACGAGATAGGAGTGAACCTGATCCAGATTCCCGATACGAGGGAAAAGAGTCTCTCTGAAGATACGGTGAAGAATGTCCAGATAGGCACGCAGCTCATAAGTCTCCTTCTTCGTCTCAGGGTTGATCCTCAAAGTGCAGTAGGGCCACAGAGCTTGCTTGTGAGTGGAGTTGGTGTTGCGGTGTGGGCGAAAGCCGACAGGAGACTCAAGTCCTAGATCTTGCACCCCAATCAAATTCATGAAAGCTTTCCACTTGACTGAAAGCAACTTGCCATTGGTCAACCAAGTCAGTGTCATGTCCTCATCAGTCCCGAGATGAACCGTGGCAAAGAATTGGGCCACAATATCAGCATCAAAATCTTTGTTGAATTGCATGACCCTAAGAATGTTCAGTTGAGTGCACATCTGAAGAGCTTCACCAAAGTATTCAGGATCCTTTTCCATATGGTCGGTGTCGATGGAGTGCACGTTGACAAAGAGATTCTTCTTGGCCTTGAGAACATCAAAGAAGATGGCGAACTGAAACTTGTTCCAGAACGGACGGTTGACCATAGTGGGATCTTGGTCTGCCTCATATGGGTTGCGGCGACGCCTCGCCCAGAACTCCTTAGGTAACATTTCTGGCACGGTTTTGCCAGAGTGCTTCGGCTTGACACCAATCTTCTTTTGGAGTTGAGGTGGAGGTGGAGGTGGAGCACTTGAGGAAGCTCCGGCAGACTCAGTGTTGCGGTAACGCTTGGACGTGGCAAGACCGGGGTTGACACGACGAGCCGGATGCTCAGGAAGCTCATCACCTGGAACCACACACAAAAACACGCAAACAACCAGAAAGAACGATCAAAAGCCACAAAACACGAGCAAAAGGATCACTGAAAGGTAAGAGCATGATGGAAACTGGTAGGGGGCGGTAGTACCGTGCCCTGATAGCGGTAGTACCGCTCCAAGCGGTAGTACCGCTCTGGAGAGCGGTAGTACCGCTCTGGAGAGAGCGGTAGTACCACTCGAGACGGGGAAACAACGGTTTCCTACTACCGTGGACAGATCCGGCACTACCGTCCTACCAAATTCAAAAATACTCCAACCAAACATCAATCCAAACTGTCTAGAAGCATTCTCCATTCTACTCAAGCCAAGATTTGGCCAAAAATCTAGAGATGCAACTGCTACTGCCCCTAAGAAGCTAGATGGGAAATCTAGACAAAAAGAAAGAGAGAACGGGGGCAATACCGGCATCCATGGCAAGAGGACAAGGTGGGGATCGACTCCACCGAAGGAAATGGATAGGGACGCCCCGGAGAGGGAGATCCGCCGGAGCCCTCCCGCGGCGTCGGTTGCTGGAGAGAGAGGAACAGAGTGAGGGGCGAGCGAATGGGTATGGGGGAGAAGAAAACTCCCCCTGCCCCGATATAACCCCCTGCCCGCACCTCACAGCGGTAGTACCGCACTGAAGGGCGGTAGTACCGCTTGGAGCGGTAGTACCGCTAGCCAGCAGGGGTAGTACCGCCAGCAACCAAGAAGGCCTCTAGACAAAAAAACTCAAGCACAACAAGGAGAAAGGGAAGGCACGGACAAGAAACAAGAACAACAAGGCAACACTCACACTAACAAAGGTCCAGAAACCACTCCTTCAAGACAACCAAACGAAAGAGGAGCGAGCTCTGGTCTCTCTCAAGAGAGGGCGGTGGCCGGAGCCACCTATGTTTGAGTCAATTGGTATGGCACCGCGAAGAACTATCCTTGGGCCCATGACCAAAACTCGTCTTTGAAGCACAAGTACCATCAAAAATGGCTAATGTGAAAGAGTTGATCGTTTTATGCATAATGGGGGGAGGAAGAGTTCATTGAGAGAACAACACTCCCCCTATGTCCATGCCTACACCTAAACTAGACAACAAGATGAGTGTGGTGGGGGGGGGGTGCAAGGGTTCAAGTCACATTGCTCAAATCAATGATATTTAGCTCATGCCTTCACTCGCGAAATCTTGCTTCATCCAAGGCCTTCGTGAAGATATCTGCAAGGTTATCATGAGTGTTGACATACTTGAGCTCGATCTCCCCTCGCCTAATGTGATCCCGGATGAAGTGATACCGAATCTCAATGTGCTTCGTCTTGAAGTGTTGCACCGGGTTGAGAGAAATCTTGATGGCACTTTCATTATCACACCAAAGAGGCACTTTGTCACAAATGACACCGTACTCCTTTAAAGTTTGCCTCATCCGTAGGAGTTGAGCACAACAACTACCGGCCGCCACATATTCCGCTTCGGTGGACGAGAGAGACACACAACTTTGCTTCTTGGAAGACCAACTTACCAAGGAGCAACCAAGAAATTGGCACCCTCCGGAAGTGGACTTCCTATCCACTTTGTCTCCTGCCCAATCGGAATCCGTAAATCCTTCAAGCTTGAAGTTTGCTCCTCTTGGGTACCATAAGCCAAAGTTTGGGGTATGAGCCAAATATCGAAAGATTAAACGACCGCCACATAGTGGCTTTCCTTCGGTGCGGCTTGAAACCGTGCACACATTCCCACACTCAACATGATATCCGGTCTAGATGCACAAAGGTAAAGCAAGGATCCAATCATGGAGTGATATACCTTTTGATCCACCGCTTTACCATTGGGATCAATGTCAAGTTGGCACTTGGTAGGCATTGGTGTAGTAGCCGGCTTGACATCACTTAGCTTGAATCTTTTGAGCATGTCTTGAGTGTATTTGGCTTGGTTGATGAAGGTCCCTTCTCTTATTTGTTTGATATCGAAACCAAGGCAGAACTTCAACTCTCCCATCAAAGACATCTTGAACTTGGAGGTCATGAGAGCGGCAAATTCCTCATTGAAAGCTTTGTTAGGAGAACCAAAGATAATATCATCAACATATAGTTGGCATACAAACAACTCCCCATTGACCTTCTTAGTAAAAAGAGTGGGATCGATTTGCCCCACTTCAAAACCACAATCTTGTAACAACTCGGTAAGGTGGTCATACCACGCACGTGGGGCTTGTTTAAGGCCATAGAGTGCCTTATCGAGTTGATACACGTGATCCGGGAAGTAGGGGTCCTCGAACCCGGGGGGTTGCTTGACATAGACCAACTCATTAATAGGACCATTAAGAAAAGCACTTTTCACATCCATTTGTTGCAACTTAAAGTTGTGATGGGAAGCATAAGCAATCAACAAGCGAATGGATTCAAGGCGAACAACGGAGCAAAGGTTTCACCGTAGTCGATACCCTCGACTTGGGAGTAGCCTTGTGCTACCAATCTTGCCTTGTTGCGAATGATGTTCCCATGAGCATCTTGCTTGTTCTTGAAGATCCACTTGGTTCCAATGACGTTGTGGTTCCCCGATGGCCTTGGCACCAATCTCCACACCTTGTTGTACTCGAAGTTGTTGAGTTCTTCATGCATGGCATTGATCCAATCCGAGTCTTCGAGCGCCTCATAGACCTTTTGGGGTTCAACACAAGAGACAAACGCGTGATGTTCACAATAGTTTGCTAATTGTCTACGAGTGCTTACCCCTTTTTTAGGCTTCCAACCACATTCTCCATGAGATGGCCTTTGGTGGCGAGTTTGGAAGCAATCTTGGCGGCACGATGCTCTAATTCCTCCTCGGAGGTGAGATGAGGAGGGGTCACTTGATCATCTTGAGCGCCATCTTGAGCATGTTCTTCATCTTGAGCATGCTCGAGGGAGAGAACTTGACCTTGGGCATCATTTGGAGTGTCATCATCGTCTTGAGTACGATCTTGCCCTTGGTCTTTTTCATGAGGTTGAGGGCCTTCACTTTGTTCTTCGGAAGCGTGTGGGCCTTGGGTTGGTGATGGCTCCACTTGAGTGGAGCATTGTCCTTCTCCTTCGGCCACAAGGGGTTCCTCAACGGGTAGGATAAAACCAACACCCATTCTTCTTATGGCTTGAGGAGGAATTTCATCACCTACATCACAAGTGCCACTTTGCTCCACTTGGGAGCCGTTATTCTCGTCAAACTCCACGTTACACGTCTCCTCAATAAGTCCCGTGGATTTATTGAGGACACGGTAAGCATGAGAGTTTGTAGCATAACCAACAAATATGCCCTCATGAGCTATAGCTTCAAATTTAGACAAACGAACACCTTTCTTGAGAATGAAACACTTACACCCGAACACCCGGAAGTACTTGAGGTTGGGCTTGTTGCCGGTGAGTATCTCATAAGGAGTCTTGTTCAAGCCTTTGCGGAGATAGAGCCGATTGGATGCATGACATGCGGTGTTGATGGCTTCGGCCCAAAAGTTGTATGGAGACTTGAACTCCGCCATCATGGTCCTTGCCGCATCCATCAACGTCCGGTTCTTCCTCTCCGCAACACCATTTTGTTGAGGGGTATATGGTGCAGAATATTGATGCTTGATCCACTCATCACTAAGAAACTCATCCAAGGTGTAGTTCTTGAACTCGGTGCCGTTGTCACTTCTTACAGTCAAGATCTTTGCATTATGTTGACGTTGAGCTTCATTTGCAAAGTCGATGACGGTTTGTTGAGTCTCACTCTTCCTCTTGAAGAAGTATACCCAAGTGTATCTTGAATAGTCATCCACAATCACCAAGCAATACTTTCTACCTCCAAGACTATCAAATGATGGTGGCCCAAAGAGATCCATGTGAAGGAGCTCCAAGGGTCTCTTTGAGTATATGATGGTCGTGGGAGGGTGAGCCTTCTCATGAAGCTTTCCTTCAATACAAGCACTGCAAGCACGGTCTTTGGCAAAACTAACATTTTTTAGTCCACGGACATGGTACGCCTTGAGAAGACTTTGCAAAGATCTCATATTGACGTGGGATAAACGGCGATGCCAAAGCCATCCCACGTCAACTTTAGCCATTAGGCATGTCGCGGTCTTAGTGGGTTGCTCCGAAAAGTTAATCACATAGAGACCGTTCTCGACATGCCCAACAAAGGCTACTTTAAGAGTCTTGCTCCACAAGAGGGCCACGGTATCAATGTCAAAGAAGGTAGCAAAACCCATGATTGCAAGTTGACGAACGGAAAGCAAATTGTATGCAAGGGACTCAACAAGCATGACTTTCTCGATCGTAAGATCATGAGAAATGACAACCTTGCCGAGACCCAATACCTTAGAATGTGATGCATCACCCCACTCGACATTGGTGGGCATAGATGGAATCTCTTGCACGTCCACCACCAAGTCCTTTCTCCCGGTCATATGATTTGTTGCTCCACTATCGAGCAACCATGATCCCCCACCGGAAGCAAACACCTACAAGATATCAATGCTTGGTTTTAGGTACCCATTTAGTAATGGGTCCTTTGATGTTAGTAACAAGGGTCTTGGGAACCCAAATAGACCATTCAATGTACTCATAAGGAAAACCAACAAATTTAGCATAAACATGTCCATCATATGACGGGTTAAAGTCGCCGGCTTTGTTTGAGGACATGCTTTTGCCCTTTTGGATGTCAACTCCCTTCACTTTTTCTTTCTTCTCCTTAGGAGAAGCCTCTCCCTCTTTCACAAACGTTTGCTTGAGAGAAGGAGGACGTTTGGTCTTGTCGTTCTTCTTCTTCTTGCTCTTGGACTTTGGTGCAAACCCAATTCCTTCCTTGGCCACAACTTCCTTTTGATTGCTCAAAAGGTCATTGAGGTTCTTCTCACCTTGAATGCATGACACAAGGCCTTTCTCAAGTTGATCTTTCAACTTGGCATTCTCCTCCACAAGATGCACATGTTCACAACACGGGTTAGTAGCACATGCATTGTCAATTAATACCATATGAGGAAAGGTGGCCTTTTCCTTGGTTAGCTTAACTTGGAGTTGAGCATGAGACTCTTTGAGGTTAGCGTGAGCACCCTTCAAGACCTTGTGAGCCTTTTCAAGTATCTCAAACTCCTCTTTGAGTCTAGCATGATCAACCCCAAGTTTAGCCTTCTCGGAAGATAACACACGAGACATAACAAGAGCATGATCAAGATCTTTCTTTAACTTAGCATGGTCATCGTTGTGTGACTCCTCAAAAGTCAAACGATGCACACGCTCTTCCTCAAGAGCATTAGAGAGATCCGATATCTCATCGGCATAGTCACGACTATGCCTTCCATCTTAGAGATGGTTTCTTCATGAGTCTCGATCATGTCATTGGCCTCACCAAGTTGTTCCAAGAGAGCCACAAAGTGCTTCTTGGATTTGCCCTTGAGCTTACTCATAAAAGACTCAAATTCATTCACTTTATCATTAGACCCATCATGATCATCAATGCACTCCTCCACGGAGGGATTAGCAATGATGGTGGTTTTGATGTTGGGGGTTACCTTGTTGGAAGCTTTAGCCATGAGGCACTTGGCGGTGATGTTCTCATTGGGTGAATCAAAGAGAGACACCCGGGGAGTAGTAGCAATGGCAACGGACGCCATGGCCATTGCTTCTTCATTTTCATCATCATCGTCATCCTCATGGTATTCTTCTTGAACCACCAACCCACGAGTAGGAGTCTTCTTGGTGAAGTTGTTCTTGTTGGGGAAGGACTTGGCTTTGTCCTTTCGGATGAACTTGCCACCTTTGTCTTCCCGCTTCTCGTAAGGACAATCCGCAACGAAATGGCTCACATTGCCACAATTGAAGCAGGTTCTAACTCGTTGCTTGCCCTTGACTCCACTAGGGTTGCTCTTGTTGAAGTTGGGCCTTGTATTTTTCTTGCTCCAAAATTGTCTTGAAGCAAGGGCCATGTGCTCATGATAATTGTACTTGGTGTCTTCGGGGTTGCTCTCCTCAACTTCCACTTCTTCCTCTTCTTCTATGATGACCTTGGCCTTCAATGCAAGGTTGGGCTTCTTTGCCCTTTGAGAACGGAGCACCGCATTGTCGGCGGTCTTGTCCAAGATGCTCATTGCAACGAACTCATCCAACACTTCACTTGAGGTCATGGAGTGGAAGTCCGGTCTTTGACGAATGACGGAGGACATGGCCTTGTTGTAGGGCATCATGGCCTTGAGGAACTTGCGCTTGATCCAATTGTCATCCGTGTCCTTGCTTCCATGATCTCGGAGTGAGACCGCGAGTTTGGTCACTCTTCGAGAGAGCTCACGAGGTTCTTCATCTTCTTTCATTGCAAACTCATCGGCTTCATCTTGCACCACTTCATAGTTGGAGCGTTGAATGCTAGCACTTCCTCGATAGAGAGACTCAACACATTTCCATGCTTCTTTAGCCATGGTATGAGGTCGAAGATGAGGGAGATCTTCGGGAAGAATTGCATCTTAGATGATGAAGAGAGCGCTCTCATTGAATTGATTGTCCACGGCTTCTCGTGGGGTGAGGTTGCTTGGGTCATGAGGATATAAACCTTCTTCAATGATTCTCCAAAGGTTAGTATTCACATGCTTCAAATGACGCTTGAAGCGATAAACCCAAGAAACAAAATTTTCATGCTTTTCATATTTAGGAGGAGGACCGACATGATTCAAATGAGTTGAAGTAATCGGCCCTCCATAAACTGGAGGTTCCACATGGGCAAAGATGCCGGTGCCATTTCTACCACTAGACGATGGGGCTTTCTCACTAGTAGCTTCCCCCTTATCGGAGTTAGCATCCGCTCCCATGTTGGCGGGATCACCCACTTTCACGGGTGCGGTGGAAAGTTTAAGCCCTTCTAGGAATTCCTTAAACATGTCCTTGACCTCGGTCGTCATGGAGGCTTTCAATGTGTCCAATGCCACATTGAATTCCTCACGAGAGATCGAGGTACCCCCCATCTCCCATAGATGATATCGGATCCGCACCGGAGTGCTCCCCCACATCATCTACGACGTCAACCATAATCTTCGGACGGTAAAGTCCTTAAAAAGAGACGAGGCTCTGATACCAATTGAAAGGATCGATATGGTTGACTAGAGGGGGGGGGGTGAATAGGCAACTAACAATTTTTAAACTTTTCTTTACCAAATTAAACTTTGCAACAAAATAGATTGTCTAGATGTGCAACTAAGTGAGCAACCTATATGATGCAATAACAACTAGCACATAAGCAAGCAATGGATGTAACACAAGTAGGCTTGCAAAAGTAAAGGCACGAATTAACCAAGAGTGGAGCCGGTGGAGACGAGGATGTGTTACCGAAGTTCCTTCCTTTTAAGGGGAAGTACGTCTCCGTTAGAGCGGTGTGGAGGCACAATGCTCCCCAAGAAGCCACTAGGGCCACCGTATTCTCCTCACGCCCTCACACGATGCGAGATGCCGTGAATCCACTATTGGTGCCCTTGAAGGCGGTGACCGAACCTTTACAAACAAGGTTGGGGCTATCTCCACAACAATTGGAGGCTCCCAACAACACCACGAAGCTTCACCACAATGGAGTATGGCTCCAAGGTGACCTCAACCGTCTAGGGTGCTCAAACACCCAAGAGTAACAAGATCCGCTAGGGATAAGAGAGGGAATCAAATTTCTCTTGGTGGAAGTGTAGATCGGGGCCTTCTCAACCAATCCCGAGCAAATCAACAAGTTTGATTGGCTAGGGAGAGAGATCGGGCGAAAATGGAGCTTGGAGCAACAATGGAGCTTTGGGGGAAAGAGGTGAGTCAACTTTGGGGAAGAAGACCCCTTTATATAGTGGGGGAATCAATCCAACCGTTACCCCACTGAACAGCCACGCATAGAGCGGTACTACCGCTTGAGCAGGGCGGTACTACCGCTCCCAATCAGCGGTACTGCCGTGCTGACGAGGAAGACAGGGCCCTGGCCCCAGAGCGGTACTACCGTGGTAGTGAGAGCGGTACTACCTCTTGGAGCGGTACTACCGCCACTACTACCGCTCCTAGTACTGCAAAACCCGACACGAAAAACACCGGTCTCGAATCAAGGCGGTAGTAGCGTGGAACTACTGCGGTACTACGGCCGAAGCCCCCAAGTGGTACTACCACTCTGTGGAGCGGTACTACCGCTGAGAGCGGTACTACCGCTTCGTGGAGCGGTACTACCGCTGGAAAGCTTCGGTGGTACTACCGCTGTTGACCGCGGTACTACCGCTGGGACAGAACGGAGCAGGAACGGAAGAACAAAGGGCAGCTCCAAAGATGCGGAAGGAAGACGACGGGTGTGATAAGGATGTGTACGTGCTGATTCCACCCAAGCCTTACCACAGCGGATCCCCTCTTGATAGTACAGTGACTCCTATGGAACTAGTCCACCAACAACGAAGCGAAGGAGCTACACCGTCTTGAATACAACACCGAGGGGAGGTAATCGTCTCGTGCCAATGGATGAATCTCTGAAAGAACTTAACGCACATGATTAGTCCGCAAAAGCACTGTCATCTTGCATTTAGTTTTCACTTTTATTTTATGTACCATGCTGGTATGAGATAGTCCTTGGTTGATTTATAGAATGCTCTTTGCACTTCACTTATATCTTTTGAGTATGGCTTTATAGGATGCTTCATGTGCTTCACTTATATCATTTGAAGTTTGATTGCCTTGTTTCTCTTCACTTAGACAACCGCCATTTGTAGAATGCTCTTTTGCTTCACTTATATTTGTTAGAGCGTGGGCATATCTTTTTTATAAAGAATTAAACTCTCTTGCTTCACTTATATCTATTTAGAGAGATGACAAGAACTGGTCATTCACATGGTTAGTCATAAAATCCTACATAAAACTTGTAGATCACTGAATATGATATGTTTGATTCCTTGCAATAGTTTTGCGATATAAAGGTGGTGATATTAGAGTCGTGCTAGTTGAGTAATTGTGAAATTGAGAAATACTTGTGTTGAGGTTTGCAAGTCGCGTAGCATGCACGTATGGTGAACTGTTATGTAACAAAGTCGGAGCATGAGGTGTTTATTGATTGTCTTCCTTATGAGTGGCGGTCGGGGACGAGCGATGGTCTTTTCCTACCAATCTATCCCCCTAGGAGCATGCGCGTAGTACTTTGTTTTGATGACTAATAGATTTTTGCAATAAGTATGTGAGTTCTTTATGACTAATGTTGAGTCCATGGATTATACGCACTCTCACCCTTCCATCATTGCTAGCCTCTTCGATACCGTGCATTGCCCTTTCTCACCTCGAGAGTTGGTGCAAACTTCGCCGGTGCATCCAAACCCCGTGATATGATACGCTCTGTCACACATAAGCCTCATTATATCTTCCTCAAAACAGCCACCATACCTACCTATCATGGCATTTCCATAGCCATTCCGAGATATATTGCCATGCAACTTCCATCATCATCATATACATGACTTGAGCATTTATTGTCATATTGCTTTGCATGATCGTAATATAGCTAGCATGATGTTTTCATGGCTTGTCCGTTTTTTGATGTCATTGCTACGCTAGATCATTGCACATCCCGGTACACCGTCGGCGGCATTCATATAGAGTCATATCTTTGTTCTAGTACCGAGTTGTAATATCAAGTTGTAAGTAAATAAAAGTGTGATTATCATCATTATTAGAGCATTGCCCCAGCGAGGAAAGGATGATGGAGACTATGATTCCCCCACAAGTCGGGATGAGACTCCGGACAAAAAAAAAAGAGAAAGGCCAAAAAAAGAAGGCCCAAAAAAAGAAAAAAAAGAAAAAAATGATGAGAGAAAAAGAGAGAAGGGGCAATGTTACTATCCTTTTACCACACTTGTGCTTCAAAGTAGCACCATATTCTTCATATAGAGAGTCTCTTGAGTTATCACTTTCATATACTAGTGGGAATTTTCATTATAGAACTTGGCTTGTATATTCCAATGATGGGCTTCCTCAAATGCCCTAGGTCTTCATGAGCAAGCAAGTTGGATGCACACCCACTTAGTTTTAGTTTGAGCTTTCATACACTTATAGCTCTAGTGCATCCGTTGCATGGCAATCCCTACTCCTCACATTGATATCTATTAATGGGCATCTCCATAGCCCGTTGATACGCCTAGTTGATGTGAGACTTTCTCTTTTTTTTGTCTTCTCCACATAACCCCCATTATCATATTCTATTCCACCTATAGTTCTATGTCTATGGATCACGCTCATGTATTGCGTGAAAGTTGAAAAGGTTTGAGAAACGTCAAAAGTATGAAACAATTTCTTGGCTTGTCATCGGGGTTGTGCATGATGTGAATATTTTGTGTGGTGAAGATGGAGCATAGCCAGACTATATGATTTTGTAGGGATGAGCTTTCTTTGGCTATGTTATTTCAATAAGACATAATTGCTTGGTTGGTACGCTTGAAGTATTATTGTTTTTTATGTCAAATGATAGACTATTGCTTTGAATCACTCGTGTCTTAATATTCATGCCATGATTAGATACATGATCAAGATTATGCTAGGTAGCATTCCACATCAAAAAAATTTATCATTTACCTACTCGAGGACGAGCAGGAATTAAGCTTGGGGATGCTGATACGTCTCCGTCGTATCTATAATTTTTGATTGTTTCATGCCAATATTCTACAACTTTCATATACTTTTGGCAACTTTTTATACTATTTTTTGGGACTAACTTATTGATCCAAAGGCCCGATGCAGTTCTATGCATTGCATGTTTTTGTTTCGCAGAAACCCAATATCAAACGGAGTCCAAACAGGATAAAAACGGACGGAGCTTATTTTTGGAATAGTTGTGATTTTTGGGAGGAAGAATCAACGCGAAACGGTGTCCGAGGTGGCCACGAGACAGGGGGGCGCACCCTCCCCCCTGGGCGTGGCCTGGGCTCTCGTGGGCCACCCGTAAGGCGGTTGACGCTCTTCTTTTGCCGCAAGAAATCTAATTTTTGGAAAAAAATCACGGCGAAGGTTTCAGGCCAATCGGAGTTACGGATCTCCATATATACACGAAATGGTGAAACAGAGCCCAGACAGAACCCAGAAACAGAGAGATAGATCCAATCTCGGAGGGGCTCTCGCCCCTCCCAAGCCATGGGAGCCAAGGACCAGAGGGTAAACCCTTCTCCCATCTAGGGAGGAGGTCAAGGAAGAAGAAGAAGAAAGGGGCCTCTCTCCCCCTTGCTTCCGGTGGCGCCGGAGCACTGCCGGGGGCCATCATCATCACCGCGATCTTCACCAACACTGCCGTCATCTTCACCAACATCTCCATCACCTTCCCCCATCTATATTCAGCGGTCCACTCTCCCGCAACCCGCTGTACCCTCTACTTGAACATGGTGCTTTATGCTTCATATTATTATCCAATGATGTGTTGCCATCCTATGATGTCTGAGTAGATTTCCATTGTCCTATCGGTGATTGATGAATTGCTATGATTGGTTTAAGTTGCATGTTTTATTATTGGTGTTGTCCTATGGTGCTCTCCGTGTCGCGCAAGCGTGAGGGATTCCCGCTGTAGTTGCAATATGTTTATGATTTGCTTATGGTGGGTTGCGTGAGTGACTGAAACACAAACCCGAGTAAGTAGATTGTTGCGTATGGGATAAAAGGGGACTTGATGCTTTAATGCTATGGTTGGATTTTACCTTAATGAATATTTAGTAGTTGCGGATGCTTGCTAGAGTTCCAATCATAAGTGCATAGAATTCCAAGTAAGGGATGATATGTTAGCTTATGCATCTCCCTCAAATAGAATTGCAATAGTGATTACCGGTCTAGTAACATAGTCAATTGCTTAGGGACAATTCCACAACTCCTACCACCACTTTTCCACACTCGCTATATTTACTTTATTGCATCTTTATCTAAACAGCCCCTAGTTTATGTTTACGTGCTCTTTACTTTCTTGCTAACCTATACTTTCACACCTACAAAGTCCTTCTAGTTTCATAGTTGTTCTAGATAAAGTAAATGTTAAGCGTGCATAGAGTTGTATCGGTGGTTGATAGAACTTGAGGGAATATTTGTTCTACCTTTAGCTCCTTGTTGGGTTCGACACTCTTACTTATCAAAAACTGTTGCGATCCCCTATACTTGTGGGTTATCAGGGGGGACGCGACCATCGTACGCAAGGTTGTCAGAATTGCGATTCTATTATACGATTCTATGACTTTATGATCAAAACTAACCCCTCTGATTCTACGATTTTAGTTCATAGAATCTGCGCTTTTACGATCCTAGTAGTGAAGATTCTACGATTTGCTACCCTACCATCAGAGCTCCGATCCCATTGCGGACACTTGCCATCCTCTCATATCGAAAGACGAACAATGACTTCCGGGGTTAAACGGATGGCTTCAAGATCGCGATTCTGACAACCTTGATTGTACGGGCCTTCACGAAGCATTTCCACGGCGTCATCTTTGCAAGAAGGGGGTGCGGGAATGGGGATCGGGATTCGTGGATTCGGGGGTTGCAGTACGAAAGCAGATGAGCCGGCGAAGCTTAAGGAGGTAGACTTAAATAGACCCAGATATTATCGTCGCAAACGGTTCCTAAAAAACAACTGTGTGTGATGTTGTAGATATTTTTTATTAGCTGTGAAAGACGAATTTGGAATAAAGTGCCAACGGATGGTCTTTTAAATGAACGAGAAATTTTGTAGTAATAATACAACTGTTATGTCAAATTTTGGAAAATTTCAGGGGTCATTTGACCTTTAAGACATTTAAGTGATTTTCTAGCCATTTAATGACCGTAATTGAAATTTGAACTACATGTACATGCAACAACTAACCATAATGGTTTGAAAACTCATATTTCGTGTAATTGTGTGCGATTTAATTCCATGTGCAGTAAATTGGAAGGTATTTTCAAACATATTGGTCTAACGACTTTGACACAATTAAGCATGGAGTGACATGGCATTTTAATTACAAAAAAACAGAAACACATGAAACCTTGGTTGATGTAATGTCATGCCACCAAGATGATGTGGTAAAAAAATTGGCATGTTTGACGAAAGTTTGGACACACACCCCTCACAAACCGGAGCAACTCACTAGAAGGCTCGTGGTTCCGAGAGGGAACAATGCATGTTTGATGACGAATGGGAGATAGCTTCCTCTTACGGCCTTCAATTTTTTTCTACGTCTACCATGCACTACTACAACAGTAATGTGGAATTTTTTGGAAAATTCTAGGGGTCATTTGACCTTTTAAAGACATTTAAGTGATTTTCTAGCCATTTAATGACCGTAATTCAAATTTGAACTACATCTACATGCAAAGCCTAACCAAAACGGTTTAAAAATCATATTTGTGTACTTGTGTGCGAGTTAATTCCATTTGCAGTAAACTAGAAGGAATTTTCAACCATATTTGTCTCACGACATGGACACATGCATGCATACGTATGCATGGAGTGACATGGCATTTTAATTCCAAAAAAAGTCAGAAACACATGAAACCTTGGTTGATGTAATGTCATGCCACCAAGATGATGTGGTAAAGAAATTGGTGTATTTGACAAAAGTTTGGACACACACCCCTCACAAACTGGAGCAACTCGCTAGAAGGTCCGTAGTTCCGAGAGGGAACAATGCATGTTTGATGACAAACGGGAGATAGCTTCCTCTTACGGCCTTTAAATCTTTCCTACGTCTAACGTGCACTACTACAACTGTAATGTGAAATTTTGGAAAATTCTAGGGGTCATTTGACCTTTTAAAGATATTTAAGTGATTTTCTAACCATTTAATGACCGTAATTCAAATTTGAACTACATCTACATGCAATGCCTAACCAAAACGGTTTGAAAAATCATATATGTGTACTTGTGTGCGAGTTAATTCCATGTGCAGTAAATTAGAAGGAGTTTTCAAACATATTAGTCTCACGTCATGGACACATGCATAAGTATGCATGGAGTGACATGGTATTTTAATTCAAAAAATAAAAAAAAAGATCAGAAACACATGAAACCTTGGTGATGTATTGTCATGCCACCAAGATGATGTGGTAAAGAAATTGGCATGTTTGACGAACGTTTGGACACACACCCCTCACAAACTGGAGCAACTCGCTACAAGGTTCATGGTTTCGAGAGGGAACAATGCATGTTTGATGACAGAATGGGAGATAGCTTCCTCTTGCGGCCTTCTATTTTTTTCCTGTGTTTAATGTGCACTAATACAAATGTCATGTAAAAAATTGGAAACTTTCAGGGGTCATTTGACCTTTTAAAGACATTTAAGTGATTTCTAACCATTTAATGACCGTAATTCAAATTTGAACTACATCTACATGCAAGGCCTAACCACAATGGTATAAAAATCATATTTTTGTGTAATTGCGTGCGAGTTAATTCCATGTGCAGTAAATTAGAAGGAATTTTCAAACATATTGGTCTCAAGGCATGGGCACATGCATGGAGTGCCATGACATTTTAATTCCAAAAAATAAAAAAATGATCAGAAACACATGAAACCTTGGTTGATGTAATGTCATGCCACCAAGATGATGTGATAAAGAAATTGGCATGTTTGACAAACGTTTGGACACACACCCCTCACAAACCGGAGTGACTCACTAGAAGTTTCGTGGTTCCGAGAGGGAACAATGAATGTTTGATGACGAAGGGGAGATAGCTTCCTCTTACGGCCTTCAATTTTTTTCCTACGTTTAAAGTGCACTAATACAACTGTTATGTGAAAATTTGGAAAATTTCAGGGGTCATTTGACCTTTTAAAGACATTTAAGTGATTTCTAACCATTTAATGACCGCAATTCAAATTTGAACTACATCTACATTCAAAGCCTAACCATAACGGTTTGAAAAAACATATTTTTGTGTACTTGTGTGCGAGTTAATTCCATGTGCAGTAAATTAGAAGGAATTTTCAAACATATTGGTCTCAAGGCATGGGCTCATGCATGGAGTGCCATGGCATTTTAATTCCAAAAAAATAAAAAATGATCAGAAAAACATGAAACCTTGCTTGATTTAATGTCATGCCACCAAGATGATGTGGTAAAGAAATTGGCATGTTTGACGAACATTTGTACACATACCCCTCACAAACCGGAGCAACTCGCTAGAAGGTTCGTGGTTCTGAGAGGGAACAATGCATGTTTGATGACGAACGGGAGATAGCTTCCTCTTACGGTCTCCAAATTTTTTCCTACGTTTAACGTGCACTAATACAACTGTCATGCGAAAATTTGGAAACTTTTAGGGGTCATTTGACCTTTTAAAGACATTTAATTGATTTTCTAACCATTTAATGACCGTAATTCAAATTTGAACTACATCTACATGCAACGCCTAACCATAACGGTTTGAAAATTCGTATTTTTTGTGTACTTGTGTGAGAATTAATTCCATGTGCAGTAAATTAGAAGGAATTTTCAAACATATTGGTCTCAAGGCATGGGCACATGCATGGAGTGCATGGCGTTTTAATTCCAAAAAATAAAAAAATGATCAGAAAAACATGAAACCTTGCTTGATTTAATGTCATGCCACCAAGATGATGTGGTAAAGAAATTGGCATGTTTGACGAACGTTTGGACACACACCCCTCACAAACCGGAGCAACTCGCTAGAAGGTTTGTGGTTCCGAGAGGGAACATGTTTGATGACGAATGAGAGATAGCTTCCTCTTACGGCCTTCAAATTTTTCCTACGTCTAACGTGCACTAATACAAGTGTCATGTGAAAATTTGGAAAATTTCAGGCGTCATTTGACCTTTTAACGACATTTAAGTGATTTTATAACCATTAAATGACCGTAATTCAAATTTGAACTATATCTACATGCAACGCCTAACCATAACGGTTTGAAAAATCATATTTTTTTTATACTTGTGTGCGAGTTAATTCCATGTGCAGTAAATTAGAACGAATTTTCAAACATATTGGTCTCAAGGCATGGGCACATGCATGGAGTGCATGCCATGTCATTTTAATTTCAAAAAATTGAAAAATGATCAAAAAAACATGAAACCTTGCTTGATTTAATGTCATGCCACCAAGATGATGTGGTAAAAAAATTGGCATGTTTGACAAAAGTTTGGACACACACCCCTCACAAACCGGAGCTACTCACTAGAAGGTTTGTGGTTCCGAGAGGGAACAATGCATGTTTGATGACGAACGGGAGATAGCTTCCTTTTACGGCCTTCAAATTTTTCCTACCTTTAACGTGCACTAATACAACTGTCATGTGAAAAATTGGAAATTTTCAGGGGTCATTTGACATTTTCAAGATATTTAAGTGATTTTCTAACCATTTAATTACCATAATTCAAATTTGAATTACATCTACATGCAACGCCTAACCAAAATGGTTAGTGTACTTGTGTGCGAATCAAAAAATCATCAGACGATGTAAATATCTGGTGTTCAAAAAGGAAAATGTAAAGATCTGGCAAGACAACCGGCCCCCACACGATTGGCACTCTATCTCGCGGCTCGAGGTTTGGTAGGTGATTGGCGGGGATCATTAATCAGACACGGTTCTGTATTGGAAACCCGTCAGCTATTATGTTTACACACGGATTTTGTTGTAGGAATCGTGTGTAATTCAAACTACAGTACTCGTAAATTCCGGCGACCGGCGTGTGTACTGTCCCCGTCGATCTAGATTGTGGCCGCCAATAAATACTACCTTGCTCACGTCGTCCCGCCTGCATTCTCATCTACATCCTCCCCTCGCTCGCCTCTCTCTTTCTCTCTCTCTCTCTCAAATCTCTGCCATGGCGCCGCCGGTCTGCCAACGCGCCGACAAGGAGTTGTCGCCCCTCGAGGACGCTCACTCGATTAGCAGCGACGAGGACCCCTACGCGCCGCCCGACGAGGTTGCGCCGGACCCCTCCCCCCCACTTTGGATTGGTTTTGGGGTCAGTACAATCTTTGTGTGTGGAAGTCGCTGCCGCCGGCTAAGAAAGACAGGCAAGTGGCGTTCAAGAAGGAGATGGCGGAGGAGGAAGCCAGGTACCATGCGGCCTGTGAAGCCCGTGATGCCTCCTGGAAAAAGGAGGCGGCGGAGCATTGGGGGGAGTCGTCGTACCAAGGAGGTGTACGAGGATGGCTACTTCACGAGGAAGGTCATAGGCACTGGGCCCCTCGTCGCTGCATGGAGGTAGGTCGATGAGCTCCAGCGTGCCACCGACGAGGAGCTCCGGTGGGTGCCCAACGAACTGGCAAGATCAGCCGCGCGCGTCCGCCAGCAAGAGGCAGATCAGTACGTCAAGCGCTGCGAGGGGAGGAGTCCGAGTACTGCCTCCGCACTGGGAAGACGCCGTTCACCAGGGAGCTGCCGTCGAGGGGCTGCCGAAATACTGGCCCCAAGAGGGATTATTAGTTTTAGTGTTGTTCGTTTTCAATTTTATGCATTGTACCTAGTAGTTAAGTATCATCATGTATATGTGATAATATTATATATATATATATATATATATACAATATATATATATATATATATATATATATATATATATATATATATTTTACTTAATTCCATTTTCTATCTGTTTTTGTATACTAATTTGAATCTAGCTGTTATCATCCACATATATAGAATGGAAAGCGTATATACACACATCTCTACTACCTAAAAGAAACGTAAGGTTCCGTCTCCCGTCTTACGTTTCGTCGAGCCCTCCCGCACCTGCGCGTGATTGTTTTTCTTTTCACGTCCTCTCCCACGTTGGTTTTGTATGGAAACCCTGCTAAAAACCCGACGCTAATTGATTCCCCTATCCCATCTCCGATGTGGCCGTCGCCAGAAGCCTCCCCAAACGGCAGATGGACGCGTGCTCTCCGTCCATGACCTCCCGCCAGCGATGCCCCATGTCAACGTTGCGCGACACCCAGGGATTCGCTGCTGCCGCCCGAAGCTATTATGCCCATGGTGTCGAGGAGGGGTGGGCGAGAGCTCTGTCCTCCTGGGGCTGCTGCCCGAAGCTATTATGCCCATGGTGTCTGAGGAGGGGTGGGCGAGAGCTCTATCCTCCTGGGGCTGCCGCTGCTGGGCTTGTCTTGTCAAGCAGAAACAGAGTCGATGCAGCCGCTGGCCACGCCCGTTCTTCTCCTTCCCCTTCCCAGTTCATTATCCCCTACGTCTTCTCCTTATTCTAGAGGTCAGTCGTGACTCGTAAGGGACTCTGAATTCTGAACATATATGTGCTTGTTGTGCTGCAGCCTGCGGGTTGGTTGAGGTGGGGTGTGGCAACTCGCGATGCGGTGAGGAGCTAATGCGGTAGCGCGACAACGTCACCTCCATCAACCTCAGCATGACCAATCTCCATCTTATTTTTCACTTGGGAGTAGGTGTTGCGTTATCAATCTCACCCTTTCCAGGTTCGTCTACACATATCACTATCCCGGGCAAGTGACAACCTGGTAACGAGCATGGCTGAGAAAAGAATCTGGGAGGTACCATGTCAACCAAAAGTGCTGCAGTTCTTGTGAAGGCTAGCCCGTAAAAGATTAGATGAGGACGGCCCCGTTCATAAGATGCAAGGAAGTCAAGAAACTATGGAGAAGTTTAGAGCTAGAAGGACTACGTCCACATGTGTGGCTGCATGGATGCTAAAGAAGCACGTACTACTTTAGAATGGGAGATCAATGGGTGCTGGTTACTTGCATGCTATGGAGGTGGTGGAGCCGCCTGTAGAGGAGACGGAAGCAAAAGACAGATATTGGGCTTAAGAATCCCTTATATTCTGTACGAACCAGAAAAGCCAGCCGATACTTGGAGCAGAGAGCATGGCAGAAACCAATGGGCGACGTCCTCAGAATCATTGTTGCTGGAGCCTTCCGTGAAGCAGCAATGATAGTGGCTGGGGTTTCTTATGAGGGATAATTGTGAGGACGTGGGATTAGGAGCTGGTCGATGGAACATGTGGCGGTGCTATGCAAAGTGAAGCGAGGCGTGCCTTTGAAGCTCTAGGTCCACATGCATGGGGAATGATGACTGCCCTTTCGAATCGGACTGTCAATCGGTGCGGGTATGTTTTGCCACCAAAATGTGTGGTTTTTGGTTGTTTCGTTTGTATCTTATATAGAGTAAAATAGTTGTTTTTGGTTATTTCATTTCGTCTCATAACAAATTCAAAATAAAATAAAATATTAGAATGATGGACATATGAAATTGACCATTCAACTAAAAATGTATGGTATTATAACGATGAACACATGAATTTGGTAGTTCCAATAAAATGTAGGAGATTGAAATATGGGGGGTTTAGATAAAGTAAATGCGGTGATGTTTGAGTTAAAGAAATTTACGGGAGAATCTTTATAGGGGAGTCCCCTATATAGAGATTTAGGGAAGATATGCTCCAACAAAAAGAGATTTACGGAAGATGTTGGACTTGCTCTAGATACCCTAATTCCTCTCCGGAATGCCCCACCCCCAACCCACCCCCTCCGAACCCTATTCGTGCGACATGCTCGGCATCTATGTCGGGATGGAGTGAGAAGGGAGAGAGAGAGAGAGGGATACATATATAACTAGAGAGAGAGGGAGAGAGAGAGGAAAAAGGTTTACGTGACGATTGGTATTGAACCACTAGAATACCCGGGCAGTCAGGAGCAGGTTTGTTGCTCCCGGTGAACCGGAGGCATTTTGAAGGTAATAATCTTTTTGAATGCCCATGCTGATCAGATGATCAAATGACATTTTCTGAAATATTTTTAAAGTTTAAAGAGTGATTGATGGTGGCATCCACTAGCTATGTTGGTTGTATATCTATCTTTCCTTATATCTAAATTTTATGGTTGTAGACCAGACAGTTTGGACCAGGTTTGCTCCAGGTGAACCTAAGTACTTTTGTGTTGGACCATGGCAGGTTCACAACATACTCAAAATTCGGCAGGTGATGTTTTCAGACATTCCGTGCCTCGCATCATATACTACCTCGTATAGTATAACTCCATCCTATACGAGGTTTTCTTCATCGAAAATAATCATCTAGAGAATAGTCAACAAACATATGACGGTCATACAGGCACCATATACTACCTCGTATAGTATAACTCTATCCATACACGCACTGTTATACTATACGAGGTTTTCTTCGTCCGAAATAATCACATTCCAGCTAGAGAATAGTCAATAAACATATGACGGTCATATGACACGTACCTTGCATATATTCTTAAATTTTGTAGTTGTCCTTGATCTTGCTCTCTCGCCTTTGCCTTTATTTCCAGCTAGCGAATAAACGCTGATTATCTTTTATGTGCTCCTGAATAGAGTAACAAAAATGAGAGAGGAATAGTTTTTCTTATTGATCTGTACCTCTGATAAAAAGTAAAACCACGGTAACAGAGATATGTTAGTGTGCAGGTTGTGAATTTTAATGAGTTGCATACAAATCAATGATAACTTCATAATTTAATGAGTTACATACACCGCGGGTGCCTCGGTGTAAAATACGTCCTCAAACCCGTTGCAAGTTGTGAGCAAGTTAGCTAAATTCCTCAGCGTGCCACTGACTGAAGAGGAGGATAGAGCTCTGGTGTTGCTAAAGAGGTGGTGAGACTCCAGTTTTGAGACACTTACCAGCCTATAAGTTAACCAGGTTGGGGCCGTTAGCCACGGAAACAAAGTTTACTTTGGTAATTCCTGGTTTATAGGAAATCAGGAGTAGGGGACTGGGTGAACCACATGAGCCGCGAGATGGGCAAGAAGTTAGACTGCATCAGCCAACAGAAGCTTCAGTGGTTTGGGCTTGTGCTTCAAGTCAATTTTATTATATGTTCTGCTATCAATATCCATAAGCACATTACAGAATGTTCCCTACTTATATCTTACTCAGTCTATTGTATAATGTTGTCAAAAATCTGATCCCAGTGTTATGCAACAAGATTACGAGTGTGTGCATTTTATCTGATACCTGTGTCAACTGTACACCATAAGCAAGCTGGCATTTGAAAACTACGGTTTATTGTACAGAAAACAAATTAAGTAACCATTTGATCTCAACACATTTTGCCCGTACACTTTTGCAGGATCTTTAGCAAGTAGGGGTGATGAAAATTAGATAAAAAAATTTGTTTAGGTTTGGCCCCCTCAGACTTGTCCATCAACATTCTAAAACCATCATTATTGGGGGTCTTATCTGAGGGTAAGTGTTTTCAAAGATGACATAAACTTGCGAGTACAGGAACCTACTACTACTAAGCTACTATACTAATCAAGTCACATTTTGTTCAATTTGCTACCATGTAGTTGTGTAGAGGATGTACCTGGCTGGGCAAAGTCGCTTGAGTCTGCTCTGTCTCACCATCAAAAATCACCACCGTGGCCGTGTCTTGGCCGTCAGGGATACGTCTTCGCCCTGGCCCTTACTGTGAGGCCGGGTCACTGCTCCTCGATACATCAGTGAGGAGGATATCAGGTCATGGAAGCAAAAATGAAGAATTTTCTTCAAGTTGCTACCAAGTAGAGGATGTACCTAGCTAGGCAATTTCGCAGGAGTCTGCTCTATCACAGATGGGCTGCAGCAGTTCCACGCCCCCGTGTGACCTACGGCCGCCCGTACTCAGTCGATGTCGACCTTGCAAAAGATCGATGATGCATTAGGTGCATTTGTGTTAATTGCCATCTTTCAGAAACAAAACATTTAAGATTGTTTGTTTGTTAATTTAACTTGATTTATAGTACATGTTGAACTGATTAAATACACATAAATTATATAGAAAGTTCATGTTTACCTCTTAAATTGAACAATATTAAAAAGAATAAATATTTAAATAGACTAATTAGATATTTCGTTTTATATGGGAAAATTTTATAAGAACTAATAAGTAACTTAGTGGCATGCAATCAATGATAAGTTGTTTATTTAATTAATACAACAATTTAATTCTTTAGTAAGTTCTGATTTCTGACATATTTTCTAATTTATTAAGAGGTGTGCGTTTCATGAAAAAAGGAAAGATATCTGCACCATACATAAGTACATATCTGAAAAAGGAAAGATATATGCACCATACATAAGAATATATCTTTAAAAAGGAAAGATATCTGCTACCCAGCCTTCCCCTGCATGGCCTACCTATATATGTTAACCTCATGTGCCATCCCTCATCCCCCTCCTTACTCTCCCTTCCCCCATCACAGATATCAAAGGATCAAAATACCCAGACTTGGAGGACAAATTCCCGAGGAGTACCTTTTGTAAGCAAGGGGCATCAAGAAGGCGACTTCCTCTAGGTATGCAAATTTCTAGATCTTTCTCTTCTGTAAAAGGGTAACAGTTATTATATTAGGATCATGTTTGGTCAGGCATACCATCAAATTCCGAAAAAAACACCAGTGGAGATAGTGCCATCTTATAAAAAGATCATAGCCAATACAATTGTCTGTAGATCTAATCAAGCAGTCCTATTAGGTGGGTTGCAACTGAATACAAACAGTTCTTTCAGATAGTATAGGCTAACAGTCTATTCTGGACATCGCACGTGTGTCATACACCTAACTTTTGAAGTCAAGACCATAGTTGACTGCCTAACTTTTTAATGAAAGCTCATATATATATTTGAGCCAAAAAACAAACAAATAACTTATTAAGTGTTTCAACATGCCAGAAAACAAACAAATATAATAGTACTGCTTGAAGATATATATCATCAGATTCATAATATTAAGTCATTACATGTAATAGAAATTGCTTGAGGACAAAATGCTTCGATGGAATAGTCTAAAATTATTCACAATGGATATGTAATACTCTAATACCAACTATATCCCAACTATATCAAGATAGAGCAAGTAATACAATGAATATAACAAATTGAGGACAGTGTCAAAGCACATCATCTGGACAAGCAAGCAATAAAAGCAAAGTTGGGTAGGAAGATCTGTTGCTTATTGATGCAGTACGTAGAAGGTTGCATAGTCAAATTAAAATAAACTACAACTGGTTTTGAACAAAAAAACTGTACAAAAGTCAAGGGGAGTATACCAAGATTAAAATGAAAAAATGGGAATATACCAAGATTAAGCACACTTGATATGGATAAATGATGTTTATAAAAAATACTAAAACTACGCGCCAATCCAAGAGGAATTGGAACATGCTTTACCACAAATCAGTGCCAGCATGTTATTTTCTTAACCATGGTAAGAAAATCAGGCAGAACTCCTAAAAATTTGTTGTTCAACAAACCATCGGCAGGCCCCTGAAAGTTTGCTGTGCATTTGCAAGAAAAGAACACCATTTCAAATTTGTAGTACTGTTTGATAGTCTGTTTCAGAAGTCCCAACAAAGGCAAAACTTCAGCTTGGCTTGCTTAATCATAGCTAATTAATGGTCTTTAAAATACATCCAGTCTTCAACAAAACAAGCTATAAAATAATTACGCGGTTGGCATCTATCAGTATAACATTTTACAATGACCTGTTTAGTATCGGCGACCCCATTGGCGCGGACGAACTCGCCGGCGTGCTCCGCCACGTTCCTATTAGGCATCACATGTGTTCATTTATAAGCACCTACACAGGCAAAACAAAATGGTAGTACAGTTAGACAGCTACCAGACACACTATATCTTCTGACTCAAATAATGAATACTTGTTCTAGCACACAGTGTGCTGTAAGGTGGCATGTCAGAAAGGTTATGTGGAGATAATGTCATTTCACACTACCTATCACATGACAGTGTAGTGATTGACCCAATCAGATGCAACAGAAGTAGCTCATAAGACAAACATTACCATTATTTTAATACCCTCTAAATGGAATGACTTTATCTATTGTATTAAACTGTATGGTCCTACTCTACAACATTTGTAAAATACCTATAATTATGTGATGTAGGATCTATAAATAGCAGTTTATATAATCATGAGGATGCGAAATTAGTACTTTCTATTTCATTTACATACATGTAAAATTCCACTTCATCCAAAAAATGATAAAGCCAAATTTATTAATGGCAGTGCTTCCTAATTTTACCCTCACAAAACACAATATGACATAATATATACTGAAATATGTAGTGCTGCAAACATTGCATTTTTATGGCAACATTGCATGGCCTCACCTTAAACCATCCATTGTTGTACGAAGAGCTTCATGACGCTTATGATTATTCCTCGGTTCAACCTCCAGCTCCACTGCGATTGCACCTTCAATCTGTTGTGATGATCTGAAAGAATAAGCAACTCATTTGAGGCCATTGTAACCTACTTTTGATGTTGGTTGCACATGAAAACAACTTGATCGGTGCAACTATAACTATTGCATGGAGAATACATGAGAAAAATAATCAAACATGTCCTCATTTACTGTATTAGCGAGATATTTGATAATATCAAGTTTACAGCAATATGTAAATTAGCACTCTTGCAATCTATTTCAGTCACAGAAAATCACACAGACCTTGCTTACCCTTCTTCTCCTATACGTAGCTCATACCTGTGGACGGCCATTTTTAACCATCGTGTGTGTATCGTCCATAGTTTGTCACCGTCCACAGCACTTTTCCTAAAACTAATAGTAGCAGAACACGCTCACAATACCTAGCACATACATTTTTCTATCTCTCTCTCTACATCTCCCTCTCTCTTTTCCTAAAACTAATAGTAGCAGTACACGCTCACATAGCTAGCCACAAATTACAGCAAAACGCGGACCGGGGACATGTTTGGGTCCTATGCAGGGGGATGGGCCGTTTGTCTCACCTTGACGCGGAAGTGGTGGGGGTTGCGGAAGACGGCGGAGTGGTAGACTATGAATACCAAAGTCTACACCACCGTGACCCGACCTCGTGGTGGTGCTTCTTGCCGGCGATGTGCACCACAGGCTGCACCACCGTTGCCGTGCCTTTGCCATCGGGTAGCCGTCTTCGCCCTTGCCCTCCCTGTGCGGCCGTGCCACGACGCCTCATAGAACAGCGAGGAGGAGATCAGGTTAGGGAAGCAACAAATGGAAGAAGTAGAGGAGGGAATCGTTTGGATCGGCGTACCGTGGCTTGTGGCATTGCAGATCGAGGCACCCCGCTTCGGATCTGAGCAAGGATCTCGCCGGAGACCAACACCGCCGAGTTCGCCCTGGCCCTCGTGGTGGTGCTTCTTGCCGGCGATGTGGACCACAGGCTACACCACCGTTGTCGTGCCTTGGCCGTCGTTTAGCCGTCTTCACCCTGGCCCTCCCTGTGCGGCCGTGCCACGGCGCCTCGATAGAACAGCGAGGAGGAGATCAGGTTAGGGAAGCAACAAATGGAAGAAGTAGAGGAGGGAAGCGTTCGGATCGGCTTACCGTGGCTTCTGGCGTTGCAGATCGAGGCACCCCGCTTCGGATCTGGGCAAGGAACTCGCCGGAGACCAGCACCTCCGCGTCTCCGAACGGCGACCAGATCCAACACCCGCGCCTGGTCGATGTGCCCGTGCTCGTCAACTTCCCTCGCACACGGGGCGCCGGAGAGTGGTGCGGTTGTCGGCGGGCGGAGTCATGGTGGTTGCGAGCTCGGCGACGTTCGCGACGATCGCGGCTGGGGAGGTGGCGGGTTAGATGTGCGAGTGGAGAGGAGATGGGAGGGACTGATGCGACAAGAGCGGGCGGAGGAGCGCGGCCTGCAGCTCGTGGACGGCGACTGGCGATGCGGCGATGCGGCGGCGGAGGGGAAAGGGGTAGTTGAAGTGAGTGGAGTGAGGACTGAATGGGATAAGGTGAACGGGGCGGGATAGGTGTGCCGTCGTGCTGGGGAGGTGGGCCGTCGAGCGGGGGAGGTGTGCCGTCGCGTGGGGAGCTGGGCCGTCGGCTGTGATGCACTTTTTCTAGGCCTGGCCCAGCTTGTTCTGGCCTGTATACTGTGGATAAAATCAACTATGCATATATATATATATATATATATATATATATATATATATATATATATATATATATATATATATATATATATATATATATATATATATATATATATAAACTATACATACTTCACAAAATCAATAAAAGTGTATAATAATATACATGGTTAATACAAATATACATTTTTATACTTATTAAATAAACCAAGGGCATCACAAAAAATAGAAGGGGTAGATAACAGAAAACTCAAATATACTTTGTTAACGAAGGTTTGTTTGCATGTTTTATTTTCTTTTGTTAGACAGATTTCCACAACCTACATAAATAATTTAAATAATTTTCAAATGATTACTTACTTATATAAGAACATTATGTTTAGTTGTTTTCCCAAAATTTCATATGGTATGACATTCATTTAAACAACATATATTTCTAATAATACCAATTAGGTTTATTTTTTGCATACAAATAGTTGTGTTAGTTTCACTTTTACTTTTATTATATATTGTATATATTTAAATGCTGTAGTAGGGAATATTATTTATATTTCATCATATACATTTCATCATGATATAGTGGTTATTAGTGCTGCGATGATTTTTTTAATTATTTTTATACATCAGAAAATAACATGTATATTTACATTATACATACCTAACAAAATGTACAAATTTGTAAATATATATATATATATATAATAAATATTTAAAAGAGTAGGAAAAACAAATATACTTTGGTAATGTTGTTTTGCTTGTTTTAGTTTATGTTTGACAAATTACGCTACGCTATACAATTAATTAAAAATAAATTAAGCAATTTCAGACCCTACTTACCTATAAATAAACATTATAGTTTGTTGTTTACCGAAAATGTTGTGTTAGTAAAATGATTTTTAATATTTATTTTTCTAATAAATTCAAATGCTTCATCACTTTATTTCTTTCTTTTCTGCTTCATCACTTTATTTCCGAAAATATATAGAAATATGAAAAGCGAACAAATTTTTCAAACACATGTTTTTTTTAATTTTGAGAAGAAAATTTTATGCAAATAAAATTTTTGCTAAATTTGAACAGTTTTTGACCACAAACAGTTTTTGAATATTTAAACAACATTCGAAAAGGAGATCCATTTTAAAAAATGAACAATTTTTGAAATGTGAACAATTCTTTACAAGCACAAACATTTTAAAATTTTCAGAACAAACTTTGAAAATCGTAACCTTTTAAAAAATCCATAATATTTTCATAAACGTGAACAATTATTTAAGATATGAACATTGTATTAAATGTTTTAGTAGGAAATATAATACAAAAAAGAGCCAGTGGTTTCTAATAATATTTATTTAAACAACATTTATTGCATACGAATAAGTTGTGTTACATATAATTCTAATAATATCAAATTGGTTTATTATATACTACATATAATAATATGAAGCAGTAGGAAATATCATTTACATTTCATCATGGTATACTTGTTTTTAATGCTGGGATGATTTTTATTGTAATTTTTTTGTACGTCAAAATGATATTAAACAAAAAATGTAATTATTGATTTGTAATTAAACAAAATTCTATATATATAAACATGGTTCATGAAAATAAATATTTGTATGCTTGTTACATATATTAAGCGTATCACAAAAAATATAGATGAAACAAATAAACTTTGTTAATGTTGGGTTGTTTGTTTTAGTTTATGTTTATCAATTTTCCATAGCCTATCATTTAATTGTAAATAGTTTAAGCATTTTCAAACGCCTACTAATTTATATGAACATTACAGATTGTTGTTTCCCAATTGTTCTGTTTGTAAAATGATTTAAGCAGCATTTTTTCTAATATAACCAAATGCTTTTCTTATTATCAGATAAAACAGTTATTTTATTTTCAGATACAGTTCTATTATATATTATATATAGTTTTATCATGTAGTAAAAAATATTAAATATATTTTAGCATAGATATAAATTGATGGATTCCGACTTACGCAATGATGCAACGATGACAGACCGCACTGAAACACTGCGAGAAGAGGTGCATATAACTAACCTTACTCTGTATCTATATTATATACGATAAAATGAATGGTGTATTTATATTTCTGTTTTTTCAGAATATAGTATACATGGATGATGACTCTGGATATGCACGGAAAGAATCCATTGAGGGTTCAGATGCAATGTCGCTGCAAGGGGCCGGAAAATCACAACATAATCACGTCGAAGAGGTTATATCTCATAATAAACCAAAAAAGGATGCTAATTTACATGTTATCCCACAAGGTATTTTTTTATATTATTATCAACATTTTTTTGTGATGTTGTCTTTTCTATTCAACTAATTTGGCTTTTATTGTTTACTAAGCTGGCTCACTTTTTTATGAATTTCATAGACTATGTTTGTACCCCTAGAGATATTACAGTCATCAAATCAATCAAGTCTGCCCCTAAGAATACCCAGTTTGGGGACATTGGAGATGCCTTGTTAGCAAAAGACGATTTGGAATGCCTTATTAAAAATGACATGTTCTTACATGACGGTGTAAGACCAATTGCAGAATCTTTGTAATTAATTGATTATATATAATATCATAATTTACAAATATAACCTAAATATTATTTACAGGTGATAAATGCTTACATATATTGCATGCTTGCTCACGAGCATCTACAAAACAGGGCGGGTGAAAAGGTACATATTATTAGCACGTTTGTATCGGGCCAGATAAAAGAAGACGGGGAAAGAGACATAGACCCATCAAAATATCGTCGCATCGTGCGTCATGTTAATAGTTATCTACAACAAGATATGGTTAGTTTTTGTCTCGTAATCCATGCATATAATTATGTATTGTTTTTATTTAGTTCATATGTTTAATGATTTATTAATAACTATATCTAATCGTGATTGTGACTTGTATCTTATTTACACCAGTTGTTCATCCCGATTAACATGCGGGGCTACCATTGGTATCTAGCAGTTGCCAACGCGAAAAAACGAGAGATCCAAGTATTGGACTCACTTGGTGAGAATGTCAAACGCAATGACCTTGCTACTACGGTAACTATCTATTTCTTTTATCATCTTAGCATCTATTTTGTTTGACTTCATCATTAACATTTCTCATATATATTTATAAAAGTTATTAGGGCTCGAGAAATGGCTGAAACTTGCAGAGCATAGTCCGGAGTTTATCAGAAGTCATAAGTGGCCTGATCTCAATGTTACAAAATGGACGGTTGTAGAGCAAATTCAGGAGGCAATACAAACCGACGGGTAAGCACTTCTTTCAATAGTTTGTTTTTTGATTCATCTGTGTGATATTCTAAAGCATTATTTTATAATATTATAGCGTATCATGTGGATTGTTCATGCTAAACTATATGGAATACTGGACACCACATGGACTATCAGACCAGTTTACGCAGGTATTTTAGTTTTATACATTAACTCATAATGCTTTATCAAAAAATCTTTTAAAATGTTTTTGTATTTTTTTGTAGGAGGATGTGAAACATTTTCGACAAAAATTAGCAATTATTTTGCTTGATTCAGAGCTTAATAAGTTAAAAGGATGTCCCATGTACCATCAACCTCTCAAGAAAGAAACTTTATCTAATTCTGGTCTTGAGATACTGGATGATCCATCTGACGTGGTCGAAGAGAAACGTCCCGCCCCAATCACTATCATTCTTACGGACCAACGTGAAATACTTGCCGGCCTCTGTAAATACATCGTGTCGATTAATGATGCTGGATCTTTGGAGTAAGTATCATGTATCAATATTTAATGTGCGGATATATATTATTGTTCTTCTTACCATCCAAATTACAGGAAGGTATGGGTCCGGAGCTCCACACCCGATCCAATGAGCTTAAGTCTTAAGAAACTTCAGTTCATACTTAACATGGAGCAGCCCATGGACAATGATTGCTTCAACACCGTCGTGCTTATGCTGGCATGTGACAAGGGAGTATTGTTCACATACCCTCCTATACACTACATGGATCTACGATTTTGTGTAAGTTACTGTAACTCTTCATTCTAGGTGTCATTATTATCAAGATGTTGAAACATTATTATTTTTCTTTTACTTAGTCCATGCTGCTAGAGTCAACACGGGGTCAGAAGTTTTGTGAGAAGGAAACTATCCAGATGTTGGCAACATTATTTGATAGCTGGCCTGGGATGGAGACCGACATCTCATCTTGCAATAAGGTAAATGAAATAATTTGACCATTGTAATCATGGTTTGTTTTAGTTTCTAATATCTCAACTTGTAGATTTATCTTCCCTATGCATCCATCGGCCGATACATCCTGTACATCATCGACAAAGAGGCACGTCGTCTATATATTATGGATCATATTCAATCATCACAATCGTCAGAGGATAAAAACTTGAGGTATTCACTGAAATTAAAAAGTTTTTCAAGGGATTTCAAAGAAGCACTTGAAATAAAGCTGCCTGGGTGGAATTTTGATATATCTAAATGGCATCGTTTATTTCCGGCCGGTGTTCCAACGAGTATAGACGGGTAATGAATTCGTAACAAGAATATTTACTTTTGTTATCATTATATTATTTATAATATTAATTGAAAGTTTTCCAGGAATGTCTCTGGCTATTTTGTTTTTCATTTTATGCTCTGGTGGAGCGGTAAAGAATTGGTCAAGCCGGTTTGCACGGTGAGTATTGTGGGTTACATGTTTTAAGACCTTCTCCGTGAATTTTTCATACAAACTACATTTATTTTTCCTGCAGGATGGGTATGAACTGAGGAAGCATTTTTTATTATACTTGCTAAAACATCACGGGAATGAAGCTAGAGTAGACTTTCCTGATATTGTGAAAGAATTTCTCAAGCGCATCATCTAGATATTAATATTTTGTAATAGATGTTAAGTTGTAACATCACTCAGCTTGTGACATTGCAATAATGGACTTCAGTTTGTGTTATATTGTTTGTATGTGTGGATTTTAACATGTAACTCGATAAACTATTTCAAGAGCCCGTGGCAACGCACGGCACTCTACTAGTTGAAACAAAACATATAAGAATGAAAAACAGAGTACATAAATTGAAACAGAGCAATACTATGATTGTTGTGAATACATAGCTATCCACGGTAAACAATTTTCAAAATAAAAGCGTGTCCATGAGACCAAGACCAGCAGCCCTTGCCTCACGGTAGCTCTTGGCTCTGCCTAAACTCGTCAGGCGTTCGTCCAAGCGGTCGACACGCTCGCTGTGTATTTTAGTTTTATACATTAACTCATAATGCTTTATCAAAAATCTTTTAAAATGTTTTTGTATTTTTTGTAGGAGGATGTGAAACATTTTCGACAAAAATTAGCAATTATTTTGCTTGATTCAGAGCTTAATAAGTTAAAAGGATGTCCCATGTACCATCAACCTCTCAAGAAAGAAACTTTATCTAATTCTGGTCTTGAGATACTGGATGATCCATCTGACGTGGTCGAAGAGAAACGTCCCGCCCCAATCACTATCATTCTTACGGACCAACGTGAAATACTTGCCGGCCTCTGTAAATACATCGTGTCGATTAATGATGCTGGATCTTTGGAGTAAGTATCATGTATCAATATTTAATGTGCGGATATATATTATTGTTCTTCTTACCATCCAAATTACAGGAAGGTATGGGTCCGGAGCTCCACACCCGATCCAATGAGCTTAAGTCTTAAGAAACTTCAGTTCATACTTAACATGGAGCAGCCCATGGACAATGATTGCTTCAACACCGTCGTGCTTATGCTGGCATGTGACAAGGAGTATTGTTCACATACCCTCCTATACACTACATGGATCTACGATTTTGTGTAAGTTACTGTAACTCTTCATTCTAGGTGTCATTATTATCAAGATGTTGAAACATTATTATTTTTCTTTTACTTAGTCCATGCTGCTAGAGTCAACACGGGGTCAGAAGTTTTGTGAGAAGGAAACTATCCAGATGTTGGCAACATTATTTGATAGCTGGCCTGGGATGGAGACCGACATCTCATCTTGCAATAAGGTAAATGAAATAATTTGACCATTGTAATCATGGTTTGTTTTAGTTTCTAATATCTCAACTTGTAGATTTATCTTCCCTATGCATCCATCGGCCGATACATCCTGTACATCATCGACAAAGAGGCACGTCGTCTATATATTATGGATCATATTCAATCATCACAATCGTCAGAGGATAAAAACTTGAGGTATTCACTGAAATTAAAAAGTTTTTCAAGGGATTTCAAAGAAGCACTTGAAATAAAGCTGCTGGGTGGAATTTTGATATATCTAAATGGCATCGTTTATTTCCGCCGGTGTTCCAACGAGTATAGACGGGTAATGAATTCGTAACAAGAATATTTACTTTTGTTATCATTATATTATTTATAATATTAATTGAAAGTTTTCCAGGAATGTCTCTGGCTATTTTGTTTTTCATTTTATGCTCTGGTGGAACGGTAAAGAATTGGTCAAGCCGGTTTGCACGGTGAGTATTGTGGGTTACATGTTTTAAGACCTTCTCCGTGAATTTTTCATACAAACTACATTTATTTTTCCTGCAGGATGGGTATGAACTGAGGAAGCATTTTTTATTATACTTGCTAAAACATCACGGGAATGAAGCTAGAGTAGACTTTCCTGATATTGTGAAAGAATTTCTCAAGCGCATCATCTAGATATTAATATTTTTGTAATAGATGTTAAGTTGTAACATCACTCAGCTTGTGACATTGCAATAATGGACTTCAGTTTGTGTTATATTGTTTGTATGTGTGGATTTTAACATGTAACTCTGATAAACTATTTCAAGAGCCCGTGGCAACGCACGGGCACTCTACTAGTTGAAACAAAACATATAAGAATGAAAAACAGAGTACATAAATTGAAACAGAGCAATACTATGATTGTTGTGAATACATAGCTATCCACGGCGAAACGAATTTTCAAAATAAAACGTGTCCATGAGACCAAGACCAGCAGCCCTTGCCTACGGTAGCTCTTGGCTCTGCCTAAACTCGTGCAGGCGTTCGTCCAAGCGGTCGACACGCTCGCTGTACATCTGGAGCGTGATCTCGAGCTCCAAGTTGGCTATTTCATTGGAGATCAACAGCTCGAGGATGCGACGGCCATGTTCCTCTGCTACGCCCAGGTGGACACCTGAGCCAAGGAGGCGGTCGAGCCTACGGACCAGTGCATTGGCATCCAGCGGGCCACGGACAAGGCGAACAGCGGCACCCATGCGAACGGCGCGGCAGGCGTCCGGTGCAAGTATGGCGCGGACGGCCTCTGGTGCAAGTACGATGCTGAGGGCCTTTGCCCACTCCTGGCGAGGAATGGGGGTACTGACGGGACGTGTACCGAGCTGCGACGTCGTGTTGACAGCAGGCAAGCGCCGATGGATCCGCTCTTGCTGTGCGGCGCGCCGCGCCTCTCTCTTTGCGGGCGCTCCAACGGTCTCACCGTGCGGCGCGCCATCGATCATGTTGTGCGGCAAGCTGCAGCTTGTCGGTGCTGACATGCCTATCTTGATCTGCGGCGCTCAAGCGCCATGTGCCAAAGGTCTGCTCAACCCTAGCGATGACGCGCATCACGGCGTCGTCCATCGTGTTGCCAAGGAGCACCTCGGCCTCGACGGGCCGTGGCGCCTGCTTGTTTTCCTCATCGACGAGGTTGATGGCAGAGGCGACGCTTTGGTGGGTTGGCATGCTTGGAAAAGGTGGATGTGCTATAGGTTGTGCTTGTCGCCTCCATGTGTCGCGCGTCGCCTATACGCAATATAGCAGGGTGGCGGGAAACAAGTGAGGAAATGGCGGGAAGCGGTGGCGTGTTCATAAAACGCCATCAATTAATGGAAACTTAGCATAGAAGGAACATCGGCTAGCACAAGAAGTAGATGATGCTCAGATGAACACGTACCACACTACGGAACCCGTCGGTGATGAATTCATCAATCCCAAACGGTTGAATACTAGCAAGCGTTTGCCCACAACAGACACGGCCTATTCCATCACAAACAGGTCAGATGGATCAACTATATGCCACGTATCGCACATTGTCAAAAAGTAATGCGGTAGACCTTCTTTAACATGTGTTAAAAATAAAAAAAATAAAAAAAAACAAGGACCTCGAGGTTAAATTAGCTGAGGGGATGGGTCATTTCGGTCATTTGACCGAAATGACCCATCCTATCAGTTAATTTAACATCAGCACAACTTCCCATCCAGTCACCCATTTGATGGCTACTCCAGCCTGAGCACACTTAACTTGATAGTTTTCTTACATGAGCTACTGGTGGAACAGCTAGTCCTTGCTGATAGGAATGCCTCTTCGCATCCTTATGGCGTATCTGGATGACCGCTCGTCCCACAATGGCCAATAGATGTTCTGTAGAGAGAGCATATCACATACGTCTTATTAGAAGCAATCGTCTGTGTTACTATCGGTCTTCGCACACATTTCTGATTACAGACTGTTTGCCGCGTATTGCACACATCTTGTTATATTGAACCGTTTCTGTTCCCTCGCCTAATCACAAACAGTTCATCCAAGTGAACCGTATGCTGTACATCGCACACACCTTGATCGGGCTGACTGTTTCTTTTGTGTTGCCTAATCACAAGTAGTTCATCCGAGTGAACCGTATGTTGTACATCGCACACACCTTCATCTGGCTGCCCCTTTCTTTTGTTCGTCCTCATCGCAAACAGTTAATTGAGCTGAACCGTATGCCCTGCATCACACACACAACTAAAATCCGAACCGTGTTTGATGCATCCAACATCGCAAACATTTTGCACCTTTTTTACGGTTATTTTACACCACCGTTTGCGATTATGGCATCGCACACAGTTTCGTCGAAGGGTCTCTAATCGTAGTGTCGCGTTAGGAGCAACCTGCAGTGGTGAGAGTTGATGTTCTCACTCGGAAGAGGGACGAACTAGAAACTTATCTGGGAGGTCTTGCCAAGAAGATGTTCCTCATGCTTGAAGGTACCTTTGTTTATCCGTCTGACTGCAAAAGAACTTTTCTGTTGTGTCGCTGTCATTTCAGCAGCTTTTTGTCTGTGCAGAATTATGTCAAAACTTCGAGGAAGAAACTGGGCGGATCGAGACAGGTCTGAACCCTATCAATTCTCCCGTCAAGGATGAAGCTACCATGAATGTGCTACGACTGGAATCCTGCCTTGCCAGTGTCTTAGACTACCTTGCTCGACCGAATGTGGCAGTGTCGCGGATTGACATGGAGCTCTGGCTAGGTGCGACGTTCCAGAATGATCTTGAGTCACTGATGACTCGACTGGATAACATCCCTGACCGAGTGCAGGCGTGGAAGAAATCTTCCGCTCATTGCAGCACTGATGTGGCTCTCTCTGGTCCGTGTTCATTGCAAGGAATTCAAGGAAGAGAGGCTGACAGCTCTTAAAGTTGCCAATGGCAAGAAGCTTAAATTCTAATATTTCATGGAGACCTTCACTGATGAATCTACACATATTGCAGACGGCATCGACCTAGACAATTTCGTCAAGCCAGCAAGTCCTCCTCCTGACGAGTGAAAAACTTGATAACTTAACCTTATTTGCCTCGGAATGCCGAGTGATTTTGTAATCGTTAAACTCTTTCGGGCTTGACACCCGAGTACTTTCCTGGTGGTTCTGAACCTTCATGGATTTTCCCGAACTTGGTTGCTTTATTTGGATGCATTTGCTTCCGGATTCTTTGACTCAGATTTTTTGACTTAGGCGAATCTAGGACCGCGGCTAAGTCTCCGAGTGAGAGGTCTGCTCTCCACTCGAAGTAGATGTTGTACTTGTGGCGCGACTTAGAGTGCAACAGTACATTGTACTTGTGGCGCAGCTTTGAGTGCAACCTTACGTTGTACTTGTGGCGCAGCTCAGAGTGCAACCATATGTTGTACTTGTGGTGCAGCTCAGAGTGCAACCATACGTTGTACTTGTGGCACAGCTCAGAGTGCGCGATCAAGCTTCCGAGTGAGAGGGTTGCTCTCCACTCAGAGTGAGTGTTTTTGTAACTTAAGTCACACCGATCTAGCATGTAACACATCATATCACTTTGCGGCCTCACGAACGGTGTTCCCACGGGTGCCACCTTACCTGGCTCGGGACCGTTTGCGCCTTTTGGCTCACGTATATGATAGTGTCGCTAGCATCCATATGACAAAGAACCCGGGCCGACATGACTAGTTGTGAATCCAAAGTGGCACTAACTTACAAGGACAGGCATACATGACCCAGCAACAAACATGTCGGTCATCAACGTATGAACCCAAGTCGTAGCAAGCTACAAGACTTAAAGGAACAACGTGTGACATTTCCCCGAAGGGACAGACACAGGAACGAAGAAGGACACATGCCGGCCAGCCTAAGTGTTCTGGAGCAGTAGCAAGCTACCATGGCTCAGTGGAAGCACTAGGAAACATTTCCCGGTAAGAGAGGCTACCAAGAATAAACAACTAGGATTGTCGGATCCCACACATGCCAAGCATTTCAATAACATACACACAATATACTCGATATGTGCAAATACAACATGGCATCACAACAAAACTCTATGACTCAAAGTACTTATTCATTAGGCTCCGAGGAGCCAGATATTACAAACATGGGTCTCATGACCCAACATTCAAGTCATACAAGCAATAAGCACATGTAGAAGCTTAACATGTCTGAGTACAGACAACTGCAAATGAAAAAGGCTGAGAAGCCTGGCTATCTACTAGACCCTGCCGAGGGCACAAGATCGTAGCTGAGGTAACAAGCTAAACGTCGAAGTCCACACGGAATTACTAGTGAGACTGGAGTCTCTCTGCAAAACATAAATTAAGCAAACGTGAGTACAAATGTACCCAGCAAGACTTACATCAGAACTAGCTGCATATGCATCAGTATCAACAAAGGGGTGGTGGAGTTCAACTGCAGCAAGCCATTGACTCAGTGGCTATCCTGAACTACGCCTTCAAGTAACTCTTTTGGGATGGCGCACACGAGTCCACATATTCACCAATCAATACACCACTATGGATCTGCTCCCGTCCCCCTACGAGAACGCCATCCATAGCACTCACGATTATCTTGTGCATTTTATAGTATCCACTTTCACTTGTCTATGAATTGTATAGGCAACCCAGAAGTCCTTTACCGCGGATGCGGCTATTCGAATAGATCATTTATAACCCTGCAGGGGTGTACTTCTTCACACACGCTCTCGCCACTTACCACCATGTACACGTCGTGTATCTCGGCAACCTTCAAGCGGAAGCCTGGCGAGGGAGTTGGCCACGACCTAACTAACCACACAAGTCTCTAGTCCAGGTTTATCGCCTATTTGGGTTCCATCCGCAAGGAGATCCGGCCGGGGTTTCGCTCACGGCCCCAAACGATGAGAGCAGGGTTCCCGAGGCACCAAACGGGCATCTCGGTACACCGTGCCTCGTGTCTCTACCGCATCATAGCCCACCGCTAGGGTCAGCGGTACGCACGGCCCCAACACATATCCTACAAACACGAGAAACTAGTTGCAACTCCTGGACAGAGATCGAGGCGATTAATAAGCTGAGAGGGGTCGAGTTACCGGAACCTAATGTGTGGTAGTAACTGTTCATGGATCACAAACACAGAACTCAGTTCCTGAGGACGGTTTCAATGAGACAACCCACCATGTACTCCTACATGGCCTCTCACCGCTACCTTTACCAAATCGTGTTCACACACTTAGCTCAAGAGTAAGAGATGTTCACCACATTCCAATTCATCCCCGATGAATCAGACCTGACTCAACTCTAAGCAGTAGCAAGCATGACATCAAGCATGAATGAGTAGGCACATCAGGGCTCAAACAACTCCTACTCATGCTAGTGGGTTTTATTTACTGTGGCAAAGACAAGTCATGCAGAGGAAACGAGTTCAACTACCGCAACATGTAACAGTTGAATCATTGTTGTTCTAATGCAGTAAAAGAGAGCAGAAGCGAGAGAGTGGGATTGTATCGGAATGAACAAGGGGGTTTTGCTTGCCTGGCACTTCTGAAGATAGTATAGTTCTTCATCGGTGTTATCGATCTCATCGTCGGAACCACGTCTACTGAGAGGGGAAAAAAACCGACAATAGAGAAGGAACACAATCAATGCAATGCAAAAACATGATGCATGATTATGACATGGCAATATGCAGTGATTTGAGCTAATGCAACTAGTAACAGAAGGGTTTGGGTTGATTTGAACCAAAGGTTCAAATTCAAACTATGAATTCCAAAGTGCATTAACATGTTTTGATCTAAACAGCAAGGTTAAGTTGTTTAAACATGCATGAAACCAGTACAAATGGATATATTGGATTTTTCTGATCATTTTTCATATATAAATCTTTTCATTCTGAGCTATAGATTAATTTCTATGATTTTTTGAAGTTTAGGTCTTTTTCTGGAATTTCTGGTTATTTCGAATTAAACTAATTCCAGAAAGATTAACTGCGTCAGCACAACCTCAGCATGATGTCAGCGAGCCAACAGGGCTGTCTGACCAGTGGGACCCACGTGTCAGTGACTAACTAAACTAACCTAGTTTAGTTAGCACTAACCTAGGTTAAACTAACTAAGTTTAAACCTAAACTAACTAAGTTTAAACCTAAACTAGTTTAATTAGCCGGGCGGGGCTCGCCTGTCATAGACTCTGGGGAGGTCAAACCCGTGGGCAAATAAAGTCAAACCCGCCGGCGAGGTCAGCGGCGGCCGCGGGCTTCAAAAAAGCTCCACAGAGCACGGCTGGATGCGCTGGAGGCAGCTCTAGGACGCCGGCGGCGCGGTGCTTCGGATGGTGTTGGTCTTCGGGCCTAGAATGGCGTGTAGCATTGCCGGCGACAACCACAGCGGCGGCCGGAGCTCGAGCGAGCTCGAGGTCGGGGCTACGGAGTGCAAAAGGATGAACTAAAGCTCCCGAGAGGCTCTACGTGTTGCTGCGAAGCGTTTGGACGCACTGGCATGACCAAATGGTCACCGGAGCTACGCCGGTGACAAGCTCGGGCGGCGGTGGTTCTCGGTCTTGATGAACGCGATGGCTAGAGGACGGGAAAGATGCGGGGAAGAGAGGGGAAATGCAGCGGAGCTCACTGGGAGGTCATTGAGCAGCTCAGCGTGCTTGGGGACATCTCGGAGGCGACGAAACCACGACGGCGATCTTGGGTGCCCGAGGAGGAAGACGAGGGCGAAGACGGCTCCACAGGACCTCCGGGCTCGTGCAGCTCGGTGGAGAGGAAGAAGACGGCAACGGCGTTGAGCGCGTGGACGGCGAGCGACGGCTGCGGCTGCTCTCGGGTGGTGCGCGCGAGAGGGATAGGGGAGGGGAGGAGCACAGGGGGAGGAGTGAGAGGGCCTGGGGGGTCGTGGCGTCTCCAGCCAGCCTCCAGTGTCGGCGGAAGCAGGAGGTGGCTTGGGCGCGTGACAGCGCATCGCGGACACACACCCTCGTGCCCACTGGCACGAGGTTGAGGACGACAGGCGCTGGCCAGTGGACTGGGCCGGCACAGTGCCAGGCCGGCTGGGCTGGACAGGTAAGCCAGGTGAGTTTCTAACCCTTTTCTATTTTTGTTTCTGTTTTCTAATTTGCAGTTTGTTTTTTATCCAGTTTTAAAAACCAAATCAATTTTATAAATCCCGAAAATATTCATCAGCACTTTCTGAATTATTTCAGTGGCACATAAATAGTCCCAACATTATTTGAGCATTTAAACTTTTTATAGTGTTTAAATGCCCAAAGTCAAATACAATATGATTTAATTCAAAAATTCAAGAATGCCCTATAAATATGTTCATCATTTTTGGCAGAGGTTTTCACCTTTATCAGGAATCATGAACATTTTCAAAGGGCATTTTGGGTTCATTGAAAATGATTTTATTTGAGCCTATTTGAATTCATTTGGTGCTAGGGTTTGGTCATTCCCCATTTCAAGTTTAATTGAAACTTAAACATGATGCGACACAAGATGCTAGCACTAAGCATTACCAGAACTAGGGATGTGACACTTGCATGGCAAGAGAAATAGGCTAGTGGGACTATGGTGCTAAAACGATATTGTTTCTTCATGTAAAATGAAAGATGACGGGCGTTCCAGCAGACGTGGATCTGGTTAGCGCACTGCTCGTAGTCTCCCTCCGAAGAAGACGAGCGCATCGCTTACAACAAAAGAGAGTTTGTCCAGAGCATCGCCCAACCACGACTTCCTGTCACCCCAAAAAAGCATAAGCTCAGACTTGTTGCTGCTTCTCTTTGTTCATAACTATATCGGTGAAATCATGTGCCAGAATCTGAGGGTAATAATCATTGAGTTATGAACAATGGCAAACAACAACAAATTTCCCTTACCATTGAGGACAGGTTAGAGGATATACACATGTCTTAGCATGTAACAACATTATCCCTGTGAGAAAAGAGATGGGCTTAATCAACAGATCTAAACATTTAATGCAAGTATGTTTACCCAAAAACCGAGGCATACTTTTCAAGGATGGAATCTGAGATTGGCTCGTCATTGCTACCTCTTGAGCACAGCATTGGATTTCCTTGAAGAGGAAAGGATGATGTAGCAAAGTAGCATAAGTATTTCCCTCAGTTTTTGAGAACCAAGGTATCAATCCAGTAGGAGACTACACGCGCTAGTCCCTTGAACCTACACAAAGCAAATAGCTCCTCGCAACCAACGCGATTAGGGGTTGTCAATCCCTTCACGGTCACTTACGAGAGTGAGATCTGATAGAGATGATAGATACTATTTTTGGTATTTTATGAATAAGATGCAAAGTAAAATAAAAGTAAAAAGCAAAAGCAATAAATAAAGTGATGGGAGATTAATATGATGGAGATAGACCCCGGGGCCATAGATTTCACTAGTGGCTTCTCTCAAGAGCATAAGTATTCTACGGTGGGTGAACGAATTACTATTGAGGAATTCACAGAATTGAGCATAGTTATGAGAGTATCTAGGTATGATCATGTATATAGGCATCACGTCTGAGACAAGTAGACCGACTCCTGCCTGCATCTACTACTATTACTCCACTCATCGACCGCTATCCAGCATGCATCTAGAGTATTAAGTTCAAGAAAATAGAGTAACGCCTTAAGCAAGATGACATGATGTAGAGGGATAAATTCATGCAATATGATAAAAACCCCCATCTTGTTATCCTCGATGGCAACAATACAATACATGCCTTGCTGCCCCTCATCATTTGGGAAAGGACACCGCAAGATTGAACCCAAAGCTAAGCACTTCTCCCATTGCAAGAAAAACCAATCTAGTAGACCAAACCAAACTGATAATTCAAAGAGACTTGCAAAGATAACCAATCATACATAAAAGAATTCAGAGAAGATTCAAATATTGTTCATAGATAATCTTGATCATGAACCCACAATTCATCGGTCTCAACAAACACACCGCAAAAAGAAGATTACATCGAATAGATCTCCACGAGAGAGGGGGAGAACATTGTATTGAGATCCAAAAAGAGAGAAGAAGCCATCTAGCTACTAACTATGGACCCGAAGGTCTGAGGTAAACTACTCACACTTCATCGGAGAGGCTATGATGATGATGTAGAAGCCCTCCGTGATGGATGCCCCCCGCGAGCTCAAACAGCCCCAAGATGGGATCTCGTGGGTACAAAAGGTTGCGGTGGTGGAATTAGGTTTTGGCTCCGTGTCGATCGTTTGGGGTGCGTGAGGTATATATAGGAGGAAGAAGTACGTCGGTGGAGCAAGGTGGGGCCCACGAGGTGGAGGCGTGCTCGGGGGTTAGGCGCGCCCCTACCTCGTGCCCACCTCCTTTCTTTCTTGACGAGGGTCCAAGTCTCCTGGATCATATTCGTGAGAAAATCACGTTCCCAAGGTTTCATTCTGTTTGGACTCCGTTTGATATTCCGTTTCTTGAAACTCAAATAGGCAAAAACAAGAATTCGGACTGGGCCTCCCGTTAATAGGTTAGTCCCAAAAATAATATAAAAGTGGAAAATAAAGCCCAATAATGTCCAAAACAGTAGATAATATAGCATGGAGCAATCAAAAATTATAGATACGTTGGAGACGTATCAGGCATCCTCTAGGAGGCCTAGCCGACGAAGAAGAACGCGCTTGGCCTTCATTTCAGAGTCGAAGCCATGGTCCGTCTTGGCGATGAGCCCGCTCCATCATGGAGTAAAGTTCAACGGTACTTCATTGTGGCGTCGTCGCTGCGGTGGCAGGGGTAGGATCGACGCGTTGGTGCGTTGGAGGGAGGAAATGAAATGCTCCAGGTGCATCATTGATTAAGTCTCTACCAACTTCGACATTCTATAAGTATGTTTATGAAATTGGTATGTGAGGACTTCGAGATTTGCAAGAATCGGGCGGGGGTATCTTCTGGATTACATATATTCAAAACATCATATTATACTTTCCCTTTATGATTTTACTTCTACAGGTTCTCATCAAGGTTTTAATTGAGGCAATATCAACACAAGATCATATGGCATACTTTCTATTTTCTCCATCGGGGGTTTCATGAAAGTTCATACAACATATTCGTTATCCCCTAAATTCTATGAGTTTCTCATATTGAGTTAAAGGAGATGATGACCATTATATGTTGCAGTACTTTCTCCTTATTTTTCACATCCGATTTGAAGGAGTTTTGGCAACATATCAAACATCTATCTCCTCACATTTTCTCCACGGGTTATTTTTAGGAGACTTTCTTAAGTTGATGATGATGAACATTCTCACAGACAAACTTGCTCAAAGGAGTTTTTTATCAAGATGATAATACTACAAGGACAAGCGTAGATAAGGGGAGTGTTAGAACTTAATTAACCCATGTTAATTAAGGGTTCAATCTCCACTTATCCAAACTGTCATACAAACATATGCAACTCTGGTAAGCATTGTGTCCATCCGGATGCACCCCTTCGGGGACTATAAATATGTAACTTGTCATCGTCAGTAAATAAACTTTGTTCACTTCTACATCTCTCTCGATTGTCCCTCGTTTATTTTTAATAGGTTCAGCGTGTCGGGTCTTACATGGCAAACGTCACTGGGCAGCCCCAAATCCACCCCATATATGACCTGAGTTTGAGGAGTGTCGGACAGCCCAAACATATGGGCTGGTTTGGGGGGGGGGGGGGGGGGTTGGGTTGCGTTTTGGGTCAAGCGGTGTCTAGACTGTCCGCTTGGACATACGGAGAGGGGGGTGGCAAGTCTAGTTGTAAATGATCTTGGAGTTGTTCTCCGGGAGTCGACATTGGGGATAGGTCAATAATCTAATGTTCATCAAACAATTGAAAATGGATCTCACTTTAATCAAACCGGCATTTTTTCATATCTATTTTTCATTGTCAAGTAATTAATGCTTAAGCTCATATGGTGTCTTCAATTAGTAAATACTAGGTGATACCATGCATGTTTTGTGAGAATGTTTTACAATATATTCCAATGAGACAACTATTTGTATGGAAATAACATAAGAGCTAAAATTGAAAATACATATGATTTATTATGATTTATTATTGTATAATATATAAATTTCATAATAGACAATTTGATGCATGTGTGGCCTTTCCTTAATCATGATTGTATATTGAGGTAGGTCTTTTTCATTAATGTTGAATGTCAGTTGCGTAGCTAGCTTGGAAGACGCCCCGGGCCAACAACCTGTGTAGTAATGGACAGTGTAAAAACAGTGTTTTCTAGAGCCTGGGGCCTGGCTGCGCCCTTGTTAAATGTTGAGGTGGCAGGCTTGCATGGCGAGAGAAATAGGCTAGTGGGACTATGGTGCTAAAACGATATTGTTTGTTCATGTAAAATGAAAGATGACGGGCGTTCCAGCAGACGTGGATCTGGTTAGCGCACTGCTCGTAGGCTCCCTCCGAAAAAGACGAGCGCATCGCTTACAACAAAAGATAGTTTGTCCAGAGCATCGCCCAACCACGACTTCCTGTCACCCCAAAAAAAGCATAAGCTTAGATTTGTTGCTGCTTGCCTTTGTTCATAACTATATCGGTGAAATCATGTGCCAGAATCTGAGGGTAATAATTACTTTTTTATAGAAAAGAAGGATGATCCCCGGCCTCTGCATATGGGTGATGCATACGACCATTTTATTAATTATTCTCACAAGATATTACAAAGTCATACAACAGTAAGACTAAAGCCACCGTCTAAGCAACAACCATCGCTACACCTATCCAATTGATGAAGGGGCGCTGATAGCCTGGGTCTAATACCAAACAGACATCGCAGGCAGACCTAACATCTAAGACCTGAGATCCCAATCAGGACGCCTGCCGGGTATGAGGCCGCCGTAGCCACTTGCCACCAATCCATCTTCAGAGCTGTACTGCTGCATCTACCTTGCACGGTCTAGCTACCGTCGACGCCACCACGACGCCAGACAACTTCCTCCTCCTCCGCGAGTCCATCTCCGTGCATCGGACGCCGAGTCTCCACTGCGCCATGCCGCCGAGACCCACCGTCGATGATACTGTTGATGCCACACCGCTCCACCTACATGCCATCTCGCGTCGACTCCGAACTACCAGCAACTCCACCATCCTGAGCAGTCCTCGGCCGACGCCTTCAGGAAGGAACACGACACCAAAGTTCCATCGTCGCCCAAACAGAGGAACAAAGGCTTTCTCCTGCGCTCATGGCAGAGGTGGGGGGCGTATGATCCACACCGAAGCCTTCAGGAAGGGAATCGGCGCCGAGGGCGCCGACTTTGGTGTGGCCGCCACGCCGGCCTGGAGTTTCCCCCGGATCCATGTCCACCCGCCAGATCCATCGAGGCAGTATTGGCATCGACGGTAGTCGCTACCGTAGCCAGCACAAACCGGAGTAGATCGAGTCGGAGACAACGCCTCCCAGGGAACTCCGATCGGCCATCGAGAAGCCGCCGTAGCGCCGCCGCCTCCACGCCGCCCATGCAACCGTGGAAGGCCCCCCATCTGCACCCGCGGGTGCCACCCTCCAGGAAGGCCGCACCGCGCGCCACCGATCGAGGCCGCCGCCCTGAGATCCCCGCGCCGCCCGAGGCACCGGCGGTCAGATCTGAAACAGATCGACCACGGCCACCATAGGAGCACCCCGAACGGCCCCCCACGTGACCACCAGGGGAAGCAGCTCCTGCCGTCACTGAGGGAGTCCTGGATTAGGGGGTGTCCGGATAGCCGGACTACCATCATCAGCCGAACTATCATTTGCCGGACTATCATCATCGACCGGACTCCAAGACTATGAAGATAGAAGATTGAAGACTTCCCCCCGTGTCCGGATGGGACTTTCCTTGGCGTGGAAGGCAAGCTTGGCGATACGGATATGTAGATCTCCTACCATTGTAACCGACTCTATGTAACCCTAGCCCTCTCCGGTGTCTATATAAACCGGATGGCTTTAGTCCGTGAGACAACAATCACAACAACCCTTACGATCATACCATAGGCTAGCTTCTAGGGTTTAGCCTCCTTGATCTCGTGGTAGATCCACTCTTGTAAACATCCACAATATCAATATCAATCAAGCAGGACGTGAGGGTTTTACCTCCATCAAGAGGGCCCGAACACAGGTAAACATCGTGTCCCTTGTCTCCTGTTACCATCCGCCTAGACGGACAGTTCGGGACCCCTACCGAGATCCGCCGGTTTTGACACCGACATTGGTGCTTTCATTGAGAGTTCCTCGTGTCGCCACCGATAGGCTTGATGGCCTCTTCAATCAACAACGACGCAGTCCTGGGTGAGACCTTTCCCCGGACAGATCTTCGATTCGGCGGCTTCGTCATGGGCCAACTCCCTTGGCCATCCGAGCAGATCGAAGCTACGCCCGCCGTCGAGTCAGGTTTGAAGCTTAAGCTTCACGGCCGATATCCGCGGGGGCTTGATCCTCGATGGATCTGAGCCACAGCCGAGCGTGTCGCGCTGTCACGATGGGCATGACCTAACTTTGCCGCCGGACAGCCCCTTGGAGGCCGCACCCGGATCCGCTCCGACTTATAGTCCGGAGCCGATCGCTCGAATCGAGGACGGATGGCTGGACACCGCCTCGGGAGCCGCAATTCCTACGGCGATGGAGCCGAACTCTTACCTTGTCCCATATAAAGCCCATGAATCCGAGGTGCCGGACTCCGAACCTCCTGCGCCCGAGCCAGTCGAATCCGATTGGGCGCCGATCATGGAATTCACCACCGCGGACATCTTTCAGCACTCGCCCTTCGGCGACATCATATACTCATTGAAACATCTCTCGCTATCCAGAGAGCACTGGCCGAACTACGGCCAAGATGGTTGGGACGCGGATGACGAAGAAATTCAGATCCCACCCACCACCCACTTCGTAGCCACCGTCGACGATCTAACCGACATACTCGACTACGCCTCCGAAGACATCGACGGTATGGACGACGATGCCGGAGACTACCAAGAACCAGCGCCTACAGGACACTGGAAGGCCACCTCGTCATACGACGTATACATGGTGGACACCCCGAAGGAAAGCGATAACGAGGAACAACGGGACACGGCAGAGGATAATCTCGCCGATAAAGAACCAAAACGGCGACGCAAAAGCCGCCCCAAGTCCCGCCTCGATCAAAGCAGCCTTCCTAACGACCCAGCGATAGAGCAGGGCAAGCCAGCCAACGACGAAAAGGACGGGCCGGATATTCAACCCCTTTACGAAGCAATCAACAGTCCGGCCACAACACCAGAGCATAAGAACATACGCAAAAAGCTCGTCGCCACGGCAAGAAGTCTGAAGAAGGCGAAACGGAAGCTCAAAACAGCAGAAGACACACTCAGAATGAAGTGGAGCAAAGTATTCAAGACCGCAGACAAATATGGCAACGGCCATCAAACCGAGAGCTACCCGAAGCGCAAGTTGCTGCCAGAATTTGACGAGGAAGCCATCGAGCCTTCACAGTCAAAAAATAAAGAGGCCGCTGGCGGATAGACGCCGCACGACGTGCCCAAACGATAAACGGGCTGCACACAGGCCGAATTATAATCCTGGTAAAACGGACGGCCCAACTAGGTCCATCTACGGGCCAAAAAAGAGGACCCCAGGAAGTAACATACCACGACAAGTGTTCGAAGACAGCGGCACACCCAAATACAGGGCGCCAGACACCCGCTTATGTTTCACCGATGAGGTGATGGATCATGAATTTCCAGCAGGGTTTAAACCCATAAACATAGAGGCATACGACGGCACAATGACCCGGAGTCTGGATAGAAGACTACATACTACACATACACATGGCTAGAGGAGACGATCTCCACGCCATAAAATACCTACCCCTCAAGCTCAAAGGGCCAGCTCGGCATTGGCTCAAAGGCCTCCCAGAAAATACTGTTGGAAGTTGGGAAGAGCTTGAGGACGCATTTAGAGCAAATTTTCAAGGGACTTATGTCCGCCCTCCGGATGCGCACGATTTGAGTCATATAACCCAACAGCCCGGAGAATCAGCCACAAGATTCGGAACAGGTTCCTTACCAAAAGAACCGAATAGTCGATTGTCCGGACGCAGAAGCCCTAGCAGCTTTTAAACACAACGTCCGTGACGAATGGCTTGCCGTACACCTCGCCAAGAGAAGCCAAGAACAATGGCCGCACTAACTAGCCTCATGACGCGCTTCACGCGGAGAAGACAAATGGCTAGCAAGATGCAAGACCAGCGACCGAGTACATCCGAGATCGAGATGGAACGGAAAATCACGGCGCAGGAAAGATCAGCGCCGGAATAAAGAAAAAAGCCCGCAGGGCACGGCGGTCAACGCCGGATTCAAAAGCTCGCGGCCGAACAATACAACACGGCCTCTTACGGAGAACAGAGACGAGCTATCAAATTTAAACAAAATTTTAGATCGGATATGTCAAATCCACAGTAACCCCGGAAGGCCTGCAAAGCATACCAACCAAAATTGTTGGGTTTTTAAACAGTCCGGCAGACTTAATGCCGGACACAAGGGGCTCGATGCGCCAAACGAGGACAATGACGAGCCCCACCAGCAGAGCACCGGAAGCCAAAGGACTTTCCCTCGAGAAGTAAAAACAGTAAACTTGCTTCACGTGATAAACACGGAAAGCCAACACGGCACTCACCAAGACAAGTGTCGGACGATCTACCCCAGTGGACCAAGGTTGGATGTCAAACCCAATCACTCTCGACCATCTGGATTAGTCCAGAAGTATCCGGAACGCAGGATAGATTGCCCCGATATCGGATCCCACAATAGGCGGACTGCACTTAACGCAGGTGTTGATGGACGGCGGCAGCGACTTAAACCTGCTAAATCCGGACACAATCCGCAAATGGGGATAGACCCTATTACAACTCGGCACTTCCTTTAAAGGAGTGGCGCCAGGCCTTTAAGCCAGCTATCAAGCACCACGGGATGAGAAGCTCTCGTCCGCTTCAAATGCAATACAACATTACGCGTCTCTTACGCTTGAAATGCCCGGTCCACGTGGCATCATTTCATTAAAAGGTCGCTTAAGACCCCGGACACGGCTCGACGAGTCCGGAATAAATAAGCTAGGGGCTACCTAGCCGCACATTCCTTCACAAGGGTTTGCACATATAAGCCATAATGAGCTAGCATAGGCTCGGCTTCCTTAATCCCTATTTTCAATTTTTTATGCACTTTCTCGCACGATTTCTTTTCCAACCAAGTTCTTCTCTTTTTACAGATGAACAGCGTGCACACCGCCCGTGATACGGCACAACGGAGACACAGCGCAGACGTGCGAGAGGGACCCGCTGCAAGGACTCTTTTCGACTAAGACCCTACGTAAACCTTTCTTACGGTCTCTTGTTGCTATAATCCCTGGTTTTCAGTATAACCAGAGTGGAGACTGGCGTTTTGGCATCGGCCGCGCCAGTAGAACCTGCCCGTACCTGGACACAAGGGGCTTAGGGCTTTGTTTTGCCCGCTATTATAAAGACCGAACACCTTCGGGAGTGTTCGGCGTCTCGAGTTAGGCCTTATATGCATCAGCTCCAATCATGTCTTTGGTCAAATGTTGGGTTTGCCCGGCTCCTGTGTTTTGTTGCCTTACGCTCCGATCATCGGCTAACGCGGCTCGGGAGAACTACTGCGATTGTGCCCCGCTCGGCTGGGCAAGCACCTCGAGAGAAAGCCGAAACTGACCGTCATGATACAGCGAGAGACTGGTCAACCACTCGATCGACCTTGGGAATGTTTAGGATTCCTCCGCTTTGACGAAGGGCCGTTTCCCGGCCAGGCACATACGCGCCCCGAATTCGGAGAGCACGGTGCCCCCAGGGGCTATGTCATAGCCCCACCCTCGAACTCCATGGCTAAGTGAAAGTGATAAAGCATTATAGTCCGTTTGCCTCATTTGCTACGCTACCACCTCCTTTACAGGACCGAGACGTCGGATTAAGTGTGAAAACACGCTATTTTTTTTGCGAACACCCCCGCACCCTTGTGCGTGGGGGCTGAAGCCAACGACTGCCATCTTTCAGGTTATACATACGTATACATGAACGGCCGCAAAGGAGATATTCTATTACTTGAACGCACAAGTATAAAAGGCGCTTACATCATAAAAATCGTTTTTACATTATATAAACGTTCATTCGAACGTAACATTTTTCGAGCACTGCGACTCTATTACACGAGCACCAGGCAGCACTTCGCCAAAATAGTGCTCGGCGGGTAGCCGGTTATTATCCGAGCCCGGGGTTGCAACAACGGTGGCATCCATCTCTGTCCAATGTGTTTTCACACGGGCAAGCGCCATCCGCGCACCCTCTATACAGGCCGGCCGCTTCATCGCCTTGATATGCGGCACCGCCCCAAGAAATTGCTGTAATAAGCCAAAGTAACTCTTCGGCTGGGGCCTATCCGGCTGGATATGGGTCACTGTGTCCGTCATAGCAAGCCTGGACAACCTATTTAGCTCAGCCCACTCAGCCAAACGATCGGTCAGCGGAAGTGAACGCTCCGGACTATGGAATTGAGACCAAAACAGCTCTTCCGTCTGGTGATCCTTCTGGCTTCGAAAATGCACAACGGCATCCGCCGCACTCGCTGCTAAGTCCATATAAGGGTCCTCCGGACACCACAATTGGCCCAGCTGAGCATATTTTGAATCCGTGAACCTTCGGCGCAGCAGAAAAGGCTTGCCAGCTACAATCTCCCCGGCCTGGCGCAGCTCTTCCTTCATGGCCCGCATTGCAGAGCGGGCATTCTTGGCGTCAGCGGTGGCCTTCCGCAGGTCTTCCTGCCCCGCTAGGCGCTCCTTCCCAAGAGCCTCATTGCGGTCGGTAACCTCTTTTACCTTCACAGCCATTTCGGCTACCTCTTCCCTGCTCCGGCAGTGTGCGGCCTTTTCGGCCGCTAACTCTTCGGTCGCCTTCGAGGCTGCCGCATCACTCCTTCTGGCCTGCTCCTTGGCTTGAGCAAGTTCGGCCGAAGACTCTCCACGGCAGCGGCACTATCTGCATTTCACGCAAATTTTGTAAGGAGTTTGCCTCGGCTCCCTTACCATGTGTCCGCGCAGTAACACTTACCTTGCAACTCATCAAGTCGCCTGTTGATCAGCGCGATGTCTTCATCCGCCACATCGAGTTGCCGCTTTAGTTCAGCAACTCCATAAGTCCGGCTGGCCCCCGGACGACCCGCCACCTGCATAGGCCCGACAGGAATTTATAACCTGCGATTTTGATCCTCGGCACGCTGTCGATCTCGACAACCTACCGAGTCTCAGGGGCTACTATCTATACAGGGCGCATTCTATATGCAAAACTGTTACAAGGTGTGTCATTTTTACGTACCTCGAATCCCGCCAGTAAACTCCTGACGGCATCATGCAATCCGCCCGGCGGACGCAATCCTTTCAACCACCATGCTCATCAATGCATGCTGATCTTCCGAGATAGACGCCTTCTCAGCAGATCCTTCACCAGACACCGATTGGCGCGAACTATCCGGCTTTGCCACACCCGGGGGCTCCCTCCGTGACGACACTTCAGGCTCGTCGGCCCTATCCGACGGCGCCCCGGACGGAGGCGTCTCGCTCTCCATCATCTCCGGAAGAAGGTCCCCCGAAGACGAGCTCATTTGCGAAGGACGGAGATCCGAACTACAAGGTAAACACCTTAGTTATCCTCAGAAGCACAAATAGGGATGTTCCTTATTACAAAACTCCTTTCTTTCTACTTACGGCTCGCTGGAGGGCTGACTCATTAAGGGAGATTGTGCGGCCGGGGCCTCCCCGGGCGCAGGACCCTCTGGCGAAAATTTCTTCCCCCGTTTAGGGGCTTTTGCCCCCGGGTCCTTGGAGGCAGTCCTCTTCTCCCCTTGGAGGGAGGGATTTTCGATCTCCCCTCTTTCAAGAGCCCCCTTAGGTGGGGCAGTAGCTTCCTCGCTTTCCCCTTCGCCTTCCTCGGAAGGCGCAACCTCCAGCATCCGGACCAGCACGGGATCCGGCGTGGTCTCGGGGAGGGGGGCCGGACACCGTATCAATTTTGCTTCCGCTATCCACTCCTATGTAGAAGGAGATCGGTCATAAGGTGGGTCATCGAAAGGCAAACTAACGGTACGTCCGGACTTGGAACTACTTACTTGAGTATCCGGGCGATTGCAGCTTAGTCCAGCATCCTCGGTCAATTCCGGACGCACCTCTTGCGATCCGAAGAATAAGCTATACATCTCCACGGGTGTCATACCCATGAAGTGTTGAAGCATCCGTGGGCCCTCCGGATTGAACTCCCATAACCGGAGAGGACAGCGTTTGCAGGGCAGGAGGCGCCTAATTAGCATAACCTGCATCACCACCACCATATTGATCTCCCTCGTTAAGAGATCTTGAATCCGGCCCTGCAGTAGGGGCACGTCCTTTGACGGCCCCTAGTTGAGCCCTTGGTTGACCCACGACACCAATCGTCGCGGAGGTCCCGGGCGGAATAGGGGCGGCGGCTGTTGTCTGCGGCCCCTCGGAACGGTAATATAAAACCACTCTTGCTGCCACAGGCCGAGCTCCTCTTGGAAGGAGCCAGCGGGCCACGAGGCATCGGCCCTCCTACTTATGGCCGCCCCGCCACACTCCGCTTGACGCCCCCCGATCATCTTCGGCGCCACATTGAAGGTCTTCAGCCACAGACCGAAGTGAGGGGTGACGCGGAGGAAGGCTTCGCAGATGACAATGAATACGAAGATGTGGAGGATTGACTCCGGAGCCAAGTCGTGGAATTCCAACCCGTAATAAAACATGAGCCCTCTCACAAAAGGATCCATCGGGAAGCCTAAACCCCGACGGAGGTGGGATACAAAGACGACATACTCACCGGGCTCGGGGGTGGGGATGGCCTGCCCGTCGGCGCAGCAGCCTGTCGCGAAATCTCAAAAGATGTGTACTTGGCATCCCGCAGCTTCAAGACGTCCTCCTCCGTGACGGAGGAGGGCATCCACCGCCCTGGAGGTCGGAACCGGACATCGTTGAAGGTCCGAAGCGCTCGAATCTGGAGCTCTAGGTGCTGGAACTTGGAGCGGGAAAGGATTCGATGAAGGATTGAAGAAAAGAAACGAGCCTTGGTCCCGTTATAAAGGGGGAGAATACCAAGAGCCGACTCCGTGACCATTTGGGATTCGCCTTCGATAGAGGGGGCGTGACGACGGGCGCGGTTGGGTTACCCACGCTCGTATTGATGAGAATCCCGGATTAAGGGGAAACATGATCTCTGCTTCGACAAGACGTGCCAAGGAAACCGCTTCACCAAATGCGCTGAGGTGGTAGAGTAAAAAACGATTCGAGTAATGGCTTGGTAGTGGTGTGACGTCATGCCACGGAAAGCGTCAGCAGATTGAACTTGTGTATATTATTATTCTCTCTACGGTGGAATGTGGAATTTATTTTGCAGAGCCGGACACTATCCTGGTGTTCACCATCTTCTATCATTTGGAGGAGGAACCCGCCTTGCAATGCCAAGCAATATACACGCCGGACTTATCGTCATTGAAGCCTGGTTCAGGGCTACCGAGGAGTCTGGATTAGGGGTGTCCGGATAGCGGACTACCATCATCACCGAACTATCATTTGCGAACTATCATCATCGACCGGACTCCAAAACTATGAAGATAGAAGATTGAAGACTTCCCCCCGTGTCCGGATGGGACTTTCCTTGGCGTGGAAGGCAAGCTTGGCGATACGGATATGTAGATCTCCTACCATTGTAACCGACTCTATGTAACCCTAGCCCTCTCCGGTGTCTATATAAACCGGATGGCTTTAGTCCGTGGGACAACAATCACAACAACCCTTACGATCATACCATAGGCTAGCTTCTAGGGTTTAGCCTCCTTGATCTCGTGGTAGATCCACTCTTGTAAACATCCACAATATCAATATCAATCAAGCAGGACGTGGGTTTTACCTCCATCAAGAGGGCCCGAACTCGGTAAACATCGTGTCCCTTGTCTCCTATTACCATCCGCCTAGACGCACAGCCGGGACCCCTACCGAGATCCGCCGGTTTTGACACCGACAGCCACCCCGAGTCCTCGGCGCGCGCCGCCAATGCGCCCGTCGCCAACGCGCCGCCAACCGCCGCCGAACGCCACCCGCGCCAGGTCCGACCGCTGCGGGGAGGAGAGATCCCGCCGACGCCGACGCCAACCGGGCTTTGCCCGGCGCCGGCGAGCAGGAGAGGTGGGAGAGGGAGCCGAGGGCTTGGCGATGCTAGGGTTCCCCCCTGGTCGCCTCCCGGGGGCGACCCAGGGGAGAGGTCGGGACTAAAGGAGATGTGTCATGACCTCACTTTGTAAGGTTCATCACTGAGTTATGAACAACGGCAAACAGCAACAAATTTCCCTTATTTGAGGACAGGTTAGAGGATATACACATGTCTTAGCATGTAACAACATTATCCTTGTGAGAAAAGAGATGGGCTGAATCAACAGATCTAAACATTTAAGGCAAGTATGTTCACTATTTATTTACCCAAAAACCGAGGATATAAGTCACATTTTTACTCTATGTAAACATTTACAATACGCATGCTGACAATGCCCCCCCAATCGACATATCTGAACCCACATTTAGTATAAACTTTTACATCAAGTGTACCACCAGATATCAATCAAACCATGCCTCCGTCACTTCGTAAATTTCTGTGGTGGTGGTCGTTGCGGAGATAGCGAGGGATCATTCTTCTGTATGGAAACAAAAACCACACTATCAAAAATGTGCAAAGATCTCTGAAATAGCAAATCATATCTTGGTTGAAATAGCAAGATTTCTTATGCATGAACATAATATTCCTTTGACTGATTAAGTTCTTATAGCCTTTTAGTTAAGAAAGATGGAGGACAGTGACGGAGTAGTAGCACCAAATCCTACTATTGTATATAAGAAAGCTATGTAAGATTTCAGGATGCTTTGCATGAAGTGCCAAATGATTTAAGTGGAGAAAATATAAGCAAACAAGATATCAATCTTTATGATTTCTAGGTGCATTAATATTAATGCATAACAAGACTTTAACATTTGAAGTGCCTTAGAGGCATATACTTTGTGCCAAAATAAATTTGAAATGTCAATTACCTTGAGACTCTTCTCTTTTCCATGAAGCGCCATTTTCATGGACTCCACTGATGGAGATGCTGTAGTAGTGGTGTGAGAGAAATATGCAACAGTCTGCAAAATGTACAATTAATTAGAAATTCTTTCTGGCAAAAAGTTTAGAAAACCCTGCCGCACTAGGAGCCATCCCAGACTTCTCCAAGAACTGAAAGTTAAACCAAGTAATACAGCAAGGATTTATAGCAAAACACACCACCTAGTCAAATCATTATTTAGTTTTAAAGTACTGCTGAATAAGGTAAATGAATTGCTTTAAAACCAAGAGAATAGCGCATGTTGTATCATTGCTAAAGTTGTTGTTTCTATCGCTCCAATAATTGAGAGATATGGTTTATTCGGGTAACCAAGAGATATTCTAGAAGGCACACCAATAGAAAGTGGCATTGGTGTTCTGCAAGTTTTTCACCATATGGATGCATTGTTGAGCAAGGGTAGCTCTAGAGTGTTTATGCATTGTTTGCTGCCAAGGTTTAGCAATATGTCAGGAGTGGTCCCCAACCTTACCCATACCCAAAAAATGCAACAACCTAACAGAGCTGATGAGCGTGACAAGTACAAAATACAGAAATGCAACATACAAGCACAAAATTTGTTAGAAGTACAATGCAAATATCTTAAGGCAACGTCTAGATTATCACCTGACCATTCCTGTCATGTGTATTTCAATCCCTGAATTACAAGAGCAACTATTCTAACCCCTTCAGCTCTTTAAGATGAGATGCCTGTTGGTGGTTTCACCACTTGGATAAAGTGGTCAGCATGACGACTACTCTGCAAAATCAGGCAGAGGAAAAAGTTCCTTATTGAATGACCCCACAATCAGTGGCTGAAGTAGGAGTCGATCCCCCCAACCCCATAGACAAGGTGTTGTACCCCCTCCACACTGAAGCGATGCGCTCAAGGCTTGAAGCCCAGAAATTGAGCAGACTATAGCCCATTACTAATTGGTCAGCCTACTATTGAAGACAAACGGCCAGTTTGGTCTTAAAAGCTGAGAATGATAGGCCATTACTAGTTGGTCAGATACTATCGGAGACAAACGGCCAGTTTGGTCCTAGAAGCCGAGAACGGAATCGTATATCGATTGTTTCGGTGCCGCCGCACAACTCACTGCACATAGGGTAGTCCGGCAAAGGGATGGGCGGCACCAAAGAACCGAACCCGGTCAATGGCAACTGCTGAAGCTATATCACGTTGCGCCTGGCACTGTTTTGGTTACCGGTCGAAATTTCAAGATTTTCCACGGTTACCGCGTATTTTCGTGCCCCTCGGTAAATCGCCATACCGAGCAAAAAATACTATTTTTTTCAATTTTTTGAATCTAAACACTCGATTTATTGTAAAGTACGTAGGATCTAATTAATGCCATGAGAGTTGGTTCTGGCGTGTTGGTAGCAACCTAGTTCCTGTTTTGAGAGGTCTCTGGTTCGAATATTCGTTCATCCACTTATTTGAATTCAAAATTCAACTACAAAATTCCTTTGAAATATTCTCGGTATTTCTCGGTAACCGTGGTAACCACATTTACCAATCTCTCCTTTGTTGGTTTGTATTATCTACTACGTTACTGATCCGCATTAGGCTGAATCAAGTTCTTGATTTAGGTGGAACTTATTAGGGCAGTGATTTCTTGTTTAATCCTCAAATCCATACCGCAACTTAGGTATGATAGATGCAATGATTATATCATTTACATTTAACTTGTCACTGATTGGGCTTGTGTTTGTGCAGTCATGAAGAGGAATAACAATGTATTCGTTTTAAACAATTGACGCGTTCAATCTTCTTGGTAATCGCAGTGGCGAATTTAAACTAGTAATAGAAATGCAACCTTTTGTATTTTCATTGCCCAGTTAATGTGAACTATCAAAAGCATGCAATATATCCGCTATGCTAAAATAAAAAATCCTAGTTGCCGTCCTGCCCACAATCCCGTGATCAGTCTCTCCTTTGTTGGTTTGTAGTACTATCAACCAGTATAGCAGATCAAAAGATCTCGCGGCGTCGGACCTTAACGATTGTTCGACCTAATCGCAGACCAAAAATCAGAGAGGAAAAGGCATCGAGATATACCGGCGGCTGGACGCCGCCCGCAGCGCCGCTAGCCTTTCCTGTCTTCGACGCTTCGCCCGGCGGCTTCTCCTGGAGTTGGCCCGCGGCGCCGCTAGACTCTACTGTCTCCGGCGCTTTGTCCGGCCGCTTCTCCTGACTTTGGCCCGCCGCGCGGACGGCGCCCTCTGGCTTCTGCGATTCCTCCGATAGCTTCTCCGGCACCGGCACAGAAGGCAGAGGAGGCCCTCGACGCGCAGAAGTCCCCTTTGCACAGAAGGCCCCCATCGTCTCCTAGCTAAGGTTCTTCTCTGCAAAGGGGGGTTCGTGAACGGGGAAGGTGGATGACCGCGAGACTAAGCAAGGTCGCCAGTGGACTGATTCTGCACCTGACTTCCGTTGCAATTGCCTATATCATGACTGTAAACCTGCTACGTTATTATAGAATGGATGAAATTGATCCTTCAACCGCTAAAAGAAGTGATGGATGGCCACGATATCTCGTCATAGATCATCGCTCGCCTTGGATCATTACACGAGTAGGTATAGGAGGGGTCTTTGTTTTTTAGGAATGCAGGTCCTTTTCGTTTTATGGGATGAGAAATTAGGTCTGGGAGGTCATATGCTGGGCCTTAGGCTTGTGGGAGTACCACCTTTTGTTTCATTGGAAGGACACCGATGAGTTTCTCAACAAAAAAAAAATGGAAGGACACCCATGATTTATTAGAAAAGTGTTCTTTTAGTAGAATCACAAAATAGTTTTTTTGGAGCATACCAATTACAGAAGTGTTTTATTTCTTATTTTGAGACAATCACAGCAGAGCTGGTCTCCAGGCAGAGGAGCCCATGCTAGAACCAAACACTGCAGCCCGCTTGAACCTTTCACTACCGAAGCAGAATTCATTGGCAGCCCATTCATGTTTTGAGTGTAATCATCGAAGCTTATGATATCGGGCATTTCCTAAACGGCGCCCGTAGCACACCCCTTTCACCGCGCTGGGACAGCCCACGTTACATTTTTCTTCTGTACACCCCTTTCACCGTGCTAGGCCGGCCCATGTTACATTTAATTTCTGTTTATAGATCCAAAGAATAAATCACAACCAACCGGCCGCCCTAATTGACATGTTCAGTTATAGCCTATTTCTTCTGATAATCTTTTTCTTGCTAGAATGGTTTGTTTTATTTTTTAATTTTTAGTTTTATTTATTTTTCTTTTTTGGAACAGTTTTTCCTTTTTCCTTTTTTATCGGAACGACTCTTCAAGATCGATGAACTTTTTTAAATTTTGATGAAATATTCTTCAAGATCGATAAGCTTTTATCAAATCTTTGATTTTTTTTAATTTGATGAACTTTTTTTAGAATCAGCAAACTTTTTTCAAATTCAATGGGTTTTTTTCAATTTTGATGAACTTTTTCAGATTCGACGAACTTTTTTTCAGTGTCGATGAACTTTTTTACAGACTCGATGAATGTTTTCTCAAATTCAATGAACTTTTTTTAGATTCGATAAACTTTTCTCAGAATCAGTGAACTTTTTTTAATTCGATGAACATTTTCTCAAATTTGATGAAATTTTTTCAAACGCATGGACATTTTTTATATTCTTGAAATGGTTTCTCAAATTAGTGAACTTTTCATGTTTAATGAATTTTGTGAATATGTGAATGTTTTTCTAATTCATGAACTTTTTTGAATAGACCAATGTTTGTTTGCTGGTTCATAAACTTTTTTTGAAATCTATGAACTTTCATTTTTTAAAGAAAAAGCGTTTATCCAAAATATTATCAAATAATTTCAAAATATAGCAGATACACAAATAGCGTGGCTGCAAGTTTTCTTATAAAGTTCGCGCTGAAGTTAGTCACAAGCATGTAGATAGTGTAGTGGTTCGCTAGATACCTTGAGGAATCTAGTGCGGGTGATTCCTCGTACAGCTTCTTTTTTGGAACGTTTTTGGATAACGAGCGGATGTAGCTGTTTGCCTCGTGATGGGCCAGCCCATACCAAGAGGAGCGTGGGCGCCAAAAACTCTAACCGACGCTGAAGGCGCCGGTTAGTAGACGCGGATATTCTATCTGTAGGCAGAGCAGGCCCATAAGCCCATTCGAAAGACCGTACTGCAGCCCGCTCGAACTCCTAATTCTTGAAACAAAACTCGTTTTCCCCCGCGAGAGATATATCTCGCTTATAGCGAGATGTATTCTCCCCTCGCTCGTAACATCTCCCGATAACTTCAGTTCAGTGTCGGACAGTACTGTGGCAATGTTTCGGCTTCTTGCAATGGTTTTTTGTAGCAGACTGTATTTATTTTTCTGTTTATATTTCTACTTTACCTTTTGTTTCCTTTTAGTTATTTTTAGTTTTCTCTGGTTTTATCTTGTTTTTTGTTTGTTTCTCACTTTTTTTTACTTGTCTTTTCTGGGTTTCTTTGGGCTTTTAACACAAGTCAACCTTTTTTACACATCAGATATATTTTATACATGTTTCATGTTTTTACAATACAGTATTAACATTTCTTAAAACATATATATTGATGACTATTTGTTTTCATACACATAACTTTTTCTTATACAGACAACCCGTTTTTATATGCTTTAATCATTTGACAAATATATGATTAACATTTTCGTATATATGTTTTCACATTCATTTATCTACATAAAGATTGCATGTTTTTCGCTTACAGTAGGGACTTTTTATATACTCATTAAACATTTTTCAAATACATGATTAACATTTTTTCCAGATTTTTTATGTCTACTTGTTACATACAAATTGTACACTTTTCGTATACATAAGAAACATGTACCCTATACATGTTTAACATGTTTCAAGTACATGATTAACATATTTTCAGATATATGTTTTGATGTCTACTTTTTATACTTATTAAAAAATTCATATACATAAAAACCATTTTTATTATACTTTTTAACATGTTTCAAGTACATGATTAACATTTTTCATACATATTGCAATTTTTCCTGTACTTAAAGAGCATTTTTCTATACATGTTCTCTATTTTTCCAATACATGATTAGTATTTTTAAATATATATTTTGATATCTACTGTTCCCCATACAACATGAGCATTTTTGTATGCATCATAAACGTTTTTAATACAGTCTTAAATTTTTTCATATATATGTTTTGATATCTACTTTTTCCATACACATTATACATTTTTGTATATATCAGAAACAATTTTCTGTACATGTTTAACATTTTTCAAATGTATGATTAACATTTATTCAAAAATTATGTAAAGTGTTTTTTGTAATAGATATGTTTATAATATTAAAATTATAAATATAAGTAAAAAAGGAAAGCAAAAAAGACTGTGAAAAAAGGAGCACTTTTTTTTTGAGAACCGAAAGAACGAGCACTTATGTCATATGGACGTGCATCGCGATGGGCCGGCCCATTGTCATCCGCTTCAGGCAAGACCTTGTTCGGTCCACGAAATGAATGAGTACATGGTTGCTACTATTTCATTGTGACTAAACAAAGATTGAAACTGTAAGATAATATTAATTAGAATTAATATGGAGTATATTTTTATTTGACTTTGTGTTTTGATGGATTATAATTTCTCTAATTGGTTGTGGAAGTCAAAAATTCACACTAACCCTACAAGACATCTTCTTACGACACAAGAGGTAATCGTAATATCACTCAAATCATGATAAATTAAGTGCTCATATCGATTCAGAAACATCTTATAAGAGTTCAATAATAATCAGAAAAATTACCCGATCATCGCCTGATGCAACTCTCCTCCACAACTTGCCATGACATTTTTCAGCAAATACTCGCTATCCTTCATATCTCTGCAGCAATAAGATTTCTATTGACCTAGACACGAAAGAAAAATAAAATCAGTGTTACATAAGCATCCTGGAAACAGAAAACTAGGTAAGTACATAACACGTTATGTTACTTCTCGTCTTTCTTTTTTTTGCGGGGGATGTTACTTGTCGTCTTATAAAGCCGGCATCAATATCTCAATTCTATGTGATAGTTTGGGGCTGCTCGATATTTTGTCGACGTTGAGTTGTATTGCCCGAGGCGAGAGTAACAAAGTTTCAGGTTTGTTTGATCGGTGACCTTAGTAGCCTACAAAAATGGCTGGCTGGACCACTTGGCATGAGTGGTAAGCTATATCAAAACCAATGAAAAAAAAAATGGCTGGCTGGGAGTAGGTGGAGAGTTCAACGATTTCAGGCATGCTTGGAAAAATAGTTGTTTGGTTTGTTGCCCGAGTCTAAAAAACGCATATAAATCATATTCCCTCCATTTCTAAATATTTGTCTTTTTAAAAATTTCAACAGGTGACTACATACGAAGCAAAATGAGTGAATCTACACTCTAAAATATGTCTGTATACATCCGTATGTGGTAGTCCGTTTGAAATCTTTAAAAGGACAAATATTTAGGAACAGAGGGAGTACAAGACAATTACTTCAATGATTTAAAAGATTTGCACAATAGTTATATTTAACTTGCCTGAATTTGCAATTTGGGTAAGTCTGTTTTGTGGGAGGAGGAAGAAAGCTGAACGAACAAAGAATGACGTCCACTGGATCTTAATTAACCCAACGACCCAGAAAATTGGCTTACCCAAAAATCCAAACCCATTTTCGCTAACAAAAGTGTCACTTACCACGTGGTATACGTGATGAGCAATCGAAACTTGACGGAACAAAGTGTGTCACTTTCCGTTCAATGTGACAAGCGAGCAAGATCTCGAAACAAAACGCAAGAACGCATACGGAGAGCATAATCCCAACCATCAAGATCTTGAAATTTCTAACAAACAACAACAATCTTTTTTCCCCACAAAAACAACGACAACAATCTTTCACAAACCTTTTGCACACAACTGTAGAGACCATCAATAATCGAAGCACAGAGCTGCGTGTTGGAGCGGCGTCTTCAGCCCATGCAACTATGCCGACTGCGGCGAGCAGCCGACATCGGAATAATCGGCAACTGTCCCTGCATCGATGGAGAGTGTCCATGGGACGAGCCAGGACGCCACATAACCAGGTGAGGCTTGGAGCTCAGCCGGTGGCGCCACCGCCTGACGTACAGCACGCTGGCTGGGCACGTCGCCATGGGTTAGCCGGACGAGGGACGAGGGACAAGCTCCTCCGCCTCCATAGTCGTCGACCGTCTCTTGTTCACGGTGGCCCTGCCGCCCTGCATCTTCATATACTCACTCCATGCGTGAACTAACAGAGAATGATAAGTGGGTTGGGAGGCTCACAGCTTCCTGCTACGGGGGCACTCCCGCCGTTGCAGCATGCCCCGGCCCTCCGGCTCCTCTTCAACGTGAGCAGGAACGAGAGCCCAATCATCGCTGCGAGAGTAGGAATCCACACAGGCCCTCCGCCTCCGACGATCGACTTCAACATCCCTCGCACTCTGCCATCGAAAAGCAAACACACCGAGCCAGCTTTTTCTCTTTTCGAAAAGTGGATCTCCCTCCATCTGCATCGGATGAGACCGAGCAAGTGGAATGGGGGAGGAAAAAATATTCCCAACCAGCAGAGATGTACGTGATACACAGATATAGAGTAGTTTTACCTTTGGCGCAACCCACGGTCTAAGCGGAGAATTGAAAACTCCATAGCACGCCTTTGGGTTCTTGGGAAGTTAGAGAGCCACTCAGAAAAGAGCCACTAGCTTCTAGCGGTAAAGACAAATGGCTCTTGGGGGCCGCATATATTATTATCTATTATTCGTGCAAAGGTGGCCAGCCTCTAGGGTAAGATTATTGATGTCCAAGAGGGAGAGATCGCTGCGATCGAGATTCCTGCTTTACTTGTTTCAAAACGGGAACAAGATGCGTGCTTTGGTTCTTTGCTTCTCTTGTCGGCCACCGAGCATTGAGTGCGGTGCATGTGTTTCTGCCCTAATGTACTGTGGTCATGTGCTCCCTGTTAGACAATGGTAATTAATGTTACGGTGTGATTAGGTCTCGATTGACTGAGATTTAACTAAGTCTAAGTCAAGTAACATATAAGAAAGAAAGAAAAAAAGAAAAAAGAAAATTTGCATGGATCTTCACGTAAGATCCCGCGTATATAGCATCGATTGAGACCTTGTTAAGTCTCACTCGACTGAGATTTAGCGATCCCGTTAATATTAAACTAAAAAACTGCCTCCCAGATTTTGAGCCATTATAACCCTAGCCAAAGGGTTCTCATCTTCGATATCTTACGCCGATGGTTTTGCCTCGGTGGCAGCGGCAGCCTGCTATATATCAAAGACATAGCGGGGAAGGGCTTTGCAGCGGCGGCGGTATGGATGTACATACACAATGTAGTGGATCTGCAGCTAATCCGTGAGGCGAGCTCTCGAAACTCAGGTGGAACCTCTGGTTGGTTGAGGCCATGTCCTCTCCAGTCAATGCCCAAAGCCGATTGCTAATGACGAGCCAGTGCATGAGGGATGCCGAGTGGCCACCTGAGTGGGATCCCGTCGACCTCTACAACGGTTGTTTAGCAGGATCTGACCGCATCGAGCATCCTCGTGTATGGTGACTGGAATCTCGACATCTCCATTAGCTCTTGACATTGTGTTGTTGTAGAGGTCGAGTGGCTTTGTATCAACTTAATGATAACATAACGCCTTTGACTAAAAACTACAATATTGTTCTTGTTGATTTTCTGGAAAACCCAGAATCATCTCTCTAACGGCACCAACCTCATTCCATTTTTTTTATCAACACATATGAATAGCAGGCGAGGGGGGAAACATGTGAATTGCAAGGAAACATAATAGCATGCCTCATTAATTGAGACCAAAGAAAACCATTTAAGATAGGACATCACTCTCCCTTAAAAAAGGAGAGCTTGACTGGTAAGAAAAAGAGAACTTGGTAAGGCTCCGCAATCACTGGCAGCATAACAACAAACGGACATCAAACATGGTTCTACGGGTTTTGCAAACAGTCCAACTGAATTTCTTGAATTTGTTGAACTACACCTATTTGATGTTCATATACACATTCTGCAAATAGGTAGTCCAATACATCATGTAAAATATAAAATGATACAAATTGGAGTCATATGAGAAAACAATGTTGTCACCTTGCAAGCAAAAAAATATAGAACAAAACTGGAGCTGAACCCCAATCTGAAACCGAAACTGCAACCCGAATCCGAAACCGAATCCCAAATAATCCATTTCATGTTCGGTTTTCAGGTTTAGGTCTTGATGTGCTGGGATAGATATCTCGCTATCACAATGGTCCCCACTTCTCACATAGACAAAACAAGAACTTTGGTTTTTGTGTCTTATTTCCTGAGAAAGTAAAGATGGAATACTCTTTTAGCTTTGTCATAAGTTAAAAAAACAATGTATTTGACCAAGTATGTAAAAAAAATATCAATATCCAAAACAACTAATTAGTTATATTATTATGTGATATAGTTTCATAATATAATTATTTGATGTCATAAATATTGGTGTATTTTTTTTACAAGTTTCGTCAAACATAGAAAAGGTTGGCTTGGAACAACGGTAGAAATGTTGCATTGTTTTAAAATAGCGGTATTTTCTCTTCTCCCTCCTTCAGGTACAGCTTTGATGGCTAAAATTTACATATACTATAATATTATTAAGGATGAGTTCTCAAGGAAAAAAAATTACTAAGCATAAAGTGGCATTCTTGTAGTGATCATCATATCGATGAAATATAATAGAATGGGTAAGACGTCACGTTCTTGCCTTGCTGGAGTCCACTAGGTTGATTGAGGATGTTGGGTATAACGCACTCAACGTCCACATCTGAGTGTCGCTTCTGAGAGCAAGGCCGGAGGCGGCACTTTGCTGCTGCCCCACTCATCCAGCTTTGAATTTGAAAATGTGAGGCCGTCGGTTTCACTTCATCTCACCCAACGCAAAGGCCTGAAGCAGCAATTCGCTGGAGTCCATCGCTCCCGGTTCCTCTCCCTCTCACCTTATTTTCCTCTCTGTCCCTCCCGTCTTTGCTTCCTCTCATGGAGCAGGCGAGTAGCATCATCCTGGCCTCCGCCCCAAGAGTTCGAACCGGGGTGAGCTGATCCTGCGGGGCAACCCGTTGACCGTGGCCGGAGCATGGTTAATAGTATAGCCAACTGCTTATATAAGCCATTCTTACGTATAATAATATTTCATCTTATAAACCAATATGTATAATAGTTGATTAGAAGAGTGTCTGTTTTTTATTATATGACCCACCTTTCACTCTCACAAACGCTTTCGAAGACGTCTTTAGAAATTTTCTCTTCATGAGTTTCGCTTACCATCTCTCTTCTTTTATTTCCTTCAACTAAGCAAGAATATACTACTCCCTCTGTTCCAAATTACTTCTCGTGGTTTTAGTTCAAATTTGAACTAAAACCACGACAAGTAATTTGAAACAAAGGGAGTAGTTTATTTCCTATAGCCAAATGATTCAGCTTTATTGTACTTGCTCTAACTGAGAAGCTCATATTACCCATAGAAAGATTGACAAGTGGATGCAAGGTTGTACCTGTCGGAGTAATTAACGCCGCGCATTACACAACGTGCTCTAGGAATGGCCGAAGAGACAGATCAACAACTAACACACGATATTCACGGCATTGTTAATAACCACTCCCTCTCTAAAGACTTTAGTGATCTAAATATTTTTATATTTCTTTATGAAGGAAGTACGTATTAATGCGAGTGCTCAGGTTGCTTCCTTTTTGGGAAAAATGTACTGATCGAGGTTGATGAGACCTGAAGGCCGCATGCGCCGACGGATGACCGGTTCTTGGCCGACGAGTTGGTATGAAGTTCCGTCAGGGCAAAAGCTAGGCGCTGGCTGTGGCGCGAGCGGGTGAGAATTCCACCTCTAACGCGCGAATGGGAAACGATTGCAGCTAGCCGTGCCGATATTCTCGTACTCCTACTAGTCTGCCATGAGAGCTTGGCCCGGGAAAACCATGACGCGCCAAAGGAAAACGATCGCAGTTCGCCGTGCCGAAATTCTCCTAGCATGCCTTGAAAAATTCGGCTGAGAAAACTTTTCCTTGACGTCTGATAGACAGCGAGAGGGGTACTCTAATTTGGCGGCATGGAAATGGTCCAAACAAAGGTGCGCATTCAGACCTGCCTCCTGAGCTAGCCATCCCGACGGCAGATGCAACAAAGTAAACGGGCCGTACTTAAAAAACGTAGTAGTAAAGTAATTAAACCATGAGGGATACTGACATACTCCTAGTATTATTTTTGCCGTCTGCGTGCAGTAGCACAAATCGACACTTCTCGCGTTCCACGCCGCGGCGAGGGGACATACAATACAGCCCAAAAACTAGCGACGGCGTACGCTCAAATCAACGGAACCCTGCTAGGCTGGTAGGATTAGAAAGCCCCGCCGTACGTGCCGGCCATCGACACGCAGACGGAGATCGATAGCATCGGTTTCGCTCAGCGCTAGCTCGTGACAAGGACGTGGAGATATAATACCGTTGATGGCGCAATTCTTGCACAGCTGGTGCGAATCCGGTGCCTCCGGCAGCCCACATAGTGCAGCCGTGGCCACGACGAAAGAGGAGCGTCTCCGATTCGCTAGCGATCGATGTACACGACGCATGGTTACCAGTGGGATGTGTCCAAAGGCGCGCTCCATCTCTTCTTCCTTCACGGCCAGCTGCTGTTGGCAGTAATAAACTGCGTCCGCGCCGTCTTCACTTTCTGCGCGCCCTTCCCAACAATCGATCGGGTCCAACGGAGGAGTTGTCTTGTTTTTCTGACAGCAAGATTTTATATTGATTAGTACTTCCTCAGTTCCAAATTACTTGTCGTAGATATGTATGTATCTAGATGTATTTTAGTTCTAGATACATCCATTTCCGCGACAAGTAATTTGGAACGGAGGGAGTAGTAATCATTAGTCACTAGAGTTACTAAGCTCGCAGGAAATCCGCCCCTCAAAAAAAAAGCTCGCAGGAACTCCGAGCTCCTGTGAATCCGGGCTGGCGAGCGGCGCGTGGGGCCATTTGACAGTGGGTGGACGAGTTCGAAAGTCGGTTGGGCTTGGGCCGAGCGATACAACCGTCTCCTGTTTTTCTCTCTCTCATGTTTTTTTAAATACTCTTTCTATTATCTTCTCAATTCTCATATATCTGCGCCGCCAGTTACCCCTCAAAAGAAAATTCTGTGCCGCCGGCTCCAACGCTCTGCCTCGCCCCCACTATTCCGCCCAGGGACGAAGCTAGGAAAAAAGTTTAATGGGTCATGTTTATGACTGTGAGATCATCTTCTATAAATGAGTAACGATTAGTACTAAATTAATGAAGGATTTGCTAATTTCAATGGGTTCAATTGCTTACAAGAGAGCTCCGCAAGCTCCTGCCAAGGTCTCTCCATGAAATTAAGTGGTACTGCCCTTCCAAAGTGCATTTGCACAAACCGTTTTCTCCTCCTACTAGCCCGACACGAGAGTGAGCTGGCCTACAGGCCAACCCGCAACACTGTCCTCTCGCAACCCTAGCGCCGCTGGTGCGCCAACGCCTGCCTGCCGACGCGCCTCCACCATCCCTCGCATATCCGTCTTTTCTCCATGCCGCTCGTAGTGGCCATCCGAAGTCGCCATGCAGCCATCTCCTGCATCAGAGACCTTGGCAAATGCACTTTGGAAGGGCAGTCCCACTGTAATTGGACCAGCACAAATTATTTTGATGTGTACTGCAGTGTGTGTACTCATATGAGAACAGTTTATGTAGTTTATTCAGACCAATAATTTTATTATTTTGATAGTACTTGTTCATGCTGGTACTGCTAATGGTATCTATTTGTGATATGGTACTGATTTGTATTTTATCTTTTTGGACAAATGATTTTGCTTGTTTTAGTAGTATCTGTAAAGTAACATCATTTTTATATAGAAAATGTCAGGTGTGTCTGCCGAATGGACTGATGAGAACACTCGGATTATCGTCGAGTTGTTTGTGAAACAAGTGAGGGCTGGAAATATGCCAAACACTCATTTGACACCCAATGCATATGATGAGGTAGGAAAGGAGTTCCTGATGAGAATTGGACTTGAGTACTCGCAAAAGCAAGTGAGAAACAAATGGGACAAGTTAAAACATAAGTACAACACATTCAAGAAGCTCAAGTCATGCTTATGTTTCTCATAAAAAAATCTAAACTTGTCATGCATTATATACTAACCAGGTTGATACCCCGCGGTTGCTGTGGAGATTTTGTATTGGAGACTAGATGCAATGATCAATATAAAAAATGATGGAAGATTTTTTTTATTGGAACCCTGCATGGACTGATGTGTATTGTTTTATTATTTGAGCTAGAGATGCTGTTTGCTGCTTGTTGGATGCATGTTCTGTTCTACTAGTATTTAGTTGCCGATATGTTGTATGTACCCACTGGATTGTTGTAGTATTATGGAAGCCTATTGCATTTGTTAATATAGAGTGCAATTTTGCAAGTAATCTAAACAATTTTTTTGACATGGCATACTCTTAATTTTCTAGTATGTGCAGATGTCACGGGAAGATACTATATATTTCAAAAAGCCAAATTATTGAGATCAAATGGAAGCAAAATCGGCATAATCAGCTCATCAAACTTTGCATGAAAATTGACTAAAAAAATTGGCATGACCTTTCTTTAATTTTCTAGCATTTGAACATGTCACATGAAGATAATATATACTGAGAAAAATTGTAAGTTAAAGCATTGAGACCAATTGGAAGCAAAACTGACATAATCAGCTAATAAAAGTGAGTACGAATTCATAGATTTCACAATTCAGACTTATTACATAAACTTAGTCGATATCTGATGACATGCTTAGGGTGCTCATGTAGTCCTAATGGCAGTTTGGAAGTAATGTTAAATAGAAGGTGGTGCAATTTGTAGGTGTTTTTTCGTGCGTCTTGAAGATGTCATGGTGCTTGCATGGTTGTTGACGATGCCCTACATGTTCAAAGAACAACATTATTGGTAAGGTTAGTCTTATGGCAAAGGGTGACAAAAGTTTGTATAATTTTTTTTGGATATGAGAACTGATAGTACCTATGTGTTTTTATTATTGTTATCCCCTTGTCCTTCAGAATCATTTATTTTCACATTGTTTTCTGCAATGTTGTTTGATTGATGATAGAAAGTTAGAGTTGTGGATCTCATATTTCTATGTGATATGAGAAGAAGCATGTACTCTTGCTTATGCTTTTTGACAACCTGAAGATGGACTTGTGTACTCTGAAGATGTCCCTGTTAATGTTCCTGTTGTTGACTTACATGTAAACATGAAATATTGTTACCAATGAATATCTCTCTTTGTTGACTCGCATGTAAACAGCAAGATGCACTTTTCAAAGAGCTTCAATGGTAAACAGGAATATCAATGGGTACCTCTCTTTGTTGGTGGTTCTATCTTCTGCAAATGCAATGCTTCTTTTCGCTGAAGAGTACCTGCAACCAAAAACCACCATTTGAATTCCATATTAAGCTGATTGTTCTTTAGTAGAACTTTAAAAGTATTACCTATTTAAGTTCTTGTCACTGTCAATAGTTGCAGATTGGCTAGAGGGAGGCATAGTATTGTCCAAGTGGTCTTGTGTTAGGCTCCCCGAACTACAAATAGGAGACGTTGGTAAACATTGTGTAGATAGAGGTTGTATCTTCTATTTTGTGATTGATGGCAAACCTCTGGATGCTCTTTGATGAAGATGAACTGTTCATCAATTCTTTGCTTGGAGTTGACTGCTAGTATTTAATGGTTCAAGTTAAATATTTGTAGGTAATACAATTGTAATTAGGAAGGAGAAACTTTCCGAATTAATGGAAATTGTCTAACCATTGTAGAGGGCATCATTTGTGCATTGTCAACTGGGAAGTTTTTCCTTATGACATAACTTATGAGGAATCTAGATACTAAATCAACCTTCATTCCTATATAAAACAATCTAGTTTTACCAATGGCATTATATAGGACGATCACATGTTATGTAGTATCAACTTTCATGTTTTGAGAAGCTTGGATGGCATCTCGCTCAACCAGCTCTTCAGCAATTTTAGCGAAAGCAATGGCATCTAATCTCCCGTCTGTAAGTGTAATTGGTAGCTTGTACATAGAGAATTTGATAGTTGTTTATATGGAACAAAATATCTAAATGAAGGCAAATGTCTATATAAAATAGATATCGCACAATAGCTTTGGAGATGAATTTGTGCAGAGGCATGTTGGAGTATCTGAATTGTTGTTGTATCCTTTGTCACAATGTTTGCATCCTTTGTAGTACCATTTTTTTTTTAAGGAACACAACACATTCCATTAATAAATTAAAATGCTGGACATATCGCCAGCTACATCATCTGATACAAACTTGGGAAATTGGCCTATCCAATTTTCAGAACAGCCATCTTCCATACAAACACCATGTACTGCTAAAGTGTGAGCCGCTATATTACATTCCCGCTTACAATGCACTATGGAAACATCACTTAAACCCACATGTATGAGAAATTTAACCTCTTTAAACAAAGTGCCCAGAGTTGATAGGTCATATTCATCACTAAGTATAGCTTGCATCAACACCATGCAGTCTGTTTCAAACATCACCTTTTGACAGCCCATTTGAATAGCAGCATGCACAGCTTGTTGAAAGGCTAAGAGTTCAGCATGTAGTGGCTCTGAAACACATACTTCAGGTTACCTGCTCCTGCTGCCAACAGCATGCCTTGGTCATTCCTGAGTGTGAAGCCCCATCCACCAGATTGTGTTGCTTCAATGAAGGCCCCATCAGTTTTTATCTTCATGATTCCTGCTGGTGGCGTCTTCCACCTTTGGATTGCTTCCTTTGCTTGGTGGTTTCTCGCCTTTTTTACCTTAAAGCAATATGACAAATGGTAATCAATAGAGAAAGCTATGTCTGCTATATTTCTCATCGTATCCCTATTATTTACTTTGTTTCGTTCGTGCCACCATAGCCATAAAAGAAGGCACACTTTCACACACTCCTCCAGCTTTAGTTTAAAAATTTCTTCTAACACCATTTTTGAATCAGAGCATAGGAGAAGTTTTAGTCTAACATGTTCCAGTAAAGATATTCTCCATAATGCCTTAACTCTTTTGCATTTAAGAAAAATATGCCCCCCATCCTCATCTAATCTAAAACACATGGGGCATCTAGTATCCACGGGAATACCTTTTCATTGAAGCTTCGTCCGCAACGGGAGACTATAAGTGGCCAGCCTCCATAGAAAATGTAGTACTTTATTTGGAAGAGGGAGCGCCCAAAGTTTCTTCCAGTTGAAGTCTGACATCTCCCCCTCTGCATTAGAAGATGATGTTAGTCCGAAGGATGAATCCCTGGCTGCATTGTCAATTGCCACCTTATATGCAGATTTGACAAAAAAAAGTCCTTTCTTATCAAAATGCCAGGCAGGGAAATCACTTGTATCGTCTTGGAGGGGAATCTGAAGAATAATCTTTGCATCCTCGGGCCAGAAGGTTTGCCGAATCAGATCTTCATCCCACTGATTCGTTATGGGGTTAATTAGTTCAGACACCTTGGAGAGCAAATTGTTTCCCTTTGGTGATATTACTCACCTTGTACTACCTCTCGGGATCCAAGGGTCACACCAGATTCTAATGTCTTCTCCGTTCCCAACCCGCCATATTATCCCCTTTTTTAGTAATTGGACTCCCCTCAGAATACTTCGCCATGCATAGGAGATGCCCGCACTTGGAGTTGCTTGCAAAAGCGAACCATTAGGGAGATATCGTGCCGCTAGCACTCGTGAACAGAGTGAGGAGGGGTTCTGAATGATGCGCCATGCTTGCTTGGCCAGCATAGCAAGGTTAAAAAAATGTAAGTTCCTAAAACCTAATCCTCCATCCTTCTTTGGTTTTGTCATTTTGTCCCAGCTTACCCAATGAATTTTATTTGCTTTGTCCATTTGGCTCCACCAATAACGATTGATCATAGAACTTAAGTCCTCACAAAATGACTTTGTGAGATCAAAGCATGACATGGTGTAAACTGGTATTGCTTGAGCAACTGCTTTAATCAATATCTCCTTGCCTGCTTTTGATAGAAGTTTCTCATTTCCTCCCTGGATTTTCTTCCAGACTCTCTCCCTTATAAAGTTGAAGGTCTTTGTTTTGTTCTTGCCTATGTATACTGGTAGGCCTAAGTATTTTCCTGAAAAACCTTCAATGTTGATGCCTAAAATCCTCTTCATCTCATTTCTTTTTCTTTCCTCTGTGTTCTTACTAAACATTATTGCCGATTTTTCCTTATTGATCATCTGCCCCGAGCATGCTTCGTAAATATGTAAGATTGTGTTCACTTCTTGGGCTGCATTGGCATTTGCCTCCATTAGCAATAACGAATCATCTGCAAATAATAAGTGGCTGACACTTGGGGCTTGCTTACAGATTTTAATCCCTTTCAATCTTTGATTTGCTTCTGCTTTATGTAACATGGCTGAGAACCCTTCAGCACATATGAGGAACATGTATGGAGATAGTGGGTCTCCCTGCCGTAATCCCCTCTGCGGTTCAAACACTTCTGTGACATCTCTATTGATCTTCACTTGATATTTAACTGTTGTAATGCACTTCATCACTAGCTTGACCCAGCTTCTGTTAAATCCCATTTGGATCATCATATCATTTAAGAATTTCCATTCTACCCTATCATATGCTTTACTCATATCCAATTTGAGTGCCGCGTAGCATGTGCCTCCCTTTCCCCTTCTACGCAGAAAATGCGAAAGTTCATACGCCAATAGGATATTGTCTGAGATCATGCACCCCAGCACGAATGCACTTTGATTCAAGGATATGATGTCAGGTAGAATGGTTTTTAGTCTACGCGTTATCACCTTGGAGACCACCTTGTAAAGTACATTGCAGAGGCTTATTGGTCTCAAATCTTTCAAATTTTCTGGCTTCGCATTTTTCGGGATTAAGACAATCATCGTATTGTTCCAGCCTTCTGGCATTTCGCCACCATTCAGGACATTGAGCACCTCCGACGTTATTTGATCCCCTATAGTTTGCCAAAACTTTTTGAAAAAGATTGCTGGCATCCCATCAGGACCAGGAGCTTTCAAATCTCCAATGCTGAATAAGGCCTTCCGAATCTCCTTCTCTATGTATTCAGTGCAAAGGACTCTGTTCATGCCTTCATTTACCTTTGGATTTATTGCTCGCAAAATGGCCTCATTTTCCTGCCCGGTTGTGGATGAGAAGAGACTATAAAAGTAGCCCACAATGTGATTTTTTAGTTGCTCCTCTCCCTCTATCCAACTTCCATCTTCCTTCTTCAGCCCTCGAATTGTGCTTTTGCGTTTTCTTTCCGATGCAAAGCATGGAAGAAAGCAGTATTCTTATCCCCTGCTTCAAGCCATTTAACATGAGCTCGTTGCTTCCAAAAAATATCTCTTTGGTGCTCCAATCTATCCAGCTTTTCCTTCAAAAATAGTTCTCTTGAAACATTAATCTGGTTGATCTCTTTCCTCCTTACTTCCTCTAATTCTCTTTTGAGTTGTTTTATCCTCTTTTCTTGATCGCCTAAGATGTTTTTGTCCCACTCTTTTAGATCACAAGCTACTGCATGCAACTTGTCAGCTGCTTTATTTACTCCCCGTGCTGCAGCAGTAGCCCATGCATTGTTCACGACTGCCTCGCAATCTTCCTCTTGCAACCATTTGGCTTCAAATCTAAAAGCTTTGGCATACCCTCCTGTATTGTGTCTATGATTTGTACTCTCCATCAATATAGTTACAGGACGGTGATCTGAATGTCTCGGATCCTCATTTACGACTTTGTAGTTTGGGAATCGATTGCACCAACTACGATTCCCTGTTGCCCTGTCCAACCTTTCTTTTATGTATCGACTTGCTATATGGTTGTGGTTGCGCCATGTAAATTTATCACCTGAATAACCCAAGTCTCGCAACCCACATTCAGCGAGTGCCAGCCTGAAACACTCCATTGCTCTTTGTGACCTGCCAGGACCTCCTCTCTTTTCATGGTTGTACATGATCTCATTAAAGTCTCCAGCACATAACCAAGGAAGATTCATCTGCTGGTTAAGAATACTTAAGAGTCTCCAGGTTGTGTGCTTTTTATCACTTGAAGGTTCACCGTAAATTCCTGTGAACCGCCATTTGAAACCATCCTTTTCGTTTATTACCACATCTATATGCAGCCTTGAAAAATTTTGGAGCTCAACTTTCACTTCTTTCTTCCACAGTAGGGCTAGTCCACCACTCTTTCCTTCACAGTTCCTTATTAACATCTGGTCCATCCCTAGCATTCGTTTAAATATTTCCATCTTTTTGTTGTTCATCTTGGTTTCAGATAGGAAAAGCATGTCAGGGTCCACCTGCTTCTGGATGTCCAGAAGCCCTCTCACTACCGGGCCGTTCCCCAACCCCGGCAGTTCCATACCATGATTTTTATTTTGGTTCGCAGGGCTGTTCCGACAGCCCCGCTTTCAACTCAGCTTTGAGCTTTCCTTTTGTAAATCCTTCTTGGTCCTCCCCATTCCTATCCTTCTCTGCATTATTACCATGTGTTCGACTCCAGCTCCCGAGACAATCTCCATTTTGCACTTTTTCAGTGTCTCCAGTTCCATTTCAACTTCTGTATCCGAGTACGCTCTCTTCTTTAGTACATGGTCATTGGTGTCTTTTGTATGTGGTTGATGTGTTCTCTTCAAGCGCTTTAAAGTGCCCCATTTTTCCTTTACATTGTTCAAAAGTTCACACACCTTCATTTCCCCTACAGTCTGCATATTTTGTTCATTTCCTCTTCCCTCATTGACCAGAGATCCCTTTGGGTTCACTTTCTCATATGTTGTGGCCTGCTTTTCCCCCTTCTCTCCTCCGCTAAAATCTCCTCTACTCTCATTTCTCGCTTGTCCTTGAGATATTTTAGGAACCACCACCGTTGGGGCTGATGGGCCTTCACTATTCCTTACCTCCTGTACAATTCTTTCACTCGGAATCCCTTCCAAAAGAAGTTTCTTTCCTCTAGAATCTACCTCCTTCACATTTTCTTGTTTATTTAGTGGGTTGGTTGCTTCCTTTTCCTCCCTCTTACCTAAGACCCCTACTCCTTTATCATCATATGAGTTCTTCCTCCACGTAATTGCATCGCTACCCCTGCTGCCTCCATTATTGTTCTTTCCAAAGCCCCATTTATCTCGAGAGTTCCTGCTCCTATCCTCCTCACTTGGACTCCTTACCCAGTCTTCTGCCCTGAGCCACGGCCCAAATTCATGCCCAACTCCCAGGTTCTGTTTATTTGGACAGCCTCGATCATTGTGGCCGATGACGCCGCAAATATAACAGAAGTCTGGTAAGTGCTCATATGTAAATAAAATCTATTTCCCCTTCTGCTCATCGTTCTGTTCTTCTCCCATCATCTCTTTGTCTTGCCTTTCCTCCTCCTCATCTTCCAGGAAGATAGTAATACCTCTCATCAAAGGTTTTGTGATATCTAGCCGGACTTTCACTCGCATAAACTCTCCTGCTGCCATGTCACATTCATCAACATCAACATCCAGCACCTCCCCTATCTCCTTCCCTATGGCTTCACCTGACTCCCTATACATCAATCCCATAGGAATACCATGGAGTCTTACCCAAATAGGAATTTGCTTGAACTCGTACTCATTGAGTGTTTTTGCTGGATCAAAATCTTCAACCACCAGAAGCCTCTTATTGAAAGTCCAAGGTCCGTCATTCAACGCCCTAAATTTCCCTGCTTCATCTCGGAATGAGAACAAAAATCGATTCATACCTAGGTTCTTGCACTCCACTCCTTTGAACGGAGACCAAATCCTTCCCAAGGTGTTCTCTAGGGCCTCCTTCGGCGCAGGTCTGTCAGACATCAATTTACCAATAGCTTGTGGCTTCTGTGACCCTGCTATGTTCGTGTTTCTTCATCCAATCTTGATTTCTTTCTTTTCTGCATCTGAGAGCTTCATGGACTGCAATTTTTTTTGGATCCCCTCCATGGCCCCTATCCCGGCCGCTCTGAGCTGGGACGAGCACCGCCCACACCACCCCGGCGCCGCCCGCACCTAGCACCTGCTCCGCCGCCAACTACCTCCTCGTTGGTTCAAATTGGTAGGAGCCAACTCTGGTTTCAGCAGCAGATGGAAGTGTGATTGGATTGGGAAGGATAAATGAAAAAAAACACCTGCAGATGGCCAGAAAGCTGGGCGGATTAGAGATCCAGAGAAGATTTCCCCTTCCGCCTCAGTTCGTGGCCGTAAACGGAAGAAAAACGCCTGTACTAATTCAACAGGGGAAGAGAGAAAATACTCAGATTTAGAGAGAACGAGATGCAAGCGGAGCTCAGCCGATGTTGTAGTACCATTTGAAGGTACAATAGATTTAATTTTTGCAATGGTGTTGTAGGTAGCTCCTTCCTAAATGAAGGCAAAATGTCTAAATTGGACTGGGCCAAAGTTTTTTTTTTGGTTCATTTTACACAGGACCGGACTGGTCATTTTCTTGAGCGAGCTAGGCCCAAGCTGGCCATGACCGAGCGGGTCAGAAGCCTGCTCGTTCCATATATCTCTACTACTAATAAACAATCAAACATGATCTTCTTTAAGCACACCCCATAAAATGTACATAAACCCATTATAGCCGTCCGATTAGGCCCACTAATTTAATCTAACAGCCAACCTAAATCTAATCCCTTCTCTCGTGTGTACTTAGTAATTTAGGTCCCTTCTCTCGTGTGTACTTAGTAATTTAGGTTGGCGGAACATACTCCAGCGAAAGGAAATTTCAGCCCCGCTTGCGCAACCGCATCGCCTGTAATCACGCAAGGCCCGAAAAAGGGATCTGATGTGAATTACCCTCCGATAGTCACGCAACCCATCCCTGTAATCACGCACCCTCAAGCTTGACGCTAACCCACCATCCCTACGCTCCCTGCCTGCCGCCGCCGCGCCATCCATGGAGCAGGAGCCGCCGCGACCCCCCGGCCTCGTGCCCTACAGCCCGCAGCACCGCGCCGCCGCGCCACCGAGTGAGCAGGAGTGGCCGCGACCCCGGCCTCGTGCTGTGCAGCCCGCAGCATGCCGCGCAACGCGCCGCCGCGCTGTCGACTGAGCAGGAGCCGCCGCGCACGTACACAATAAGCAGACACCCATGCAGCTGGATGGATTTTTCCTTGAGGAGCACACGCACCTATGAAAACTACAAGCCGCAGGCTTGCTTGATCGGTGGCACGACTCAACGGAACACGCAGGCAAACACAACCGTTTTCATGACCGAGCGTGTCTGTGGAAGCCGGCTCTCGTACCCAGGCCATTCTCTGCAAGACCGGCGAAGACAGCTTCAGCCTCCCCTCCCCGCCAAGGACGGAATCACGGAAAGATCTGCTTCATTCAAACCGTGTCCGCGAGGACGACGGGCAGGTACATACGTACATATACCAAGGTCGATGTTGGCCGATGCTTGTGGTTGCAATTTCATATCCTGGCCGGTGATGTATTGATGCTCATGGTGAGCCATGGAATAATAACCGGGAACTTTTCACCTCTCAGTCATACTAGATGAATCCTTGTAAGTAATCTCTTTTCCCAACCCCTTCTTATATTTACAGGGAATTTAAGTGTGGTTCAATGCAATTTAGTTTTTCGTTCTATATGACAATTCAGTTGTATTATTGATTTGGACAATTTTCAGAAATTTTAACCTCTCTTTTGATTTTTGGCTTCCTCAATCATTCTTAATTATTTAATGTCAATATGAGGTATTGTTCCCAACATTATACCTGAGAAATGTTAGTTGACCACTTCGGTTTGTTCATGATCTATTCAAAAGACAGATTATTAGCGGTGCAATATCTTTGTTGGTTCAATCAAATAGTCCGAGTCAAGCCGGTTTGTGGCCAGGCGTGTGATCGTGAGGCGTCTGGAGTTGTGGGCGATCAGTTAAGCCAGCCGCAACATACGCGCTGCAACACATCGTGTGCGCCGCCGGAGATGGGGCTTGCCAGCTCCCCGGGTATGCTTCCATCGGTGCTACGCACGCACGCCTAGCGGCTCGCTCGCCCCGGCTGCGGGACTACGTCCAGCAACTTCAAAATCGGCGGCATCGACGAGCTGCATGCATGCATGAGTTGTTAGCTGGATGAGGTTAGTTAGCTAGCTTAGCGCGTGGAGTTAGTGGCCGGTGTGGTGGCCGGGTCGTGTGTGTGCGCCCGTGTATAAATACCCCCATGTAATGATCGACTGGATGTATGGTATGTGTCCACCGTAGTTTAAGTTGCAGATAATAGAAGAGGTCGTGCGTGCGGCACTGTTCATCAGTGTGGCGCCGTTTTTGCGGCGAGGAGTTGGTGCGCTGAAAAAAATAGTGTGCTCCTTTCCACCTTCGTCTGAGCGAGTGGGAGAGAGAGAGAGAGAGAGCTATCCCGGATTGGTCACAACAGATTACTGATCCTTACTTGCATATACATGCACCGACATGCGCGGAGATCATATGCCATGATGCACGGCGTTCCACCGAAAACACCGGGTAGTCGTTGAGTATCTCTGGTACATTTACTATATCCCTATAAAAGCACCACAGAGGATAGATTTATGTATGGCTTTGGGGTTAATATATTCATATACAGTCAGATGTACTCCGTCACACTACTTAAGTGTGCCAACAATATTATAGCTCCGGGGACAATATTCCTACACACTCTAGAGGCCATTTAGTTTAATTTATGAACCTATGGCGGAAGGTCTCCTTGGTTGAACTCAGTTAATCAGCGGCAGACGTTGTCTTTGTGTATGCCAATACATTAAAAAGAACAGATGTTGTGTTGCAGGGCCATTGTTTATTGTAAATTCCTTATTTATACCTACACTTGATGCATTTTCAGGTTAGAGAGAGACAGAGGGAGGGAGGGAGACCGGACATGGAAATATGAAGGCAACTCAGTATTGAAGATAATCATATTGCCCCATGTATGTTCATGTTACCTTCGTTAAAAAAGTTGTGGGCTGATAACATTTTTCCTTTGTAATGTAAATCTCTAGGTAATGTCATTCTCTTTCATGAGCTCTTTGAGGACTATGACTTACTAAAAGGATCAAAAGAAGACAACCAAGTTTTCAGATCGTATATGTTTACCATGATAACCCCTTTTTTAGCTATTTCTAATGCACGATATCGTATATGCAGGACATGGTGCCTCTGCCACCGGCCTCGACGCAGAGTCCCCGCTGCCCCGCGCCTGGTGGCACGATGTCTCCCTCTTGGCCGCCCGTCTGTTTCGGCCGCCCAGACGTACTCCCATGAGGCCGCCCTCGTGTGCGGTGTCTGTCCCGCTCTCACTATGGTGCCATTGCTCTCCATTGTATTATTTTTTATTTTCCTAGCGCCAGGTATTTTTATTAATTTTTGCCATAGTACCACTGTATAGGTGTCAACAGGTTTTCCTATGTTGATCCCAGTTAGTACAAAATGTTAGTTCATGGCATAAAAATCCGTTTAGCCTCTCTCTTGCACGTGCTGACAAATTTTATATATTGTTGTGCAGATGTAAAATTGGCTTTTGTACAAGAAAATAAGATTCAAGAAGTAGGCATCCTTATCAGAGCAGTTGAATTGTAAAGTAGTTTGCATTTTGTTTTCGGTGGCTACACTAGAAGTGAAGACTACATGCTCGTATCAGTCAATTTTATTTTCTATTGCTAAATCTATACTTCCCAATCAAAATACCATGTCACTTTAGAAAATACCATACTTGTACAGAGGAGAAATTGATGGAAGTATTGAATAGTCATTGGTAGAATTGAGCAAGTGTTGCATAACTTTAACTTTTTTCCTTGCATGTTGATCATGTGTAAATTCATCTCGAAAATCAGTTTGTTCAAAAAGCTTAGTGACCATGGCCAGATGCTTGATTCTTCACTAGGTTGTTGGATCACAACGGTGTTTCACTTAAAAAAAATACATTTAGAGTGACATCTATTTTGTATCCATTTCAATTATATTCTTTTCCAAGAATTATTTAAAATTTAGAATATGTGAACTCGCTTGATCAAAGTTTTAGACGTGCGTTGCACGTGCATGTTTACTAGTCCAGACTTATAATCATGCTTCCTATTTAGCGCTGCAGGCGCCCGTTTGTACGCATTTCATAAAGGGGCGCCTGCAGCCCTCCATGCTGGGCCAGCCCAACTAACATGTGCTCTAGTTTTTGAAACGCAAAAAATATGAAATCACTAATTGGGGTGTACTCCTTGCAAAAATCACTTTCATCTCCTCAGATTGCGACAAGTGGCATGCTGCATGTGCGTCACTTGTCGCAACCTGGGAGTTTTTCCTTTTTTTGTAAATATGTTTATTCAAAACATTTTATCTCTTAAACCGTGCGTCCAAATCTCGGACCGTTTTCACCGTTGGGTTTCTCGCATCGAGATCTTCAAAACTAGATCCCATGTTGATAGGTTTTAACGAACCATTTTTTTCATGAAAAAACCAGACGAAAAATACAAACCAGGAGCACGGGTTTTTCCTTTTTCGAAAGAGGCACGGTTGTGCTTCTCTCGCGGAAGCAAAATCGTGCCTCTCGCGAATGGAAAAAAAGGAAAAAGCTTTTTTTTCGTTTCCTCGCAAAAGCACAACCATGCCTCTCGCAGAAGAAAAAAAAACAGAAAACGTCATTTCTGAGAAGCACGGTCGTGTCTCTCGCCAAAGCACAACCGTGCCTCTCAGAAAGAGCCGGCTTTGTTTCCTTCCGATTTTCCCAGTTTTTTTTCTTTTTTTCGTTTCTTTTGTTTCTTTCCCTTTTCTTTTCCAGTTATTCTTTTTTATTTATTTTTTATTTTATTTCTTCGCATTTTATTTCCTATTTTTATTCTTCATTTTTTGTTTGGGTTGTTTTTTTCTTCTCCATTTCTTGGTTTTCTTTCTTTCTTTTTGTTTTTCATTCTACATTCATATATATATGATCAACATCTTTTCAAATACTTGTTCGACACTTTTCAAGTACTTGTTCAACATTTTAAACACTTTGCTCAACATTTTTACATACATCATCAACATTTTTCAAATACTTGTTCAACATTTTAACTACTTATTCAACTTTTTTGAATGCTTGATTAACATGTTTCTAAATATTTGTTCAAAATATTCAAACACTTGATTAACATTTTAAATACTTGTTCAATGTTTTTTAAATGCTTGATTAACTTCTTTAAAATACTTGTTCAACATTTTAGAATGCTTGATCAACATTTTTCAAATACTTATTCAACAATTTCTCTGAATGCTTCATTAACATTTTTCAAATACTTGTTCATCATTTTTTCAAATACTTGTTCAACATTTTCAACTACTTGTTCAACATTTTTAGTACTTATTCAACTCTTTTTTAGTACTTATTCAACATTTTTCAAATACTTGTGCAGAAGTGTTTTTAAGAGTGTTGTTTGTAATATATGAATTTAACATATTTCAAAGTATAAACAAAATTGAAAAAAAGAAAAAAAATGAAAATCAAAAAGTGAAAAGAACGAACCAGGAAACAGGCAGGTGATTCCCCGCGAGCGTGGGCTTACCCAAATGCTCGCTCGCTTCAGCGAGTCGGAAGGCTCGACTCGCTGAACGTGAGGAATTGCAAAATCACTAATTGTGGAGTACTCATCGCAAAGATCACTCTCACCTTCCTAGGTTGTGATAAGTGACGTGAATGCGCCACTTATCGCAACCTGGGAGTTTTCCCTCTTTTGTAGATATGTTTATTCAAAATGTTTTATCTCTTAAACCGTGCGTCCAAATCTCGAACCGCTTTTTACCATTGGATTCCTCGCGTCGAGATCTTCAAAATTAGATCTCATTTTAATAGGTTTTGATGAAAATTCCTTTTCATGAAAAAAATTGGACCAAAAAACCGAACCGGAAGGACAGGTTATTTTCCTTTTCAAAAGAGGCACGCCCGTGCCTCTCGCGGAAGGAAAAAAGAGAGAAAGCGTGTTTTTTTCGTTTCCGAGGAGGCACGGCCCTGCTTCTCGCGAAAGCACAACCATGCCTCTAGCGGAAGCAAAACCGTGCCTCTCGTGAAAAAAACCAGAAAACGTTTTTTTCGTCTCCGAGAGACACGGCCCTGCCTCTCGCGAAAGCACAACCGTGCCTCTCGCGGAAGCAAAACCGTGACTCTCGTGAAAGGAAAAAGACAGAAAACATGATTTTTTTTCGTTTTTGAGAGGCACAGCCGTGCCTCTCGCGAAAGCACAACCATGCCTCTCGCAGAAGCAAAACCGTGCCTCTCGCGAAAGGAAAATATAGGAAACGTAATTTTTTTCATTTCCGAGAGGCACGGCCGTACCTCTCGCGAAAGCACAACCGTGCCTCTCGTGGAACCAAAATCGTGCCTCTCACAGAAGGAAAAAACAGAAAACACGTGTTTTTTCGTTTCCGAGAGGCACGACCGTGACTCTGACGAAAGTAAAACCGTGACTCTCGCGAAAGCAAAACCATGACTCTCGTGAAAGAAAAAAAATGAAAACATGTTTTTCACACAATTTTTTTATCCAAAAGCTAATAAAAAATCGGTGAAAAACCGAAAACCCGTTTAAAAGGAGGAAAACGCGTGCGGAAAAATAAAAAAAAAAATCTGGAGGGAGCGCGACGCGTGGCGGGCGTCTGAGAGCTCGCCAAGTGGCGTTGATCGTTGTGAGGCTCTCGAAGGAGCGCTCGTCAATTAGTTGCTCCCAAATTATTTAAAAGTAGACAAAACAAAAATGAAAAAGAAAAAAAAAACAGGCCGCTCAGACATGGGTCAGCCCAAACCGGCACACTTCGTCTTCTTCCACCGTGTAGAGCGTTGTATAGGAGGTCCTTACTGCATGAGCCGGCCCAGCCGGGGAATTCCCCTTTGTAAAATGTTTTTCTATTTGCAACTTTAGAGGCATTTTTTTGTGATAGACCTTTATTAAAGAAAGGCATAGATAAAGTTTCTCAAATTTATTTTACTTTGAAAACAATACAGACGCAAGCGCTCATACATAAACACACACTCACCCTTATGAACACACACACGTATACCCTACTCTTAGGAGCACCTGAGAATGAGCCAACATATCATCTTGAGATTTACGGAGTCACTGTAGGTGCCTCATCGTCGACGGGAACGTCTTCTCCCACTGAAAACGCATCGCCGGAAATTCTGAAATAAATTCAGAAATAATGTGAACACTACCTTGATGGGTTGGGGATTCTATTTGTTGGGGAACCTAGCAGAAATTTAAAATTTTCTATGCATCACCAAGATCAATCTATGGAGTAATCTAGCAACGAGGGGAAGGGGAGTGCATCTACATACCCTTGTAGATCGCTAAGCGGAAGCGTTCAAGTGAACGGGGTTGATGGAGTCGTACTCGTCGTGATCCAAATCACCGATGATCCTAGCGCCGAACGGACGGCACCTCCGTGTTCAACACACATACGGTTGGGAGAGACATCTCCTCCTTCTTGATCCAGCAAGGGAAGGATAGGTTGACGGAGATCCATGCACGACAGCGTGGTGGTGGAAGTGGCGGGATCCCGGCAGGCTTCGCCAAGCGCAAGCGGAGGAAGAGGTGTCAGGAGGGAGGAGGCGCCAGGACTCGTGTTGGCTGCCTCCCTCCCTCCACTATATATAGGGGCCTAGGGGGGCGCCGGCCCCTTGTAGATCCCATCTAGGGAGGGGGGCGGCTGCCCTAGGGGTGGCTTGGCCTCCAAGCCAAGTGGAGGCGCCCCCACCCCTTAGGGTTTCCAACCCTAGGCGCATGGGAGGCCCAAGGGGGGGCGCACCAGCCCACCAGGGGCTGGTTCCCATGCCCCTTCAGCCCATGGGGCCCTCCAGGATAGGTGGCCCCACCCGATGGACCCCCGGGACCCTTCCGGTGGTCTCGGTACAATACCGATGACCCCCAAAACTTTCCCGGTGGCCGAAACTGGACTTCCTATATATAAATCTTTATCTCCGGACCATTCCGGAACTCCTCGTCCGAACAACTTTCGGGTTACCGCATACTAATATCTCTACAACTGTAGCGTCACCGAACCTTAAGTGTGTAGACCCTACGGGTTCGGGAACCATGCAAACATGACCGAGACAACTCTCCGGCCAATAACCAACAGCGGGATCTGGATACCCATGTTGGCTCCCACATGTTCCACGATGATCTCATCGGATGAACCACGATGTCGAGGATTCAATCAATCCCGTATTCAATTCCCTTTGTCTACCGGTATAGTACTTGCCCGAGATTCGATCGTCGGTATCCCGATACCTTGTTCAATCTCGTTACCGGCAAGTCTCTTTACTCGTTCCGTAACATATCATCCCGTGATCAACTCCTTGGTCACAATGTGCACATTATGATGATGTCCTACCGAGTGGGCCCAGAGATACCTCCCCGTCACACGGAGTGACAAATCCCAGTCTTGATTCGTGCCAACCCAATAGACACTTTCGGAGATACCCGTAGTGCACCTTTATGGCCACCCAGTTATGTTGTGACGTTTGGTACACCCAAAGCATTCCTACGGTATCCGGAGTTGCACAATCTCGTGGTCTAAGGAAATGATACTTGACATTAGAAAAGCTTTAGCATACTGAACTACGATCTTTGTGCTAGGCTTAGGATTGGGTCTTGTCCATCACATCATTCTCCTAATGATGTGATCCCGTTATCAACGACATCCAATGTCCATGGTCAGGAAACCGTAACCATCTATTGATCAACGAGCTAGTCAACTAGTGGCTTACTAGGGACATGGTGTTGTCTATGTACCCACACATGTATCTGAGTTTCCTATCAACACAATTATAGCATGGATAATAAACGATTATCATGAACAAGGAAATATAATAATAATTAATTAATTTATTATTGCCTCTAGAGCATATTTCCAACAGTCTCCCACTTGCACTAGAGTTAATAATCTAGTTCACATCGCCATGTGATTAACACTCACCGGTCACATCGCCATGTGACCAACATCCAAAGAGTTTACTAGTGTCAATAAACTAGTTCACATCATCATGTGATTAAGACTCAATGAGTTCTAGGGTTTGATCATGTTTTGCTTGTGTTAGAGGTTTTAGTCAACGGGTCTGCAACATTCAGATCCGTATGTACTTCGCAAATCTCTAGGTCATATTGTAAATGCTGCTTCCACGCTCCACTTGGAGCTATTCCAAATGGTTGCTCCACTATACGTATCCGGTTTGCTACTCAGAGTCATTCAGATAGGTGTTAAAGCTTGCATCGACGTAACCCTTTACGCCGAACTCTTTATCACCTCCATAATTGAGAAACATGTCCTTATTACTCCAAGGACAATTTTGACCGCTATCCAATGATCCATTCCTGGATCACTCTTGTACCCCCTTGCCAGACACGTGGCAAGGCACATATCAGGTGCGGTACAAAGCATGACATACTGTATAGAGCCTATGGCTAAGGCATAGGGGACGACATTCGTCCTTTCTCTTTCTTCTGCCGTGGTCGAGCTTTAAGTCTTAACTTCATACTTTACAACTCAGGCAAGAACTCCTTCTTTGACTGATCCATCTTGAACACCTTCAAGATCATGTCAAGGTATGTGCTCATTTGAAAGTACCATTAAGCGTTTTTTATCTATCCTTATAGATCTTGATGCTCAATGTTCAAGCAGCTTAATCCAGGTTGAAAAACACTTTTCAAACAACCCTATATGCTTTCCAGAAACTCTACATCATTTCTGATCAACAATAGTCAACAACATATACTCATCAGAAATTCTATAGTGCTCCCACTCACTTCTTTGGAAATACAAGTTTCTCATAAACTTTGTACAAACCCAAAATCTTTGATCATCTCATCAAAACGTACATTCCAACTCCGAGATGCTTACTCCAGTCCTTAGAAGGGTTGCTGGAGCTTTGCATACTTGTTATCATCTTTCAGGATTGACAAAACCTTCTGGGTGTATCACATACTACCTTTCCTCAAGAAAATTGTCGAGGAAACAATGTTTTGACATCCTATCTGCAAGATTTCATAAATAATGCAGTAACTGCTAATCCAATTCCAACAGACTCTTAGCATCGCTACGAGTGAGAAAGCCTCACCGTAGTCAACTCCTCGAACTTGTCGGAAAACATCTTAATGACAAGTCGAGCTTTTTTAATGGTGACACTTACCATAATTGTCCGTCTTCCCTTATAAAATCCATCTGTACCGAATAGCCTTACGACCATCAAGTAGTTCTTCCAAAGTCTACACTTTGTTTTATACATGGATCCTCTCTCGGATTTTATGGCCTCGAGCCATTCGTCGGAATCCGGGCCCACCATCGCTTCTCCATAGCCCGTAGGTTCATTGTTGTCTAGCAACATGACTTCCAAGACAGGATTAAGTACCACTCTGAAGTAGTACACATCCTTGTCGACCTACGAGGTTTGGTAGTGACTTGATCTGAAGTTTCATGATCACTATCATTAGCTTCCACTTCAATTGGTATAGGCGCCATAGGAACAACTTCCTGTGCCCTGCTACACACTAGTTGAAGTGACGGTTCAATAACCTCATCAAGTCTCCACCATCCTCCCACTCAATTCTTTCAAGAGAAACTTTTCCTCGAGAAAGGACCCGATTCTAGAAACAATCCCTTTTGCTTCCGGAACTGAGACATGAGGTATACCCAACTGTTTTGGGTGTCCTATGAAGATGCATTTATCCACTTTGGGTTCGAGCTTATCAGGCTAAAACTTTTCACATAAGCGTCGCAGCCCCAAACTTTTAAGAAATGACAGCTTAGGTTTCTCTAAACCATAGTTCATACGGTGTCATCTCAACGGAATTACGTGGTGCCCTATTTAAAGTGAATGTGGTTGTCTCTAATGCCTAACCCATAAACGATAGTGGTAATTCGATAAGAGACATCATGGTATGCACCATATCCAATGGGGTGCAGTTATGATGTTCGGACACACCATCACACTATGGTGTTCCAGGCGGTATTGGTTGTGAAACAATTTCCACAATGTCTTAATTGTGCACCAAACTCGCAACTCAGATATTCATCTCTATGATCATATCATAGACATTTTATCCTCTTGTAACGATGATCTTCAACTTTACTCTGAAATTACTTGAACCATTCAATAATTCAGACTTGTGTTTCATCAAGTAAATATACTCAGTATCTACTCAAATCATCTGTGAAGTAAGAACATAACGATATCCATTGAGTGCCTCAGCACTTATTGGACTGCACACATCAAAATGTATTACTTCCAACAAGTTGCTTTCTTGTTCCATTTTACTGAAAACGAGGCTTTCTGTCATCTTGCCCATGTGGTATGATTTGCATGTCTCAAGTGATTCAAAATCAAGTGAGTCCAAACGGTCCATCTGCATGGAGTTTCTTCATGCGTATACACCAATAGACATGGTTCACATGTCTCAATCTTTTCAAAAACGAGTGAGTCCAAAGATCCATCAACATGGAGCTTATTCATGCGTTTTATACCATTATGACTTATATGGCAGCGCCACAAGTAGGTGGTACTATCATTACTATCTTATATCTTTTGGCATGAACATGTGTATCACTATGATCGAGATTCAATAAACCATTCATTTCAGGTGCAAGACCATTGAAAGTATTATTCAAATAAACAGAGTAATCATTATTCTCCTTAAATGAATAACCGTGTTGAGATAAACATAATCCAATCATGTCTATGCTCAACACAAACACCAAATAACAATTATTTAGGTTTAACACCAATCTCGATGGTAGAGGGAGCGTGCGATGCTTGATCACATCAACCTTGGAAACACTTCCAACACATATCGTCAGCTCACCTTTAGCTAGTCTCCGTTTATTCCGTAGCTTTTATTTCGAGTTACTAACACTTAGCAACTGAACCGGTATCTAATACCCTGGTGCTACTAGGAGTACTAGTAAAGTACACATTAACATAATGTATATCCAATATACTTCTATCGACCTTGCCAGCCTTCTCATCTACCAAGTATCTAGGGTAATTCTGCTCCAGTGACTGTTCCCCTTATTACAGAAGCACTTAGTCTCGGGTTTGGTTCAAACTTTGGGTTTCTTCACTAGAGCAGCAACTGATTTGCCGTTTCATGAAGTATCCCTTCTTGCTCTTGCCCTTCTTGAAACTACTGGTTTCACAAACCATCAACAACTGATGCTCCTACTTGATTTCTACTTTCGCGGTGTCAAACATCGCGAATATATCAAGGATCTGTTGGGTAACGTAGTAATTTCAAAAAATTTCCTACGCACACGCAAGATCATGGTGATGGTCTAGCAACGCGAGAAGAGAGTATTGTCCACGTACCCTCGTAGACCGTAAGCGGAAGCGTTATAACAACGCGGTTGATGTAGTCGTACGTCTTCATGATCCGACCGATCCAAGTACCGAACACACGGCACCTCCGAGTTCAAAGACACGTTCAGCTCGATGGCGATCCCGGGCTCCGATCCAGCAAAGCGTCGGGGATGAGTTCCGTCGACGACGGCGTGGTGGCGATGATGATGCTCCACGGGCGCAGAGCTTCGCTTAAGCTCATGACGATATGACTCTACGGCGCAGGGCTTCGCCTAAGCTCCGCGACGATATGACCAAGTGGAATATGGTGGAGGGGGCACCGACACGGCTAAGGAACGATCCGTAGATCAACTTGTGTGTCATGGGGTGCCCCTGCCCCAGATATAAAGGAGCAAGGAGGAGGTGGCCGGCCTGGAGGCGCGCACAGGAGGAGTCCTACTCCCACCGGAGTAGGATTCCCCTTCAAGTAGTAGGAGTAGGAGTCAAGGAAAGGGGAAGAGAAGAGAAGGAAGGAGGGGCGAGCTCCTCCCCTAGTCCACCCGGACTAGGCCTTGGGGCGGGCGCCCAACCTCTCTCTCTCTTTCCCTAAAGCCCAATAAGGCCCATATACTCCCGGCGAATTCCGTAACTCTCCCAGACTCGAAAATACCGAATCACTCGGAACCTTTCCGAACTCCGAATATAGTCGTCCAATATATCGATCTTTACGTCTTGACCATTTAGAGACTCCTCGTCATGTCACCGATCTCATCCGGGACTCCGAACTCCTTCGGTACATCAAAACTCATAAACTCATAATATAACTGTCATCGTAACGTTAAGCGTGCGGACCCTACGGGTTCGAGAACTATGTAGACATGACCTAGAACTATTCTCGGTCAATAACCAATAGCGGGACCTGGATGCCCATATTGGCTCCTACATATTCTACGAAGATCTTTATCGGTCAAACCGCATAACAACATACGTTGTTCCCTTTGTCATCGGTATGTTACTTGCCCGAGATTCGATCGTCGGTATCCAATACCTAGTTCAATCTCGTTACCGACAAGTCTCTTTACTCGCTCACGTAATGCATCATCCCGTAACCAACTCATTGGTCATATTGCTTGCAAGGCTTCTAATGATGTGCATTACCGAGAGGGCCCAGAGATACCTCTCCGACAATCGGAGTGACAAAACCTAATCTCGAAATACGCCAACTCAACATGTACCTTCGGAGACACCTGTAGTACTCCTTTATAATCACCCGATTCGCTGTGACGTTTGGTAGTACCAAAGTGTTCCTCCGGTAAACGGGAGTTGCATAATCTCATAGTTACAGGAACATGTATAAGTCATGAAGAAAGCAATAGCAACATACTAAACAATCAAGTGCTAAGCTAACGGAATGGGTCAAGTCAATCACATCATTCTCCTAATGATGTGATCCCGTTAATCAAATGACAACTCTTTTGTCCATGGCTAGGAAACATAACCATCTCTGATAAACGAGCTAGTCAAGTAGAGGCATACTAGTGACACTATGTTTGTCTATGTATTCACACATGTATTATGTTTCCGGTTAATACAATTCTAGCATGAATAATAAACATTTATCATGAAATAAGGAAATAAATAATAACTTTATTATTGCCTCTAGGGCATATTTCCTTCAGGATCATCATCTCTATCCCTGATATGTTATAGTTCATCACGAAGCTTTAATAGCTTGGTGGCAGTGACTATGGAGAACCATCACTATCTCATCTGGAAGATTAACTCCCACTCGATTCAAGTGATTGTTGTACTCAGACAATCTGAGCACATGCTCAATGATTGAGCTTTTCTCCCTTAGTTTGCAGGCTTAAGAGACTCGTCGGAGGTCTTATACCTCTTGACGTGGGCACGAGCCTGAAATCCCAATTTCAGCCCTCGAAACATCTCATATGTTTCGCGACGTTTTGAAATCGTCTTCGGTGCCTCAACTCTAAACCGTTTAACATTACTGAACTATCATGTAGTTATCAAAACGTGTATGTCAGATGTTCGCAACATCCAGAGACGACGTCCGAGGTTCAGCACACCGAGCGGTGCATTAAGGACATAAGCCTTCTACAAAGCAACGAGGACAATCCTCAGTTTACGAACCTAGTCCGCATACTCGCTACTATCTACATTATTTCCGATCAACAATATGTCATTCACATATACTTATCAGAAATGCTGTAGTGCTCCCACTCACTTTCTTGTAAATACAGCTTCTCCAAAAGTCTCAGATAAAACCATATGCTTTGATCACACTACCAAAGCGTTTATTCCAACTCCGAGATGCTTGCACCAGTCCATAGATGGATTGTCAAGCTTGCACATTTTGTTAGCTCCTTTAGGATTGACAAAACCTTCGGTTGCATCATATGCAACTCTTCTTTAATAAATCCATTAAGGAATGCAGTTTTGACATCCATTTGCCAGATTTCATAAAATGTGGCAATTGCTAACATGATTCGGACAGACTTAAGCATCGTTACGAGTGAGAAAATCTCATCGTATTCAACACATTGAATTTGTCGAAATTTTTTTGCAACAAGTCGAGCTTTGTAGATAGTAACACTACTATCAGTGTCCGTCTTCCTCTTGAAGATCCATTTATTTAACATGGCTTGCTGATCATCGAGCAAGTCAATCAAAGTCCATACTTTGTTCTCATACATGGATCCTATCTCAGATTTCATGGCCTCAAGCCATTTCGCGGAATCTGGGCTCATCATCGGTTCCTCATAGTCCGTAGGTTCATCATGGTCTAGTAACATGACTTCCGAACACGATTACCGTACCACTCAGTGCGGATTTTACTCTGGAAGACCTACGAGGTTTGGCAGCAACTTGATCTGAAGTTTTATGATCATCATCATTAACTTCCTCACTAATTGGTGTAGGAATCACTGGAACTGATTTCGTGATGAACTACTTTCCAATAAGGAGAAGGTACAATTACCTCATCAAGTTCTACTTTCCTCCCACTCACTTCTTTCGAGAGAAACTTCTTCTCTAGAAAGGATCCATCTTCTAACGAAAAACTTGCCTTCGGATCGGTGATAGAAGGTGTACCCAATAGTTACCTTTGGGTATTCTATGAAGACGCACTTTTCCGATTTGGGTTCGAGCTTATCGGGTTGAAACCTTTTCATATAAGCATCGCAACTCCAAGCTTTAAGAAACGACAGCTTAGGTTTATTTGCTAAACCATAGTTCATACGGTGTCATCTCAACGGATTTAGATGGTGCCCTATTAAACGTGAATGCAGCTGTCTCTAATGCATAACCCCAAAACGATAGTGGTAAATCGGTAAGATACATCATAGATTGCACCATATCCAATAAAGTGCGATTCTGACGTTCGGACACACCATTATGTTGTGGTGTTCCATGTGGCGTGAGCTGTGAAACTATTCCACTTTGTTTTAATTGAAGACCAAACTCGTAACTCAAATATTCATCTCCACGATCAGATCACAAAACTTTATTTTCTTGTTACGATGATTTTCCACTTCACTCTGAAATTCTTTGAACTTTTCAACTATTTCAGACTTATGTTTCATCAAGTAGACATATCCATATCTGCTCAAATCATCTGTGAAGGTCGAAAATAATGATACTTGCCACGAGCATCAACACTCATTGGATCGCATACATCAAGATGTATTATTTCCAACAAGTTTGTTGCTCGTTCCATTGTTCAAGAACGAGTTTTAGTCATCTCGCCCAAAGGCATGGTTCGCAAGCATCAAATGATTCATAACCAAGTGATTCGAAAATCCATCTTTTATGGAGTTTCTTCATGCGCTTTACACCGATATGACCCAAACGAGCGATTGCCACAAATAAGTTGCACTATCATTATTATCTTTGCATCTTTCGCATCAATATTATGAATATGTGTATCACTACGATCGAGATCCAATAAACTATTTTCATTGGGTGTATGACCATTGAAGGTTTTATTCATGTAAATGAACAAGAATTATTCTCGACTTTAAATGAATAACCGTATTGCAATAAACATGATCAAATCATATTCATGCTCAACGCAAAAAGCCAAATAACATTTATTTAGATTTAACACTAATCCCGAAAGTATAGGGAGTGTGTGATGATGATCATATCAATCTTGGAACTACTTCCAACACTCATCGTCACTTCCCTTCAACTAGTCTTTGTTTATTCTGTAACTCCTGTTTAGAGTTACTAATCTTAGCAACCTAAGAGTATCAAATACTCGGGGCTACTATAAACACTAGTAAGGCACACATCAATAACCTGTATATCAAATATACTCTTGTTCACTTTGCCATCCTTCTTATCCACCAAATATTCAGGGCATTTCCGCTTCGGTGACCATTTCCTTTGCGGTAGAAGCACTTAGTTTCAGGCTTTGGTCCAGCTTTGGGCTTCTTCACGGGAGCGACAACTTGCTTGTCATTCTACTTGAAGTTCCCTTTCTTTCCTTTGCCCTTTTCTTGAAACTAGTGGTCTTGTCAATCATCAACACTTGATGCTCTTTTCTTGATTTCTACCTTCGTCGATTTCAGATCACGAAGAGCTTGGGAATTACTTTTGGCATTCCTTGCATATTATAGTTCATCACGAAGTTCTACTAACTTGGTGATGGTGACTAGAGAATTCTATCAATCACTATCTTATCTGGAAGATTAACTCCCACTTGATTCAAGCGATTGTAGTACCCAGACGCCCGAGCACTTGCTCACTAGTTGAGCGATTCTCCTCCATCCTTTAGCTATAGAACTTGTTGGAGACTTCATATCTCTCAACTCGGGTATTTGCTTGAAATATTCACTTCAATTCCTGGAACATCTCATATGGTCCATGACGTTCAAAACGTCTTTGAAGTTCCGATTCTAAGCCGTTAAGTATGGTGCACTAAACTATCAAGTAGTCATCATATTGAGCTAGCCAAACTTTCATAACGTCTGCATCTGCTCCTGCAATAGGTCTGTCACCTAGCGGTGCATTAAGGACATAATTCTTCTGTGCAGCAATGAGGATAAACCTCATATCACGGATCCAATCCGCATCATTGCTACTAACATTTTTCAACACAATTTTCTCTAGGAACATATCAAAATAAACATATGAAAGCAACAACGCAAGCTATTGATCTACAACATAATTTGCAAAATACTACCAGGACTAAGTTCATGATAAATTTAAGTTCAATTAATCATATTACTAAAGAACTCCCACTTAGATAGACATCCCTCTAATCCTCTAAGTGATTACGTGATCCATATCAACTAAACCATAACCGATCATCACGTGAGATGGAGTAGTTTTCAATGGTGAACATCACTATGTTGATCATATCTACTATATGATTCACGCTCGACCTTTCGGTCTCCGTGTTCCGAGGCCATATCTGAAGGAAATATGCCCTAGAGGCAATAATAAAGTTATTATTCATTTCCTTATTTCATGATAAATGTTTATTATTCATGCTAGAATTGTATTAACCGGAAACATAATACATGTGTGAATACATAGACAAGCAGTGTCACTAGTATGCCTCTACTAGACTAGCTTGTTAATCAAAGATGGTTAAGTTTCCTAACCATAGACAAAGGAGTTGTCATTTGATTAACAAGGTCACATCATTAGTTGAATGATCTGATTGACATGACCCATTCCATTAGCTTAGCATCCGATCGTTTAGTATGTTGCTATTGCTTTTATCCATGACTTATACATGTTCCTATAACTATGAGATTATGCAACTCCGTTTACGGAGGAACACTTTGGTACTACCAAACGTCACAACGTAATCGGGTGATTATAAAGGAGTACTACAGGTGTCTCCAAAGGCAGATGTTGGGTTGGCGATTTCGAGATTAGGATTTGTCACTCCGATTGTCGGAGAGGTATCTCTGGCCCTCTCGGTAATACACATCACTAAGCCTTGCAAGCATTACAGCTAATGAGTTAGCTGTGAGATAATGTATTACGGAACGAGTAAAGAGACTTGCCAGTAACGAGATTGAACTAGGTATTGGATACCGACGATCGAATCTCGGGCAAGTAACATACCGATGACAAAGGGAACAACGTATGTTGTTATGCGGTCTGACCGATAAAGATCTTCGTAGAATATGTAGGAGCCAATATGGGCATCCAGGTCCCGCTATTGGTTATTGACCGAGATGTGTCTCGGCCATGTCTACATTGTTCTCGAACCGTAGGGTCCGCACGCTTAAGGTTTCGATGACGGTTATATTATGAGTTTATGTATTTTGATGTACGAAGGAGTTCGAGTCCGGATGTGATCACGGACATGACGAGGAGTCTCAAATGTTCGAGACATAAAGATTGATATATTGACGGCTATATTCGGACACGGAAAGGTTCGGAAGTTTCGGAGATAACCGGAGTGCCGGGAGGTTACGGAACCCCCGGGAAGTAATGGGCCTTATTGGGCCAAGAGGGAGAGAGAGGCTGCACCAGGAGGTGGCGCCCCATGGGGAGTCCGACTGGACTAGGAGGGGGGCAGCCCCCTTCCTCTCCTCTCCCTCTCTTTCCTTCCCCTTCCCTCTTCCTAGTAGGACTAGGAAAGGAGTCCTACTCCTACTAGGAGGAGGACTCCCCCTCCCTGGCGCGCCCCTAGGGCTGGCCGGCCCTCCCCTTGCTCCTTTATATCACGGGGCAGGGGCACCCTAGAACACACAAGTTGATCTTCGTGATCGTTCCTTAGCCGTGTCGCGGTGCCCCTCCACCATATTCCACCTCGGTCATATTGTAGCGGTGCTTAGGCGAAGCCTGCGACGATAGAACATCAAGATCGTCACCACGCCGTCGTCTTGTGGAACTCCTCCCCGACGCTTTGCTGGATCGGAGCCCGGGATCGTCATCGAGCTGAGCGTGTGCCAAGAACTCGGAGGTGCCGAGTAACGGTGCTTGGATCGGTCGGATCGTGAAGACGTCGACTACATCAACAGCGTTGATTTAACGCTTCGCTTTCGGTCTCACGAGGCGTGACGAGACGACACTCCCCTCTCGTTGCTGTGCCATCACCATGGTCTTGCGTGTTCGTAGGAATTTTTTGAAATTACTACGTTACCCAACATGGCATCCGAGCCTGGTTTTATGCGTTGATGTCATATGCACGAGTAGAACACAAGTGAGTTGTGGGCGATATAAGTCATACTGCATACCAGCATGTCATACTTTGGTTCGGCGGTATTGTGAGATGAAGCGGCCCGGACCGACATTACGCGTACGCTTACGCGAGACTGGTTTCACCGCTGCGAGCACTAGTTGCTTAAAGGTGACCGGCGGGTGTCTGTCTCTCTCACTTTAGTTGAACCGAGTGTGGCTACCCCCGGTCCTTGCGAAGGTTAAAACAGCACTAACTTGACAAACTATCGTTGTGGTTTTGATGCGTAGGTAAGAACGGTTCTTGCTCAGCCCGTAGCAGCCACGTAAAACTTGCAACAACAAAGTAGAGGACGTCTAACTTGTTTTTGCAGGGCATGTTGTGATGTGATATGGTCAAGACGTGATGCTATTGTATGAGATGATCATGTTTTGTAACCGAGTTATCGGCAACTGGCAGGAGCCATATGGTTGTCGCTTTATTGTATGAAATGCAACGCCATGTAATTGCTTTACTTTATCACTAAGCGGTAGCGATAGTCGTAGAAGCAATAGTTGGCGAGGCGACAACGATGCTACGATGGAGATCAAGGTGTCGCGCGGTGACGATGGTGATCATGACGGTGCTTGAGATGGAGATCACAAGCACAAGATGATGATGGCCATATCATATCACTTATATTGATTGCATGTGATGTTTATCCTTTATGCATCTTATCTTGCTTTGATTGACGGTAGCATTATAAGATGATCTCTCACTAAAATTATCAAGTAGTGTTCTCCCGAGTATGCACCGTTGCCAAAGTTCGTCGTGTCGAGACACCACGTGATGATCGGGTGTGATAAGCTCTCGTCCATCTACAACGGGTGCAAGCCAGTTTTGCATGCGCAGAATACTCAGGTTATACTTGACGAGCCTAGCATATGCAGATATGGCCTCGGAACACGGAGACCGAAAGGTCGGCGTGAATCATATAGTAGATATGATCAACATAAGATGTTCACCATTGAAAACTACTCCATCTCACGTGATGATCGGTTATGGTTTAGTTGATTTGGATCACGTGATCACTTAGATAACTAGAGAGATGTCTGTCTAAGTGGGAGTTCTTAAGTAATATGAATAATTGAACTTAAATTTATCATGAACTTAGTACCGATAGTATTTTGCTTGTCTATGTTTATTTGTAGATAGATGGCTCGTCTTTGTTGTTCCGTTGAATTTTAATGTGTTCCTTGAGAAAGCAAAGTTGGAAGATGATGGTAGCAATTACACGGACTGGGTCCGTAACTCGAGGATTATCCTCATTGCTGCACGAAAAGTTACGCCTGGATGCACCGCTAGGTGCCAGACCCTTCTTGATGTGGCCGACGCGTTAAGAACGTCTGGCGAGCAAAGCTGATGACTACTCTATAGTTCGATGTGCCATGCTTTACGGCTTAGAACCGGGTCTTCAACGACGTTTTGAACGTCATGGAGCATATGAGATGTTCCAGAGTTGAAGTTGATATTTCAACAGTAATGCCCGGATTGAGAGATATGAAGTCTCCAATAAGTTCTATAGCTGCAAGATGGAAGAGAATGGATCATCGGTGAGCACATACTCGTAATGTCCGGGTATTACAATCACTTGACTCAACTGGGAGTTAATCTTCCGGATGATTGTGTCATTGATGAATTCTTCAATCACCGCCACCAAGCTACAAAGGCTTCGTGATGAACTATAATATGCAAGGGTTAGTAAAGACTATGCTCGAGCTCTTCGCAATGCTAAAGGCTGCGGAGGTAGAAATCAAGAAGGAGCATCAAGTGTTGATGGTCAATAAGACCACTAGTTTCAAGAAGAAAGGCAAAGGGAAGAAGAAGGAACTTCAAAAGAACAGCAAACAAGTTGCTGATCAGGAGAAGAAACCCAAGTCTGGACCTAAACCTGAAATCGAGTGCTTCTCTTAGCAAGCGACTGGTCATTGAAGCGGAACTGCCCCAAGTATTTGGCGGATAAGAAGGATGGCAAGGTGAACAAAGGTATATGTGATATACATGTTATTGATGTGTACCTTACTAGAGCTCGCAGAGTACACAGGTATTTGATACTGGTTCATTGCTAATATTTGCAACTCAAACAGGGACTACGGATTGCTTAACACCGGCAAAGGACGAGGTGACGATCGCGCGTGGGAAATGGTTCCAAAGTCGATGTGATCGCAGATCGACACGCTACCTCTACATCTACCTTCGGATTAGTTTTAGACCTAAATAATTGTTATTTGGTGCCGCGTTGAGCATGAACATTATATCTGGATCTTGTTTGATGCGAGACGGTTATTCATTTAAATCGAGAGAATAATGGTTGTTCTATTTATATGAATAATATCTTTTATGGTCATGCACCCTTAAAGAATGGTCTATTTTAATGAATCTCGATAGTAGTGATACACATATTCATAATGTTGAAACCAAAAGATGCAGAGTTGATAATGATAGTGCAACTTATTTGTGGCACTTGCCGTTTAGGTCATATCGGTATAAAGCGCATGAAGAAACTCCATCTTGATGGACTTTTGGAGTCACTTGATTATGAATCACTTGGCACTTATGAACCGTGCCTCATGGGCAAGATGACTAAAACCCGTTCTCGGTACTATGGAGAGAGCAACAGATTTGTTGGAAATCATACATACTGATGTATGTGGTCCGATGAATGTTGAAGCTCGTGGCGGATATCGTTATTTTCTCACCTTCACAGATGATTTAAGCAGATATGGGTATATCTACTTAATGAAACATAAGTCTGAAACATTTGAAAAGTTCAAAGAATTTCAGAGTGAAGTTGAAAATCATCGTAATAAGAAAATAAAGTTTCTACGATCTGATCGTGGAGGCGAATATTTGAGTTACGAGTTTGGTCTACATTTGAAACAATGCGAATAGTTTCAGCAACTCACGCCACCCGAACACCACAGCGCAATGGTGTGTCCGAACGTCGTGTCGCACTTTACTAGATATGGTGCGATCTATGATGTCTCTTACAGATTTACCGCTATCATTTTGGGGTTATGCTCTTGAGACGGCCGCATTCACGCTGAATAGAACACCATCAAAATCCGTTGAGACGACACCTTATGAACTGTGGTTTAGCAAGAAACCAAAGTTGTCGTTTCTTAAAGTTTGGGGATGCGATGCTTATGTGAAAAAACTTCAACCTGATAAGCTCGAACCTAAATCGAGAAATGTGTCTTCATAGGATACCCAAAGGAGACAGTTGGGTACACCTTCTATCACAGATCCGAAGGCAAGACATTTGTTGCTAAGAATGGATCCTTTCTAGAGAAGGAGTTTCTCTCGAAAGAAGTGAGTGGGAGGAAAGTAGAACTTGATGAGGTAATCTGTACCTTCTCCCTTATTTGAAAGTAGTTTATCACGAAAACGGTTTCGCGACATCTACACCAAATAGTGAGGAAGTTGATGATGTTGATCATGAAACTTCAGATCAAGTTACTACTGTAACCTCGTAGATCAACCAGAGTAAGAACCGCACTGAGTGGTACGGTAATCCTGTTCGGAAGTCATGCTACTAGATCATGATGAACCTACGAACTATGAAGAAGTGATGGTGAGCCCAGATTCGCAAAATGGCTTGAGGCCATGAAATCTGAGATGGGATCCATGTATGAAAACAAAGTATGGACTTTGGTTGACTTGCCCGAGGGTCGGCAAGTAATAGAAAACAAGTGGATCTTCAAGAAGAAGACCGACGACGGTAATATTATCGTCTACAAAGCTCGACTTGTCGCAAAGGGTTTCTACAAGTTCAAGGGATTGACTACGATGAGACTTTCTCACCAGTAGCGATGCTTAAGTCTGTCCGAATCATGTTAGCAATTGCGCATTTTATGATTATGAAATTTGGCAAATGGATGTAAAGACTGCATTCTGAATGGATTTCGGAAGAAGAGTTGTATATGATGCAACCGAAGGTTTTATCGATCCAAAGGGAGCTAACAAAGTGTGCAAGCTCCAGCGATCCATTTATGGACTGGTGCAAGCATCTCGGAGTTGGAATAAACGCTTTGATAGTGTGATCAAAGCATTTGGGTTTATATGCACTTTTGGAGAAGCCTCAGTATTTACAAGAAAGTGAGTGGGAGCTCAGTAGCATTTCGATATTATATGTAGATGACATATTACTGATCGGAAATGATATAGAATTCTGGATAGCATAAAGGGATACTTGAATAAGAGTTTTTCGATGAAGGACCTCGGTGAAGCTGCTTACATATTGGGCATCAAAATCTATAGAGATAGATCAAGACGCTTAATTGGACTTTCACAAAGCACATACCTTGACAAAGTTTTGAAGAAGTTCAAAATGGATCAAGCAAAGAAAGGGTTCTTGCCTATGTTACAAGGTGTGAAGTTGAGTAAGACTCAATGCCCGACCACCGCAGAAGATAGAGAGAAAATGAAAGATGTTCCTATGCCTCAGCCATAGGCTCTATCATGTATGCAATGCTGTGTACCAGACCTGATGTGTGCCTTGCTATAAGCTTAGCAGGAGGTACCAAAGTAATCCAGAGTGGATCATCGGGACAGCGGTCAAAAACATCCCAAATACCGAAAAGGACTAAGGATATGTTTCTCGATATGGAGGTGACAAAGAGCTCATCGTGGCGGTTACGTTGATGCAAGCTTTGACACTGATCCGGACGATTCTAAATCGCAAACCGGATACGTGTTTACACTAAACGGAGGAGCTGTCGGTTGGTGCAGTTCTAAACAAAGCGTCGTGAAGGGATCTACATGTGAAGCGGAATACATAGCAGCTTCGAAGCAGCTAATGAAGGAGTGCGGATGAAGGAGTTCATATCCGATCTAGGTGTCATACCTAGTGCATCGGGTCCAATGAAAATCTTTTGTGACAATCTCGGAGCAATTGCTTTAGCAAAGGAATCCAGATTTCACAAGAGAACCAAACACATCAAGAGACGCTTCAATTCCATCCGGGACTTAGTCCGTGGGAGACATAGAGATTTGCAAGATACATACGGATCTGAATGTAGCAGACCGTTGACTAAGCCTCTTCCACGAGCAAAACATGATCAACACCAAGACTCCATGGGTGTTAGAATCATTACTATGTAATCTAGATTATTGACTCTAGTGCAAGTGGGAGATCAAGGAAATATGCCCTAGAGGCAATAATAAAGTTATTATTCATTTCCTTATTTCATGATAAATGTTTATTATTCATGCTAGAATTGTATTAACCGGAAACATAATACATGTGTGAATACATAGACAAACAGTGTCACTAGTATGCCTCTACTAGACTAGCTTGTTAATCAAAGATGGTTAAGTTTCCTAACCATAGACAAAGGAGTTGTCATTTGATTAACAAGGTCACATCATTAGTTGAATGATCTGATTGACATGACCCATTCCATTAGCTTAGCATCCGATCGTTTAGTATGTTGCTATTGCTTTTATCCATGACTTATACATGTTCCTATAACTATGAGATTATGCAACTCCGTTTACGGAGGAACACTTTGGTACTACCAAACGTCACAACGTAATCGGGTGATTATAAAGGAGTACTACAGTGTCTCCAAAGGCAGATGTTGGGTTGGCGTATTTGAGATTAGGATTTGTCACTCCGATTGTCGGAGAGGTATCTCTGGGCCCTCTCGATAATACACATCACTAAGCCTTGCAAGCATTACAGCTAATGAGTTAGCTGTGAGATAATGTATTATGGAGCGAGTAAAGAGACTTGCGATGAACGAGATTGAACTAGGTATTGGATACCGACGATCGAATCTCGGGCAAGTAACATACCGATGACAAAGGGAACAACGATGTTGTTATGCGGTCTCGACCGATAAAGATCTTCGTAGAATATGTAGGAGCCAATATGGGCATCCAGGTCCCGCTATTGGTTATTGACCTGAGATGTGTCTCGCCATGTCTACATTGTTCTCGAACCGTAGGGTCCGCACGCTTAAGGTTTCGATGACGGTTATATTATGAGTTTATGTATTTTGATGTACGAAGGAGTTCGAGTCCCGGATGTGATCACGGACATGACGAGGAGTCTCGAAATGTTCGAGACATAAATATTGATATATTGGACGGCTATATTCGGACACGGAAAGGTTCGGAAGTTTCGGAGAAAACCGGAGTGCCGAGGGGTTACGGAACCCCGGGAAGTAATGGGCCTTATTGGGCCAAGAGGGAGAGAGGGCTGCACCAGAGGTGGCGCGCCCCCCCATGGGGAGTCCGACTGGACTAGGAGGGGGCAGCCCTTCCCTCTCCTCTCCTCTCTTTCCTTCCCCTTCCTCTTCCTAGTAGGACTAGGAAAGGGAGTCCTACTCCTACTAGGAGGAGGACTCCCTCCTTGGCGCGCCCCTAGGGCTGGCCGGCCCTCCCCTTGCTCCTTTATATACGGGGCAGGGGGCACCCTAGAACACACAAGTTGATCTTCGTGATCGCTCCTTAGCCGTGTGCGGTGCCCCCTCCACCATATTCCACCTCGGTCATATTGTAGCGGTGCTTAGGCGAAGCCCGCGACGATAGAACATCAAGATCGTCACCACGCCGTCGTCTTGTGGAACTCCTCCCGACGCTTTGCTGGATCGGAGCCCGGGATCGTCATCGAGCTGAACGTGTGCCAAGAACTCGGAGGTGCCGAATAACGGTGCTTGGATCGGTCGGATCGTGAAGACGTCGACTACATCAACCGCGTTGATTTAACGCTTCGCTTCGGTCTCACGAGGGCGTGAGCGGACACTCTCCTTCTCGTTGCTGTGCCATCACCATGGTCTTGCGTGTTCGTAGGAAATTTTTGAAATTACTACGTTACCCAACAATATCTGCATATGCTAGGCTCGTCAAGTTTAACCTGAGTATTCTGTGTGTGCAAAACTGGCTTGCACCCGTTGTAGATGGACGTGAGCTTATCACACCCGATCATCACGTGGTGTCCGGGCACGACGAACTTTGGCAACGGTGCATACTCGTGGGAGAACACGTCTTGATAATTTTAGTGAGAGATCATCTTAAAATGCTACCGTCAATCAAAGCAAGATAAGATGCATAAAGGATAAACATCACATGCAATCAATATAAGTGATATGATATGGCCATCATCATCTTGTGCTTGTGATCTCCATCTCTGAAGCACCGTTGTGATCACCATCGTCACCGGCGCGACACCTTGATCTCCATCGTAGCATCGTTGTCGTCTCGCCAACTATTGCTTCTACGACTATCGCTACCGCTTAGTGATAAAGTAAAGCAATTACATGGCGTTTGCATTTCATACAATAAAGCGACAACCATATGGCTCCTGCCAGTTGCCGATAACTCGGTTACAAAACATGATCATCTCATACAATAAAATATAGCATCACGTCTTGACCATATCACATCACAACATGCCCTGCAAAAACAAGTTAGACGTCCTCTACTTTGTTGTTGCAAGTTTTACGTGGCTGCTACGGGCTGAGCAAGAACCGTTCTTACCTACGCATCAAAACCACAACGATAGTTTGTCAAGTTGGTGCTGTTTTAACCTTCGCAAGGACCGGGCGTAGCCACACTCAGTTCAACTAAAGTGAGAGAGACAGACACCCGCCACCACCTTTAAGCAACGAGTGCTCACAGCGGTGAAACCAGTCTCGCGTAAGCGTCTGGCGTAATGCTGGTCCGGCCGCTTCATCTCACAATACCGCCAACCAAAGTATGACATGCTGGTAAGCAGTATGACTTGTATCGCCCACAACTCACTTGTGTTCTACTCGTGCATATAACATCAACGCATAAAACCTAGGCTCGGATGCCACTGTTGGGTAACGTAGTAATTTCAAAAAATTTCCTACGCACACGCAAGATCATGGTGATGGTCTAGCAACGAGAGAAGAGAGTATTGTCCACGTACCCTCGTAGACCGTAAGCGGAAGCGTTATAACAACGCGTTTGATGTAGTCGTACGTCTTCACGATCCGACCGATCCAAGTACCGAACGCACGGCACCTCCGAGTTCAGCACACGTTCAGCTCGATGACGATCCCCGGGCTCCGATCCAGCAAAGCGTCGGGGATGAGTTCCGTCAGCACGACGGCGTGGTGACGATGATGATGCTCCACCGCGCAGAGCTTCGCTAAGCTCATGACGATATGACTCTACGGCGCAGGGCTTCGCCTAAGCTCCGCGATGATATGACCGAAGTGGAATATGGTGGAGGGGGCACCGCACACGGCTAAGGAACGATCCGTAGATCAACTTGTGTGTCATGGGGTGCCCCCGCCTCGTATATAAAGGAGCAAGGAGGAGGTGGCCGCCCAGGAGGGGCGCACCAGGAGGAGTCCTACTCCCACCGAGTAGGATTCCCCCTTCCAAGTAGTAGGAGTAGGAGTCAAGGAAAGGGGGAAGAGAAGAGAAGGAAGGAGGGGGCGCAACTCCTCCCCCTAGTCCAATTCGGACTAGGCCTTGGGGGGGCGCCCAACCTCTCCTCTCTCTTTCCCCTAAAGCCCAATAAGGCCCATATACTCCCCGGCGAATTCCCGTAACTCTCCGGTACTCCGAAAAATACCCGAATCACTCGGAACCTTTCCGAACTCCGAATATAGTCGTCCAATATATCGGTCTTTACGTCTCGATCATTTAGAGACTCCTCGTCATGTCCCCGATCTCATCCGGGACTCCGAACTCCTTCGGTACATCAAAACTCATAAACTCATAATATAACTGTCATCATAACGTTAAGCGTGCGGACCCTACGGGTTCGAGAACTATGTAGACATGACCTAGAACTATTCTCGGTCAATAACCAATAGCGGGACCTGGATGCCCATATTGGCTCCTACATATTCTGCGAAGATCTTTATCGGTCAAACCGCATAACAACATACGTTGTTCCCTTTGTCATCGGTATGTTACTTGCCCGAGATTCGATCGTCGGTATCCAATACCTAGTTCAATCTCGTCACCGGCAAGTCTCTTTACTCGTTCTGTAATGCATCATCCCGTAACCAACTCATTGGTCATATTGCTTGCAAGGCTTCTAATGATGTGCATTACCGAGAGGGCCCAGAGATACCTCTCCGACAATCGGAGTGACAAAATCTAATCTCGAAATACGCCAACTCAACATGTACCTTCGGAGACACCTGTAGTACTCCTTTATAATCACCCAATTACGTTGTGACGTTTGGTAGTACCAAAGTGTTCCTCCGTAAACGGAGTTGCATAATCTCATAGTTACAGGAACATGTATAAGTCATGAAGAAAGCAATAGCAACATACTAAACGATCAAGTGCTAAGCTAACGGAATGGGTCAAGTCAATCACATCATTCTCCTAATGATGTGATCCGTTAATCAAATGACAACTCTTTTGTCCATGGCTAGGAAACATAACCATCTCTGATAAACGAGCTAGTCAAGTAGAGGCATACTAGTGACACTATGTTTGTCTATGTATTCACACATGTATTATGTTTCCGGTTAATACAATTCTAGCATGAATAATAAACATTTATCATGAAATAAGGAAATAAATAATAACTTTATTATTGCCTCTAGGGCATATTTCCTTCAGGATCATCATCTCTATCCCTGATATGTTATAGTTCATCACGAAGCTTTAATAGCTTGGTGGCAGTGACTATGGAGAACCATCACTATCTCATCTGGAAGATTAACTCCCACTCGATTCAAGTGATTGTTGTACTCAGACAATCTGAGCACATGCTCAATGATTGAGCTTTTCTCCCTTAGTTTGCAGGCTTAAGAGACTCGTCGGAGGTCTTATACCTCTTGACGTGGGCACGAGCCTGAAATCCCAATTTCAGCCCTCGAAACATCTCATATGTTTCATGACGTTTCAAATCGTCTTGGTGCCTCAACTCTAAACCGTTTAACATTATCGAACTATCATGTAGTTATCAAAGCGTGTATGTCGATGTTCGCAACATCCAGAGACGACGTCCGAGGTTCAGCACACCGAGCGGTGCATTAAGGACATAAGCCTTCTACAAAGCAACGAGGACAATCCTCAGTTTACGAACCTAGTCCGCATACTCGCTACTATCAACTTTCAACTGAATTTTCTCTAGGAACATATCTAAACAGCAGAACTAAAGCGCGAGCTTACGACATAATTTGTAAAGACCTTTTGACTATGTTCAGGATAATTAAGTTCATCTTATGAACTCCCACTCAGATAGACATCCCTCTAGTCATCTAAGTGATTATATGATCCGAGTCAACTAGGCCGTGTCCGATCATAACGTGAGACGGACTAGTCATCATCGGTGAACATCTTCATGTTGATCATATCTACCATACGGCTCATGCTCGACCTTTCGGTCTCTTGTGTTCCGAGGCCATGTCTGTACATGCTAGGCTCGTCAAGTCAACCTAAGTGTTTTGCGTGTGTAAATCTGGCTTACACCCATTGTATGTGAACGTTAGAATTTATCACACCCGATCATCACGTGGTGCTTCGAAACAGCGAACTTTCGCAACGGTGCACAGTTAGGGGGGACACTTTTCTTGAAATTATTATGAGGGATCATCTTATTTACTACCGCCGTTCTAAGCAAATAAGATGCATAAACATGATAAACATCACATGCAATTAAAAAGTGACATGATATGGCCAATATCATTTTGCTCATTTTGATCTCCATCTTCGGGGCTCCATGATCATCATCGTCACCAGCATGAGACCATGATCTCCATCATCATGATCTCCATCATCGTGTCTCCATGAAGTTGTCTCGCCAACTATTACTTCTACTACTATGTCTAACGGTTTAGCAATAAAGTAAAGTAATTACATGGCGTTGTTCATTGACACGCAGGTCATACAATAAACTAAGACAACTCCTATGGCTCCTGCCGGTTGTCATACTCATCGACGTGCAAGTCGTGATTCCTATTACAAGAACATGATCAATCTCATACATACATATCATTCATCACATTCTTTTTGGCCATATCACATCACATAGCATACCCTGCAAAAACAAGTTAGACGTCCTCTAATTGTTGTTTGCATGTTTCTACGTGGCTGCTATGGGTTTCTAGCAAAACGTTTCTTACCTCGCAAAAACCACAGCGTGATATGCCAATTGCTATTTACCCTTCATAAGGACCCTTTTCATCGAATCCGATCCGACTAAAGTGGGAGAGACTGGCACCCGCTAGCCACCTTATGCAACAAGTGCATGTCAGTTGGTGGAACCTGTCTCACGTAAGTGTATGTGTAAGGTCAGTCCGGGCCGCTTCATCCCACAATACCGTCGAAACAAGATTGGACTAGTAACGGCAAGCATATTGAACAAAATCAACGCCCACAACAACTTGTGTTCTACTCGTGCATAGAAACTACGCATAGACCTAGTTCATGATGCCACTGTTGGGGAATGTAGCAGAAATTTAAAATTTTCTACGCATCACCAAGATCAATCTATGGAGTAATCTAGCAACGAGGGGAAGGGGAGTGCATCTACATACCCTTGTAGATCGCTAAGAGGAAGCGTTCAAGTGAACGGGGTTGATGGAGTCGTACTCGTCGTGATCCAAATCACCGATGATCCTAGCGTCGAAGGACGGCACCTCTGTGTTCAACACACATATGGTTGGGAGAGACATCTCCTCCTTCTTGATCCAGCAAGGGAAGGAGAGGTTGATGGAGATCCAGCAGCACGACGGCGTGGTGGTGGAAGTAGCGGGATCCCGGCAGGGCTTCACCAAGCGCAAGCGGGGAGGAAGAGGTGTCACGGGAGGGAGGGAGGCGCCAGGGACTCAGGTTCGGCTGCCCTCCCTCCCCTCCACTATATATAGGGGCCTAGGGGGGGCGCCGACCCCTTGTAGATCCCATCTAGGGAGGGGGGCGGCTGCCCTAGGGGTGGCTTGGCCTCCAAGCCAAGTCGAGGCGCCCCCACCCCTTAGGGTTTCCAACCCTAGGCGCATGGGAGGCCCAAGGGGGGCGCACCAGCACACCAGGGGCTGGTTCCCACCCCTTCAGCCCATGGGGCCCTCCAGATAGGTGGCCCCACCGGTGGACCCAGGGACCCTTCCGGTGGTCCCAGACAATACCGATGACCCCAAAACTTTCCGGTGGCGGCTGGACTTCCTATATATAAATCTTTATCTCCGGACCATTCCGGAACTCCTCGTGACATCCGGGATCTCATCCGGGACTCCGAACAACTTTCGGGTTACCGCATACTAATATCTTTACAACCCTAGTGTCATCGAACCTTAAGTGTGTAGACCCTACGGGTTCGGGAACCATGCAGACATGACCGAGACAACTCTCCGGCCAATAACCAACAGCGGGATCTGGATACCCATGTTGGCTCCCACATGTTCCACGATGATCTCACCGGATGAACCACGATGTCGAGGATTCAATCAATCCCGTATTCAATTCCCTTTGTCTACCGGTATAGTACTTGCCCAAGATTCGATCGTCGGTATCCTGATACCTTGTTCAATCTCATTACTGGCATGTCTCTTTACTCGTTCCATAACACATCATCCCGTGATCAACTCCTTGGTCACATTGTGCACATTATGATGATGTCCTACCGAGTGTGCCCAGAGATACCTCCCCGTCACACGGAGTGACAAATTCCAGTCTTGATTCGTGCCAACCCAACAGACACTTTCGGAGATACCCGTAGTCAAGGTTTGAAAAAGCGGTAGGCGTAAGCGATGCGGTTGGCCTTCGCCTAGTGCCTAGGCGGTGCCTAAGCGCCCTAGGCGGTAATATAGTTTTACTCGTAGTGTATTTATGATTATTATATGGGTGTTGATATTAGACTATTAGTTTAGGGCATATAAATAAGTTAATTACCGTCTAATGCAATTGGAATATAACCCGTTTGGCATATCACTGCAGTATGTGGCATGATTTCTTGATTGGGCAGGCAATTCCTAGCTTGACCTGCCTAGACCTCCATTTATGCCCTAGGCGAGGCGTTTGGCCATTGCCTAGCGCCTAGGCGCGCCTAAGCGCCTCCTAGGCACTGCCTTTTCCAACAGAGCCCGTAGTGCACCTTTATGGCTACCCAGTTACGTTGTGACGTTTGGTACACCCAAAGCATTCCTACGGTATCCGGGAGTTGCACAATCTCATGGTCTAAGGAAATGATACTTGACATTAGAAAAACTTTAGCATACGAACTACACGATCTTTGTGCTAGGCTTAGGATTGGGTCTTGTCCATCACATCATTCTCCTAATGATGTGATCCCGTTATCAACGACATCCAAGGTCCATGGTCAGGAAACCGTAACCATCTATTGATCAACGAGCTAGTCAACTAGAGGCTTACTAGGGACACGGTGTTGTCTATGTACCCACACATGTATCTGAGTTTCCTATCAATACAATTATAGCATGGATATAAACGATTATCATGAACAAGGAAATATAATAATAATAACTAATTTATTATTGCCTCTAGAGCATATTTGCAACACTATAGTCCACCTAACCATTCAATCACAGCTTGGTTCGCAAATTATTTTAAAAAATGATCTATAAAACCTCTTATATTTCTTTACAAATGGAGTAGTCTTGCATTTCTTTACAGACAGATGGAGTACAATCTACATGGCCTTACGATATGGTCCAGCTCTGGTCTCCACCAGTTATAAAAAAAGGGTTTTCCCCCACTTTGTATTCCAAAGCAACCAACAAACATAGTACACAACTTGATGCTGGGGCGAGCATCACAACAAGCCCAAAGACAAAAATAAGAAGAAACATAATGCCAACAACGGCAGCTCGACAAAGCGCGGAAGGCCCGCCACCGCTGCGCCCTCCGGAAACACCCCACTACAGCCCGAGGCTCCGGGTGCCGCATATCAAGCAGCACCTCCAAGAAGGTATGCGACGCCGACGACGCTGCTTCCCGGACAAGTCCTAGGGTTTCCTCCGGTATGCGGAGGAACGTAGGGATGGCTACCGCCGACGCCCTTCAAGAAGGAATGATGGCACCCGACGGTGTCACCACATCGGCGCCGGACGAACCGGCAAGGATTTCTCCCGCTCACCAAACACCACCGCCCATCCGATGCCAACCATCCAAACAACCACCCAATGCGCCATCGTGGTTGCGCCGCCGCCCACGCCGTCTCATACGAGCACCACCACGAGGCCGAAAAGACCGGAGAGAAGCGCCACGCGACGAGAGCAGCAACACCAAGGCCGAGCGGAAGGGAACCACCTCCACCGCCGTCGTGCGAGAAGCTGTGCCTCCGGCACTGTCGCGGTAGCCGACCGGACACGGCAGTGGGGCAAACCAGGCCACCCCTGGCCCGACCAGGCCCGAAACAGGCCTGCTAAGCCCCGCCGGCCGTGCTGCAGCAAGCTGGCGTCGGTGCCGCCAGCCCCCGTTGCGCAACGCCGCTCCCCTGCATCCCGGGAATCACGCCGCCAACCAGCCCGCCCAGGCCCAGATGGGCCCCATAGGCCAAGATCTGGGCCAAGTGCCGCCGCCAGGACGAGCCACAACGCCACCCCGCCGTCAACGACGGCGCCGCCGCCCAGCCGCCCGCCCGCTCTGCGCCAAGGAAACCCGCCGCCAGCAGGACCGCCGCCGCCTTGGACCACCCCCGGTGCAACTCCGCCCCGCACCGGAGCCACCGGGAGGGGAAGGGCAGGAGGGCCGCCGCCACCAGCGACCCCGGGGCCAGGCCGGCCGCGGGCGCCAGCGACAGCGGCGGGAAGGAAGGGAAGAGGGAGGCTGGAGGTGGGAGAGGAAGGTCTTGTGACGGCCGCCATCACGGGGCAGCGCGATGTGAGAGAGGGGAGGGGGGAGGGGGCAGCAATTCAAAAAATCGTCTCCACTAGTTCACTGGCAGCTGGTTTTGTCATCACACAACTACTCCCACCGTCTCAAAATAAGTGACTTAAGTTTGTATTAGCTTTGTACTAAAACTAGTACAAACTTGAGTCACTTATTTTAGGACGAAGGGAGTACTTTATTCGACAGTACATACAGAACTGAAAAAAAGAACCGCACGATTTTACTTATTCGATACAGACACGTTCACTGCAGATACCGGGGCTCAGACACGTACGCCCGCGTGCAACAGCAGCTACACAAAGCATTTTTCCTTCCTTCTATAACTGTCGATTCAGCGCTTTAGGCGTCCATTTCTATTACTTCCGCAATTGGGCGCCTAAAGGAGTTAGGCTCGGCCCATCTACCTTTTTTTTCCTGTTTGTAAAAAAAAAGTGTATTCGAACCAACGACCTCCTTGTTTTTCGCAATCTGCATTACACACCCCACCGGCCTCACCTCACGTGGTCAAATATATCTTCTTCACTTTTCTTTTTTTCTTTTTCTTTTTTCATTTCTCTTTTTTATTCAGAACGGTTTTGTTTTCTGTTTTTATTCTTTTTTTCTTTTGCTCATTTGAATGAAGTTTTTTTCAAATTGATGAACTTTTTTTCAAAAATGATGATTTTTCCGAGGTTGATGAAGTTTTTTTTTTCAAATTTGATGAATTTTTTTAATTCGGTGAACTTTTTTGAATTTGATGAACTTTATATAAAGTTTAATGAACTTTTATTCAAATTTGATGATTTTTTTTTGCAAAATTAATGTTTTTTCAAAATTGATGAATTTTTAAACTGAACTTTTTTCAAATTTGATGAGCTTATTTTCGAAATTGATGAACTTTTTAAAAATTTGGCTGAACTTTTTTCAAAATCCATGAATTTTTTAATCTGAAATTCTTTCTTTTTTTTTTAATCTTTGAACTTTCCAAAAATTTTGCGGGGATAATATTTGGTTTATTCCTCTAAAATAGTGTTACAGTCTGCTAATACAAAACTAGAGACACTGTCTGGAACACGGTGCAACCAACATGCAGTGCTACCTCCAGAACGACCAATATTTGCTAAACAATGAGCAACACTATTTTGATGACGATCTAGTTTGTGCGGAATAAATCTACGCGGTTCCAGGAGCCTCTTAGTTTCCAGAATCAAATGTCCATGAGCAGATTTGTCCAAAGACTCGTCAGTTAATGCAGCAACCAGGACAGAACTGTCAGATTGAATAATAATAGGAAGCCATGTCCTCTGCAAACTGATTAAGATACCTTCCAACACGGCGCTAATTTTGGATTCTAGAGCATCTTTGCAATGAAAGAGGTATCTGTAGGCCGAGAAAATAATTATCCCTACCGAGTCCCTCAGAACCATACCCGTACCTGCCAACCCAGTTTCCTTGACATAAGAGCCATCAGTTGATTGAGCAACCCATCCAGCTGGCGGCTTAGGCCAGGGTAATCGTTCCTTTGTAACAATGGTAGGTTCAACAGGGAGAGCCAACACCGACATCTTCCCTATAATAATTTCCTCAACACCATATTTTTGTGCTTGGTTATATGAGGTCAAGTAGCTGCATAAGAATGTCCGTGTAACTGCTATAGGAGGGGGCGCCTTATCATGTAGCACATCATTTCTCAGATTCCAAATCCTCCACAGTAGCATAATAATCATTGCTCTTACTTCTCAGTCTGAGATATCAAAATAGTGAACAACCACTCCTCGCCACAATGCAATAGTTTGTCAGTTGGTGGTAAAGGCCAGACTTGCCGCATCTCATTCCAAACCTCCAAAGACCGCGTGCACATAAGAAGGAATCATCGCTAGGTGTACCACAGATCCGACAATCACATGTAAAAGCGACATGGCGTCGCAATTTGCATGCTAATACGTCCATTTTGCATCATTGCTTTTATATCGATATTTATTGCATTATGGGCTGTTATTACACGTTATGTCACAATACTTATGCCTATTCTCTCTTATTTTACAAGGTTTACATGAAGAGGAGAATGCGGCAAATGGGATTACGGGCCGGAAAAGGAGCAAATATTAGAGACCTATTCTGCACAGCTCCAAAAGTCCTGAAACTTCACGGAAGTTATTTTTGAAATTAATAAAAAATACTGGCGAAAGAATCCACCAGAGGGGGCCCACACCCTGGCCACGAGAGTGGGGGCGCGCCCCTGCCTCGTGGGCCCCCTGGTAGGCCTCCGGTGCCCGTCTTCTGCTATATGAAGTCTTTTACTCTGGAAAAAAAATCATAAGCAAGCTTTCGGGAAGAAACTCCGCCGCCACGAGGCGGAACCTTGGCGGAACCAATCTAGGGCTCCGGCAGAGCTGTTCTACCGGGGAAACTTCCCTCCGGGAGGGAGAAATCATCGTCATCGTCATCACCAACGATCCTCTCATCAGGAGGGGGTCAATCTCCATCAAGATCTTCACCAGCACCATCTCCTCTCAAACCCTAGTTCATCTCTTGTATCCAATCTTTGTCCCAAAGCCTCAGATTGGTACCTGTGGGTTGCTAGTAGTGTTGATTACTTCTTGTAGTTGATGCTAGTTGGTTTATTTGGTGGAAGATCATATGTTCAGATCCTTTATGCATATTAATACCCCTCTGATTATGAACATGAATATGATTTGTGAGTAGTTACGTTTGTTCCCGAGGACATGGGAGAAGTCTTGCTATAAGTAGTCATGTGAATTTGGTATTCGTTCTATATTTTGATGAGATGTATGTTGTCTCTCCTCTAGTGGTGTTATGTGAACGTCGACTACATGACACTTCACCATTATTTGTGCCTAGAGGAAGGCATTAGGAAGTAATAAGTAGATGATGGGTTGCTAGAGTGACAGAAGCTTAAACCCTTGTTTATGCGTTGCTTTGTAAGGGGCTGATTTGGATCCATATGTTTCATGCTATGGTTAGGTTTACATTAATACTTCTTTTGTAGTTGCGGATGCTTGCAATAGGGGTTAATCATAAGTGGGATGCTTGTCCAAGAAAGGGCAGCACCCAAGCACCGGTCCACCCACATACCGAATTATCAGAGTAACGAACGCGAATCATATGAGCGTGATGAAAACTAGCTTGATGATAATTCCCATGTGTCCTCGGGAGCGTTTTCCTTCATATAAGAGTTTGTCCAGGCTTGCCCTTTGCTACAAAAAGGATTGGGCCATCTTGTTGCACCTTATTTACTTTCATTACTTGTTACCCGTTACAAATTACCTTATCACAAAATTATCGATTCATCGATAATTTCAGGTGCTTGCAGAGAATACCTTCTGAAAACCGCTTATCATTTCATACGCTCCTCGTTGGGTTCGACACTCTTACTTATCGAAAGGACTACGATAGATCCCCTATACTTGTGGGTCATCAAGACTCTTTTCTGGCGCCATTGCCGGGGAGTGAAGCGCCTTTGGTAGGTGGAATTTGGTAAGGAAAAAAAATATATAGTGTGCTGAAATTTACTGTCACTTGTTACTATGGAAAGTAATCCTCTGAGGGGCTTGTATGGGGTATCTTCACCCCGACCAGTAGAGCAAAAAGTTGCTCCTCAACCTACTAAACCTACTGAAAATGAAAATGCTTACTTTGAAATTCCTTCGGGTATGATAGAAAAACTGCTAGCTAATCCCTTTGCAGGAGATGGAACATTACATCCTGATGAGCACTTAATCTATGTGGATGAAGTTTGTGGATTATTTAAGCTTGCAGGTATGCCCGATGATGTTATCAAGAAGAAGGTCTTCCCTTTATCTTTGAAGGAATATGCATTGACATGGTATAGGCTATGTGATGATATGGGATCATGGGACTACAAACGGTTGAAATTAGAATTCCATAAGAAGTTTTATCCTATGCATCTTGTTCATCGTGATCGTAATTATATATATAATTTTTGGCCTTGCGAAGGAGAAAGCATCGCTCAAGCTTGGGGGAGGCTTAAGTCAATGTTATATTCATGCCCCAATCATGAGCTCTCAAGAGAAATGATTATTCAAAAATTTTATGCTCGGCTTTCTGACAACAATCGCACCTTGCTTGATACTTCTTGTACTGGCTCTTTTATGATGAAGACTATTGAATTCAAATGGGATTTATTGGAAAGAATTAAATGCAACTCCGAAGATTGGGATCTCGGCAAAGGTAAGGAGTCAGGTATAACACCTAAGTTTTATTGTGTTAAATCTTTTATGGATACAGATGTTTTCCGTAAATTTAGCACTAAATATGGACTTGACTCTGAGATAGTAGCTTCTTTTTGTGAATATTTTGTTGCTTATGTTGATCTCCCTAAGGAGAAGTGGTTTAAATATCATCCTCCCATAGAAGTAAAAGTAGTTGAACCTATTAAAGTTGAAGAAAAGACTATTACTTATAAAGATCCTATTGTTCCTACTACTTATGTTGAGAAACCACCTTTCCCTGTTAGGATAAAGGATCATGCTAAAGCTTCAACTAATCCTTTGAGGGGCTTGTTTGGGGTATCTTCACCCCGACCAGTAGAGTAAAGAGTTGCTCCTCAACCTACTGAACCTACTGAAAATGTTTCCTTTGAAATTCCTTCGGGTATGATAGAGAAACTGCTAGCTAATCCTTTTACAGGAGATGGAACATTACATCCCGATTTGCACCTAATCTATGTGGATGAAGTTTGTGGATTATTTAAGCTTGCAGGTATGCCCGAGGATGTTATCAAGAAGAAGGTCTTCCCTTTATCTTTGAAGGTAGAGGCATTGACATGGTTTAGGCTATGTGATGATATGGGATCATGGAACTACAACCGATTGAAATTGGAATTTCATCAGAAGTTTTATCCTATGCATCTTGTTCATCGTGATCGTAATTATATATATAATTTTTGGCCTCGCGAAGGAGAAAGCATCGCTCAAGCTTGGGGGAGGCTTAAGTCAATGTTATATTCATGCCCCAATCATGAGCTCTCAAGAGAAATGATTATTCAAAAAAATTATGCTCGACTTTCTCTCAATAATCGCTCCATGCTCGATACTTCTTGTACTGGCTCTTCTATGATGAAGACTATTGAATTCAAATGGGATTTATTGGAAAGAATTAAACGGAACTCTGAAGATTGGGATCTCGACGAAGGTAAGGAGTCAGGTATAATACCTAAGTTTGATTGTGTTAAATCTTTTATGGATACCGATGTTTTCCGTGAATTTAGCACTAAATATGGACTTGACTCTGAGATAGTAGCTTCTTTCTGTGAATCCTTTGCTACTCATGTTGATCTCCCAAAGGAGAAGTGGTTTAAATATAATCCTCCCATTGAAGTAAAAGTAGTTGCACCTATTAAAGTTGAAGAAAATACTATCACTTATAATGATCCTGTCGTTCCTACTGCATATATTGAGAAACCACCTTTCCCTGTTAGAATAAAGGATCATGCTAAAGCTTCAACTGTGGTCAATAAAAGTAACATTAAGACACCCAAACCCCCTGAGCAAATTAAAATTGAACCTAGTATTGCTATGGTTAAAGATCTCTTGGCTGATAATATTGATGGGCATGTTATTTACTTCTGTGAGGAAACTGCTAGAATTGCGGCACGATACTAAAATAAACATAGACCTGTTGTAGGCATGCCTGCTATTTCTGTTAAAATAGGAGATCATTGTTATCATGGCTTATGTGATATGGGTGCTAGTGCAAGTGCAATACCTTGAAGGAAATATGCCCTAGAGGCAATAATAAAGTTATTATTTATTTCCTTATATCATGATAAATGTTTATTATTCATGCTAGAATTGTATTAACCGGAAACATGATACATGTGTGAATACATAGACAAAAAGAGTGTCACTAGTATGCCTCTACTTGACTAGCTCGTTGATCAAAGATGGCTATGTTTCCTAGCCATAGACATGAGTTGTCATTTGATTAACGGGATCACATCATTAGGAGAATGATGTGATTGACTTGAGCCATTCCGTTAGCTTAGCACTTGATCGTTTAGTACGTTGCTATTGCTTTTTTCATGACTTATACATGTTCCTATGACTATGAGATTATGCAACTCCCGTTTACCGGAGGAACACTTTGTGTGCTACCAAACGTCACAACATAACTGGGTGATTATAAAGGTGCTCTACAGGTGTCTACAAAGGTACTTGTTGGGTTGGCGTATTTCAAGATTAGGATTTGTCACTCCGATTGTCGGAGAGGTATCTCTGGGCCCACTCGGTAATGCACATCACTATAAGCCTTGCAAGCATTGCAACTAATGAGTTAGTTGCGGGATGATGTATTACGAAACGAGTAAAGAGACTTGCCGATAACGAGATTGAACTAGGTATTGAGATACCGACGATCGAATCTCGGGCAAGTAACAAACCGATGACAAAGGGAACAGCGTATGTTGTTATGCGGTTTGACCAATAAAGATCTTCATAGAATATGTGGGAGCCAATATGAGCATCCAGGTTCCGCTATTGGTTATTGACCAGAGACGTGTCTCGGTCATGTCTACATAGTTCTCGAACCCGTATGGTCCGCACGCTTAAAGTTCGATGACGGTTATATTATGAGTTTATGTGTTTTGATGTACCGAAGGTAGTTCGGAGTCCCGGATGTGATCACGAACATGACGAGGAGTCTCAAAATGGTCGAGTCATGAAGATTGATATATTGGACGACTATATTCGGACACCGGAATGGTTCCGGGGGTTATCGGATATATACCGGAGTATTGGGGGGCTACCGGAACCCCCCGGAGGTTATTGGGCCTCATGAGCCCAAGTGGTGGAAGAGGAGAGGCGGCCAAGGGGCAGACGCGCGCCCCTCCCCCCAAGTCCGAATTGGACAAGGAGGGGGGGGGGGGTGCGCCCCCTTTCCTTTCCCCCTCTCTCTCCTTCCCTATCCTCTCCTACTCTAACATGGAAGAGGGGGAGTCCTACTCCCGGTGGGAGTAGGACTCCTCATGGGGCGCGCCAAGGGTGGCCGGCCCCCTCCCCCTCCTCCACTCCTTTATATACGGGGAGGGAGGCACCCCCTAGAGACACAACAATTGATCCCTTGGATCTCTTAGCCGTGTGTGGTGCCCCCTCCACCATAATCCACCTCGGTCAATATCGTAGCGGTGCTTAGGCGAAGCCCTACGTCGATAGAACATCATCATCGTCACCACGCCGTCGTGCTGACGGAACTCTCCCTCAAAGCTCGGCTGGATCGGAGTTCGAGGGACGTCATTGAGTTCAACGTGTGCTGAACTCGGAGGTATCATGCGTTCGGTACTTGATCGGTCGGATCGTGAAGAAGTCCGACTATATCAACCGCGTTGTGCTAACGCTTCGCTTTCACCTCACGAGTGCGTGGACACACTCTCCCTCTCGTTGCTATGCATCACCATGATCTTGCGTGTGCGTAGGATTTTTTTTGAAATTACTACGTTCCCCAACAGTGGCATCCGAGCCAGGTTTTATGCATAGATGTTATATGCACGAGTAGAACACAAGTGAGTTGTGGACGATACAAGTCATACTGCTTACCAGCATGTCAGACTTTGGTTCGGCGGTATTGTTGGATGAAGCGGCCCGGACCGACATTACGCGTACGCTTACGCGAGACTGGTTTTACCGCCGTGCTATGCACACAGGTGACTAGCGGGTGTCAGTTTCTCCAAGTTTAGTTGAACTGAGTGTGGCTACGCCCGGTCCTTGAGAAGGTTAAAACAGCATTAACTTGACGACCTATCATTGTGGTTTTGATGCGTAGGTAAGAATGGTTCTTTCTTAGCCCGTAGCAGCCACGTAAAACTTTCAACAACAAAGTAGAGGACGTCTAACTTGTTTTTGCAGGGCATGTTGTGATGTGATATGGTCAAGGCATGATGCTATATTTTATTGTATGAGATGATCATGTTTTGTAACCGAGTTATCGGCAACTGGCAGGAGCCATATGGTTGTCACTTTATTGTATGCAATGCAATCGCCCTGTAATTGCTTTACTTTATCACTAAGCGGCAACGATAGTCGTAGAAGCAATAGTTGGCGAGACGACAATGATGCTACGATGGAGATCAAGGTGTCGTGCCGGTGACGATGGTGATCATGATGGTGCTTCGGAGATGGAGATCACAACCACAAGATGATGATGGCCATATCATATCACTTATATTAATTGCATGTGATGTTTATCTTTTATGCATCTTATCTTGCTTTGATTGACGGTAGCATTATAAGATGATCTCGCACTAAATTTCAAGATAAAAGTGTTCTCCTTGAGTATGCACCGTTGCCAAAGTTCGTCGTGCCCAGACACCACATGATGATCGGGTGTGATAAGCTCTACGTCCATCTACAACGGGTGCAAGCCAGTTTTGCACATGCAGAATACTCAGGTTAAACTTGACGAGCCTGGAATATGCAGATATGGCCTCGGAACACTGAGACCGAAAGGTCGAGCGTGAATCATATAGTAGATATGATCAACATAGTGATGTTCACCATTCAAAACTACTCCATTTCACGTGATGATCGGTTATGGTTTAGTTGATTTGGATCACGTGATCACTTAGATGATTAGAGGGATGTCTATCTAAGTGGGAGTTCTTAAGTAATATGATTAATTGAAATTAAATTTATCATGAACTTAGTACCTGATAGTATTTTGCAAATAATGTTGTAGATCAATAGCTCGCGTTGTTGCTTCCCTATGTTTATATATGTTCCTAGAGAAAACTAAGTTGAAAGATGATAGTATCAATGATGCGGACTGGGTCCATGATCTGAGGTTTATCCTCATTGATGCACAGAAGAATTATGTTCTTGATGCGCCGCTAGGTGAAAAACCTATTGCAGGAGCAGATGCAGATGTTATAAACGTTTGGCTAGCTCAATATGATGACTACTTGATAGTTTAGTGCACCATGCTTAACGGCTTAGAATCGGGACTTCAAAAACATTTTGAACATCATGGACCATATGAGATATTCCAGGAGTCTAAGTTAATATTTCAAGCAAATACCCGAGTTGAGAGATATGAAGTCTCCAACAAGTTCTATAGCTAAAAGATGGAGAAGAATAGCTCAAGCAGTGAGCATGTGCTCAGATTGTCTGGGTACTACAATCGCTTGAATCAAGTGGGAGTTAATCTTCCAGATAAAATAGTGATTGACAGAATTCTCTAGTCACCATTACCAAGTTAGTAGAACTTCGTGATGAACTATAGTATGCAAGGGATGACGAAAACGATTCCCGAGTTTTTCATGATGATGAAATCGATGAAGGTAGAAATCAAGAAAGAGCATCAAGTGTTGATGGTTGACAAGACCACTATTTTCAAGAAAAAGGGCAAAGGGAAGAACGGGAACTTCAAGAAGAATGGCAAGCAAGTTGCTGCTCAAGTGAAGAAGCCCAAGTCTGGACCTAAGCCTGAGACTAAGTGCTTCTACTGCAAAGGGACTAGTCATTGGAAGCGGAACTGCCCCAAGTATTTGGCGGATAAGAAGGATGGCAAAGTGAAAAAGGTATATTTGATATACATGTTATTGATGTGTACCTTACTAGTGTTTATAGCAACCCCTCAGTATTTGATACTAGTTCAGTTGCTAAGATTAGTAACTCAAAGCGGAGTTGCGAATGAATGAGAAACTAGTTAAGGGCGAGGTGACGATGTGTGTTGGAAGTAGTTCCAAGATTGATATGATCATCATCGCACGCTCCCTATACTTTCGGGATTAGTGTTGAACCTAAATAAGTGTTATTTAGTGTTCGCGTTGAGCATGACTATGATTTGATCATGTTTATTGCAATACGGTTATTCATTTAAGTTAGAGAATAATTGTTGTTCTGCTTACATGAATAAAACCTTATATGGTTACACACCCAATGAAAATGGTTCATTGGATCTCGATCGTAGTGATACACATATTCATAATATTGAAACCAAAAGATGCAAAGTTAATAATGATAGTGCAGCTTATTTGTGGCACTGCTGTTTAGGTCATATTGGTATAAAGCGCATGAAGAAACTCCATGCTGATTGGGCTTTTGGAATCACTTGATTATGAATCACTTGATGCTTGCAAACCATGCCCCTTGGGCAAGATGACTAAAACGCCGTTCTCCAGAACAATGGAGCGAGCAACAGATTTGTTGGAAATCATACATACTGATGTATGTGGTCTGATGAATATTGAGGCTCGCGGCGGGTATCGTTATTTTCTAACCTTCACAGATGATTTGAGCAGATATGGGTATATCTACTTGATGAAACATAAGTCTGGAACATTTGAAAAGTTCATATAATTTCAGAGTTAAGTGGAAAATCATCGTAACAAGAAAATAAAGTTTCTACGATCTGATCGTGGAGAAGAATATTAGAGTTACGAGTTTGGTCTTCATTTGAAACAACGGAATTGTTTCGCAACTCACGCCACCTGGAACACCACAGCGTAATGGTGTGTCCGAACGTCATAACCGTACTTTATTGGATATAGTGCAATCTATGATGTGTCTTGCTGATCTACCACTATTGTTCTGGGGTTATTCATTAGAGACAGCTGCATTCACATTAAATAGGGCACCGTCTAATCCGTTGAGACGACACCGTATGAGCTATGGTTTAGCAAGAAACCTAAGCTGTCATTTCTTAAAGTTTGGGGATACGATGCTTATGTGAAAAAGTTTCAACCTGATAAGCTCGAACCCAAATCTGAGAAGTGCGTCTTCATAGGATACCCAAAAGAAAATGTTGGGTACACCTTCTATCACAGATCTGAAGGCAAGACATTTGTTGCTAAGAATGGATCCTTTCTAGAGAAGGAGTTTCTCTCGAAAGAAGTGAGTGGGAGGAAAATAGAACTTGATGAGGTAACTGTACCTGCTCCCTTATGGGAAAGTAGTTCATCACAGAAACTGGTTCTAGTGATGCCTACACCAATTAGAGAGGAAGTTAATGATGATGATCATGAAACTTCAGATCAAGTTACTACCAAACCTCGTAGGTCAACCAGAGTACGTTCGGCACCAGAGTGGTACGGTAATCTTGTTCTGGAGGTCATGTTACTTGACCATGACGAACCTACGAACTATGAGGAAGCAATGATGAGCCCAGATTCCGCGAAATGGTTTGAGGCCATGAAATCTGAGATGGGATCCATGTTTGAGAACAAAGTATGGACTTTGGTTGACTTGCCCGATGATCGGCAAGCTATAGAAAATAAATGGATCTTCAAGAGGAAGACGGACGCTGATAGTAGTGTTACTATCTACAAATCTAGATTTGTCGAAAAAGGTTTTTTGACAAAGTTCAAGGTGTTGACTACGATGATATTTTTCTCACTCGTATCGATGCTTAAAGTCTGTCCGAATCATGTTAGCAATTGCCACATTTTATGAAATCTGGCTAATGGATAACAAAACTGCAATCCCTAATGGATTTATTAAAGAATAGTTGTATATGATGCAACCAGAAGGTTTTGTCAATCCTAAAGGTGCTAACAAAATGTGCAAGCTCCAGCGATGCATCTGTGGACTGGTGCAAGCATCTCGGAGTTGGAATATACGCTTTGATGAGTTGATTAAAGCATATAGTTTTATACAGACTTGCCGTGAAGCCTGTATTTACAAGAAAGTGAGTGGGAGCACTACAGCCTTTCTGATAAGTATATGTAAATGACATATTGTTGATCAAAAATGATGTAGAATTTTCTGGAAAGCATAAAGGAGTATTTGAAAGGAGTTCTTCAAAGAAAGACCTCGGTGAAGCTGCTTACATATTGAGCATCAAGATCTATAAAGATAGATCAAGACGCTTGATAAGTTTTTTCAATGAGTACATACCTTACAAGATTTTGAAATAGTTCAAAATGGAACAGTCAAATAAAGAGTTCTTGGCTGTGTTACAAGGTGTGAAATTGAGTAAGACTCAAAGCCCGACCACAGCAGAAGATAGAAAGAGAATGAAAGTCATTCCCTATGCCTCAGCCATAGGTTCTACAAAGTATGCCATGCTGTGTACCAGATCTATCATATACCCTATCACTGAGTTTGGCAAGGGAGTACAATAGTGATCTAGGAGTAGATCACTGGACATCGGTCAAAGTTATCCTTAGTGGAATAAGGATATGTTTCTCGATTATGGAGGTGAAAAAAGGTTCATCGTAAAGGGTTACGTCGATGCAAGTTTTTGACACTGATCCAGATGACTCTAAGTCTCAATCTGGATACATATTGAAAGTGGGAGCTATTAGCTAGAGTAGCTCCGTGCTGAGCATTGTAGACATAGAATTTGCAAAATACTTATGATTCTGAATGTGACAGACCTATTGACTAAAATTATCTCACAAGCAAAACATGATCACACCTTAGTACTCTTTGGGTGTTAATCACATAGCGATTTGAACTAGATTACTGACTCTAGTAAACCCTTTGGGTGTTGGTCACATATCGATGTGAACTATGGGTGTTAACCACATAAAGATGTGAACTAGTGATGTTAAATCACATGGCGATGTGAACTAGATTATTGGCACTAGTGCAAGTGGGAGACTGAAGGAAATATGCCCTAGAGGCAATAATAAAGTTATTATTTATTTCCTTATATCATGCTAAATGTTTATTATTCATGCTAGAATTGTATTAACCGGAAACATGATACATGTGTTAATACATAGACAAACAGAGTGTCACTAGTATGCCTCTACTTGACTAGCTCGTTGATCAAAGATGGTTATGTTTCCTAGCCATAGGCATGAGTTGTCATTTTATTAACGGGATCACATCATTAGGAGAATGATGTGATTGACTTGACCCATTCCGTTAGCTTAGCACTTGATCGTTTAGTATGTTGCTATTGCTTTCTTCATGACTTATACATGTTCCTATGACTATGAGATTATGCAACTCCCGTTTACCGGAGGAACACTTTGTGTGCTACCAAACGTCACAACGTAAATGGGTGATTATAAAGGTGCTCTACAGGTGTCTACAAAGGTACTTGTTGGGTTGGCGTATTTTAAGATTAGGATTTGTCACTCCGATTGTCGGAGAGGTATCTCTGAGCCCACTCAGTAATGCACATCACTATAAGCCTTGCACACATTGCAACTAATGAGTTAGTTGCGGGATGATGTATTACGAAACGAGTAAAGAGACTTGCTGGTAACGAGATTGAACTAGGTATTGAGATACCGACGATCGAATCTCGGTCAAGTAACATACCGATGACAAAGGGAACAATGTATGTTGTTATGCGGTTTGACCGATAAAGATCTTCATAGAATATGTGGGAGCCAATATGAGCATCCAGGTTCCGCTATTGGTTATTGACCGGAGACATGTCTCGGTCATGTCTACATAGTTCTCGAACCCGTAGTTCCGCACACTTAAAGTTCGATGACGGTTATATTATGAGTTTATGTGTTTTGATGCACCGAAGGTAGTTCGGAGTCCCGGATGTGATCACGGACATGACGAGGAGTCTCGAAATGGTCAAGACATGAAGATTGATATATTGGACGACTATATTCGGACACCGGAATGGTTCCGGGGGTTATCAGATATATACCGGAGTACCAGGGGGTTACCGGAACCCCCCGAAGGTTATTGGGCCTCATGGGCGCAAGTGGTGGAAGAGGAGAGGCGGCCAAGGGGCAGCCACGCGCCCCTCCCCCTTTCCTTTCCTCCTCTCTCTCCTTCCCTGTCCTCTCCTACTCCAACATGGAAGAGGGGGAGTCCTACTCCCGGTGGGAGTAGGACTCCTCATGGGGCGCGCCAAGGGTGGCCGCCCCCCTCCTTCACTCCTTTATATACGGGGAGGGAGGCGCCCCCTAGAGACACAACAATTGATCCCTTGGATCTCTTAGCCGTGTGTGGTGCCCCCCTCCACCATAATCCACCTCGGTCATATCGTTGCGGTGCTTAGGCGAAGCCCTACGTCGGTAGAACATCATCATTGTCACCACACCATTGTGCTGATGGAACTCTCCCTCAAAGCTCGGCTAGATCGGAGTTCGAGGGACGTCATCGAGTTGAACGTGTGCCGAACTCGGAGGTGCCGTGCGTTTGGTACTTGGTCGGTCGGATTGTGAAGACGTACGACTACATCAACCGCGTTGTGCTAACGCTTCCGCTTTCGGTCTACGAGGGTACGTGGACACACTCTCCCCTCTCGTTGCTATGCATCACCATGATCCTGCGTGTGCGTAGGAATTTTTTTGAAATTACTACGTTCCCCAACATACCTCATTCCTTATACAAAGAAATTATGCATGATATTGCACCTATTGAGATAGAAGGAATTGATGTTACAATTAAGCTTGCTAATAGAGACACCATTTCAGCAATTGGGATTGTTAGAGATGTTGAAGTCTTGTGTGGGAAAGTTAAATATCCTGCTGATTTTCTTGTTCTTGGTTCCCCACAAGACAAGTTTTGTCCCATTATATTTGGTAGACCCTTCTTGAATACTGTTAATGCTAGGATAGACTGTGAAAAGGATGTTGTTACTATTGGTTTGGGGGATATGTCTCATGAGTTTAACTTTGCTAAATTTCGTAGACAACCCCGTGACGTGGAATGTCCTAGTAAAGATGAAATTATTGGTCTGGCTTCTATTGCCGTGCCTCCTAATGATCCATTAGAACAATATTTGCTCGACCATGAAAATGATATGTTTATGAATGAAAGAAGGTAAATAGATGATGTATTCTTTAAACAGGGACCTATTTTGAAACATAACTTGCCTGTTTAAATCCTAGGGGATCCTCCTCCACCCAAGGGTGATCCCGTGTTCGAGCTTAAACCATTACCTGATACTCTTAAATATGCTTATCTTGATGAAAAGAAGATATATCCTGTTATTATTAGTGTTAACCTTTCAGATCATGAAGAAAAGAAATTATTGAAAACTCTGAAGAAGCACCGTGCTGCTATTGGATATACTCTTGATGATCTTAAGTGCATTAGTCCCACTCTATGCCAGCACAAAATAAAATTGGAGAAAGACGCTAAACCAGTTGTTGATCACCAACGACGGTTAAATCCTAAGATGAAAGAAGTGGTAAGGAAAGAAATACTAAAGCTTCGGAGGCAGGTATAATTTATCCGTTCTTTGATAGTCGATGGGAAAGTCCTGTCCATTGTGTCCCTAAGAAGGAGGTGTTATTGTTGTTCCTAATGATAAAGATGAATTGATCCCACAAAGAATTGGTACAGGTTATAGAATGGTAACTGATTTCCACAAATTAAATAAAGCTACTAAAAAGGATCATTACCCTTTACCTTTTATTGATCAAATGCTAGAAAGATTATCGAAACATACACATTTTTGCTTTCTAGATGGTTCTTCCGGTTTCTCTCAAATACCTGTGCCAAAAGAGGATCAAGAAAAGACCACTTTTACTTGTCCTTTCGGTACCTTTGCTTATAGACGTATGCATTTTGGTTTATGTAATGCACCTGCTACCTTTCAAAGATGCATGATGGCTATATTCTCTGATTTTTGTGAAAAGATTGTTGAGGTTTTCATGGATGATTTCTTCGTATATGGAACTTCTTTTGATGATTGCTTGAGAAACCTTGATCAAGTTTTGCAGAGATGTGGAGAAACTAACCTTGTATTGAATTGGGAGAAGTGCCACTTTATGGTTAATGAAGGTATTGTCTCGGGGAATAAAATTTCTGAAAGAGGTATTGAAGTTGATAAAGCTAAAGTTGATGCTATTGAAAAGATGCCATGTCCCAAGGACATTAAAGGTATAAGAAGTTTCCTTGGTCATGCTAGTTTTTATAGGAGGTTCATTAAGGACTTCTCCAAAATTTCTAGGCCTCTGACTAATCTCTTACAAAAAGATATTCCTTTTGTCTTTGATGATGATTGTGTAGAAGCATTTGAAACACTTAAGAAAGCATTGATTTCTGCACCTATTGTTCAGCCACCTGATTGGAATTTACCCTTTGAAATTATGTGTGATGCTAGTGATTATGCTGTAGGTGTTGTTCTAGGGCAAAGAGTTGATAAGAAATTAAATGTTATTCAATATGCTAGTAAAACTCTAAACAGCACCCAGAGAAATTATGCTACTACTGAAAAAGAATTTTTAGCAGTTGTATTTGCCTGTGATAAGTACATACCTTACATTGTTGATTCTAAAGTAACCGAGCACACTGATCATGCTGCTATTAAATATCTTATGGAAAATAAAGATGCTAGGCCTAGACTTATTAGATGGGTTCTCTTGCTACAAGAATTTGACTTGCACATTATCGATAGAAAGGGAGCTGAGAACCCCGTTGCAGACAACTTGTCTAGGTTAGAGAATGTTCTTGATGACCCACTACCTATTGATGATAGCTTTCCTGATGAACAATTAGCTGTCATAAATGCTTCTCGCGTTGCTCCATGGTATGCTGATTATGCTAATTACATTTTTGCTAAATTTAAACCACCTAGTTTCACATACCAGCAAAGGAAAACGTTTTTTATGATTTAAGACATTACTTCTGGGATGACCCACACCTTTATAAAGAAGGAGTAGATGGTGTTATTAGACGTTGTATACCCGAGCATGAACAGGAACAGATCCTACGCAAGTGTCACTCCGAAGCTTATGGAGGACACCACGCTGGAGATAGAACTGCGCATAAGGTATTGCGATCCGGTTTTTATTGGCCTACTCTCTTCAACGATGCTCGTAAGTTTGTCTTATCTTGTGATGAATGTCAAAGAATTGGTAATATTAGTAAACGTCAAGAAATGCCTATGAATTATTCACTTGTTATTGAACCATTTGATGTTTGGGGCTTTGATTATATGGGACCGTTTCCTTCCTCTAATGGGTATACACATATTTTAGTTGCTGTTGATTATGTTACTAAGTGGGTAGAAGCTATTCCAACTAGTAGTGCTGATCATAACACCTCTATTAAGATGCTTAAAGAAGTTATTTTTCCGAGGTTTGGAGTCCCTAGATTTTTTTGACTGATGGTGCTTCACATTTTATTCATGGTGCTTTTCGTAAAATGCTTGCTAAGTATGATGTTAATCATAGAATTGCATCTCCTTATCACCCGCAGTCTAGTGGTCAAGTAGAATTGAGTAATAGAGAGCTCAAATTAATTTTGCAAAAGATTGTCAATAGATCTAGAAAGAATTGGTCCAAGAAACTTGATGATGCATTATGGGCCTATAGAACTGCATACAAAAATCCTATGGGTATGTCTCCGTATAAAATGGTTTATGGAAAAGCATGTCACTTACCTCTCGAACTAGAACATAAGGCATATTAGGCCATTAAAGAGCTCAATTATGATTTCAAACTTGCCGGTGAGAAGAGGCTATTTGACATTATCTCACTTGATGAATGGTGAAACCAGGCCTATGAGAATGCCAAACTGTTTAAAGAAAAAGTTAAAAGATGGCATGACAAAAGGATACAAAAGCGTGAGTTTAATGTAGGTGATTATGTGTTACTATTCAACTCTCGTTTAAGATTTTTTGCAGGAAAACTTTTCTCTAAATGGGAAGGTCCTTACATTATCGAGGAGGTCTATCGTTCTGGTGCCATAAAAATCAACAACTTCGAAGGCACAAATCCAAAGGTGGTGAACGGTCAAAGAATCAAACATTACATCTCAGGTAATCCTATAAATGTTGAAACTAATGTTATTGAAACCGTAACACCGGAGGAATATATAAGGGACACTTTCCAGAACGTTTCAGACTCCGAAAAGGAATAGGTACGTGGTATGGTAAGTAAACCGACTCCAAAACAATTCTAATAGCATTTTTTTCTTCGTTTTGGAATATTTAAGAAAATAGGAAAATAAGAAGTAGTCCGAAAGGGACACGAGGCATCCACGAGGGTGGAGGGCGCGCCCCCTGCCTCGTGGGTACCTTCTGTGCTCTCTGGACTCCATTTTCTTGCACGATACTTCTTTTGGTCGGTAAAAATTCATTATATAATCTCCCGAAGGTTTTGACCACCGTACCACGCAAATATCCTCTGTTTTCGTTTCAAGCTGTTTTCTGCCAGAGTTGCAAGGCCAGTCATCAGGTCGTCCCCCTCCTCCAACAATGGTGACAATGATGCTTGGCTAATGAAGATAGAGCTGAAGAGGGAAGAACCCATGGAGATCAACACGGATGATGGGATCAAGAAGGCGCGGAGGATCAAGCCCCGACAGCACAAGAAGAAGACATCCTTCAACTTGATCACAATCTTCTTACCCCAACCGAGATCGAAGCTTTCAAGATGATTGAGTTAGCTCGTATACAAAACAAGTATCTCACACGTGAAAATATTTTGTTGAAGGAGCATATCATCGCACTCAAGGGCATTATCCGCAAATTGGAGGACCTCCTACGCTTGATGTGTGACTATCCATCATTTCCTTCACCGGCAAAAGAGATATAATCACATGGGTATGGGCACTCCCCTTGGCAACGGCCAAGCTTGGGGGAGGTGCCCCGGTATCGTATCACCATCACACTCCTATCTTTACCGTTTTTCTTAGTTCGATCCTTTTGGTAATATCTTGATCTAGTAGAATAAAGCTTTAGTATGATTTAGTTTTGAGTTTTGCTTTATGATCCTTCTATGTAATCGAGTCCGTGAGCTATATATAATAAAGATTAGTGTTGAGTCAAGGGCTTGATTATCTTGGTATGATCTTGAGAGAATAAAATAAAGAATAAAAATAAAGAAAGAGATCATATTGATCTTATGGAGAGTAATGACTTCACATATAAAGAGTATGATGAATAAAAATTGTTGAGAGTTGACAAACATAGTTTTGGTCATAGTTGCAATTTATAGGAAGTAATAAAGAAAGCGAGGTTTTCACATATAAATATACTCTCTTGGACATCTTTTATGATTGTGAGCACTCATTAAAATATGACATGCTAAAGAGTTGATGTTGGACAAGGAAGACAACGTAATGAGTTATGTTTTCTTATATCCGAAATAAAGTATATTGTCATGGATCATCCAACATGTTGAGCTTGCCTTTCCCCCTCATGCTAGCCAAATTCTTTGCACCAAGTAGAGATACCACTTGTGCTTCTGAATACCCTTAAACCCAGTTTTGCCATGAGAGTCCACCATATCTACCTATGGATTGAGTAAGATCCTTCAGTTGTCATGTTGCATTGCAATAAAAAATTGCTCTCTAAATACGTATGATTTATTAGTGTGGAGAAAATAAGCTTTATACGATCTTGTGATATGGAAGCAATAAAAGCGACGAACTGCATAATAAAGGTCCATATCACAAGTGGAAATATAAAGTGACGTTCTTTTGCATTAAGATTTCGTGCATCCAACCATAAAAGCACATGACAACCTCTGCTTCCCTTTGCGAAGGGCTTATCTTTTACTTTTGCTTATACCTTATACAAGAGTCATGGTGATCTTCACCTTTCCTTTTTACATTTTATCCTTTGGCAAGCACCTTGTGTTGGAAAGATCCAGAATAATATTCTGATCACAACCTGAACTGCCTGAGTAACGCGCCTGAACTTCCCTCTGTACTGGATTGAATCTCAGCTAAAAAGTGTCCAAATGGGGCTTGTGATATACCGTTGGAAAGCTATGGACACCAATATCATGATCCAAGTTAAATTTTTGGCAAAATGTATGAGGTTTAAGAGCAGTTTTGAAAACCATTTTTTCTTCATACAAAAAACGTGAATCGTATTTTCGATGGCATTTCTAAACCATTTATCGGAATGAGGTAAATAATATAGCGTTGGAAAGCTGATGCAAAACCGCTCTTTCGACATGTTGAAAGTTTTCTCTAATTCCCTATGGATAAAGAGTAATTTTAAAAATCATAAAATTTCGCAAACCGAACAGCCGAGTTTGTATTTTTAATGTAATTTCTAAACGGCTAATCCATTTGAGGAAAATGATATGGCATTGGAAATCTTGTGAAAATGCGCTACTTTTTCATGTTAAATGTTTTTTCTAATTCGGAACGGTTTGAAAGTAATTCAGAAAACGGTACAAGTTCCACCGAGTTCGTATTTTCGAGCTAATTTTTTAATCGTACGTATGAATGCAACAAATGATACGGCGTTGGAAAGCTTGAGCAAATGCGAAACTTTTTTGTATATATTGTTTCTCCTAATTCCTTACAGTTTTAAGTCAAATTGGAAAATGAATAAAAACGTATTTTTGGCATAATTTCTACATACATTATCGGAATGGGGCAAATAATATACCGCTGAAAAGCTACGGAAAATGCAAAACTTTTTCATGTTGATGGTTTTCTCTGATTCCTAGCCGTTTTCGAGTAATTGCAAAATGGCGAGATCATTCGTTCTGCCTTTATCGCGAAACTGATTCTTCGAAAATGCACCGCGTGAAGAACCTGAACTTCTCGACACGTGTACTTGAACTTCACTCTGTTTTTCATGTGCTTTTTTTTCTCGTATATCTCTATCCACTGCTCCTAGCTCTCCATCCACTCACCGGAACTGAGTAAGTGATATACCGATGGAAAGCTGCTGTAAACACACAACTTTCCCGTATTGATCATTTTTTCATACTCGCAACGATTTTAAAAGTTTTTCATCTGAAATTCATTCAGCGTAGTAGTTGAACTTCATGTTGTTTTCACGTTGAACTTCTGTGACGTATTTTTGTTTGTACGCGCTCCTGAACTTCTCTCTGTACGAACCCGACCTTCGGGCTATCTTAGCAACCGTGCCTTCTATCGCGAGTTTTTCTGGTTAGTCGTGTTCCATGTGATGTAAGTGTAATCTTCAAACAATTTTTAGCAACTAAATACTCATTTTAGATAGGAATCTCACTCATAGGCGGATTTTGCACTCGGGTCGTGAAGAACTCGCGTTTTTTGCGATTTCTTGCTGAGTTGTTCGACTGAACTTCCCCATGCTAGGTTGAACTTCCGCAACATTGCCCAAATAGGGCTTGCTATATACCGTTGGAAAGCTATGGACACGAGTATCATGACCCAAGTTAAATTTTTCACAAAATGTAAGCGGTTTAAGAGCAGTTTAGGAAACCGTTTTTCTTTCACATAAAAAATGTGAATCGTAATTTCGATCGCATTTCTAAACTGTTTATCGGAATGAGGCAAGTAATATGGCTTTGGAAAGCTGATGCAAAACCGCTCCTTCCACATGTTGAAAGTTTTTTCTAATTCCCTATGGTTAAAGAGTAATTTGAAAATACGTAAAATTTCGTAAACCGAACAGCTGAGTTCGTTTTTTCTATGTCATTTCTAAACGGCTAATCCAATGGAGGCATATGATATGGTGTTGGAAAGCTTATGAAAATGCGCTACTTTTTCATCTGGAAAGTTGTTTTCCAATTCTGAATTGTTTAAGAGTAATTTACAAAATGGTCCAAGTCCTACCGAGTTCGTATTTTCGAGTTAATTTTTTGATCGTGTGTCCGAATGTAGCAAATGATATGGCGTTGGAAAGCTTGAAAAAATGCAAAACTTTTTGGTATGTATTGTTTCTCCCAATTTGTTACGGTTTTAAGTCAGTTTCGAAAATGGCGAATACGTATTTTCGCTGTAATTTCTACAAACTTCATCGGAATTGGGAAAATAATATACTGTTGAAATGCTACGGAAAATGCGAAACTTTTTCATGTTGATGGTTTTCTCTGATACCTAGCCGTTTTCAAGTAATTACAAACGGCGGGATCATCGCTCGCCTCTATCGCTAAAGATTCTTCAAAATGCACCGCGTGAAGAACCTGAACTTCTCGGTGCGTGTACCGAACTTCACTCTGTTTTTCACGTGATTTTTTGCTTGTAGATCTTCATCCACCGTCGTAGCTCTCCATCCCACTCACGGGAATTGAGCGGGTGATATACCGATGGAAAGCTGCTGTAAACACGCAACTTTCCCATGTTGATCATTTTTTCATACTCGCGACGATTTTGAAAGATTTTTATCTGAAATTCATTTAGCGTAGTAGTTGAACTTCCTGCTATTTTCACGTTGAACTTCTAGGACGTATTTTTGTTTGTAATTTTCTCATCCATTCATAAGTGTTACACAAATAACATTCCTTTTGTACAAACGTCTCTCACAATATTTTTTTTAACTTTCTCCGACCAAGGACTTGAACTTACACAAATGATATTACCGTCGTTTCGAGGTAAATTAGAAAATGGCGAGATCATGATTTCTGCGTTCATCGTGAACGGAAATGCACTGCGTGAAGTAGTTGAACTTCTGGAGCATGTCCGTTTGAACTTCACTCTGTTTTTTGACGTGATGTTTTTCGCCCGTAATTCTCAAACCACTTACCGTAATTGAACAAATGATATACTGATGGAAAGCTATTAAAAACACACAACTTTTTTGTGTTGATGAGTTTTTCATACTCGCAATGGTTCAAAATATATTTTTGAATGCGTAAAACAACGTCTTTTTTGCCTGTTTTTTACATGTAACTGAAGGTCGGACGTCTCACACTAGAGATCTCGAACTTCACCGGGAGTAGCACGTGAACTTCTAGCAACAAAATCTTTTAAGCTTTTTGTTTTCTATTCTTATTTTCCTATCTGAAACGCATTTCGTATAGTAGTTGAACTTCCCGCTATTTTCATCTTGAACTTCTGTCATGTATTTTTGTTCCTCTCACAAGAATTTTTTGAACTTACCCGGACAGAGCACTTGAACTTCTAGCAAAAAAACTTTTTAGCCTTTGCTTTTTTATTCTTTTTTTCATACAAAATGCACACCGTGTAGTACGTGAACTTCTGGCAATTATTAATCTGAACTTCTCTCGATTACGTGAAAATATCTGAGTTTTTTGTTGAGTAAAGAATTGTGTTTGATTTTAAAATAAACATCAAGTTAGAATTTTTTTCAATTCTTGAACTTCATGGTTGATACTTTAATAACAACGAATATTTTAGTTTTTATGGTAAAGTCTTAGATTTTTCATAAACACCGAATCACTTTGTTATTTCAATTTTAAACTTCTAGTGTTTTGAAAAATAGAAAATTCTTTTTAAATCATGTTTTAGTTTTTCCTTTATTTTATTTTGAACTACCTCATTTTATTCTTCAAGAATAAGAAAAAATCTGAGTTCTTCATAAACTTTGCACTTCTCTGTTATTCTAATTTAAACTTCACATTTTTATTTGAATAAAGAGTTGTTATTGATTTTAATAAAATTTTGAACTTCTCTTTTTTTTAATTTGAACTTCTTATTTTTTTCCTAATATAATATGATTTTTAAATAAGCATCAAGTATTTTTTAATTGAACTTCATACTTTTATTTCTCCTAGAAAGAGAAATAATTTTGGGTTTTCCGTAGACATAGAACTACTCCCTTGCATTGGTATCTTGTTAAACCAACATAAACGCACTCATTTTTTTCAGGAATGAGAAAAACAATGCACACATGCATTTTGCACGAGCACACTACCAGACAAACAAATACACACTATTTTTGAGTGGGAAGAAGAATGAGAAGTGATCAAGTTCTGTCCGTGAAATCTCAACCTTTGAAATTTTCTTCACTTTCGGTTGTGCTACAAGAACGTAAAGGCGACAACATGCAAATATCCACAAGAAGAAATGGTTGCAGCGTCTCTCTCTCCACGAAATGCCTCCCAGATAAAATTCCTCCATGGTCCAAACACTGATGCATCTGAAGTTCACGAGAGAGCAGAGGAGCGGTGTTCGCTGCAGCTTGTTGCAGCCACACATATGGGTAGAAGGCGGACCTGCATGACCGGCACATGGAGTTCAACGATGGTGTGGCTGCTGGAAGGTGCGCTGGAGAGGGACTACCGATGTTGAGTAGTCAGCCATTGCACCTGTAGGTAGCCTCATCCACCGGCGTGCGGGACAACGAGCAGAGGAAGCAAGGGGAGACAGGGGGCGAGCGGAGAGCAGCGTGGGTCGTTGAGGAACGGAGTAGCCGACACCGGGGCGCGTGGGGGAGCCCATGCATCCATCTTGGATCTGACCAGTGGCCATGGATCCAGGCTCGTGGATGAACGAGGCACCCACGATCCAGTGTGCGGAAGCGGGATCCGACGGCTGCTGGAGGCGGGAGCTCGCAGACGAACGCCGACGAGAAGAGGTGGCGCAGGGGCTAGGCCGCCGGGCCAGGAGCTCGTGACTAAAGGCGGTGGCTCGTGGTCGGTAGCGCGTGGGGTGTGCTGCAGCTCGGTGGCACACATGCGTTGGGTCTGTTGGTCGGCGGTAGGAGAGTTGGCGGGGTCGGGGGCGGCGAGGTGGTCTTATTTGGGGCCGAGGGGCGGTGGGGGAGCCGGGCCGAGTCGAAGCGGCGGGGGAGGTGGTCGGAGATCCAGAAGAGGCGTCACGGTGCGGGCGGGAGGAGGAGGTGGGGGTGGGAATGGGCCGGTCGGGTGTTTTGTTTTTTGCGTTTTCTGGAGTTCGGGAGGCCCGACAGAGCCCTATATAGGACTAATTGTGATCCAAATAACTATTTTGATCCCGGGATCAGAATAGTGCCACTATATACATACATACATATATATATATATATATCCAATTGGATGTAAGTTAGCATGAATTATTATTGTTGACATTACCCTTGAGGTAAAAGGTTGGGAGGCAACGCTATAAGCCCCTATCTTTCTCTGTGTCCGATTAAAACTCCATACCCATAAGTATTGCGTGAGTGTTAGCAATTGTGAAAGACTAAATGATAGTTGAGTATCTGGACTTGCTGAAAAGCTCTTATATTGACTCTTTCTGATGTTATGATAAATTGCAATTGCTTCAATGACTGAGATTATAGTTTGTTGGTTCTCAATGAAGTTTCTGATTCATACTTTACATTGTTAATAGATTAATACTTGAGCATAAGAAATCATATGACAATATCCATATATGTTGCTGTTATAAGAATGATCATGATGCCCTCATGTCCGTGTTTTATTTTATCGACACCTCTATCTCTAAACATGTGGACATATTTATCGGTATCGGCTTCCGCTTGAGGGCAAGCGAGGTCTAAGCTTGGGGGAGTTGATACGTCCATTTTGCATCATGCTTTTATATCGATATTTATTGCATTATGGGCTGTTATTACACGTTATGTCACAATACTTATGCTTATTCTCTCTTATTTTACAAGGTTTACATGAAGAGGGAGAATGCTGGCAGCTGGGATTCTGGGCTGGAAAAGGAGCAAATATTAGAGACCTACTGTGCACAGCTCCAAAAGTCCTGAAACTTCACGGAAGTTATTTTTGGAATTAATAAAAAATACTGGTGAAAGAATCCACCAGAGGGGGCCATTACCCTAGCCACGAGGGTGGGGGGCACGCCCTACACCCCTGGGCGCGCCCCTGCCTCGTGGGCCCCCTGGCAGGCCTCCGGTGCCTATGTTCTGCTATATGAAGTCTTTTACCCTGGAAAAAATCATAAGCAAGCTTTCGGGAAGAAACTCCGCCGCCACGAGGCGGAACCTTGGCGGAACCAATCTAGGGCTCCGGCAGAGTTGTTATACCGGGGAAACTTCCCTCCGGGAGGGGAAATCATCATCATCGTCATCACCAATGATCCTCTCATTGGGAGGGGGTCAATCTCCATCAAGATCTTCACCAGCACCATCTCCTCTCAAACCCTAGTTCATCTCTTGTATCCAATCTTTGTCCCAAAGCCTCAGATTGGTACCTGTGGGTTGCTAGTAGTGTTGATTACTTCTTGTAGTTGATGCTAGTTGGTTTATTTGGTGGAAGATCATATGTTCAGATCCTTTATGCATATTAATACCCCTCCGATTATGAACATGAATATGATTTGTGAGTAGTTACGTTTGTTCCTGAGGACATGGGAGAAGTCTTGCTATAAGTAGTCATGTGAATTTGGTATTCGTTCGATATTTTGATGAGATGTATGTTGTCTCTCTTCTAGTGGTGTTATGTGAACGTCGACTACATGACACTTCACCATTATTTGGGCCTAGAGGAAGGCATTAGGAAGTAATAAGTAGATGATGGGTTGCTAGAGTGACAGAAGCTTAAACCCTAGTTTATGCGTTGCTTCGTAAGGGGCTGATTTGGATCCATATGTTTCATGCTATGGTTAGGTTTACCTTAATACTTCTTTTGTAGTTGCGGATGCTTGCAATAGTGGTTAATCATAAGTGGGATGCTTGTCAAAGAAAGGGCAGCACCCAAGCACCGGTCCACCCACATACGAAATTATCAAAGTAACGAACGCGAATCATATGAGCGTGATGAAAACTAGCTTGATGATAATTCCCATGTGTCCTCGGGAGCGTTTTCCTTCATATAAGAGTTTGTCCAGGCTTGCCCTTTGCTACAAAAAGGATTGGGCCATCTTGCTGCACCTTATTTACTTTTATTACTTGTTACCCTTACAAATTACCTTATCACAAAACTATCTGTTACCGATAATTTTATTGCTTGCAGAGAATACCTTACTGAAAACCGCTTATCATTTCCTTCTGCTCCTCGTTGGGTTCGACACTCTTACTTATCGAAAGGACTATGATAGATTCCCTATACTTGTGGGTCATCACATGCACCAGTCGGCAGCGCGCCCACTAGCATTTTCCACGCAAACGATCGCATCTTGGGTGGAACCTTCGCCTGCCAGATGAGATTCCAACTGGAGCGCTCACCCTTGGGTTTTGTGCTGCATGCGCCGAGTATGTGTTTACGTATATGTTCTTGCATGGCTAAGTGATAAGCACTCTTGACTATGAACTGACCAAATCTTCCAGGAAACCATGCAAGGAAGTCACTTCCTTGGCTCGACAACATACGGATGCTTCTAATCACATGTACATCAACAGGCCAGAAAAACCGATTAAGTAGTTGTACATTCAAAGCTCCAGTTGCACTTAGAAAATCTGCAACTTTATTTACTCCGCATCTCCCTTTCGTGGTGATTGGCCTAAGAGACGGACCACGCGGGATCCAAGGATCCCTCCAGGTTTTTATTTTACCGCCATTGCCTACACGCCAAATCATTCCTCTTTTCACTAGCTCCAACCCATGCTCAATGCCATGCCACACAGCGAACGCATTCCCAGAAAAAACAGTGTCCACCAGATTCCCTGTAGGGTAGTATTTTGCACTTAGCAACCTTGCAACCAAGCTTTATGGGTGCATGGCTAGCCTCCAAGCTTGATTAGCAAGGAGAGCCTGGTTAAACGCACACATGTCTCTGAATCCCATGCAACCCATATGAAGGAAATATGCCATAGAGGTAATAATAAAGTTGTTATTTATATTTCCTTATATCATGATAAATGTTTATTATTCATGCTAGAATTGTATTAACCGGAAACTTAGTACATGTGTGAATACATAGACAAAACAGAGTGTCCCTAGTATGCCTCTACTTGACTAGCTCATTAATCAAAGATGGTTATGTTTCCTGACCATAGACATGTGTTGTCATTTGTTGAACGAGATCACATCATTAGAGAATGATGTGATGGACAAGACCCATCCTTTAGCTTAGCATAATGATCGTTTACTTTTATTGCTATTGCTTTCATCATGACTTATACATGTTCCTCTGACTATGAGATTATGCAACTCCCGTATACCGGAGTGACACCTTGTGTGCTATCAAACGTCACAATGTAACTAGGTGATTATAAAGATGCTCTACAGATGTCTCCGAAGGTGTTTGTTGGGTTGGCATAGATCGAGATTAGGATTTGTCACTCCGTGTATCAGAGAGGTATCTCTGGGCCCTCTCAGCAATGCACATCACTATAAGCCTTGCAAGCAATGTGACTAATGAGTTAGCCATGAGATGATGCATTACGGAACGAGTAAAGAGACTTGCCGGTAACGAGATTGAACTAGGTATGATTATACCGACGTTCGAATCTCGGGCAAGTAACATACCGATGACAAAGGGAACAACATATGTTGTTATGCAGTTTGACCGATAAAGGTCTTCGTAGAATATGTAGGAACCAATATGAGCATCCAAGTTCCACTATTGGTTATTGACCGGAGATATGTCTCGGTCATGTCTACATAGTTCTCGAACCCGTAGGGTCCGCACGCTTAACATTCGATGACAATTTGTATTATGAGTTCATGTGATTTGATATACCGGAGGTTGTTCGGAGTCCCAGATGAGATCACAGACATGACGAGGAGTCTCGAAATGGTCGAGACATAAAGATTGATATATTGGAAGGTTATATTCGGACACTGGTATTTTCCGGAGTACCGGGGGGTTACCGGAACCCCCTGGGGATTAATGGGCCACAATGGGCCTTAGTGGAGAAGAGAGAGGGCCGCTAGAGGTGGGGCCCCCCTTGCCCAGTCCGAATAGGACAAGGGGAGGGGGCGGCGCCCTCCTCCTTCCTTCTCTTCTCTCCTCTTTCCCCTTCTTCTCCTACTTGGACTAGGAAGGGGGGTGGTTCCTACTTGGAGTAGGACTCCCCCCTTGGGCGCACCCCCTAGGGCCAGCCGGCCGGCCTCCTCCTACCCTCCTTTATATACGGGGGAGGGGGCACCCCATAGACACAAGTTGATCTTTAGCCGTGTACGGTGCCCCCCTCCACAGTTTTACACCTCGGTCATATCGTCGTAGTGCTTAGGCGAAGCCCTGCGCCAGTAACTTCAACATCACCGTCACCATGAGTCGTGCTGACGATACTCTCCCTCGGCCTCAACTGGATCAAGAGTTCGAGGGACGCCACCGAGCTGAACGTGTGCAGATCGCAGAGGTGTCGTGCGTTCGGTACTTGGATCGGTTGGATCGCGAAAACGTTCGACTACAACAACCACGTTACTAAACGCTTCCGCTTTCGGTCTATGAGGGTAAGTGGACACACTCTCCCCGCTCGTTGCTATGCTTCTCCTAGATAGATCTTGCGTGATTGTAGGATTTTTTTTTGAAATACTACGTTTCCCAACAGTGGCATCCGAGCCAGGTCTATGCGTAGATGTTATATGCACGAGTAGAACACAAAGAGTTGTGGGCGATAATGGTCATACTGCTTACCAGCAACATCTTACTTTGATTTGGCCGTATTGTTGGATGAAGCGTCGCAGACCAACATTACATGACCGCGTTCATGAGACTGGTTCTACCGACGTGCTTCGCACACAGGTGGCTAGCGGGCGTCTGTTTCTCCAACTTTAGTTGAATCGAGTTTGACTACGCCCGGTCCTTGTTGAAGGTTAAAACAACACACTTGCTAGAAGCTCATAGCAGCCACGTAAAACTTGCAACAACAAAGTAGAGGACGTCTAACTTGTTTTTGCAGGGCTTGTTGTGATGTGATATGGTCAAGACGTGATGCTTTATAAATTGTTGTATGAGATGATCATGTTTTGTAGAAGTTATCGGCAACTGGTAGGAGCCTTGTGGTTTTCGCTTTATTGTATGAAATGCAATCGCCATGTAATTGCTTTACTTTATCACTAAGCGATAGCGATAGTCATAGAAGCAATAGTTGGCGTGACGACAACGATGCTACGATGGAGATCAAGGTGTCAAGCCGGTGACGATGGTGATCATGACGGTGCTTTGGAGATGGAGATCAAAGGCACAAGATGATGATGGCCATATCATATCACTTATTTTGATTGCATGTGATATTTATCTTTTATGCATCTTATTTTGCTTAGTACGGTGGTAGCATTATCAGATGATCTCTCACTCTAAATTTCAAGGTACACTTGTTCTCCCTGAGTATCGCCGTTCTGCATTAAATCGTCTTCGAGACACCACGTGATGATCGGGTGTGATAAGCTCTCGCTCACATACAACTGGTGCAAGCCAGTTTTGCACATGCAGAATACTCGGGTTAAACTTGATGAGCCTAGCATATGCAGATATGGCCTCGGAACACTGAGACCGAAAGGTCGAGCGTGAATCATATAGTAGATATGATCAACATAGTGATGTTCACCATTGAAAACTTGTAGGAGTAAATGACCACGTGTAGCCTCATCAGCCTCCCCTGGTATTTCAAGACACCGGGGCCGACTGCGACCCTCAAGTATCAAAGACAGAAGGCCGCCTTCTTAAGGCCGGCTGGTCCAGTCTGCCAGAAGGCGGCGGAATCCAGAAGGCGACCATGAAGTGGACCAACTCATAGAAGGCGGCCTCCAGAGAGGCCGGCTCCTAGTAGGCGGCCCCTCGTGCCCTCAAAGTTAGCACCCACATAATCGTGACGGGACGGGGCGTGGCTACAGTGTAGCCTGCCACCCCCGAATCCAGGGCGGAGCGTGGCCACAGTGCGGTGTACTGGGCGGACATCCCCCGCCCGGTGTCGCACTATTGCCGCACGGCCCATGACATCATCCAAGGCAGAGAGGCCATGCTCCCATGACGGGCTGTCGGTACGGCCCGCAGGCGGCGGGCCCTACCTGCCCGTGAGAAGCCAGAAGGCGGTGAGCCCTGACCAGTCGGCTTAGGGGAGGCCGACTCCTGACCAGGTGGCCCTCCCCCTTCCTTGGAGTTTGTGCGCCATTAACCAGAAGAGACGGGGAATGGCTACATTGAACACCCACCAGGCGGCGAGACTGTAGCCACGCCCTCCCCGACAAAGCACACATCATCAGCGGCACGACTACAGTACTACGTAGCCAGCAAGACCCACCAACAGCGGGTGCGGCCTATCGGCCAAGTACAAGACAGCAGGCGGGACCCACCAGACGGCGGGCCCCAGTGGCCGACGGAGAAGCCGGCCACCTGAGACACCGACAACCGGGTCCTACACCCGACCAGATTACCGTTGTACCCCTGGGGGGTAGGCCTATATAAACCCCCCCAGGGCACCCATGCAAAGGGTTCAGCCTCTTAGACACCACACCCACATAGAGAGAGGAGTAGAGCTAGCCTTGCCCTTCTTCCTTCTCTAGAAAACAGCTCAAGGTGCAAGCTTGTAGCTACTTGTTGAGATAGTGATCATGCGGAGACCCCACAGAGCAGGACTAGGGGTGTTATCTCCTAGGAGAGCCCCGAACCAGGGTAAGATGCGTCGGTGTACATGTCTACGCCTTACCCCGTTTCCAGGCACCGGCGACGTCTTACTCTCCCCCACCGTGATAAGCCATCCTTTGGAATATGTCGTACGAAACCCTCGACATTTGGCGCCCACCATGGGGCTAGGTGCACCGTCGTACGGAGATCTATTCTGGACGGGAACCCTCTTCCTCCCTAGCGAGCGCAGCCAACCCGGCACGCCCGATGGCGTTTGCACTGACGTGCTGCATGGCGCAAAAGCCGCATGTGCAGCTAGCGGCCTCGCCGATCTCATCGGCGGGATCCGCCTCTCCAACGAGCCCGGCCCTGACGCGGGAGCAGCCAGCTCAGAGAACTGCCTTGTCGACCTCCTTGGCAAGCTCCACATCGCCAACGGGCCCTCCTCCGGCTTGAGTCGATCGGCTCCACCGACCCGATGCTTGTCGACTCCAACACGGCATCCCTCGACACCTTCCCCACTAACGTGGTGGTCATCGACGACCCGCTTCCTCGAGCGGATAGAGGTGGCAGCACCGTCATGGAGGTGCTTGTCATCAGCCACGACGGAGCATCTAGTGGAACTGCTCAGGACCCGATGCAGGCAGCATTGCAGGACCTATCCGCACCCATCGCGGGCGACGCCGACGTCGAGACGTTGGAAGCCTGCCGCGTCTCCCTCGTCGAAAGTGCCAAGAAGTTGGCTACCATGAGACGCCTCTCTGAGGCCTACCAGCGCGAGATCGACCGCGCTGTCGGCGGCATATCGGCTGCTGGCGAGCCCAGCCGAGTGGGCACCGTCCGCCAGCGCGGCGCAGCCGTTGCCAGCATGTTCGGGGTAGACCACCCTATATATCCCACGCCCATGGAGAACAATACGAGCTGCCCAGGCGGCAGCGGATGAGCTGGACCACCTTGAGGGTGACGAGTGTCGCTGCATGACGGAGCGCATTCAACAGCTCCTCGACGCGGCAACCTCGCAGCCAGAAGCCGGCCACCGCGTGCGCGAGCCCGCCGCATGACGAAATCCTCCCCGCCGAGACCAAGGCGTGACCTCCCGGATGCCGACAGCAAGCGGCGCCCGCGACCGAAGAGACAAAAAGCCGGCTGCTAGCCGTAGCCGCACATGCATCACCATCGAGCGCGACCAAGACGGCCACCCACGAGCAGTGGAGTGGTGGGACGATCGTCTTCCTCCTCCTTCCCGGAGGGAGAGGTATGCTTCCCCGCCGCCTGTTGAGCACCCGACGCTCAGCGGCCGGCTGGGCCGTCATGAAGGAATTGGTGAAAACGATGCCCGCCACCGAATCGACCGCCTGGCCCGGTCCCTGGCGCTAGAAGAAGAAGATGCAATTGGTCCGCCTTGTTTCGGTCCCTGCATTCGCGACGAGCCTTTCCCCAAAGGGTTCTCGCTCCCATGAGACACGCCCAGTACAACGGCTCCATGAAGCCGGAAGATTGGCTGGTCAACTACTCCACCGCAGTCAACATAGCAAACGACAACAAGCGTGTTGCCATGAAGTACGTCCCCCTCATGCTTCAGGGCACGACCCGGACTTGGCTGAACAGCCTCAAGCCCTACAACGTCAATAGTTGGGTAGATTTCACTTAAGTCTTCATCCGCAACTTCACCAGCACCTACAAGCAGCCACCCAAGCCTCACCAGCTTTCTCTGTGCGTCCAAGGCCCTACCGAATCCACTCGCGACTACCTGATGCGGTGGGCCGAGCTGCGCAACTCCTACAAAGGGGTGCACAAGGTGCAAGCCATAGAATAATTCACCGCTGGGTGCAGAGAAGGCACCCTCCTCAAGCACCGACTCCTCTGCAATGAGCCGGCCACACTCGACGAGCTGCTGATCATAGCAGACAAGTACATCACTGCCGACTCTTTCATGAAGTCGGAGCTCCAGGTGGACGCATCCGGGAAAGTGCTCCCTCCGGCTCCTCGGAAGCTGGCTGGTGACAATAGTCGGCTCTAGCAGCAGAACGACAACAAGCGCAAGGCCCCGCAGCCGGCTTCCACCAGCCGGCAGGTGTCGACAGCTGAGGATCAGCAACTGGACGGGCAACCTGGCCCCAAGCGTCAGAAGGGCGGCAAACCTGCATGGTTGCCCGCCTTCTCCTATGAGTGAACCCTAGATGCTCCCTGCAAGTTCCACAACGGCGCGAAGCCATCCAACCACACCACCCGGAAGTGCCACTGGCTCACCTGAATCTCTAAGGGCAAAGGATTGCCTCCTCCTCTGCCTGCTGGCCATCCGCGTCCGCGTCCTCAGCAGCCGGCAGCCCGTCCAACAGTCGGTGCTATCCAAGACGAATTCCCTGAAGAACGCGGAGCCTATGTTGTCTTCACCAGCGTGGCCGACGACAAGCACATCAGACGTCAGCAGCACTGGGAGGTGAATGCTGTCACATCAGAAGCCCCAGAGTTCATGCACTGGTATGAGAAGCCCATCAGCTGGAGCCGAGCTGACACTCGGAAGTGATGCCTTCTCCGGGTTCTTATGCCCTGGTGTTGGATGCCACCTTTGCAACAGAGAGGCGAGCTGCTCGTTTCTCCCGAGTTCTGGTAGATGGCACTAGCAGCATCAACATCCTTTACCGCGATACCATGGAAAAGTTGTGCATCAAAGTGAAGCAGCTCCAGCCCAGCCGGACTGTCTTCCATGGCATTGTCCCCAGTCTTTCCTGCTCACCAATCGGGAAGATCAAGATAGATGTCCTCTTCGAAGACAAAGATCACTTCCGCCGCGAAGCAATCTGGTTTGAGGTGGTTGACCTGGAGAGCCCCTACCACGCACTGCTTGGCCGACCTGCTCTGGCCAAGTTTATGGCAGTACCACACTATGCCTACCTGAAGGTGAAGATGCCGGGTACCAAGGGCAATATCACCGTAGCTGGAGACTACAAGAAGTTGGCCGCCTGCGCTACTGCCAGTAGCCGACTGAGCGAGTCCTTGGTGATTGCTGCCAAGAGGAAGCTCCTGGACCGGGTGGTGGCCATGGCCAACAAGCATCTGGACCTGCCAGAAGATCCCAAAGAGTCAGAGACCCAGGGCTCCTTCCAACCGACCAAAGAAACAAAGAAGATCCCCGTGGACCCAGAGCACCCGAAGAGGTTTGCTGTCGTAGGGGCCAACCTTGACAGCAAATAGGAAAGCGAGCTCGTCGATTTCCTCCGTGAGAATCGGGAAATCTTTGCATGGTCTCCCAAAGACATGCCGGGTGTTCCGACGGATTTCGCCGAGCACAAGCTACACGTCAGAGCAGATGCAAAACCAGTCAAGTAGCCCCTCCGCCGCCTGTCAGAGGAGAAGAGAAGAATTGTCCGTGAAGAGATAGCCCGGCTTCTGGCAGCCGGCTTTATTATGGAAGTATTCTTTCCGGAGTGGCTTGCCAACCCAGTCCTTGTACTGAAGAAGAACAACAAATGGCGCATGTGTATTGACTGTACCAGCCTCAACAAAGCTTGCCCCAAAGATCAGTTTGCCTTGCCACGGATTGACCAAGTGATAGACTCCACAGCCGAATGCGAGCTGCTGAGTTTTTTGGATGCCTACTCAGGGTACCACCAGATCAAGTTGAACCCGGCCGACCGCCTGAAGACCGCCTTCTTCACACCGTTCAGAGCCTTCTGTTACCTGACCATGACATTTGGCTTGAGAAATGCTGGTGCCACGTTTCAGCGTTGCATGCAGAAGTGCCTCCTCAAGCAACTCGACAGGAATGCCCACGTCTATGTAGACGATATTGTGGTAAATACGGAGAAGCGCGGTACCATCTTGGAAGATCTCAAGGAAACCTTTGATAATCTACGTCGTTTTCAAATCAAGCTCAACCCAGAGAAGTGTGTCTTTGGAGTACCAGCCGGCCAGCTCCTTGGCTTCCTGGTCTCAGAGCCCGACATTGAGTGCAACCCTGTAAAGATCAAAGCCATCGAGAGGATGGAGAGACCCGCTCGACTGCGAGACGTCCAAAAGTTTACCGGCTGCTTGGCATCCATCAGCCGCTTCATCAGTCGGCTGGGCGAGAAGGCTCTTCCCCTGTACCAGCTCATGAAGAAAACCACTCACTTTGAGCGGGACGACAAGGCGGACAAGGCCTTTCTCTAGCTGAAGAAGATGCTGACCACGACGCCTGTCTTGGCGGCTCCGGCTACTAAGGAGCCCATGCTTCTCTATATCGCCGCCACCAGCTGGGTGGTCAGCACATTCATGGTGGTAGAGCGCCAAGAAGACGACAAAGCACTGCCGTCTAGAGGCCCCTGTATTACCCTCGTAGACCGTAAGCGGAAGCGTTATAACAACGCGGTTGATGTAGTCGTACGTCTTCACGATCCGACCGATCCAAGTACCGAACGCACGGCACCTCCGAGTTCAGCACACGTTCAGCTCGATGACGATCCCCGGGCTCCGATCCAGCAAAGCGTCGGGGATGAGTTCCACAAGACGATGGCGTGGTGACGATGATGATGCTCCACCGGCGCGGGGCTTCGCCTAAGCTCATGACGATATGACCGAAGTGGAATATGGTGGAGGGGCACCGCTGCACGGCTAAGGAACGATCCGTAGATCAACTTGTGTGTCATGGGGTGCCCCCCCTCAGATATAAAGGAGCAAGGGGGGTGCGGCCGCCCCTAGGAGGAGGCGCGGAGGAGTCCTACTCCCACCGGAGTAGGACTCCCCCCCTAGTTGGATTAGGACTTGGGGAGGAAAAGAGAAAGGGCGCGCTCCCCTTCCTTGTCCTATTCGGACTAGGGGGAGGGGTGCGCGCCCTGCCCCGGCCGGCCCTCCTCTTCTCCCTCATGGCCCACTAAGGCCCATTAACCCCGGAGGTTCCGTAACCCGGTGTTCGGTAAAATCGATTTCACCCGAACTATTCAAGTCAAACATAGGCTTCCAATATATCAATCTTTATGTCTCGACCATTTGAGACTCCTCGTCATGTCCGTGATCACATCCGGACTCGAACAAACTTCGTACATCAAAACTTATAAACTCATAATAAACATCATCGTAACGTTAAGCGTGCGGACCCTACGGGTTCGAGAACTATGTAGACATGACCTAGAACTATTCTCGGTCAATAACCAATAGCGGAACCTGGATGCCCATATTGGTTCCTACATATTCTTCAAGATCTTTATCGGTCAAACCGCATAACGACATCGTTGTTCCCTTTGTCATCGGTATGTTACTTACCCGAGATTCGATCGTCGGTATCCAATACCTAGTTCAATCTCGTTACCGGCAAGTCTCTTTACTCGTTCCATAATACATCATCTCACAACTAACTTATTAGTTGCAATGCTTGCAAGGCTTATGTGATGTGTATTACCTAGAAGGCCTAGAGATACCTCTCCGACAATCGGAGTGACAAAACCTAATCTCAAATCGCCAACCCAACATGTAACTTTTGAGACACCTGTAGTACTCCTTTATAATCACCCGATTCGTTGTGACGTTTGGTAGCACCAAAGTGTTCCTCCGTAAGCGGAGTTGCATAATCTCATAGTTACAGGAACATGTATAAGTCATGAAGAAAGCAATAGCAATATACTAAACGATCAAGTGCTAGGCTAACGGAATGGGTCATGTCAATCACATCATTCTCCTAATGATGTGACCCCATTAATCAAATAACAACACATGTCTATGGTTAGGAAACATAACCATCTTTGATTAATGAGCTAGTTAAGTAGAGGCATACTAGTGACTATATGTTTGTCTATGTATTCACACATGTATTATGTTTCCGGTTAATACAATTCTAGCATGAATAATAAACATTTATCATGATATGAGGAAATAAATAATAACTTTATTATTGCCTCTAGGGCATATTTCCTTCAGTATCCCACTTGCACTAGAGTCAATAATCTAGATTACACAGTAATGATTCTAACACCCATGGAGTCTTGGTGCTGATCATGTTTTGCTCGAGGAAGAGGCTTAGTCAACGGGTCTGCAATATTCAGATCCGTATGTATCTTGCAAATCTCTATGTCTCCCACTTGGACTTGGTCCCGAATGGAATTGAAGCGTCTCTTGATATGCTTGGTCCTCTTGTGAAATCTGGATTCCTTTGCCAAGGCAATTGCACCAGTATTGTCACAGAAGATCTTCATTGGTCCCGATGCACTAGGTATGACACCTAGATCGGAAATGAAATCTTTCATCTTTCATCCATACTCCTTCATTTGCTGCTTCCGAAGCAGCTATGTACTCCGCTTCACATGTAGATCCCGCCACGACGCTTTGTTTAGAACTGCACCAACTGACAGCTCCACCGTCTAATAAAAACACGATCCGGTTTGCGATTTAGAATCGTCCGGATCGGTGTCAAAGCTTGCATCGACGTAACCATTTACGACTAGCTCTTTGTCACCTCCATATCGAGAAACATATCCTTAGTCCTATTCGGTATTTCAGATGTTCTTCACCGCTGTCCATGATCCACTCTGGATTACTTTGGTACCTTCCTGCCAAGCTTATTGCTAAGCATACGTCGTGTCTGTACACAGCATTGCATACATGATAGAGCCTATGGCTGAAGCATAGGAACATCTTTCATTTTCTCTCTATCTTCTGCTGTGGTCGGGCATTGAGTCGACTCAATTTCACACCTTGTAATACAGGTAAAAATCCATTCTTTGCACGATCCATTTTGAACTTTTTCAAAACTTTATCAAGGTATGTGCTTTGTGAAAGTCAATTAAGCGTCTTGATCTATCTCTATAGATCTTGATGCCCAATATGTAAGCAGCTTCACCGAGGTCTTTCATTGAAAACTTTTATTCAAGTATCCTTTTATGCTATCCAGAAATTCTATATCATTTCCAATTAATAATATGTCGTCCACATATAATATCAGAAATGCTACTGAGCTCCCACTCACTTTCTTGTAAATCAGGCTTCTCCAAAAGTCTGTATAAAACCATATGCTTTGATCACACTATCAAAGCGTTTATTCCAACTCCGAGAGGCTTGCACCAGACCATAAATTGATCGCTGGAGCTTGCACACTTTGTTAGCACCTTTTGGATCAACAAAACCTTCTGGTTGCATCATATACAACTCTTCTTCTAGAAATCCATTCAAGAATGCAGTTTTTACATCCATTTGCCAAATTTCATAATCATAAGATGCAGCAATTGCTAACATGATTCGGACAGACTTAAGCATCGCTACTGGTGAGAAAGTCTCATCGTAGTCAACTCCTTGAACTTGTCGAAAACTTTTTGCAACAAGTCGAGCTTTATAGACAGTTACATTACCATCAGCGTCAGTCTTCTTCTTAAAGATCCATTTATTCTCAATGGCTTGCCGATCATCGGGCAAGTCAACCAAAGTCCATACTTTGTTCTCATACATGGATCCCATCTCAGATTTCATGGCTTCCAGCCATTTTGCGGAATCTGGGCTCACCATCGCTTCTTCATAGTTTGTAGGTTCACCATGGTCAAGTAACATGACTTCCAGAATAGGATTACCGTACCACTCAGTGCGGATCTTACTCTAGTTGACCTCGTGAGTTCAAGAGAAACTTGATCTGAAGTTTCATGATCATCATCATTAACTTCCTCACTAATTGGTGTAGGTGTCACAGGAACCGATTTCTGTGATGAACCATTTTCCAATAAGGGAGCTGGTACTGTTACCTCATCAAGTTCTACTTTTCTCCCACTCACTTCTTTCGAGAGAAACTCCTTCTCTAGAAAGGATCCATTCTTAGCAACGAATGTCTTGCCTTCGGATCTGTGATAGAAGGTGTACCCAACTGTTTCCTTTGGGTATCCTATGAAGACACATTTTTCCGATTTGGGTTCAAGCTTATCAGGTTGAAGTTTTTCACATAAGCATCGCAGCCCCAAACTTTCGAAGCGACAACTTTGGTTTCTTGCCAAACCATAGTTCATAAGGAGTCGTCTTAATGGATTTTGATGGTGCCCTATTTAACGTGAATGCGGCCGTCTCTAAAGCATAACCCCAAAATGATAGCGGTAAATCGGTAAGAGACATCATAGATCGCACCATATCTAGTAAAGTACGATTACGACGTTCGGACACACCATTACGCTGTGGTGTTCCAGGTGGCGTTAGTTGCGAAACTATTCCGCAATTTTTCAAATGTAGACCAAACTCGTAACTCAAATATTCTCCTCCACGATCAGATCGTAGAAATTTTATTTTCTTGTTACGATGATTTTCAACTTCACTCTGAAATTCTTTGAACTTTTCAAATGTTTCAGATTTATGCTTCATTAAGAAGATATACCCATATCTGCTTAAATCATCTGTGAAGGTGAGAAAATAACGATATCCGCCACGAGCTTCAACATTCATCGGACCACATACATCTGTATGTATGATTTCCAACAAATCTGTTGCTCTCTCCATCGAACCGGAGAACGGTGTTTTAGTCATCTTGCCTATGAGGCACGGTTCGCAAGTACCAAGTGATTCATAATCAAGTGATTCCAAAAGTCCATCAGTATGGAGTTTCTTCATGCGCTTTACACCGATATGACCTAAACGGCAAGGCCACAAATAAGTTGCACTATCATTATTAACTTTGCATCTTTTGGCTTCGACATTATGAATATGTGTATTACTATATCGAGATTTAATAAAATAGACCACTCTTCAAGGGTGCATGACCATAAAAGATATTACTCATATAAATAGAACAACCATTATTCTCTGATTTAAATGAATAACCGTCTCGCATCAAACAAGATCCAGATATAATGTTCATGCTCAACGCTGGCACCAAATAACAATTATTAAGGTCTAAAACTAATCCCAAGGTAGATGTAGAGGTAGCGTGCCGACCGCGATCACATCGACTTTGGAACCGCTTTCCCACGCGCATTGTCACCTCGTCCTTTGCGATGCTCGCTTATTCCGTAGTCCTGTTTTGAGTTGCAAATATTAGCAATGAAACCAAGATCAAATACCCAGTGCTACTACGAGCTCTAGTAAGGTACACATCAATAACATGTATATCACATATACCTTTGTTCACCTTGCCATCCTTCTTATCCGCCAAATACTTGGGGCAGTTCCGCTTCCAAAGGACCAGTTTGCTTGCGGTAGAAACACTCGGTTTCAGGCTTAGGTCCAGACTTGGGTTTCTTCTCTTGAGCAGCAACTTTCTTGCTGTTCTTTTGAAGTTCCCTTCTTCTTCCCTTTGCCCTTTTCTTGAAACTAGTGGTCTTGTTGACCATCAACACTTGATGCTCTTTCTTGATTTCTACCTCCGCAGCTTTTAGCATTGCGAAGAGCTCGGGAATTGTCTTGGTCATCCCTTGCATATTATAGTTCATCACGAAGCTCTTGTAGCTTGGTGGCGATGATTGGAGAATTCATCAATGACACTATCATCCGGAAGATTAACTCCCAGTTGAATCAAGTGATTATTATACCCGGACATTTTGAGTATATGTTCACCGATGAAACTATTCTCCTCCATCTTGCAGCTATAGAACTTATTGGAGACTTCATATCTCTCAATCCGGGCATTTGCTTGAAATATTAACTTCAACTCTTGGAACATCTCATATGCTCCATGACGTTCAAAACGTCGTTGAAGACCCGGTTCTAAGCCGTAAAGCATGGCACACTCGAACTATAGAGTAGTCATCGCTTTGCTCTACGGACGCTCACAACTTCGGCGTTGCTCTGCAAGCAGGCACTGGCACCCAGCGGTGCTTCCAGGCGTAATTCTTCCGTGCAGCAATGAGGATAATCCTCAAGTTACGGACCCAGTCCGTAATTGCTACCATCATCTTTCAACTTTGCTTTCTCAAGGAACGCATTAAAATTCAACGAAACAACAGCACGAGCCATCTATCTACAGAAACATAGACAAGCAAAATACTATCGGTACTAAGTTCATGATAAATTTAAGTTCAATTAATCATATTAAAACTCCCACTTAGATGACATCTCTCTAGTCATCTAAGTGATTACGTGATCCAAATCAACTAAACCATAACCGATCATCACGTGAGATGGAGTAGTTTTCAATGGTGAACATCACTATGTTGATCATATCTACTATATGATTCACGCCGACCTTTCGGTCTCCGTGTTCGAGGCCATATCTGCATATGCTAGGCTCGTCAAGTTTAATCTGAGTATTCTGCGTGTGCAAAACTGGCTTGCACCCGTTGTAGATGGACGTGAGCTTATCACACCGATCATCACGTGGTGTCCAGGCACGACGAACTTTGGCAGCGGTGCATACTCGGGAGAACACGTCTTGATAATTTTAGTGAGAGATCATCTTAAAATGCTACCGTCAATCAAAGCAAGATAAGATGCATAAAGGATAAACATCACATGCAATCAATATAAGTGATATGATATGGCCATCATCATCTTGTGCTTGTGATCTCCATCTCCAAGCACCGCATGATCACCATCGTCACCGGTAGCGACACCTTGATCTCCATCGTAGCATCGTTGTCGTCTCGCCAACTATTGCTTCTCGACTATCGCTCTGCTTAGTGATAAAGTAAAGCAATTACATGGCGTTTGCATTTCATACAATAAGCGACAACCATATGGCTCCTGCCATTGCCGATAACTTCGGTTACAAAACATGATCATCTCATACAATAAAATATAGCATCACGTCTTGACCATATCACATCACAACATGCCCTGCAAAAACAAGTTAGACGTCCTCTACTTTGTTGTTGCAAGTTTTACGTGGCTGCTACGGGCTGAGCAAGAACCGTTCTTACCTACGCATCAAAACCACAACGATAGTTTGTCAAGTTGGTGCTGTTTTAACCTTCGCAAGGACCGGGCGTAGCCACACTCGGTTCAACTAAAGTGAGAGAGACAAACACCCGCCGGTCACCTTTAAGCAACGAGTGCTCGAAGCGGTGAAACCAGTCTCGCGTAAGCGTACTCGTAATGTCGGTCCGGGCCGCTTCATCTCAGAATACCGCCGAACCAAAGTATGACATGCTGGTAAGCAGTATGACTTATATCGCCCACAACTCACTTGTGTTCTACTCGTGCATATGACATCAACGCATAAAACCAGGCTCTGATACCACTGTTGGGGAACATAGTAATTTCAAAATTTTTCCTACGCACACGCAAGATCATGGTGATGGCATAGCAACGCGAGAGGGGAGAGTGTATGTCCAGGTACCCTCGTAGACCGTAAGCGGAAGCGTTACAACAACGCGGTTGATGTAGTCGTACGTCTTCACGATCCGACCGATCCAAGTACCGAACGCACGGCACCTTCGAGTTCAGCACACGTTCAGCTCGATGACGATCCCCGGGCTCCGATCCAGCAAAGCGTCGGGGATGAGTTCCATCAGCACGACGGCGTGGTGACGATGATGATGCTCCACCGGCGCAGGGCTTCGCCTAAGCTCATGACGATATGACCAAGTGGAATATGGTGGAGGGGGCACCGCTGCGGCTAAGGAATGATCCGTAGATCAACTTGTGTGTCATGGGGTGCCCCCTGCCCCGTATATAAAGGAGCAAGGGGGGGTGCGGCCGCCCTAGGAGGAGGCGGCGAGGAGTCCTACTCCCACCGAGTAGGACTCCCCCTTTCCTAGTTGGATTAGGACTTGGGGGAGGGAAGAGAAGGGCGCCACCCCCTTCCTTGTCCTATTCGGACTAGGGGAGGGCGCGCCTGCCCTGGCCGCCCTCCTCTTCTCCCTCATGGCCCACTAAGGCCCATTAACCCCGGGAGGGTTCCGTAACCCCGGTGTTCCTAGAAAATCGATTTCACCCGAACTATTCAAGTCAAACATAGGCTTCCAATATATCAATCTTTATGTCTCGACCATTTGAGACTCCTCGTCATGTCCGTGATCACATCCGGACTCGAACAAACTTCGTACATCAAAACTTATAAACTCATAATAAACTGTCATCGTAGCGTTAAGCGTGCGGACCCTACGGGTTCGAGAACTATGTAGACATGACCTAGAACTATTCTCGGTCAATAACCAATAGCGGAACCTGGATGCCCATATTGGTTCCTACATATTCTTCAAGATCTTTATCGGTCAAACCGCATAACGACATCGTTGTTCCCTTTGTCATCGGTATGTTACTTGCCCGAGATTCGATCGTCGGTATCCAATACCTAGTTCAATCTCGTTACGCAAGTCTCTTTACTCGTTCCATAATACATCATCTCACAACTAACTTATTAGTTGCAATGCTTGCAAGGCTTATGTGATGTGTATTACCTAGAAGGCCTAGAGATACCTCTCCGACAATCGGAGTGACAAAACCTAATCTCAAAATCGCCAACCCAACATGTACCTTTTGAGACACCTGTAGTACTCCTTTATAATCACCCGATTACGTTGTGACGTTTGGTAGCACCAAAGTGTTCCTCCGTAAACGGAGTTGCATAATCTCATAGTTACAGGAACATGTATAAGTCATGAAGAAAGCAATAGCAATATACTAAGCGATCAAGTGCTAGGCTAACGGAATGGGTCATGTCAATCACATCATTCTCCTAATGATGTGATCCCATTAATCAAATAACAACACATGTCTATGGTTAGGAAACATAACCATCTTTGATTAATGAGCTAGTCAAGTAGAGGCATACTAGTGACTATATGTTTGTCTATGTATTCACACATGTATTATGTTTCCGGTTAATACAATTCTAGCATGAATAATAAACATTTATCATGATATGAGGAAATAAATAATAACTTTATTATTGCCTCTAGGGCATATTTCCTTCAGATCCCACTTGCACTAGAGTCAATAATCTAGATTACACAAGAATGATTCTAACACCCATGGAGTCTTGGTGCTGATCATGTTTTGCTCGAGGAAGAGGCTTAGTCAACGGTCTGCAATATTCAGATCCGTATGTATCTTGCAAATCTCTATGTCTCCCACTTGGACTTGGTCCCGAATGGAATTGAAGCGTCTCTTGATATGCTTGGTCCTCTTGTGAAATCTGGATTCCTTTGCCAAGGCAATTGCACCAAGATTGTCACGGAAGATCTTCATTGGTCCCGATGCACTAGGTATGACACCTAGATCGGAAATGAAATCTTTCATCCATACTCCTTCATTTGCTGCTTCGAAGCAGCTATGTACTCCGCTTCACATGTAGATCCCGCCACGACGCTTTGTTTAGAACTGCACCAACCGACAGCTCCACCGTTTAATAAAAACACGATCCGGTTTGCGATTTAGAATCGTCCGGATCGGTGTCAAAGCTTACATCGGCGTAACCATTTACGACTAGCTCTTTGTCACCTCCATATCGAGAAACATATCCTTAGTCCTTTTCGGTATTTCAGGATGTTCTTCACCGCTGTCGATGATCCACTCCTGGATTACTTTGGTACCTTCCTGCCAAGCTTATTGCTAAGCATACGTCAGGTCTGGTACACAGCATTGCATACATGATAGAGCCTATGGCTGAAGCATAGGGAACATCTTTCATTTTCTCTCTATCTTCTGCTGTGGTCGGGCATTGAGTCTGACTCAATTTCACACCTTGTAATCTGGTAAAATCCTTTCTTTGCTGATCCATTTTGAACTTTTTCAAAACTTTATCAAGGTATGTGCTTTGTGAAAGTCCAATTAAGCGTCTTGATCTATCTCTATAGATCTTGATGCCCAATATGTAAGCAGCTTCACCGAGGTCTTTCATTGAAAAACTTTTATTCAAGTATCCTTTTATGCTATCCAGAAATTCTATATCATTTCCAATTAATAATATGTCGTCCACATATAATATCAGAAATGCTCTGAGCTCCCACTCACTTTCTTGTAAATACAAAGCTCTCCAAAAGTCTCAGATAAAACCATATGCTTTGATCACACTATCAAAGCGTTTATTCCAACTCCGAGAGGCTTGCACTGACCATAAATTGATCGCTGGAGCTTGCACACTTTGTTAGCACCTTTTGGATCAACAAAACCTTCTGGTTGCATCATATACAACTCTTCTTCTAGAAATCCATTCAAGAATGCAGTTTTACATCCATTTGCCAAATTTCATAATCATAAAATGCAGCAATTGCTAACATGATTCGGACAGACTTAAGCATCGCCATCTGGTGAGAAAGTCTCATCGTAGTCAACTCCTTGAACTTGTCGAAAACTTTTGCAACAAGTCGAGCTTTATAGACAGATTACATTACCATCAGCGTCGGTCTTCTTCTTAAAGATCCATTTATTCTCAATGGCTTGCCGATCATCGGGCAAGTCAACCAAAGTCCATACTTTGTTCTCATACATGGATCCCATCTCAGATTTCATGGCTTCCAGCCATTTTGCGAATCTGGGCTCACCATCGCTTCTTCATAGTTTGTAGGTTCACCATGGTCAAGTAACATGACTTCCGAATAGGATTACCGTACCACTCAGTGCGGATCTTACTCTAGTTGACCTCGTGAGTTCAAGTAGAAACTTGATCTGAAGTTTCATGATCATCATCATTAACTTCCTCACTAATTGGTGTAGGTGTCACAGAACCGATTTCTGTGATGAACCATTTTCCAATAAGGGAGCTGGTATCTGTTACCTCATCAAGTTCTACTTTTCTCCCACTCACTTCTTTGAGAGAAACTCCTTCTCTAGAAAGGATCCATTCTTAACAACGAATGTCTTGCCTTCGGATCTGTGATAGAAGGTGTACCCAACTGTTTCCTTTGGGTATCCTATGAAGACACATTTTTCCGATTTGGGTTCAAGCTTATCAGGTTGAAGTTTTTTCACATAAGCATCGCAGCCCCAAACTTTCAGAAACGACAACTTTGGTTTCTTGCCAAACCATAGTTCATAAGGAGTCGTCTTAATGGATTTTGATGGTGCCCTATTTAACGTGAATGCGGCCGTCTCTAAAGCATAACCCCAAAATGATAGCGGTAAATCGGTAAGAGACATCATAGATCGCACCATATCTAGTAAAGTACGATTACGACGTTCGGACACACCATTACGTTGTGGTGTTCCAGGTGGCGTTAGTTGCGAAACTATTCCGCAATTTTTCAAATGTAGACCAAACTCGTAACTCAAATATTCTCCTCCACGATCAGATCGTAGAAATTTTATTTTCTTGTTACGATGATTTTCAACTTCACTCTGAAATTCTTTGAACTTTTCAAATGTTTCAGATTTATGCTTCATTAAGAAGATATACCCATATCTGCTTAAATCATGTGTGAAGGTGAGAAAATAACGATATCCGCCACGAGCTTCAGCATTCATCGGACCACATACATCAGTATGTATGATTTCCAGCAAATCTGTTGCTCTCTCCATAGAACCGGAGAACGGTGTTTTAGTCATCTTGCCTATGAGGCACGTTTCGCAAGTACCAAGTGATTCATAATCAAGTGATTCCAAAAGTCCATCAGTATGGAGTTTCTTCATGCGCTTTATACCGATATGACCTAAACGGCAATTACCACAAATAAGTTGCACTATCATTATTAACTTTGCATCTTTTGGCTTCGACATTATGAATATGTGTATTACTATATCGAGATTTAATAAAAATAGACCACTCTTCAAGGGTGCATGACCATAAAAGATATTACTCATATAAATAGAACAACCATTATTCTCTGATTTAAATGAATAACCGTCTCGCATCAAACAAGATCCAGATATAATGTTCATGCTCAACGCTGGCACCAAATAACAATTATTAAGGTCTAAAACTAATCCCGAAGGTAGATGTAGAGGTAGCGTGCCGACCGCGATCACATCGACTTTGGAACCGTTTCCCACGCGCATTGTCACCTCGTCCTTTGCCAATGCTCGCTTATTCCGTAGTCCCTGTTTTGAGTTGCAAATATTAGCAACAGAACCAGTATCAAATACCCAGGTGCTACTACGAGCTCTAGTAAGGTACACATCAATAACATGTATATCACATATACCTTTGTTCACCTTGCCATCCTTCTTATCCGCCAAATACTTGGGGCAGTTCCGCTTCCAAAGGACCAGTTTGCTTGCGGTAGAAACACTCGGTTTCAGGCTTAGGTCCAGACTTGGGTTTCTTCTCTTGAGCAGCAACTTTCTTGCTGTTCTTTTTGAAGTTCCCCTTCTTCTTCCCTTTGCCCTTTTTCTTGAAACTAGTGGTCTTGTTGACCATCAACACTTGATGCTCTTTCTTGATTTCTACCTCCGCAGCTTTTAGCATTGCGAAGAGCTCGGGAATTGTCTTGGTCATCCCTTGCATATTATAGTTCATCACGAAGCTCTTGTAGCTTGGTGGCGTGATTGGAGAATTCTGTCAATGACACTATCATCCGGAAGATTAACTCCCGCTTGAATCAAGTGATTATTATACCCGGACATTTTGAGTATATGTTCACCGATGAACTATTCTCCTCCATCTTGCAGCTATAGAACTTATTGGAGACTTCATATCTCTCAATCCGGGCATTTGCTTGAAATATTAACTTCAACTCTTGGAACATCTCATATGCTCCATGACGTTCAAAACGTCGTTGAAGACCGGTTCTAAGCCGTAAAGCATGGCACACTTGAACTATAGAGTAGTCATCAGCTTTGCTCTACCAGACGCTCACAACTTCGGCGTTGCTCTCTGCAGCGAGTTGGCACCCAGCGGTGCTTCCAGGGCGTAATTCTTCATGCAGCAATGAGGATAATCCTCAAATTACGGACCCAGTCCGTGTAATTGCTACCATCATCTTTCAACTTTGCTTTCTCAAGGAACGCATTAAAATTCAACGAAACAACAGACGAGCCATCTATCTACAGAGAAACATAGACAAGCAAAATACTATCGGTACTAAGTTCATGATAAATTTAAGTTCAATTAATCATATTAAAACTCCCACTTAGATAGACATCTCTCTAGTCATCTAAGTGATTACGTGATCCAAATCAACTAAACCATAACCGATCATCACGTGAGATGGAGTAGTTTTCAATGGTGAACATCACTATGTTGATCATATCTACTATATGATTCACGCCGACCTTTCGGTCTCCGTGTTCGAGGCCATATCTGCATATGCTAGGCTCGTCAAGTTTAATCTGAGTATTCTGCGTGTGCAAAACTGGCTTGCACCCGTTGTAGATGGACGTAGAGCTTATCACACCCGATCATCACGTGGTGTCTGGGCACGACGAACTTTGGCAACGGTGCATACTCGGGAGAACACGTCTTGATAATTTTAGTGAGAGATCATCTTAAAATGCTACCGTCAATCAAAGCAAGATAAGATGCATAAAGGATAAACATCACATGCAATCAATATAAGTGATATGATATGGCCATCATCATCTTGTGCTTGTGATCTCCATCTCGAAGCACCGTCATGATCACCATCGTCACCGGCGCGACACCTTGATCTCCATCGTAGCATCGTTGTCGTCTCGCCAACTATTGCTTCTCGACTATCGCTACTTGCTTAGTGATAAAGTAAAGCAATTACATGGCGTTTGCATTTCATACAATAAGCGACAACCATATGGCTCCTGCCATTGCCGATAACTCGGTTACAAAACATGATCATCTCATACAATAAAATATAGCATCACGTCTTGACCATATCACATCACAACATGCCCTGCAAAAACAAGTTAGACGTCCTCTACTTTGTTGTTGCAAGTTTTACGTGGCTGCTACGGGCTGAGCAAGAACCGTTCTTACCTCGCATCAAAACCACAACGATAGTTTGTCAAGTTGGTGCTGTTTTAACCTTCGCAAGGACCGGGCGTAGCCACACTCGGTTCAACTAAAGTGAGAGAGACAAACACCCGCGGTCACCTTTAAGCAACGAGTGCTCGGCGGTGAAACCAGTCTCGCGTAAGCGTACTGCGTAATGTCGGTCCGGGCGCTTCATCTCACAATACCGCCCGAACCAAAGTATGACATGCTGGTAAGCAGTATGACTTATATCGCCCACAACTCACTTGTGTTCTACTCGTGCATATGACATCAACGCATAAAACCAGGCTCTGATACCACTGTTGGGGAACATAGTAATTTCAAAATTTTTCCTACGCACACGCAAGATCATGGTGATGGCATAGCAACGCGAGAGGGGAGAGTGTATGTCCAGGTACCCTCGTGAGACCGTGGCGAAGCGTTATAACAACGCGGTTGATGTAGTCGACGCGTCTTCACGATCCGACCGATCCAAGTACCGAACGCACGGCACCTCCGAGTTCAGCACACGTTCAGCTCGATGGCGATCCCCGGGCTCCGATCCAGCAAAGCGTCGGGGATGAGTTCCATCAGCACGACGGCGTGGTGACGATGATGATGCTCCACCGGCGCAGGGCTTCGCCTAAGCTCCGCGACGATATGACCAAGTGGAATATGGTGGAGGGGGCACCGCTGCACGCTAAGGAATGATCCGTAGATCAACTTGTGTGTCATGGGGTGCCCCCTGCCCCGTATATAAAGGAGCAAGGGGGGTGCGGCCGCCCTAGGAGGAGGCGCGCGAGGAGTCCTACTCCCACCGGAGTAGGACTCCCCCCCCTAGTTGGATTAGGACTTGGGGGAGGGAAAGAGAAAGGCGCCCCCCCTTCCTTGTCCTATTCGGACTAGGGGGGGGCGCGCCTGCCCTGCCTGGCCGCCCTCCTCTTCTCCCTCATGGCCCACTAAGGCCCATTAACCCCGGGGGTTCCGTAACCCCGGTGTTCCGGTAAAATCCCGATTTCACCCGGAACTATTCTGAAGTCCAAACATAGGCTTCCAATATATCAATCTTTATGTCTCGGCCATTTCGAGACTCCTCGTCATGTCCGTGATCACATCCGGACTCCGAACAAACTTCGGTACATCAAAACTTATAAACTCATAATAAACTGTCATCGTAACGTTAAGCGTGCGGACCCTACGGGTTCGAGAACTATGTAGACATGACCTAGAACTATTCTCAGTCAATAACCAATAGCGGAACCTGGATGCCCATATTGGTTCCTACATATTCTTCGAAGATCTTTATCGGTCAAACCGCATAACGACATCGTTGTTCCCTTTGTCATCGGTATGTTACTTACCCGAGATTCGATCGTCGGTATCCAATACCTAGTTCAATCTCGTTACGCAAGTCTCTTTACTCGCTCCATAATACATCATCTCACAACTAACTTATTAGTTGCAATGCTTGCAAGGCTTATGTGATGTGTATTACCGAGAAGGCCTAGAGATACCTCTCCGACAATCGGAGTGACAAAACCTAATCTCAAATACGCCAACCCAACATGTACTTTTGAGACACCTGTAGTACTCCTTTATAATCACCCGATTCGTTGTGACGTTTGGTAGCACCAAAGTGTTCCTCCGTAAACGGAGTTGCATAATCTCATAGTTACAGGAACATGTATAAGTCATGAAGAAAGCAATAGCAATATACTAAACGATCAAGTGCTAGGCTAACGGAATGGGTCATGTCAATCACATCATTCTCCTAATGATGTGATCCCATTAATCAAATAACAACACATGTCTATGGTTAGGAAACATAACCATCTTTGATTAATGAGCTAGTCAAGTAGAGGCATACTAGTGACTATATGTTTGTCTATGTATTCACACATGTATTATGTTTCCGTTAATACAATTCTAGCATGAATAATAAACATTTATCATGATATGAGGAAATAAATAATAACTTTATTATTGCCTCTAGGGCATATTTCCTTCAGATCCCACTTGCACTAGAGTCAATAATCTAGATTACACAAGAATGATTCTAACACCCATGGAGTCTTGGTGCTGATCATGTTTTGCTCGAGGAAGAGGCTTAGTCAACGGTCTGCAATATTCAGATCCGTATGTATCTTGCAAATCTCTATGTCTCCCACTTGGACTTGGTCCCGAATGGAATTGAAGCGTCTCTTGATATGCTTGGTCCTCTTGTGAAATCTGGATTCCTTTGCCAAGGCAATTGCACCAAGATTGTCACGAAGATCTTCATTGGTCCCGATGCACTAGGTATGACACCTAGATCGGAAATGAAATCTTTCATCCATACTCCTTCATTTGCTGCTTCGAAGCAGCTATGTACTCCGCTTCACATGTAGATCCCGCCACGACGCTTTGTTTAGAACTGCACCAACCGACAGCTCCACCGCTTAATAAAAACACGATCCGGTTTGCGATTTAGAATCGTCCGGATCGGTGTCAAAGCTTGCATCGACGTAACCATTTACGACTAGCTCTTTGTCACCTCCATATACGAGAAACATATCCTTAGTCCTATTCAGGTATTTCAGATGTTCTTCACCGCTGTCCAAAGATCCACTCTGGATTACTTTGGTACCTTCCTGCCAAGCTTATTGCTAAGCATACGTCAGGTCTGGTACACAGCATTGCATACATGATAGAGCCTATGGCTGAAGTATAGGGAACATCTTTCATTTTCTCTCTATCTTCTGCTGTGGTCAGGCATTGAGTCTGACTCAATTTCACACCTTGTAATACAGGTAAAAATCCATTCTTTGCCTGATCCATTTTGAACTTTTTCAAAACTTTATCAAGGTATGTGCTTTGTGAAAGTCCAATTAAGCGTCTTTATCTATCTCTATAGATCTTGATGCCCAATATGTAAGCAGCTTCACCGAGGTCTTTCATTGAAAAACTTTTATTCAAGTATCCTTTTATGCTATCCAGAAATTCTATATCATTTCCAATTAATAATATGTCGTCCACATATAATAACAGAAATGCTACAGAGCTCCCACTCACTTTCTTGTAAATACAAAGCTTCTCCAAAAGTCTCAGATAAAACCATATGCTTTGATCACACTATCAAAGCGTTTATTCCAACTCCGAGAGGCTTGCACTGACCATAAATTGATCGCTGGAGCTTGCACACTTTGTTAGCACCTTTTGGATCAACAAAACCTTCTGGTTGCATCATATACAACTCTTCTTCTAGAAATCCATTCAAGAATGCAGTTTTACATCCATTTGCCAAATTTCATAATCATAAGATGCAGCAATTGCTAACATGATTCGGACAGACTTAAGCATCGCCATCTGGTGAGAAAGTCTCATCGTAGTCAACTCCTTGAACTTGTCGAAAACTTTTTGCAACAAGTCGAGCTTTATAGACAGCTACATTACCATCGCGTCGGTCTTCTTCTTAAAGATCCATTTATTCTCAATGTCTTGCCGATCATCGGCAAGTCAACCAAAGTCCATACTTTGTTCTCATACATGGATCCCATCTCAGATTTCATGGCTTCCAGCCATTTTGCGAATCTGGGCTCACCATCGCTTCTTCATAGTTTGTAGGTTCACCATGGTCAAGTAACATGACTTCCGTAATAGGATTACCGTACCACTCAGTGCGGATCTTACTCTAGTTGACCTCGAGTTCAAGAGAAACTTGATCTGAAGTTTCATGATCATCATCATTAACTTCCTCACTAATTGGTGTAGGTGTCACAGAACCGATTTCTGTGATGAACCATTTTCCAATAAGGGAGCTGGTATGTTACCTCATCAAGTTCTACTTTTCTCCCACTCACTTCTTTCGAGAGAAACTCCTTCTCTAGAAAGGATCCATTCTTAGCAACGAATGTCTTGCCTTCGATCTGTGATAGAAGGTGTACCCAACTGTTTCCTTTGGGTATCCTATGAAGACACATTTTTCCGATTTGGGTTCAAGCTTATCAGGTTGAAGTTTTTCACATAAGCATCGCAGCCCCAAACTTTCGAAACGACAACTTTGGTTTCTTGCCAAACCATAGTTCATAAGGAGTCGTCTTAATGGATTTTGATGGTGCCCTATTTAACGTGAATGCGGCCGCCTCTAAAGCATAACCCCAAAATGATAGCGGTAAATCGGTAAGAGACATCATAGATCGCACCATATCTAGTAAAGTACGATTCTGACGTTCGGACACACCATTACGCTGTGGTGTTCCGGTGGCGTTAGTTGCGAAACTATTCCGCAATTTTTCAAATGTAGACCAAACTCAGAACTCAAATATTCTCCTCCACGATCAGATCGTAGAAATTTTATTTTCTTGTTACGATGATTTTCAACTTCACTCTGAAATTCTTTGAACTTTTCAAATGTTTCAGATTTATGCTTCATTAAGAAGATATACCCATATCTGCTTAAATCATCTGTGAAGGTGAGAAAATAACGATATCTGCCACGAGCTTCAACATTCATCGGACCACATACATCTGTATGTATGATTTCCAACAGATCTGTTGCTCTCTCCATCGAACCGAGAACGGTGTTTTAGTCATCTTGCCTATGAGGCACGGTTCATAAGTACCAAGTGATTCATAATCAAGTGATTCCAAAAGTCCATCAAGATGGAGTTTCTTCATGCGCTTTACACCGATATGACCTAAACGGCAGTGCCACAAATAAGTTGCACTATCATTATTAACTTTGCATCTTTTGGCTTCGACATTATGAATATGTGTATTACTATATCGAGATTTAATAAAAATAGACCACTATTCAAGGGTGCATGACCATAAAAGATATTACTCATATAAATAGAACAACCATTATTCTCTGATTTAAATGAATAACCGTCTCGCATCAAACAAGATCCAGATATAATGTTCATGCTCAACGCTGGCACCAAATAACAATTATTAAGGTCTAAAACTAATCCCGAAGGTAGATGTAGAGGTAGCGTGCCGACCGCGATCACATCGACTTTGGAACCGTTTCCCACGCGCATTGTCACCTCGTCCTTTGCGGCTGCTCGCTTATTCCGTAGTCCCTGTTTTGAGTTGCAAATATTAGCAATGTAACCAGATCAAATACCCAGTGCTACTACGAGCTCTAGTAAGGTACACATCAATAACATGTATATCACATATACCTTTGTTCACCTTGCCATCCTTCTTATCCGCCAAATACTTGGGGCAGTTCCGCTTCAAAGGACCAGTTTGCTTGCGGAGAAACACTCGGTTTCAGGCTTAGGTCCAGACTTGGGTTTCTTCTCTTGAGCAGCAACTTTCTTGCTGTTCTTTTGAAGTTCCCTTCTTCTTCCCTTTGCCCTTTTCTTGAAACTAGTGGTCTTGTTGACCATCAACACTTGATGCTCTTTCTTGATTTCTACCTCCGCAGCTTTTAGCATTGCGAAGAGCTCGGAATTGTCTTGGTCATCCCTTGCATATTATAGTTCATCACGAAGCTCTTGTAGCTTGGTGGCAGTGATTGGAGAATTCATCAATGACACTATCATCCGGAAGATTAACTCCCGCTTGAATCAAGTGATTATTATACCCGGACATTTTGAGTATATGTTCACTGACAGAACTATTCTCCTCCATCTTGCAGCTATAGAACTTATTGGAGACTTCATATCTCTCAATCCGGGCATTTGCTTGAAATATTAACTTCAACTCTTGGAACATCTCATATGCTCCATGACGTTCAAAACGTCGTTGAAGACCCGGTTCTAAGCCGTAAAGCATGGCACACTGAACTATAGAGTAGTCATCGCTTTGCTCTACCAGACGCTCACAACTTCGGCGTTGTTCTCTGCGGCGGGGCACGCACCCAGCGGTGCTTCCAGATTTAATTCTTCATGCAGCAATGAGGATAATCCTCAAATTACGGACCCAGTCCGTAATTGCTACCATCATCTTTCAACTTTGCTTTCTCAAGGAACGCATTAAAATTCAACGAAACAACAAAGACGAGCCATCTATCTACAGAAACATAGACAAGCAAAATACTATCGGTACTAAGTTCATGATAAATTTAAGTTCAATTAATCATATTAAAACTCCCACTTAGACAGACATCTCTAGTCATCTAAGTGATTACGTGATCCAAATCAACTAAACCATAACCGATCATCACGTGAGATGGAGTAGTTTTCAATGGTGAACATCACTATGTTGATCATATCTACTATATGATTCACGCCGACCTTTCGGTCTCCGTGTTCGAGGCCATATCTGCATATGCTAGGCTCGTCAAGTTTAATCTGAGTATTCTGCGTGTGCAAAACTGGCTTGCACCCGTTGTAGATGGACGAGAGCTTATCACACCCGATCATCACGTGGTGTCTGGGCACGACGAACTTTGGCAACGGTGCATACTCGGGAGAACACGCCTTGATAATTTTAGTGAGAGATCATCTTAAAATGCTACCGTCAATCAAAGCAAGATAAGATGCATAAAGGATAAACATCACATGCAATCAATATAAGTGATATGATATGGCCATCATCATCTTGTGCTTGTGATTCCATCTCCGCACCGCCATGATCACCATCGCCACCGGCGCGACACCTTGATCTCCATCGAGCATCGTTGTCGCCTCGCCAACTATTGCTTCTACGACTATCGCTATCGCTTAGTGATAAAGTAAAGCAATTACATGGCGCTTGCATTTCATACAATAAAGCGACAACCATATGGCTCCTGCCGCCATTGCCGATAACTCGGTTACAAAACATGATCATCTCATACAATAAAATATAGCATCACGCCTTGACCATATCACATCACAACATGCCCTGCAAAAACAAGTTAGACGTCCTCTACTTTGTTGTTGCAAGTTTTACGTGGCTGCTACGGGCTGAGCAAGAACCGTTCTTACCTCGCATCAAAACCACAACGATAGTTTGTCAAGTTGGTGCTGTTTTAACCTTCGCAAGGACCGGGCGAGCCACACTCGGTTCAACTAAAGTGAGAGAGACAAACACCGCCGGTCACCTTTAAGCAACGAGTGCTCAAGCGGTGAAACCAGTCTCGCGTAAGCGTATTGTAATGTCGGTCCGGGCGCTTCATCTCACAATACCGCCGAACCAAAGTATGACATGCTGGTAAGCAAGATGACTTATATCGCCCACAACTCACTTGTGTTCTACTCGTGCATATGACATCAACGCATAAAACCAGGCTCTGATACCACTGTTGGGGAACATAGTAATTTCAAAATTTTTCCTACGCACACGCAAGATCATGGTGATGGCATAGCAACGCGAGAGGGGAGAGTGTATGTCCAGGTACCCTCGTGACCGTGGCGAAGCGCTATAACAACGCGGTTGATGTAGTCGTACGTCTTCACGATCCGACCGATCCAAGTACCGAACGCACGGCACCTTCGAGTTCAGCACACGTTCAGCTCGATGACGATCCCCGGGCTCCGATCCAGCAAAGCGTCGGGGATGAGTTCCATCAGCACGACGGCGTGGTGACGATGATGATGCTCCACCGGCGCAGGGCTTCGCCTAAGCTCCGCGACGATATGACCGAAGTAGAATATGGTGGAGGGGGGCACCGCACACGGCTAAGGAATGATCCGTAGATCAACTTGTGTGTCATGGGGTGCCCCCCTGCCCCCGTATATAAAGGAGCAAGGGGGGTGCGGCCGCCCTAGGAGGAGGCGCGGAGGAGTCCTACTCCCACCGAGTAGGACTCCCCCTTCCTAGTTGGATTAGGACTTGGGGGAGGGAAAGAGAAGGGGCGCCCCCTTCCTTGTCCTATTCGGACTAGGGGAGGGGCGCGCGCCTGCCCTGGCCGCCCTCCTCTTCTCCCTCATGGCCCACTAAGGCCCATTAACCCCGGAGGGTTCCGTAACCCCGGTGTTCCAGTAAAATCCCGATTTCACCCGAACTATTCAAGTCCAAACATAGGCTTCCAATATATCAATCTTTATGTCTCGACCATTTCGAGACTCCTCGTCATGTCCGTGATCACATCCGGACTCGAACAAACTTCGTACATCAAAACTTATAAACTCATAATAAACTGTCATCGTAACGTTAAGCGTGCGGACCCTACGGGTTCGAGAACTATGTAGACATGACCTAGAACTATTCTCGGTCAATAACCAATAGCGGAACCTGGATGCCCATATTGGTTCCTACATATTCTTCAAGATCTTTATCGGTCAAACCGCATAACGACATACGTTGTTCCCTTTGTCATCGGTATGTTACTTACCCGAGATTCGATCGTCGGTATCCAATACCTAGTTCAATCTCGTTACGGCAAGTCTCTTTACTCGCTCCGTAATACATCATCTCACAACTAACTTATTAGTTGCAATGCTTGCAAGGCTTATGTGATGTGTATTACCGAGAAGGCCTAGAGATACCTCTCCGACAATCGGAGTGACAAAACCTAATCTTGAAATACGCCAACCCAACATGTACCTTTTGAGACACCTGTAGTACTCCTTTATAATCACCCAGTTACGTTGTGATGTTTGGTAGCACCAAAGTGTTCCTCCGTAAACGGAGTTGCATAATCTCATAGTTACAGGAACATGTATAAGTCATGAAGAAAGCAATAGCAATATACTAAACGATCAAGTGCTAGGCTAACGGAATGGGTCATGTCAATCACATCATTCTCCTAATGATGTGACCCATTAATCAAATAACAACACATGTCTATGGTTAGGAAACATAACCATCTTTGATTAATGAGCTAGTCAAGTAGAGGCATACTAGTGACTATATGTTTGTCTATGTATTCACACATGTATTATGTTTCCGGTTAATACAATTCTAGCATGAATAATAAACATTTATCATGATACGAGGAAATAAATAATAACTTTATTATTGCCTCTAGGGCATATTTCCTTCAAGCACGCGGTGGCATGACCCATCTGCTTGTCGCTGTAGACAAGTTCACCAAGTGGATTGAAGCAAAGCCAATCAAGAAACTAAATTGTCTGACTTCTGTGACTTTCATCCCAGATATCACCGTCCCGTATGGTGTACCACACAACATCATCACCGACAATGGCACAAACTTTGCCAAAGGCGCCTTGGCTCATTTCTGTGCAACGCAAGGCATCCGACTGGACTTAGTGTTCGTTGCCCATCCGCAGTCAAACGGCCAAGTCAAGAGAGCAAACGGCCTCATCCTCTCCGGCATCAAGCCCCGACTGGTCGAGCCACTGGAGCGCTTGGCCGGCTGCTGGATCGACGAGCTGCCAGCCGTCCTCTGGAGTCTGCGCACCACTCTGAACAAGTCAACCAGCTTCACTGCTTTCTTCCTTGTGTACGGGCAGAGGCCATCATCCCAACTTACATCAAGTTCGACTCACCTCGCGTCACCATGTACACGGAGGAGGAGGCAAAGGAACCAAGAGAAGATGGCGTCGATCTGCTGGAAGAGGGCCGGCTATTGGCGCTCAGCCGGTCTGCCATCTACCAGCAGAGCCTGTGCCGCTACCACAGTCGGAAGGTCAAGCCCAAATCCTTTCGAGAGGGAGACCTTGTGGTCCGGCTGATCCAGCGAACAACCGGCGAGCACAAGCTCTCGGCCCCTTGGGAAGGCCCCTTCATCATCAGCAAAGCTTTGTGCAACGACTCCTACGACCTCATCGATGCACAGAAGCCCAGAGCACGCAAGAGAGACGACTCCGGCAAGGAATCGGAGCGCCCATGGAATGTGTTTCTCCTCCGAAGATTTTACACTTAATGCAGTATGTACCATGCTACCTTTTGTATTAAGAGGCTAAGACATCGGGTCCCTCGAGGAGCACTCGGGGGCTACCCTTGTTATCTATATGATAAGCTTTATGCCTATGAATGTGTTATTTGATTGTTCTTCCTGGCACCGGGTCCGACCAATCGGCCCGGGGGCTTGCCGCCTTGTACTATGTCGGTGCTACCTGCAGTCGGACAAGTAGTGTGCCGGCATCTAAGCCCTCTCTTGCCATAGGCCACAGCTCGTAGAGCGACTGTTCGGCTGGCAAGAGTTAAATGCCGGAAATGGTGCACACACGAAAAATGGATAAGGACAAAAGCATTCACATAGCCCAATCAGGCTCCTCGCCTCACGGACCGGCTCCTGAGTAGCCGGCCTGCCGACTTCCTACTTAACTTGCTACGTTCTAAAACGGCCAAAGTACTTGTTCTCCCAAACGGCTAAGTACTTGACCCAGCCACAGACCGCAGAGCGGTTGTCTGGCTGGCAAGGCGGCAGCCAAGGGAGGGCGGCAAAGGAAAAAGCCAAAAGAATGGAAAAGCTAGACAAGTCGGAACCCGGCAAAGCAGAAATCATGCCAGAATTAATTTACATAGCAAGAGGCCCTCGGCTAGCATTCAACAATGTTTGAATACACCCCCAGCGGGTGGAACTGCACAAATTTAACCATCTTGTTCAAAAAGATTACAAAGCATGAAAATATAAGATAAAATCGGCTGCCTAGGCCAAAGGAGGAGCAGGCGGGTCTGGCAGGCCGGTGGAGGCGGTGGCGCTGGTTGGTGGAGTGACCGTCTGGTTAGTCTCGGCCTGGTCAGCATTGGCGGCAGTCGACGCGGTCACGCGTGGCTCGTTGCTCAACGCTCGATCGGGCTGAGGTCGGCCGTCCGCTCCGTCATCTGGCGCGTCGTCTTCACCGTCCTCGCCCTCATCGCTGGAGGCGATCTCCTCCATCGAGTCCACGCCGTCCTCTGGGTTCAGCCCGAACCAGTCGGCCGGCACCTCGACACCCCTTTCGTCCAGCTCAGGGATGAAGTCACCAGTGTTGGTGCACTCAGCAATTGCCGCCGCGCGTTGGGTGAGCTCAGGACCCATCGCCACCAACTCTTCGCTGGCCTCCTGCCGGAACATGGCCAACTGGGCTAGATTTAGCCCAGGATACCACGCCTTGACGAACTCCAAGGCTCGCCGTGCGCCTGCCTGGGCTGAGGAACCCTTCCACACCTCGAAGTGGCCGACAACCACCTCTAGCCACTCGACAGTCTGGCTCGGGGTGCGCGGGATCTGAGCATCTGGCCAGAGGGCGGTCAGCACCTGGGCTCCGACGCGCCGCAGGAGGCGGAGCATCCGACGGGCCGGCTGCAGGCGCGCCTTAATGGCGAGGAGCTGCTCGCTGAGGGTCCGGGGTGTGTTGGGCGCGATGTTTGCACCAGCCTGCCTTCGCTCATCACGGCGAGCCTCGATGGCCTGGCTGGCGGCAACGGCATGACCAGGAAAGAAATCTACGCCAGAAGACGAAACAAATATAAAGCTAGAAGTCGGCCCATATAACAGTCGGCAGATGAAAGAAAGGAAAAGATAACTTACCATCGACCATGTCCTCGATCTTGCCATAGCCGCCGGACAAAGCTTTTCCCTCTCGGCCTAGCCCGAGCGTTCAGTCTCGAACTCGGCCTGGAGGGTGGCCTCGTCGTCCTTCGCCTTCTGGAGCTCCGCCTTGTGCCGGTCCGCCTGGTCCTCCAGCTCCTTGACTAGGCGGTCGCGCTCCTGGGCCACCTTGCTGCACTTCTCCTCCTTGGCGTCCAGCGTGGTTTGAGCTTTGCCCAGGCGCTGCTGCAACATGGAGTTGGCCCCTGCAAAGACAAGAAAGAGAAGACAATCAACAAGTTGACCAAAAAGACAAGTAGTTGCCGAAAAGATCCGGCCCGACTGCTCAGTAGTTGGCTCGAATCTCGGTGACTACACCCAGCGGGTTCGCTGATGCGCCCCCGCGAGGAAGAGGGCGGAGTGCTTACTCCGGCTATCGTTTAAGTCAGTGGTCCACCTGGCTAGCTCCTGGACTTGGAAGTTGAAGGCGGCTGCACGGATGTTGTGGTAATCCTGCAACGAAGAAGGAAAAGAAGCCAGCCCTTGAAACTTACCTTTAAAGTTCCGAGCCGCCTGCTCAGCATCTGGCCTGGAACTCAGGGGCTACACCCAGTGGGTACGCTGGCGCGCCCCCACGGAAGATTACAAGAGTCAAAAACAAAAGAAAGAAGCATACCTGTCGGTGTTCTGGGAACGGGGGTCCCCATAATTGCCTACCTGCGGCCCACGGCATGGCTCTGCGAGCGGGCCCGTACGGCCCATCTTCACCAACAAGCACTCAAGACCCTCGTGAGGGGCCAAGCCTCGCGAGGCTGACGACACAAGACCTCCTCGGGAGCGGCCGCACCAGGCTGGCTCACGAGGGGTGGAGAGATCAAGGCAAGGCAAACCTCGCGAGGTTCTCGTGACGTGAGCCATGACGACCGAGACCAGGCGAGCGCCAGGCGGGCACCAGCGCGCGCAGTGTCCTTGTTTCCTCTTTGGTGCTAAGGAGGCAAGCGCAGGCAAGGAGTACCGAGGCGTCAAGCAAAGGTTTCCATATCAGTGCATTGAGACCAAGACCAGTAGGACGGTAGGACGAAGGTCACCGTGGAGCCCAAGGCGGCGTCACCACCAGAACCTTTTGTCAGGATAAGCTGTACTAGGTGCCCCCTTTCAAATTGGCCGTTGTTGGCTCCCTTCCCGCTCAATATTTGGGGAGAGGACCAAGGCCTATATAAATAGGATTAGCCACCACAGTAGGGGGCATCTCATCTTGGACTCGATCCATCCCATCCTCACACCCACAAAGCACAAGAACACCTCGACCTCACTAGGCTGTTCTTCCCCTTGTACTGTTCATCCTCAGCCCGAGAGGCAATCCACCACCACCACACTGGAGTAGGGTATTACACCACAGCGGTGGCCCGAACCAGTATAAATCTTGTGTGTTTGTGTTGCGAGTTCGTCGAGTTAGCCCTTGAGATCTTAGCAAAGCTAGGACGTGAATCGGTAGGGGAAGATCTTCGTGCGCACCCCAGTGTTCGAACCTTGGGGGTTTTGCCGAAACCCTAGATCCGACATTTGGCATGCCAGGTAGGGGTGCGCCGAAGCTTCCCTTTCATCGCTCCGCATCCCGTCGCCTCATCGTCTCCATGGCGGACGCCACCGAGATCGCGCTGAGCGCAGGGCTGCCCTCGCCACCCGCGTCTCCCAGACGGCTCCCGTCGGCAGGCCACCCCGTCATTCTCCTCGCCTGCCGCCAGCGCCGCCACCGGCCCGGTGGGGAACGAGCAGCAAGCATCCTTGCTGCACCCCTCGGTGCCGCCGAACAGCCGCACCGCAACTCCGTCACTGACCCCGGCCGGTTCGTCATCCCACGCACGTCGCGCTCCTGTGGACGCGCAGGCCACTTTGTGCATGGCGTGCGAGCTCCTGCGCTACCGCCCCATCGGCGACCTCTACGAGGACCGGCTCGACCGCTTCGCCGAGCTTGTCAGCGCTGCAGGGGGCTCCCCTGCGCCATCCCTCTCGCTGCCTCGCCCTCCGCCAGCCGCAGGCAGCGTGGCCCATGGAGTGCCTCCACCACCTCTGCACCAAGACGGCGCCCTGGCGCCAAGGCACGCAGCTCCGCGGCGCGACCCACCGCGTTCGGCGCCTGTGCGTGGAGAAGGAAGCTGCCAAGAAGTCCCTCGCCCGCAAGAGAATGCTCCACCACTTCCTACACCGCCGCGTCAGGATCGCTTGACGCGGCAGGGCCCCGTGCCGCTTGCCGTGGCGGTGCGCGGGCGCCAAGACCACGCTCCACCTCCAAGACGGCCCCCGGTGACCACGGCCGGTTGCTGCGCCTCCACCCCAGAGCTGCGTAGCGTCGCCTGGTCCGGCAAGTTCAAGCCAGACCTGCCTCCGCGCTACGACGGCACCCCTGACCATGCGGAGTTCCTCCAGCTCTATGAGCTGAGCATCGAGGCGGCCAATAGCGACGAGAAAGACATGGCGAACTGGTTCCCCATGGCTCTCAAGGATGGTGCCCGCTCCTGGCTCCTGAACCTGCCTCCAGGCTCGATCTCCTCCTGGAACGAGATGTGCGACTGCTTCACCGCCAACTTCCAGGGCACTCACGACCGCCCACCGGCTGCGGATGACCTACGCCGTGTCAAGCAACAACCCGGAGAGACCCTCCAGAAGTACATCCAGTGCTTCAACAATGTTCGCCTCAAGATCCCCAAAGGTGACGGACGAGGCCATCATCTCCGTGTTCTCTGATGGCGTCCGCGACGTCAAGATGAAGGAGGAGCTCGCCATCCATGAGGAGCTGTGCACGTCTCTGGAGCTGTTTAACCTGGCTACCAAGTGCGCAAGAGTTGAGGAGGGGCGCCTCTTCCTCCTCGAGCTCCCGACTGCGGACCCGGAGGAGAAGAAAGCCAAGGCCAAGGACGTGAAGCGGAAGGGAGCAGCCGTGCTCGCGGCGGAACCGGACACCAAGCGCGACAGCGACCAGCCCGAGTCATCCAAGAGCAGTCGACCGTTCTGCGCCTTCCATTACCTGCATAGCCACAACACCAGCGACTGTCAAGAGCTCAGAGCCATTCGGGAAGGACGCTTCGGTCGACGCCCCGAGCGCAACGACCGTGGCTACGGTCGAGGAGGAGGACGTGGTGGCGGACGCTGGGATGACCGTGGCCCGCGCCAGGAGTGGCGCGACCGGCCTCGCGAGGACCGCTGGCAGGATGTCGGAGTAAATGACCACGGGTAGCCTAGCCGGCTTCCCCTGGGGCTTCTGAAAAAATTACAAGCCAATCAAGCCAATCAAGTCATCCAACATCCAAGACGCTGGGCCACCTTCCCTCGGCCGGCTGTCATTTAGGCCGGCTATCGGGGGGTGGCCCGGCCCCAAGACCCACAGGCAGAAGGCCTCAAGAGGGCCGGCCTCCGATGAGCCGGCTACCCGAAGGCCGACTCCATGTAGCCGGCCACGAGAAGGCCGACTCCGGGTAGCCGGCCACCCCGCAGGCGGCCAGGGCCGCACCCTCAGAATCTGCACCCACATAACGGTGATGAGACGGGGCGTGGCTACAGTGAAGCCTGCCACCCCGCATCCGGAGCGCCAAGATGGCTACAGTTCACAGACGGGCAGCCATCACCCGTCCGGGCGCATGCTGCTGCCATGTTGACCATGACGCCACCCACGACAGTGTCAAGATTACCCAGGCGGGCGGCCCCTCCGCCGAGAGATGCCCGAAGCGGCTCGGCCTCCCCAAATGGCTCGAGACATGGCCGGCCCCCATAGCCGGCTTATTCCCTCCTCAAGGAAGCGCCTCATTAAGGAGACAAAGGCGAATGAGGTTACAGTGATCGCCGCCAAGGCGGCAACAGAGCCATGCTTACCCCAAAAAGCCCTCGCCATCGAGTTGAGGCAACAAGAATTAGCCCCGACAAGGCCCTCAACGGTGGGGCCAGCTTGTCGATGAGGAAGCCGGCAGCCGGCGGGACCCACCAGCCGACGGGCCCCAGCGACCGGCGGAGAAGCCGGCGGACGAAGACACTTACGGCTAGGGCCCACATCTAGCTGGATTACCATTGTACCCCTGGGGGGTAGGCCTATATAAATCCCCCAGGGCACCCATGCAAAGGGTTGATCTCTTAGAGTTTTAGACACCACATAGAGGGAAGAGGAGAGCTAGCCGTGTCCTTCTTCTTCCTCTCACCGAACAGCTCAAGGAGCCTCTTGTAGCGACTTGTTCATCTAGTGATCATCCGGAGACCCCACAGAGCAGCAGTAGGGGTGTTATCTCCACGGAGAGCCCCGAAGCTGGGTAAGATTCGCCGGCGTGCATGCCTTTGCCACATCCCGTTTCCAGGCACCGGCGACGTCTTATTGGCTCCCACAATGATTAGCCACCCATTGGCATATGTCGCACCTACCACCCGACATTTGGCGCCCACCATGGGGCCAGGTGCACCGTCGTCCGGAGACCTGTTCTGGACGGGAACCCTCTTCCTCCCCCGCGGGCGTAGCCAGCCTGGCACGCCCGATGGCGCTTGCCCCGACAAGGCCAAGGCGTCGACGACGCTTCGGCGAGCTGCCTCGCCGACCTTCTTGGCGAGGCTCGCATCTCCGACGAGCCCGCGTCCGACGCGGGCACCGGCTGCCTCGAGAGCCACCTCGTCAGCCTCCTCGACCAACTCCACGTCTCCAGCGAGCCCGCCGTGGACTTGGAATTGGTTGGCTCCACCGACCCGATGCTTGTCGACTCCGACACGGCATCGCTCGACGCCTTCCCCACCAACTCGTGATCTTCGACGACCCGCTCCCACAAGCCGACAGCTGTGGCAGCGCCATCACCGAGGTGATGGTCATCAGTCACGGCGGCCCCTCGGGCGAGAATGCCCACGACGCCCTGCAAGCGGCGCCGCATGACCTGTCCGCCCCTCTCCCGGCTGACGCCGACGCCGAGGCGCTGGAGGCACGCCGCCTCGACCTCCACGCGGAGGGCCGGAGGATAGCCTCCTTGAGACGCCTCACCGAGGCCCACCAGCGCGAAGTCAACCGCGCCGCCTTCGGCACGCCGCCTCCCGAAGGGCCGAGCCGACTCGGCATTGTCAAGAAACACGGCACAACCATCGCCGACATGCTGGGCGTGGACCGCCCCGTCTACGCCACGCCCCTCGAGAACCTGCGGGCCGCCCAGGCGGCCGTAGAAGAGCTGAACGGGCTAGGGCCCGACGAGCTTCCCTACATGGCAAGGCGATCCAAAGAATCGACGGCGCGCCGCAGAGCGGCAAGCAGATGGCGCCCGCGCCGAAAACCCTCCCCCACGTCGAGAGCACGGCGCAACGTCACGCACGCCGACTGCGGGCAACGCACGCTGCAAGAAAGGAGCCGCTGCCACCGCAGCCAACCCGGATTCCATCGAAAGCGACGCAGAAGGCCGCCCTCGAGCCGTGGAACGGCAAGGCAACCCGCCCCCTCCTCCACCTCGCGGGGAAAGATATCCTACCCCGCCGCCTGTCACCCATCCGACTTTCAGCGACCGACTCGGCCGCCGCGAAGGAGTCGGCGAAAATGACGCCCGCCACCGGATCGACCGCCTGGCGCGATCCTAGGCCTTGGAAGAAGAAGACGATGTCGGGCCGCCTTGCTTCGGCCCCCGCATGCGCGACGAGCCCTTTCCTAAAGGGTTCTCGCTCCCAAGAGACACGCCCAAGTATAACGGCTCTGTGAAGCTGGAGGATTGGCTGATCGACTACTCGACCGCAGTCAGCATAGCGAATGGCAACAGGCGCGTTGCCGTGAAATATGTGCCCCTCATGCTTCAGGGCACGGTGCAAACCTGGCTCAACAGCCTCAAGCCGCATAACATCAACAGCTGGCTAGACTTCACCGCCTTCATCCGCAACTTCACCAAAGATCTACAAGCGGGCTCCCAAGCCTGCATAACTCTCCTTGCGCATAAGGACCCACTCAAGTCGACTCGCGACTACCTCACGCTATAATGAGCTCCGCAACTCCCCGCGAGGGGTGCACGAGGTTCAAGCCATAGAGTATTTCACCACCGGGTGCCGAAGGCACCTCCTCAAGCACAAGCTCCTCTGCGACGAGCCGGCTACCTCGACGAGCTACTTGTCATAGCCGATAAGCACGCCAATGCCGCTCCTCAATGAAGACCGAGCTCGGGTAGACGCCGCTGAAGGTACTCAACCCGCTCCCAAAACGCCGGTGGCGACTCTAGCCGATGTCCGTATCAGCATGACAACAAGCGCAGAGGTCTGATGCGCCCAGCCATCGGGCAGTGGCCACCGTCAAGACGAGCAACCCGAGGGGCGGCCCGCGCCAAGAAGCCGAGGGCGGCAGGCGGCTTGGCAGCCGCTTTCTCCTACGAAAGAAGCCCTTGATGCCCGTGCAAGTTCCACAGCGGTGCGGTTATCCAATCATACAACCCGGAAGTGCCATCGCTCTCCCGAATCACCAAAGGCGGCGGGCTGGTGCCACCTCCGCAGCGGACAGCCGCCCGGCTCCCCAAAGAGTCGACCGCCGACCAGCAGTCGGTACCGGCCCAAGACGAAGTTCCCCAACAAGCACGCCGCCTACATCATCTTCACGAAAGCAAGCCGAAGACCGGCGCAACCGGGCGCCGACAAAGACCAAGAAGTCAACGCGTCGCCTCCAACAACCCCGAATACATGCAATGGTCGAGAGGTTTATCAGGCGGAGCCGGGCCGACCACCCGTAGGTGATGCCGCCCCGGCTCCTATGCATTGGTTTTGGAGGCAACCCTAGCAACGGACAAGCTTGCTGCCCGATTCTCCCGCGCACTGATAGACGGCGGGAGCAGCATCAACATCCTGTACCGAGACACCATGGAGAAGCTGAACATCAAGGCCAAGCACCTCATGCCAAGCCGGACCGTGTTCCATGGCATTGTACCCGGCTTGTCCTGCTCACCAATCGGCAAGATCAAGATAGATGTTCTCTTCGGAGACAAGGATCACTTCCGCTGAGAAGCAATCTGGTTTGAAGTGGTGGACCTTGAGAGCCCCTACCATGCACTGCTTGGCCGGCCTGCTCTGGCCAAGTTCATGGCTGTACCCCACTACGCCTACCTCAAGATGAAGATGCCAAGTACCAAGGGCATCATCACCATAGCTGGCGACTACAAGAAGTCCTCCGAAAAGGCCAGCAGCCAGCAGAATGGCTGGCCGAGTCCCTCGTAGTCGCCGAAGAGAAGAAGATGTTGGACCGAGTCGTGGCCATGGCCGGCAAGCAGCCTACCCTGTCCCCCGACCCCAAAGAGTGTGATGCCCAAGGTTCCTTCCAGCCGGCCAAGGAAACAAAAAAGATACCTTTGGACCCAGAGCACCTGGAAAGGTTTGCCGTCATTGGGGCAAACCTGGACAGCAATGTAACGCCCTCGATGCGGCTATATCTCCCACGTGTCGAAGCACGACTTAGAGGCATAACCGCATTGAAAGCAATGTCGCAAGTGAGGTAATCTTCACACAACCCATGTAACACATAAGGGAAATAGATACATAGTTGGCTTACAATCACCACTTCACACAATACATGAGTAAAACATTACATCATACAGATACAATCAAGGTCCGACTACGGAACCAAAATAAAAGAAGACTACCCCAAATGCTACACAGATCCCCAATCGTCCCAACTGGCTCCACTATCGATCAACTCAAACGAAACAACACAATGAACAGGATCTTCATCGAGCTCCTCCTTGAGCTCGGATGCGCCACCGCACGGTTTCATCGGCACCGCAAACTGGTTTTGAAGCATCCGTGAGTCACGGGACTCAGCAATCTCACACCCGCGAGATCAAGACTATTTAAGCTTATGGGTAGGAGAAGGTAGTGAGGTGGAGCTGCAGCAAGCGACTAGCATATCTGGTGTCTAACATACGCAAATGAGAGCGAGAAGAGAAGGCAAAAGCACGGTCGAACAACTATGATCAAGAAGTGATCCTAGAACAACCTACGTCAAACATAACTCCAACACCGTGTTCACTTCCGGACTCACGAGAAGAGACCATCACGGTTACACACGCGGTTGGTGTATTTTAATTAAGATCAACTTCGGATTTACTACAACCGGACATTAAGAAATTCCCATCTGCCTCATAACCGCGGGCACGGCTTTCGAAAGATAATACCCTGCAGGGGTGTCCCAACTTAGCCCATGATAAGCTCTCGCGATCAACGAAGGATATTCCTTCCCCGGAAGACCCGATCAGTCTCGGAATCCGGCTACAAGACATTTCGCAGTAATAAAACAAGACCAGCAAAGCCGCCCGATGTGCCGACAAATCCCGATAGGAGTCGACGCACTTCGCTCTCGTGGCACACCGGATAAGTCAAGCTACGAGTAAAACCAAGCCTCGAAGTTTCCCGTGGTGGCCCCAAGAAGTTGCTCGGTTCGACCAACACTGAGGAGCACCGCCCGGGGGCTAAAATAAAGATGACCCTTGAGTCTGCAGAACCCAAGGGAAGGGTATATGTGGTAGGTAGTCAAATGGTAAAACCAAGGTTGGTCCTTGCTGGAGGAGTCTTGTTCAAAGCGAACTGTCAAGGGGTCCCATAAATCACCCAACCGCGTTAGGGACGCAAAATCTGGGAACATAATACCGATATGACGGAAACTAGGGCGGCAAGAGTGGAACAAAACACCAGGCATAAGGCCGAGCCTTCCACCCTTTACCAAGTATATAGATGCATTAATTAAAGAAGATATATTGTGATATCCCGACAAGTAAACATGTCCCAACAAGGAACAACATCTCCATGTTCCAACAAGGAACAAACTTCATCTTCACGTGCAACTAACAACGCTATAAGAGGGGCTGAGCAAAGCGGTAACATAGCCAAACAACGGTTTGCTAGGAAAGGATGGTTAGAGGCTTGACATGGCAACATGGGAGGCATGATATAGCAAGTGGTAGGCATCGTAGCATAGGCATAGCAAAAGAGCGAGCATCTAGAAAGCAAAGATAGAAGTGATTTCGAGGGTATGGTCATCTTGCCTGAAATCCCGCAAGGAAGAAGAACGAGTCCATGAAGAAGACAAACGGACGTAGTCGAATCTAATCCTCACAACTCCGAAGGAAACCGGCTAACGAGAGAAGCAACCCGGAAACAAACAAACAACATGGTAAACCAACAAGCACAAACATGGCATGATGCACAACCAAGTATGATGCATGTCCGGTTTAAATAGCATGGCATGGCAATATGCACAAACAAAGCTACAAGTTAAATGGAGCCCAATATGCAACGAGTTGCATATTGACGAAACACCACATCAATTATTTAGTTTAATCTCGTTTAGGTACTCAACAATATTAAATTTTATTAAACATGGCAAGAGATGAAGCATAAGTAAACTAACTATTTAGGCAAGTTTAAATGAGGCCGGAACAACAAACAACAATTCCGGAAAATCCTCATATGCATATTTCGAATTTGCTACTGTTCTGCCCTAAACACAATTTTAATGTTGTTAAGCAGCAAAATAAAGTGCACCAAGTTAATCTATGCATTTTTCCACCCCATTTACATATAAAGCTTATTAAAATTGGAGTTACGGTTATTTAGTTATGAAATAAATCATTTTAGCATATTATTTAAGCAAAATTAAATAAACGTCATTTTTAACATTTCAAACATGGATGAAAGTGGCTGATTATGAAACTAGATGAAAAACTAAGCAATTTTCATATATAAATTATTTACATATGATGCACGGTTGTGGAGTTATTATATGCATGAATTTAGGGTTTTTCTCGCAAAACTGATATTCTCTCGGATAATTAGCAAAATCGCAGCAGCAGGAAAACACTACGGGCCGAATGTGACTGGCCCGATAGCAGCATGGGCACTGGAGGCTCACCATGGGCCATGGCCCGTTCGGTGGATAGGGGAGGCAGGGCGTGAAGTGGGGCGCTGGAGACGCGCTGGGCCTTGGCGATGCTGGGCTGGCGTGGTCGCGATCCACGTAAGCGAGGAAGGCGCGGTCAACGCAGCGAGCAGAGGCGCATCATCCTCCCTGCCGAACGGGCGCAGGAGGCGCAGCAGGCGCCGGGCAGCAGTCGGCGCACGAACCGCAAGGAACTCGGCGACGGGATCCGGCCAGGAAGTGCCGTGGCTGGAGGAGGAGGTGGATCCAGCTGGATCTGAGGCGGGGAAGGGCGCGGACGGCGCGGCAGAGCCGGCTTCCTCTGTCTGCTCCCGACAGAAGGAGGCAGCGCGTCGCGGAACAGCGTTTGGGCTGCGGCATGGAGACGACGGCAGCGACGAGTACGGGGCTCCGGCGAGGCGATGTAGATGAGGAGGAGGCGGTCGCGGGCGGCCGTCGGCGGGCTTGAGCTACTTGCAGCTTCCATGGCATTCTCCTGCGAGAACAGAGAGGGCGGGAGATACTAGAGTGAGAAAGAGAAGAGGAACCAAGGGAGGAAGGGGACAGGAGGAGAAGGGAGGCGAGGCCGGCCTGGGAGTGCTGGTCGCCGGCGGCGACGTCCGGTTGAGGGAGAGGCGGCGGGGTTGAGGCGCGGGCGCAGAAACTCATGTGCGTGCTCGCACACGAGCGCGAGGCTCTTTACTCGGGTGGTTCCTTGAGGCAGCGCAAGGACGAGGTGCTCGGGGACGCGCAGGTCGCGGGCGCAGCAGATGGAGCTCCGGCTCCTGGTTGCTGCTCGGGAGGCGCGAAGCAGAGGAGGGGGCGACGAGGTTGATCTCGGGGAGGCACGGGAGGAAGTGGATGGGTTTGATCGGTGGGAATCGAGGAGGAACAGGGGAGGCGCTGGATCGAGCGAGGTGGAGGGCGAGGGGATCTGGGGGCTGTAGGTGGCGAGCGATGGTTGGGGAGGGATGGATCCCGAGGGGGATTTGGTGAGTGCGGCGGCGGCAAGGACAAATCTCCTAGAATTTAGGGTTTGGTCCAAAATGGACTAGGGGTAGACTATATATATATATATGGAAAAGAGAGGAGTTGGATCATCCGATCAAAATCCGACGGTCGGGAAAAGATAGGTTAGGAAAGTCTAAATAAGAAACGGAGATGTTTTGGGGATGTTAGGGGATGATCCGGACCCACCGGTAACAACAGAGCGGGTCGGGTTTGGAGTAGTTTCGACACACACGAGGGGTCAAGAGAGGTCAACGAGGACAAGGGCCTCGACAAAATGACAACGGAGGCAAAGAGAGAAAGGGCAATCGCGAACGGCTACGAAGTTTTATGAAAACATGTAAATGCAATGCGATGATGCTATGAGATGAGATGCATGACATGAACACAATGCCAAACAAAAGACAAAACCCAACCACGGAGGAAATAACATATCACATAGCCGAAATGGCAAGAGTTGGAGTTACTTAATATGGAAAGTTGCATCCGGGCGCATAACACTCCACCATTACGAGAGGATCTCGCATCGAGATCTAGGATGGCACCGAGGGAAAAGAAAGAGGAAGATAAGAGGTAAAACTAAGTTGCTTCTTTGACAAACGAGTGAAACCAAAGAACCTTGAGAGGTTGAACAAAATGAAAGAAAAAAAACAACGAAGATGAACAAGGTTGAAAACACTCTGTTAGAAAAGAGGAACATGCGATACGACGAGAACCAAGAGGTTTAGTGATAACATAGATATTGAAACCACTCCGGTTAAAACTAGATAGAGAAGGAATAAGATTGATATAATTTGGGCAGCACTCCGACTGAAAGAAGAAGGAAAACTTGATAAGATGAAAAGAACTTGAAGAGATGACACAACACTCCGGTTAAATGGATAAGCATGAAAAGAACATGGTCTTGACAAAACGAGACGATGGGTCGAAGAGAGCAACATCACAATGCCTCCGGAAGAATGAATAGAAGATAGATCGTCGGAATAATAGAAGGGAGAAGGAATTGATTACTTCTACCCCAATTGAATTTGGAAAGCATCCTTCCAAGAAGGTTACAGCGGAGTTGTTGGAAAACCAACAAAGAAACTAATAAATTTGTAGTGGGCTTATGGAAAACTTCTCAAAATTATGAGGTGAAATTCTGCCACTAATGGAAACAATAGATTGGATCGGTATGAACAAGGAGACGAGAAACTTATTTCGCCAGGAGGATAAATGAAGAACTTGTGTCATTTATAAGCACCATAAATAGCAACAATCCTTAGGGAAAGCTTTAGGTGAAATATAGCCCAAGATAACTCCAATGAAGAGATTGATGGATTTAATATACCTCATTCATGACAACATGTGAATCATGAAGCATGAAGGAAAATTGTCAAGAATGACATAACACCATCTCAAGAGATAAGGTAGAAAGAATTGCACTTCGGAATGCAAGATGAAGAATACTTGAACTCCTCAAAACAAAACATGTGTTGGAACACCATGTTTATTTTGAAGTATGGCTTGACGGATCTTAACTCCGAGAGAAATCTTGAAGAACAATTGAAGAATGAAAAGAATCCTTGACGAACCATCATGTAGAGCCTCCATGAAGAACTCCGTTAAACAAAAGGGTGATAGAAAGAAAGAGAAGTTGAAAACACAAGGTGAAGCCTTGCAATGATTTAGATGGATCTTCGTGATGATGAGAGCTTGAACTCCGGAAAAGAAAAGATGAAACAATTGAAACCGAGAATTTATTCATCATGAACAAACTCCAAAGAAGGAATTAATCACTTGATGAAACAAGAACAAGAATTATGTTATGCGTATCCTTCACCAATTTAAATTGATGACAAGCAACGGATTAGGCATACTACTTATTCTCGATGAAAAAGGATTGAAGAGAGATATTGCTCAACTTGGGAAGGTCTTCAACGATCCGCCGGTAGGATTCGGGAAGATGAATGAATCTATATAATAACGAAGGAAGAGAACTCTTGAACGAACCACCATAAAAATTGAAAATGAATGAAGAAAAGAGAACGAATCACTGGGAGGAATTAGAAAACGACGTTGATACTTGAGGGAATTTAGATACAAATGAACGCAGAGATCCCAAGCTGATTAGATAATACTTGAATGATGCACCGGTAAGATTTGGAGAACGAGAGCTGAAAGCTAAGAATGAGGAATTATGACATGATGGCCTTCGGAGGAAAGAAATGGAAACAACTCGTGAAATCCTCCGGATGGGTGAAAAGAATTCCCACAATCGAAAACAATTATGAGAGGATGGCATCAAACTTGAACTACGATCTTTGGAAGAACGACATGATTAGGAGGAACTCTTCTTCGGTCTTCACATGTTGAGAATGACGATGAGAAACATCACCATGAATTGTTGAGAAACTCCGGAAGGATTAAAATAGGAAAGGTTGAGCCAAAGATGAGAAAAAAAAATTGAAAGCGACCTTGGAGAAGGCATGTGACTGATGAAAATTCATTCTTACGTCACACTTGAAAAGAATTTGAGAATAACTTCGGAAAGAATTAGCAGAGTCAGGTAAGATCCTGGGAAAAGACCTGTGGGTTAGGGCCCACTCAAAAGAACCACCGTTGAACGATTGCTTGAAAGGGAGGTTGCACCGGTTGATTTAAATGCTTGAATGAGATAACAATCTCAAAATAACTTGAAAGAATTAAGAATGGAAACACGAATCTTCTGAGATATCTTCATCACTCCCAACCAAATGAATAGCGAGAAGTGAATGATTAGGAGATACACCGGCATGAGAAAGCATTGTGAAAAGAGGAAAAGGGATAAGATCAACACCGAAATCTTGAACTAAATCCACCGGAGAAGAGAATTAGAATGGAACAATGATAAGGTTGAAACTTCCTTAGCGTCTTCATGAGAAATCACCGGATAAAACATTAAAGGAAAAGAATGAAGAAACTTCACTCAATAAAATGGATACTTGATTAAGAAATCTGAGTCCTTGAAGAAAAAGGGTGGGATGGCGGGAAATCAAAGGTAACTTGGGTCGGATGAAACGAACACCGTTGAGAAAAAAACTTAGAATTGATCTTGCGAATGTTGCAATGAGCGGATTTACTTGGAGAGAAGCACACAGTTGGAAAGGATTGAAAACACGACCTTGATGAACAAGATGGATTAGCATCCACATAGAAATATGAGAACACCATTTAGAATAAGGTATGGAATCAACACTTGGCATTGAAGCAACTTGAATACCACAAAACGGAACAAAAACAAAGGATTTGGCTTGCAGAATAAGCCGGAACAAACATATGATATATCCCATATCGTATCATGTGTCTGTTGGAAAGATATCCTACGAGATACTTGAATTCCCACTTATAAACTCCCGAAACTTTCTGGTTATGCAATCAGGTGTTGGGGATACAGGGACACAAAATATATCACCCAAACTAACAATACCTAGATCCAAATTGATCCATCCTTCAACACATAACCAAGAAAACTCAGAATCGCTTACCTTAACCTTCAAAAGCATCCGTTATAATGAAGTTATGGCAATACTCGAGCTCGCCCCAAAGATCGGGTTATCGAGGTTATCTCACCAACAACTGCATAAAAGAGATTTTCGATGTCGGCAAAACTCGTATTCCAGAATCGCAACGATAAAATTGTGACGACAACACCTCTGAGCTCAACTCCCCGGACACCGCCACAACCCCTAAATGTCAGGAGGCACCAAGAACAATGTTCTCGTCACAAAATCATCGGAAAGATTCCAAGATACCCGCGTGATCCTAAATTTTTTAGTGAAATTTGAGGAGAGGAAAGTCAAAACATCTACGCCAGAGACCTCACCGAGCGATTTAAGGACCGAGGAGTAAAAAGAATCCTACTCTCCGATATATATAATCCTAAGACTCAAAACATTTTTGTTCTAGACTCAACAACACCAGCAAACAATCAAGCAGGGGGCTCCTAAGTCGGGGATGGATCTGATTACCAACTTGTAACGCCCTCGATGCGGCTATATCTCCCACGTGTCGAAGCAGGACTTGGAGGCATAACCGCATTGAAAGCAATGTCGCAAGTGAGGTAATCTTCACACAACCCATGTAATACATAAGGGAAAGAGATACATAGTTGGCTTACAATCGCCACTTCACACAATACATGAGTAAAACATTACATCATACAGATACAATCAAGGTCCGACTACAGAACCAAAATAAAAGAAGACTACCCCAAATGCTACACAGATCCCCAATCGTCCCAACTGGCTCCACTATCGATCAATCAAACGAAACAACACAATGAACAGATCTTCATCGAGCTCCTCCTTGAGCTCGGATGCGCCACCGCACGGTTTCATCGGCACCGCAAACTGGTTTTGAAGCATCCGTGAGTCACGGGACTCAGCAATCTCACACCCGCGAGATCAAGACTATTTAAGCTTATGGGTAGGAGAAGGTAGTGAGGTGGAGCTGCAGCAAGTTTACTAGCATATCTGGTGTCTAACATACGCAAATGAGAGCGAGAAGAGAAGGCAAAAGCACGGTCGAACAACTATGATCAAGAAGTGATCCTAGAACAACCTACGCCAAACATAACTCCAACACCGTGTTCACTTCCTCGACTCACGAGAAGAGACCATCACAGCTTACACACGCGGTTGGTGTATTTTAATTAAGATCAACTTCGGATTTACTACAACCGACATTAAGAAATTCCCATCTGCCTCATAACCGCGGGCACGACTTTCAAAGATAATACCGCAGGGTGTCCCAACTTAGCCCATGATAAGCTCTCGCGATCAACGAAGGATATTCCTTCCCCGGAAGACCCGATCAGTCTCGAATCCCGCTACAAGACATTTCGGTAGTAATAAAACAAGACCAGCAAAGCCGCCTGATGTGCCGACAAATCCCGATAGGAGTCGCACGCACTTCGCTCTCGTGGCACACCGGATAAGTCAAGCTACGAGTAAAACCAAGCCTCGAAGTTTCCCTGCAGGCCCCTGCAGAGTTGCTCGGTTCGACCAACACTGGAGGAGCACCGCCCGGGGTTAAATAAAGATGACCCTTGAGTCTGCAGAACCCAAGGGAAGGGGTATATGGTAGGTAGTCAAATGGTAAAACCAAGGTTGGTCCTTGCTGGAGGAGTCTTATTCAAAGCGAACCGTCAAGGGGGTCCCATAAATCACCCAACCGCGTTAGGGACGCAAAATCCGGGAACATAATACCGATATGACGGAAACTAGGGCGGCAAGAGGAACAAAACACTGTGCATAAGGCCGAGCCTTCCACCCTTTACCAAGTATATAGATGCATTAATTAAAGAAGATATATTGTGATATCCCGACAAGTAAACATGTCCCAACAAGGAACAACATCTCCATGTTCCAACAAGGAACAAACTTCATCTTCACGTGCAACTAACAACGCTATAAGAGGGCTGAGCAAAGCGGTAACATAGCCAAACAACGGTTTGCTAGGAAAGGATGGTTAGAGGCTTGACATGGCAACATGGGAGGCATGATATAGCAAGTGGTAGGCATCGAGCATAGGCATAGCAAAAGAGCGAGCATCTAGAAAGCAAAGATAGAAGTGATTTCGAGGGTATGGTCATCTTGCCTGAAATCCCGCAAGGAAGAAGAACGAGTCCATGAAGAAGACAAACGGACGTAGTCGAATCGAATCCTCACAACTCCGAAGGAAACCGGCTAACGAGAGAAGCAACCCGAAACAAACAACATGGTAAACCAACAAGCACAAACATGGCATGATGCACAACCAAGTATGATGCATGTCCGTTTAAATAGCATGGCATGGCAATATGCACAAACAAAGCTACAAGTTAATGGAGCCCAATATGCAACGAGTTGCATATTGACGAAACACCACATCAATTATTTAGTTTAATCTCGTTTAGGTACTCAACAATATTAAATGTTATTAAACATGGCAAGAGATGAAGCATAAGTAAACTAACTATTTAGGCAAGTTTAAATGAGGCCGGAACAACAAACAACAATTCCGGAAAATCCTCATATGCATATTTCGAATTTGCTACTGTTCTGCCCTAAACACAATTTTAATGTTGTTAAGCAGCAAAATAAAGTGCACCAAGTTAATCTATGCATTTTTCCACCCCATTTACATATAAAGCTTATTAAAATTGGAGTTACGGTTATTTAGTTATGAAATAAATCATTTTAGCATATTATTTAAGCAAAATTAAATAAACGTCATTTTTAACATTTCAAACATGGATGAAAGTGGCTGATTATGAAACTAGATGAAAAACTAAGCAATTTTCATATATAAATTATTTACATATGATGCACGGTTGTGGAGTTATTATATGCATGAATTCTAGGGGTTTTTCTGCAAAACTGATATTCTCTGGATAATTAGCAAAATCGCAGCAGCAGGAAAAAAACACTACGGGCCGAATGTGACTGGCCCGATAGCAGCATGGGCACTGGAGGCTCACCATGGGCCATGGCCCGTTCGGTGGATAGGGGAGGCAGGGCGTGAAGTGGGGCGCTGGAGACGCGCTGGGCCTTGGCGATGCTGGGCTGGCGTGGTCGCGATCCACGTAAGCGAGGAAGGCGCGGTCAACGCAGCGAGCAGAGGCGCATCATCCTCCCTGCTCGAACGAAGCAGAGGAGGCGAGCAGGGCGCTGGGCAGCAGGTCGGCGCACGAACCGGCAAGGAACTCCGGCGACGGGATCCGGCCAGGAAGTGCCGTGGCTGGAGGAGGAGGTGGATCCACCGATCTCGAGGCGGGAAGGGCGCGACGGCGCGGGCAGAGCCGGGCTTCTCTGCTCTGCTCCCGGCAGAAGGAGGCAGCGGTCGCGAACAGCGCTTGGGCTGCGGCATGGAGACGACGGCAGCGACGAGTACGGGGCTCCGGCGAGGCGATGTAGATGAGGAGGAGGCGGTCGCGGGCGGCCGTCGGCGGGCTTGAGCTACTTGCAGCTTCCATGGCATTCTCCTGCGAGAACAGAGAGGGCGGGAGATACTAGAGTGAGAAAGAGAAGAGGAACCAAGGAGGAAGGGGACAGGAGGAGAAGGGAGGCGAGGCCGGCCTGAGGCCGGGCCGCCGCGGCGACGCCCTGCTGAGGGAGAGGCGGCGGGTCGAGGCGCGGGCGCAGAACTCATGTGCGTGCCGCCACGAGCGCGAGGCTCTTTCCTCGGGTGGTTCCTGGAGGCAGCGCAAGGACGAGGTGCTCGGGGACGGCGCAGGTCGCGGGCGCAGCAGATGGAGCTCCGGCTCCTGGTTGCTGCTTGGGAGGCGCGAAGCAGAGGAGGGGGCACGGCTGCGGCCCAGTCTCCTGCTCCGACGAGGAGCTGCAGGCGCGGGCGACGAGTTTGATCTCGGGGAGGCACGGGAGGAAGTGGATGGGTTTGATCGGTGGGAATCGAGGAGGAATAGGGGAGGCGCTGGATCGAGCGAGGTGGAGGGCGAGGGGATCTGGGGGCTGTAGGTGGCGAGCGATGGTTGGGGAGGGATGGATCCCGAGGGGGATTTGGTGAGTGTGGCGGCGGCAAGGACAAATCTCCTAGAATTTAGGGTTTGGTCCAAAATGGACTAGGGGTAGACTATATATATATATGGAAAAGAGAGGAGTTGGATCATCCGATCAAAATCCGACGGTCGGGAAAAGATAGGTTAGGAAAGTCTAAATAAGAAACGGAGATGTTTTGGGGATGTTAGGGGATGATCCGGACCCACCGGTAACAACAGAGCGGGTCGGGTTTGGAGCAGTTTCGGACACACACACGAGGGGTCAAGAGAGGTCAACAAGGACAAGGGCTTGACAAAATGACAACGGAGGCAAAGAGAGAAAGGGCAATCATGAACGGCTACGAAGTTTTATGAAAACATGTAAATGCAATGCGCATGATGCTATGAGATGAGATGCATGACATGAACACAATGCAAAACAAAAGACAAAACCCAACCACGGAGGAAATAACATATCACATAGCCGGAAATGGCAAGAGTTGGAGTTACGAATATGGAAAGTTGCATCCGGGGCGTTACAAGCAAATAGGAAAGCGAGCTCGTCGATTTCCTCCGTGAGAATCGGGGAATCTTCGCATGGTCCCCCAAGGACATGCCGGGTGTTCCGAAGGAATTGGCCGAGCACAAGCTACACGTTCGAGAAGACGCCAAGCCAGTCAAGCAGCCCCTCCACCGACAGTCAGAGGAGAAGAGAAGGATCGTAGGAGAAGAGATAGCCCGGCTCTTGGCGGCCGGCTTCATCATGGAGGTCTTCTTTCCAGAGTGGCTCGCCAACCCGGTCCTCGTACTGAAGAAGAATAACAAGTGGCGCATGTGTATAGATTACACGAGCCTCAACAAAGCCTGCCCCAAAGATCCTTTCGCCTTGCCCAGGATTGATCAAGTGATAGACTCCACAGCCGGATGCGAGCTGCTGAGTTTCTTGGATGCCTACTCAGGCTACCACTAGATAAAGCTGGACCCGGCCGACCGCCTGAAGACCGCCTTCATCACGCCATTCAGAGCTTTCTGTTACCTGACTATGACATTCGGCTTGAGAAATGCCGGTGCCACTTTTCAGCGTTGCATGTAGAAATGCCTCCTCAAGCAACTCGGCAGAAATGCCCACGTCTATGTAGACGATATCATGGTGAAGATGGAGAAGCGCAACACTTTGTTAGAGGACCTCAAGGAAACATTTGAGAACCTGCACCGGTTTCAAATCAAGCTCAACCCCGAGAAATGCGTGTTCGAGTGCCACCGCCAGCCTTAGGCTTCCCGGTCTCTGAACGCGGCATTGAATGCAACCCAGTGAAGATCAAGGCCATTGAGAGAATGGAGATTCCCACCAAGCTGCGAGACGTACAGAGGTTTACCGGGTGCCTGGCCTCCCTGAACCGCTTCATCAGCCGGCTTGGAGAAAAGGCTCTCCCCCTCTGCCGACTCATGATGAAAACCACTCACTTCGAGTGGAACGACCAAGCCGACCAAGCTTTTCATGAGTTGAAGAAGATGCTTGCCACGCCGCCTGTCTTGGCGGCGCCGACTGAAAAAGACCCCATGCTCATTTATATCACCGCCACCAGCCGGGTGGTCAGCGCCGTCATCGTGGTCCAGCACCCAGATGAAGGCCGGGCTCAGCCAGTCCAGAGGCCGGTCTACTACTTAAGCAAAGTACTGTCCACCTCGAAGCAGAACTACCCGCATTACCAGAAGATGTGCTATGGTGTGTACTTCGCCGCCAAGAAGCTGAAGCCCTACTTTCAAGAGCACTCCATCACGGTCGTATGCACCGCCCCACTCGCCGAGATCATAGGCAGCAGGGATGCATCCGTCCTGGTGGAAAAATGGGCCATTGAGCTGGCTCCTTACACGATCTTCTACCAGCCTCGCACCGCCATCAAGTCGCAAGCATTGGCCGATTTCGCCGACCGGCTGAGACTCAAGACCGCCGCCGCCCCGACTCCACTCATTGGTGGATGCACTTCGACGGGTCCAAGATGCGACCGGCTTGGGAGCCGCATCATCCTCACCTCTCCCAAGGGCGATAAACTCAGATACACGCTGCAGATTCACTTTGCCGCCCAACAACGTGGCTGAGTACGAGGCGCCATACACGCATCTGCCAGCTAAAGAGCTCGGCATGCGCCGGATCCCGTGCTATGGCGACTCGGATTTGGTGGTCCAGCAGTCATCCGGTGACCGGACGCCAAGGACGCAAACATGGTGAGCTACCGCCTCGCTCAGCAAATCAGCGGTACTTCAAGGATGCGAAGTTCTCCACGTACACGGGCCGACAACGAGCAAGCAGATGCCCCGCACGGATAGGCTCAACCCGACAAGCTACACCAACCGCGCCTCTCTCAACGCCTCGCCGCCTATCAAGCCGCCTCCGAATCCGACTCCATCTTCGTGCCACCTAACCCCGACGCAGCCGGATCCGGCTTGGGGAGCCAAGCAGGCGGCCCAGGGACTTTGATAGGCGGCTCGGGGACTGCCATAGTCGCACCCGGCCCGGGGACTTCAGAACCCGGCCCGGCGACTACGGTAGTCAGCCCGGGGACCTCTTCAACGCTACAGACGGTGGCCAGCTCCAGCTCTTCACCACCCAACCCACCCGCCCTGGTTGCAGTAGCCGTGTTGGCTATAGAAGAAGTCACAGCTCCATCATGGGCTCAGCCCATCCTCAACTTCCTGATAAACATAGAGCTGCCGGCTGACGAGATCGCGACAAGACAAGTTCAACGCCGAGCCGGTGCATATACAATTGCCAACAGAGAGCTCGTCAGGCGCAGTGTCACTGGAGTCTTCCAGCGCTGCGTCGAGCCAGAGAAGGGCATAGCAATCCTCAAGGACATTCACCAAGGCGAATGCGGCCACCATGCAGCCTCAAGATCCCTCATTGCCAAAGCCTTCCGCCATGGATTCTTTTGGCCGACTGCCTTGGACGATGCCAAGGAGTTCGCAAACACCGCAAAGGCTGCCAAGTTTTGCCCAAGCAACACCGCCGCTTCGAACTCAAGACCATCCCCTCACCGCCTTTTGCCGTCTGGGACCGGACATGGTGGGCCCATTCAAGACGAGCTACGGGCGGCATGACACACTTGCTTGTCGCCGTGGATAAATTCACCAAGTGGATCGAAGCAAAGTCGATTAAGAAGCTGAACGGGCCGACTGCCGTGACATTCATCGCAGACATCACAACTCGGTACGCCATGCAACACAGCATCATCACCAACAACGGCACAAATTTTGCCAAGGGAGCATTGGCACGCTTTACGCACGACGCAGGCATCCGATCGACCTAGCGCTCGCTGCCCACCCACACCAAACGGCTGTTGAGCGAGCCAACGGCCTCATCTTTTCCGGCATCAAGCCCCGGCTGGTCGTGCCGCTGGAGCGCTCGGCTGGCTGTTGGCTCGACGAGCTGCCAGCCATCCTCTGGAGTCTGCGCACTACCCCAAACAAGTTGACCGGCTTCACCCCTTTCTTCCTTGTATATGGCGCCGAGGCTGTCATCCCAACCGACATCGAGTTCGACTCGCCTCGGGTGACCATGTACACGGAAGCAGAGGCCAAAGAAGCACGAGAAGACGGCGTCGACCTGCTGGAAGAAAGCCGGTTGTTAGCCCTCAGCCGGTCTGCCATCTACCAGCAGGGTTTGCGCCGCTACCATAGCCGGAAGGTCAAGCCAAGATCCTTCCAAGAGGGCGACCTTGTGCTCCGGCTGATCCAGCGAACAGCCGGCCAGCACAAGCTCTCGGCCCCTTGGGAAGGTCCCTTCATCATCAGCAGAGCATTGGGAAACGACTTACTACCTAATCGACGCACGTAGTCAAGGCACGAAGAGAGATGATTCCGTAAGGAGTCGAACGACCATGGAATGCCAACCTCCTCCAAGATTTTACGCTTAAAATGCAGTATGTATCACGCTACCTTTTGTACTAAGTATGAGACAATGCCTCTCAAGGAGCACTCGGGACTGCCACCTTTATCTATGAATGACGAGTATCATGCTTATGATTTTGTCATTACACTTTTCTCCTCGTCCGACACCGGTTCGACTAGTTGGCCCGGGACCGCCGCCTTTGAGTTATATTCAAAGTTCCACCGCAATGACAAGTAGTGTGCCGGCACCCAAGCCCTCTCTTGTCAAAAGCCGCAGCTCGAAGAACCGACTACCGGCTGGCAAGAGTCAAAGGCAGGAAAGAATGTCCACACGAAAAACGGCTAAGGACTAACGAACTTATATAACAAAAGCCGGTTTCCTCCCATTGCCGATTGGCTACCAGAGTAGCCGGCCGGCCGGCTTCCCATTCAACCCTGCCACAATCCAACAAAGCTCAAGTACTTGCCTTCCCACAAATAGCCAAGTTCCTCCCCAGCCACAGACTGCAGAGCAGCTGTTCGGCTGGGAAGGCGGCAAAGGAAACATCCTAAGGATAAAAAGCAAACTCGAATGGAAGCCAAACACATGCATAATTATATTTATACAAAAGCCTTCGAAAGGCCGGCATTCAACATAGTATGAATACACCCCAGTGGGTGGAACTGCGCAAATTTAATAAAATTTGTTCAAAGAGCAACAGCAGAAAAGTGAGAGCGGCAGATCAAGCCAACGGAGCAACATGCGAGTCGGGCAGGTCGGCGGAGGCGACAGTGCTGGCTGGAGGAGTGGCCGGCTGGCAAGTCTCGGCCTGATCATCGCCCCTGGCGCGCCGCCTCATTGCTGGAGGCACGATCAGGTTGAAGCTGGCTGGTCGCTTCAACATCGGGCGCGGCGTCTTCGCCGCCCTCCTCCTCTTCGTCTTCGGCTTCATCGCTGTAGGCAATCTCCTCCGCCGAGTCCTCGCCTTCCGCCGGGTTCAGCCCAAACCATTCCTCCGGCTGGGCGACTCACTGCTGCTCACTTCAGAGCAAAGACGCTGGTAAATGGTGTACTCGGCGATAGCCGAGGGGCGCTGGATGATAGCCGGCCGCACCGCCACCAGCTCCTCGTCAGCCTCCCGCCTCCAAGTGCTCAGCTAGCGCAAGCTTAGCCCAGGATACTAGGCCCGGACGAACTCCAGAGCCCGCCCGACGCGGGACCGAGGAGCGGAAGCTTTCTGTGCCTCGCCGCCAACCACACCTCCAGCTACCGGCAGTCCGACCGGGGTGCGGGGATCACCGCCAGCCGAGAGCGGCTAACACTTGCGCCCGCACGCTGAAGCCGGGCGGAGAATGCGGTGAGCCGGCTGCAGCCGGGCTCGATCGCCAAGAGCTGCTCCTCGAAAGGCCCGGTCGGGCGTCGCGCGATTGCAACCCATGCTTGCCAAGATGTCTCGCAGTGGGCCTCGATGGCTTGGCTGGCGGCGACGGAGTAGCTGTGGAAGTAACTGTGAAGAACAAGGAAACGGCACAAAAATCAAAAGATGAACAAGAGGGCAAGGAGCAAGCAAAGGAGTGAAAAGAGGAAGGCGGCTCACCGCCGATCGATCCTCCACCCGCCCATAGCCCTTGCTTAGCGCTGCCTTGCTTCCCCAGCCCGCCGCCGGTCTCGAACTCGCCTTAAGGGCGGCCTCTCTCCGCGCTTCTTCAGGCCGCCTTTGTGGCTCTCCTCTGGTCGGCCAGCCTCTTGGCCAGTGGTCGCTCTCGGGCCAAGGCGATGATCTCGGCCTCCTTGCGCCAAGGGCGGTCTGGCCTCGCCTAGCTGCCCTCAAATCGGCATTAGCTCCTGCAAGCATGGATAAAAAGAAAAAAGCAGAAGGAAAAGTCGTTAGAAGATCCGACCTGCTGCTCAGCAGCCGCCCAATCTCGGGATTACATCCAGCAGGAACTGACGCCCCCACTTGAGATAGAAGAAACCAATTACTTACTCCGGCTATTCGTCAGGTCGGCGGCCTTCTGGCTCAGCTCCTGGGCCTGGGAGTTGAGGCGGCCGCCCGAAGATTGTGATACTCCTGAAAATCAGATGGATTGCATATAAGAACGAGATTGCCATCAAGGCTCGCTAAGAGTTTTGCCGCCGCCAAAGAGCCGACTCAAACTCGGGATTACACCTGGGTGTGCCGACGCCGCCCCACGGAAGAAATCAAAAAGAAAATGATCAAAGCTGAAGACTCACCCGACAACCGCAGAAGCGAGGAACTCCGGTGTATCGCTGCAGCAAGCCGCTCGAGCCTCGAAGCCGCGCCGGACTTCCCGTGCCGCCACGCTCAGCTCGGGTTGTCCCGCCGCTACGCCCAGCTGACGGCCGGGCGCTGGCCGCCTGTGTCCTCGCGGCCGCCGAAGCCGGCGCCTGCAGCCCTTGCGGCTCGCATCGAGGACGCCTCCCACGCCACGGGCGAGGCAATCGATCGCACCACCAGGTCCGCCGCCGCCGACCGCCTCGCCGGCTGCCCAGCGCCGCAGCAGGTCGGCCGCTTTGGCCCGCTTCCAGCCGGGCGCCGGCTGTGGTGCCTCCCCAGATCGCCGCGCCGTCCTCCCTCCTCTCCATCACCGGCTGGTCACGGTCGGCTTCCTCTGACAAAGGCATGGGGATATCGGGAGCCACGGCGCGAAGGGGAATGATGAGCTGCGGAGGCTGATTGCGCGAGGCCTCCGCCTCCCTCTCCGCGGCCGCGGCTTCGCTCGGGCTCCGCCGCTGGCCGGCTTGCGCCGCCGATTTCTCCGCCGCCCTGGACGGCCCTCCGCCCGCCGCTTCCCCTCCTCCCGAGCCTCCCGCTGTTCCGCCTGCTGTTTCCATGAGGTCGGCGCTGGGGTCCACTCGGCGGGAACTCGAAGACCCTTCCGTCGGTCCGACTATGGAAGCGGCGTCAACCCGCTCAAGGGAAAGTGGCGCCCTGTTCAACAAACCAAGAAGATGGCTTAGATGAGCCTCAACCAAAAAAGACAACAAAAGTACAAGACACCCAACACTTACACCGAGACCGCTTGTGGTTGCTTCACCACCTTGCAGAAGCGGGCCGCCTTTGCGGCCGCCTCGTCCCGCTTTGGTCGCCATGGAGTTTTGGGTTTCTTCGGCTGGCTGCCGAAGAGACCCGCCCCAGCCCGACGCTTTTGCGCGCCACCATGAGCAGTTGGTGCGGTGGAAGGTCCCGCGCCTTGGCAATCGGTCGCCGACTGGCGGCGTGGGATGGCCTCGGCTTCGTCATCCTCCGGCCAGTCCCCGAAGCCGGTCGTAAGGTCAGAGCCGCCTGCCTCTCCGCCGGTTGTGACTACGGCGTCGTCCATGGCGGCCGCCCCCAGATCCGGGTCGTCGGGTCGTCCACGGTGCGGTCGGCCGAAAACTGCCGCTCCGGCCCTGCGGCCCCGGGCGCCGGTCGAAGAAGAGAGCTCTGCTCAAAGACAAAGCCGACTAGTAAAGAGTAGGCTATCGCGAACCCGACAACAAAAGAAAAGGAAAAATAAGGAAAAACTCACCACAGGCGGAGGATCAGCCCGAGAGTATGGCGTCTTGCCATACTGCCACTCTTCCGTGAGTTTGCAGTTGGAGATGTAATTCACCATATAAGATACCTCGTCACGAGGCATCTCTCTGGTGCTCCGCCGGCACGGGTCGAAACGGCCGCTCATTTGGCAGATCATGTGCGGCCGGCTTTGGAGCGGAAGCACCCAAGGCTCCACGGCGCACCACCAGGTCGGCCCCCACCAAGTCCTCCGATTGACCATCACCCGTAGCCGGTGACGGCGGGCGCTCCCGCCAGGAGAGCGACCGGCTCGGAAGGACCAAGACGATCGCCTCCAGCGGCGGGCCGCTATGTAAGCCGGGCAGATTGAGGTAGTCGCCGCGCCGGCGCGTTTTTCACGTAGAAGCACGATCGCTTCCAAAGCTTCACCGACCGGATCAGCGGATAGGCGGAAAAGGGTTGTTGTCACCGCCCTCCGCCATGGCGAAGGCGCCAGAGGGGGCGGCACGCCTGCCGGATACAAAGGCCGAAGCCAGACCGGAAGAACTCCCCAAAGATCTCAAGTGTGGGAGGACTCGAGAAAACCTCGCATGTGGTGACGAATGAACATAGCAGCATCACCGTGTTGGGGTGAGGTGATGCGGCTGAAGATTGTAGAAGTCGAGGAAGGATCGAAGAACCCGCCGCCGGTAGGCCGAGGTCGCAGCAAAGGCGAAGCGAAGATGACCCGCCGCCTCCGACGCCGGCGAAATCTCCGCCCGTGCGAGGCGGGTCTTCCCGAGATCCTCGCCTGGCAACCGCCGCGTCCGGCGGAGCCAATCGATGTGATCTTCATGGACATTGGAGCCGTCCCACGAGCTCGACAGCACCATGGGAGCGTGAGGAAGGAAAGAGGCGCGGCGGCGGAGAGCACGACCACGCGACGAAGGAGCCGCGGCGAGCCAAGACAGCTCGCGGCAGAACGGCGCGGTGGTGAGTGCGCTGCGGCGGGGAAGAGTGAGGAAGAAAGTTGAGGAAGGAGAGGAGCGAGGGTGAGCGTGTGAGCCCCTGCCGCTCCCCCTCCCCCCCTACTTATAGACTCGGGCGGCGGAGCCGAGGAGGCGAGGCATGGAAGAACGTGGGATTAACTGCACCCACTCCCCCATGTCCCGCGATTATGGCGCCCTAAAGGCATGCTGAAACCGCCACGGGAAGACGAGCAGTCCACTTGGGCCGCAGAGGCTCCGCGCGTGGGCCGAGGCGTAGGCTTGGTAGGCCTCGCTCGCGGCGACGCCCCGTCGTGCGCGGGCTGGCAGGATTTTCTGGCCACGTGGCGCGCAAGGTGACGCGCGGTCAACGCGCAAGCCGGCTCGCGTTCCCTCCTTCTAACTATGGAGCTTCCCGAAGATGGCACACCCATTCAAGGCCGGCTCTAGCTGCCAGCTTCTCAGGATAAGAAGCTGATCGAGCTTCTCGTCCTCCTTTCGTCCTTGAAGCCCAATCTGCTTTGGGGACTACTCTCGGAGTAAATGACCACGGTAGCAAAGCCGCCCCCCGGGCTTCAAAAATTACAAGCCAATCAAGCCAATCAAGTCATCCAACATCCAAGACGCTGGGCCGCCTTCCCCCGGCCGGCCGTCATTTATGCCGGCTATCGGGGGGCGGCCCGGCCCCAAGACCCACAGGCAGAAGGCCTCAAGAGCGCTGGGCTCCGGCGAGCCGCACCAAGGCTGACTCCATGTAGCTGGCCACGAAGGCCGACCGGAAGCCGCCACTTCAGAAGTGCCGTGGCCGCACCTCGTAATCTGCACCCACATAACGGTGATGAGACGGGCGTACATGTGAAGCTCGCCACCCCGAGATCCCGGAGTGCGCTGGCTACAGCTTGTCAGACGGGCAGCCATCACCCGGCGGTGCGGCACTGTTGCCATGTTGACCACGACGTCACCCACGACAGGCTGTCAGTACTACCCGCAGGCAGCGGGCCCCTCCGGTCAGAGAGATGCCCGAAGGTGGCTCGACCTCCCCCTGCCGGCCTGAGACATGCCGGATCCCCATAGCCGGCTTATTCCCTCCCTCGAAGGAAGCGCCTCATTAAGGAGACAAGGCAAAATGAGGCTACAGTGATCGCCGCCAAGGCGGCGACACTGTAGCCATGCTTACCCCGACAAAGCCCTCATTATCGGATTGAGGCAACAAGAATCAGCCCCGACAAGGCCCTCAACGATGGGGCCAGCTTGTCACCAGAAGCCGGGCAGTCAAGGGACCCACCAGAGAGGCGGGCCTCAGCCGATCCGCGGAGAAGCCATGGATGAAGACACTGACGACTAGGGCCCACATCTAGCCGGATTACCATTGTACCCCTGGGGGGTAGGCCTATATAAATCCCCCAGGGCACCCATGCAAAGGGTTGATCTCTTAGAGTTTTAGACCCACATAGAGGGAAGAGGAGAGCTAGCCGTGTCCTTCTTCTTCCTCTCACCGAACAGCTGGGAGCCTCTTGTAGCGACTTGTTCATCTAGTGATCATGCGGAGACCCCTGTCAGGACCCCGATTCCAAGTCACATCGACCTAGCCGGTAAAACCTCATATCACTTTGCGGCCTCACGCACGGTATTCCCACCGTTGTCGCCTTTACCATGGCCCGGGACCGCTTATGCTTTTGGCTCACGATATGATAGTGTCGCTAGCATCAACATGACAGAGAACCCGGCCGATATGGCTAGTCGTGAACCCAAAGCGCGCTTAACCCATGGGGACAGTATAGATGAATCACATCGAGCATGTCGGTCATCAACGATGAACCGGCTGTAGCACTGGCTAACAGGACTCCGGACCCGGGCAGTAGCAGCTAGGCAGACTCGATGTCACCATGTGACATTTCCAAGGGACGTATACAGAACGGCGAAACACATGCCGCCACCAAGCATCCAGAAAGCAGAGTGCTGGGCTAGCAGGACTCGTGAACCGGTCAGAAGCGGATTACTATCGCCAGAAGCACTAGACTACCTTTCCCCATATGAGAGGCTGCCAAGGATAAACAACTAGGTTGTCGGATCCCACACATACCAATCATTTCAAACATACACACAATATGCTCGATATGTGTAAATACAACATGGCATCACAACATAACTCTACGACTCAAATATTTATTCATTAGGCCCCGAGGAGCCAAGATATTACAAACATGGGTCTCATGACCCAAAAATCAAAGCATACAAGTCAAACACATGCGGAAGCTTAGCATGTCTGAGTACGTATAACTATAAATGAAAAAGGCCGAGAAGCCCGACTATCTACCGATCCTGCCGAGGGCACAAGATCGAGCTGAGGTAACAAGCTAAACGTCAAGTGTACGCTGAACTATTAGCGTAGACCGACGCCTCTCGCAAAACATAAAATAAGCAATGTGAGTACAAATGTACTCAGAAGACTTACATCAAGACTAACTACATATGCATCATTATCAACAAAGGGGTGGTGGAGCTTGACCGCAGCAAGCCAGCTTTGACTCGTGGCTAACCTAAACTATGACCGCAAGTAACTCTTTTGAGGTGGCGCACATGAGTCCACATATTCACCATATCAATACACCACTATGGATCCGCCCCGCCTCCCTCACGAGAACGCCATCCATAGCACTCACGCTATCTTGCGATTTTAGAGTATCCACTTTCACTTGTCTATGAACCGTTATAGGCAATCCAGAAGTCCTTTACCGCACACGGCTATTCAATAGATGATGTTAACCCCGCAGGGTGTACTTCTTCACACACGCCTCACCACTTACCGCCATTTACACGACATGTACTGCAAACTTCAAGCGAAGCCCAACGTGGGTGTCGGCCACAGCCTTACCTAAACACTCAAGTCTCTAGTCCAGTTTATCGCCTATTCAGTTCCATCCGAGGAGTCCGCCGAGGTTTCACATACGGCCCCGAACGATGTGTGTAGGGTTCCCAGATACCAAATGGGCATTCGCACACCGGCCACGGTGTATCTACCGTGATCATAGCTCACCCCTAGGGTCAGCGCCATGCACGGCCTCCAACACATAACCTACAAACACCGTAAACTAGTTGCAACTCCCGGACAGAGAACAAGGGTGGTTAATAAGCCGAGAGGGTCCATTGGTTTCGGCCCAATGCGTGGTAGTAACTGTTTCATGGATCACAAACACAGACTCAGCCCCGAGGACGGTTTCAATGAGACAACCCACCATGTACTCCTACATGGCCTCTCACCGCTACCTTTAACCAAATCGTGTTTCACACTTAGCTCTCAACAGTAGGACATGTTCACACACCATTCCAATTCATCCCCGATGAACCAGACCTGACTCAACTCTAAGTAGTAGCAGGCATGACAAACAAGCATGAATGAGTAGGCACATCAGGTATCAAACAACTCCTAATCATGCTAGTGGGTTTCATCTATTTACTGTGGAATGATAGGTCATGCAGAGGATAAAGGGGTTCAACTACCGCAGCAAGTAACAAATAAATCGTTGTTGTCCTAATGCAGTAAAAGAGAGCAGGAGCGAGAGAGTAGGATTGTATCGGAATGAACAAGGGGGTTTTGCTTGCCTGGCACTCCTGAAGATATTATAGCTTTTCATCGGTGTCATCGAACTCATCGTCGGAACCACGTCTACGAGAGGGGACAAACATCGGCAACTGAGAAAGAACACAATCAATGCAATGCCACAATATGATGCATGATCATGACATGGCAATATGCTGTGATTTGAGCTAATGCATCTAGCTATGATTTAAATGAAGTTGGTTTGAATACATGATTCAAATTCCAACTCCATATATGACTATTTAAATGCCCTTTATTTTTTGTCCAAAACAGAGGACAAACATTATTCAAACATGCATGAAAATGGTAAAGATGGATTCCTTGAATTTTTTTGATAATTTTTCATATATAGTTTATTTCATTCTGAGTTATAGATTATTTTCTATGATTTTTAGAAGTTAGCACTATTTTCTGAAATTCCTGAATTAAAAAATAAATCAAGAAAAGGTAATACTGCGTCAGCATTATGTCATGCTGACCTCAGCAGGTCAACAGGCGCCACCCAGGTCAAACCTGACCAGTGGGGTCCACTGGTTAGTGACCCAGTGTTGATTACATCGGCTGACATGTGGGACTAGGTCAACGGCCACGTCAGCAGGGTCAAAGTTGACACGTGGGTCCCACTTGGTTAAGAGCTAATCTAAACAGAAAATTAACTTAAGCTAAACAGGCATAGGGCCCACATGGCAGTGGCGCTAGGGGTGTTTAGCAGAGTTATTAGCGCTAATTAAATCGGGATTAGGCCGGCGGCTAATCGCCGACGAGGCCAGAGGTGGCGGTGGGGTTCGGGATTGCGCTACGGGGCACGGTTCGAGCTGCGGCTAGGCGCGTTGGAGAGCCCTTGCCGGTGCGCTGGCGGCGGTGGTGGAGGCCGGGCCTATGGTGGCCGGAGCTAACGACGGCGAGCTCCAAGGCGGCGGCCGGAGTTCGGCAAAAGGGGACGCTGCCGCGTGCCCAAGCGAGCGAGCTAGCATGCTGAAGATGCAGCACGCGATGCCCTGAGCGTAATGTACGCACGCCCGGGACCAATTGGTCACCAGAGCCACGCCGACGTTGAGCTCAGGCGGCGATGGGTATCGGCCTTGATGGAACCGCTGCTAGAGGTCGTGGAAGACGCGAAAGAGAGGGGAATGCGCCGAGCTCATCGGGAGGTCGCCGAGGAGCTCAGCGGTTTGGGGCGGCTCGGAGTTGACGTAAATCACGGGCGGCGATCTCGGTTGCTCGAGGAGGAAGACGACGATGTCGAGGCCACAGCAGCGCTTCCTGCTCATGTGGCTCTGGGGTTGACGGGACGGAGGGCGGATCTTTGGAGCATGTTGATGGGCGAGGAGGGCCGGGCACGGGCTATGATGAGCGGCGGCTCTGGCAAGGCAGAGGAGAGCTGGGGGGAAGAGAAGCTCGGGAGAGAGTGGAGGGTTCCAGGGGGTCGGGAGACGATGTGGAGGTCGCCCAGCGCCCAGGCGCGGGCGGCAAGCAGGTGGTGGCCGGGGCTGCATCGGCACTCGCCACACACCTGTTTGTCCTCCTGGCAGAGGAGGAAGGCGACAGGGGGGCGGCCAGTGGGCTGGGCCGCACAGCGCTGGACTAGCACGGGGGATCTGGGCCGGTTGGTGGGAGCCAGGTAAGTTGCATAGGTAATTCCCTCTCTCTCTCTCTCTCTCTTTTATTTCTTGTTTCCTATTTTTCTGCAATTTTGTTTGGATTTTAAAAAATGTCAGAGCATTTCAAAAAATCATGCAACTTACTGTTGCCACTGTTTGGAATATTTCCAACAAGAACATTTCAGTTTAGATTATTTGGGCATTTAAAATACTTTACAGTGATTTAAATGCTCAAATGCAAATATCGTATGATTTAATTCAAAGGACCTCTAATCGACCTAGAAAAATGTGCAATCTTTTTGGCAGAGGTTCAAGACCAATCCAAAGATGATGAACATTTTAGAAGAGCATTTTGGGTTCAAGAAATGATTTTATTTGGACCCTAGTTGAGTTTCATTTGTTGCTAGGGTTTATCAGCCCCATTTCAAAGTTTCATAAAATTTAGACATGATGCATGGAGGCTAATGCAAGATGTGCAAGGCTAGAACTGGGTCAGGATAGCCACCCTCATTAAACAAGAATCTCGTCCCGAGATTCAAGACGTGAGGTAAGAAGACAGAGGGGACACGGAACTGACACAGTCTTCATGATCCATGTTGCACTTCAAGAATGTTGACATTATCACCATCTTTGTCTCGACGTCTTGCCTTGAGAACTACATCCAACATGACAACGAGAAGAAAGGGGGAATTTTAGAAGAATCGATCTTGTTGAGGTTGGAACAATTTAGGATCATCTTAATGATCACTAGATCAACTCACGAAATGAGACATAGAAACATCTCTGGTGCTGAGAGGCAAGGCATGCATCAGGAGCGACAGAAGAAACAATTCGACGAGGGTTTCAAAGTAGCGAGGGAAATAGCCATGACTCCAAAACGGGGCACCTCAGGGAAGGTGACTCGAAGAACTATTCCCTTAAGTGGCAAAAAGAATTACTTTTGATATAGAGATCATTGAGACTCTTTATACCAGCCTAAGGCAATCACAATCGATCATTTGAAGGAGTTCGAAAGAATGACATACCTGCACTAGAATGGATGATGTGGACTACCTTGTTGAAGACAACACAATGGATGATTTTGCTTATCATCGAAATGGATGGGACCCATGGTAGGACCACTTTTGAGGATGATCCTAGACAACAATTACCGAGAGGGCAGCCCATAGAAATTGGCACAATGGCGTGCAAGCTGGGAACAGATTTAACTGTTGAATGTTCCAACCATCATATCTGCCTAAGATTCAGATCCGATTGGTGATAGGATACTTCAGACTCAGCATGTCTGAAAGAAAGTTTGCAACATGATTCGACGAGATGGCGTTGCGAGATTCTAGAGGAATGAACCAAGATAGCAAGCTTCAAAACATGAGCTGGTTCTGCTAAACCCCTGTGAACACGCTGTCCTAGACAAGCATGACCACATGGTAGTCTTACAACAAAACACTACCGTGTTCAGGTGGGGAACCATCATCAAGGATAACGAAGTCCTTGCATAAGGCATGCTCTTAAGAAGGAACTTCTTCTCCTTTAACAAAACAGTTAGTGGCTTTGTGTGCTAGGGAATACATATGGAGTGGAGGTAATTAAACTACCAAACCATAGAATACTTCGCACGTATGCATGACTGACTTGGGATGATTCCAAGGGAAACAAACAAACCTTTTCAAATTCATGGCGCAACTTACACCTAACGACGGAATTAGAGGAAGTCACTTCTTCCATCCAAGCATAAGCTTCATGAACGGAACATGAAGGCATTGCTTACAAAGTTTCCAACACTAGGTTGATGTTCAACATGAATCATGGGGAGACAAATGCTGCCGACGGGCTTAACAGCAATTCATCGAATTTCCATATCATTGACTTCCACCATCATGTGAACACGGTGATAGAATTGGTCGACTAAAAGATGTAATGGTGTATGCTCGAGGGATCAACCACAAGTAAGACAACATTACTAACATCATCGGTACTGATTTGATTTGGTGATAGCCCATACTCAAATCAAAGTTTTTATAAGACAACAAGTCCAACAACTGATCACAGGGGACCAATCGATGAAGATATCATCTTTCTTCAACACACACACGCATGCAGGATATCCCTTAGAGATGAACTGTTAAGAAAAGCTTTATCTTCCAACTCTCCAAGTTGTTGTCTAGCTCAACCAACTAGCTCAGTGGATATCCAACACAGATTCTTGGAGAATGGGTGGTTTAGAGGAAACCAATATGATCACGAACTCAACATAGTGGTCAGTGACAACCTGGTAACACTCCTGAGAAGATTTTTGGAACATCACGAACCACCGACATGTCTCTAAGCTCGAGAACAATCTTGCTTTTCAGGGCAAGATGATATGATCAAAAGAGTGAGGAATTGACACAGTCCTAACTCGTTGATCGAAGAGTGCACCAAAAATAAGGACTAGATAGCACGGTCAATCTTAGGATGATGATCTAATAACCAACACGCTAGAATGAGAGTATTGTCCATTTACTACCAAGCAAGGAGTTGCTAGGAGTATTGATTCCACACATCACAATTCATTTGTCGGTATTCCGGTTGCAACAATATGGGACCGAGAAATGAACGATGATGGCGAGAGTATCACTGCATCAAGAATTCATAAGAGAAGGTGCAATTCTCATGACGTTCCTGACATAAAGTGGGTAATATCAGATAGAATGAATCAAAAGCTTGATTGCATTTGATCTCATGGATTACAACTGCTTTGACCCAATCCTGGATATGGATGAGGTACTGGAGTTTGTTTCTCCTAGTCATTCCGGATAGAATGGCTTGACGGACCACAAGAGTAGTGGCATCGATGAACACGAATGCAAAACTACTCCTGACTATCAATCGATAGACGAGGGCCAGAAAACAATTAAAGAGGGACAACTCAAAGGAACACATGTTTTTTTGAGTTGTGGATGCATGGATTGGTATGTCGAACGAGTTCAACATATTTTTTCCGGACAACCCATGCAGAAAGGTAGAACTGGCAGAGTCACAACATAGAATCGAGAACTCATCAAGAACTCTGGTTGTGATCTTTGGTTCAAAGGAACTCCTGCCAAGGATGGTTCATGGTATTTGGAAGAATGATATACCACGGACCTCGAAGACTATCACAAGGTTACTAGTATCTTAAAGGTACGAGCAACACTATCAACACGAGGTGAGTAGAGTGAATCTTGGGACAAGAACCCAGGAGTAGAATACCTACTAACTAAATTGCATCACGAGATGCTTTCGAGGATAATGGCCAGAATCATCACACTAGGAATATAAAGCATGGCTAGATTACTAGATGATCCTCTAAGACACCTACTACCGTAATAATAGTTCCAATATATATGTCGAGGCAACAAAGTACCTCAACTCACCAATTAGTGTGCTTGTTCTGACCAAAAAGGACATCGGGAACGGAAAAAAGGGATTTGCAAATTCATCAGACTATTTAGAGACCTGGGATGACTCGGACAGCATAACGGCTGTAATTGCTCAGAAAGATTGGAGACATACTACAAAATGATGGCATAGCCACTCAGAAGCACAATAACAAGGTTTCGAGATCAACGGTTAACATACGGAAGTAGAAGAAACTGAACTGGGATTTGAAACTATCAATTCTATAAGTCTATGGATTAGTAACACGTCATCCTGATAGATAGATGAGAAGGCCTAGTTCTTAATCCCCGTAGAAGAGAAGAGGATGACTTAGATCAGAAGGCCATGAGGTATAAGGAGTAAAAAGAGCCTTACGTTCCCTTCCACAATCAATTCCCTTACATAACTAAAGCATTTCTAGACACAACTTCACCGTTTGGCTTGGTAATCCCACAGCACCAAGCTCGATACCAAAGCTGTCAGACTCCGATTCCAAGTCGCATCGACCTAGCCGGTAACACCTCATATCACTTTGCGGCCTCACACACGGTATTCTACGGGTGTCGCCTTACCATGGCCCGGGACCGCTTATGCGCTTTTGGCTCACGATATGATAGTGTCGCTAGCATCCACATGACAGAGAACCCCGCCGACATGGCTAGTCGTGAACCCAAAGCGCGCTTAACCCATGGGGACAGCATACATGAATCACATCGAGCATGTCGGTCATCAACGATGAACTGGCTGTAGCACTGGCTAACAGACTCGTAACCCGGCTGTAGCAGTGTTAGGCAGACTCGGATGTCACCAAGTGACATTTCAAGGGACAAACAGAACGGCGAAACACATGCCGCCAACAAGCGCCCAGAGCAGAGTGCCGGGCTAGCAGGACTCCGTGAACCTGGCTATAGCGGACTACTATCGCCAGAAGCACTAGACTACATTTCCCCATATGAGAGGCTGCCAAGGATAAACAACTAGGTTGTCGGATCCCACACATACCAAGCATTTCAAACATAAACACAATATGCTCGATATGTGTAAATACAACATGGCATCACAACATAACTCTACGACTCAAATATTTATTCATTAGGCTCCGAGAGCCAAGATATTACAAACATGGGTCTCATGACCCAACAATCAAAGCATACAAGTCAAACACATGCAGAAGCTTAACATGTCTGAGTACAGACAACTATAAATGAAAAAGGCCGAGAAGCCCGACTATCTACTGATCTCGCCGAGGGCACAAGATCGTAGCTGAGGTAACAAGCTAAACGTCAAAGTCCATGCGCAGCTATTAGCGAGACTGACGTCTCTCTGCAAAACATAAAATAAGCAAACGTGAGTACAAATGTACTCAGCAAGACTTACATCAGTACTAACTACATATGCATCATTATCAACAAAGGGGGTGGTGGAGTTTGACTGCAGCAAGCCAGCTTAATTTGACTCGGTGGCTAACCTGAACTATGACCGCAAGTAACTCTTTGACGTGGCAACACGAGTCCACATATTCACCATATCAATACACCACTATGGATCCGCCTCCCTCCTCCCTACGAGAACGCCATCCATAGCACTCACACTTATCTTGGCGATTTTAGAGTATCCACTTTCACTTGTCTATGATCTGTTATCGGCAACCCAAGTCCTTTACCATGACACGGCTATTCAATAGATGATGTTAACCCTACAGGGTGTACTTCTTCACACACTCTCACCACTTACCGCCGCATACACGACATGTACTGCAACCTTCAAGCGAAGCCCAACGGGTGTCGGCCACAGCCTACCTAAACACTCAAGTCTCTAGTCCAGGTTTATCGCCTATTCAGGTTCCATCCGCAGGAGTCAGGCCGAGGTTTCCACATACGCCCCGAACGATGTGTGCAGGGTTCCCGAGATACCAAACGGGCATTCGGCACACCCGGGCCACGGTGTATCTACCGCATCATAGCTCACCCCTAGGGTCAGCGCCACGCACGGCTCCAACACATATCCTACAAACACCAGAAACTAGTTGCAACTCCTGGACAGAGAACAAGGGTGGTTAAGAAGCCGAGAGGGTCCCATTGGTTTCGGGCCCAATGCGTGGTAGTAACTGTTTCATGGATCACAAACACAGGACTCGGTTCCTGAGGACGGTTTCAATGAGACAACCCACCATGTACTCCTACGTGGCCTCTCACCGCTACCTTTAACCAAATCGTGTTTCACACTTAGCTCTCAACAGAGGACATGTTCACACACCATTCCAATTCATCCCGATGAACCGACCTGACTCAACTCTAAGCAAAGAGCAGGCATGACAAACAAGCATGAATGAGTAGGCACATCAGGGCTCAAACAACTCCTACTCATGCTAGTGGGTTTCATCTATTTACTGTGGAATGACAGGTCATGCAGAGGATAAAGGGGTTCAACTATCGCAGCAAGTAACAAATAAATCATTGTTGTCCTAATGCAGTAAAAGAGAGCAAGAGCGAGAGAGTAGGATTGTATCGGAATGAACAAGGGGGTTTTGCTTGCCTGGCACTCCTGAAGATATTATAGCTCTTCATCGGTGTCATCGAACTCATCGTCGGAACCATGTCTATCGAGAGGGGACAAACACCGGCAACTGAGAAAGAACACAATCAATGCAATGCTACAATATGATGCATGATCATGACATGGCAATATGCTGTGATTTGAACTAATGCATCTATCTATGATTTAAATGAACTTGGTTTGAATACATGATTCAAATTCCAACTCCAGATATGATTATTTAAATGCCATTTATTTGTTTTATCCAAAACATAGGACATCCATGAAAATGGGACAGATGGATTCCTTGAATTTTTCTGATAATTTTTCATATATAATTTATTTCATTCTGAGTTATAGATTATTTTCTATGAGTTTTAGAAGTTAGCACTATTTTCTGAAATTCCTGAATTAAAAAATAAATCCAGAAAAGGTAATATCGTCACACAAGATTAGGTCATGCCGACCTCAAAGAGGTCAACAGCGCCACCCAGTCAAACTCGACTAAAGGGGTCCACCGGTCAGGACCCAAAGGTTGATTACAATGGTTGACATGTGGGACCAGGTCAACGGCCACATCAGCAGGGTCAAAGTTGACACGTGGGTCCCACTGGGTTAAGAGCTAATCTAAACAGAAAATTAACTTAAGCTAAACAGGCATTGTGGCCCACATGGCGCGGGCGCTTAGGGTGTTTAGCAGAGTTATTAGCGCTAATTAAACCGGGATTAGGCCGGCGGCTAATCGCCGGTGAGGCCAGAGGCGGCGGTGGGGTTAGGGATTGCGCTACGGGGCACGGTTCGAGCTGGCTAGTAGGCTGCTGGAGAACCTTGCCGGCACGCCGGCGGTGGTTGAGGCCGGGCCTATGGAGGCCGGAGCCGACGATGGCGAGCTCCAAGGCGGCGGCCGGAGTTCGGGCAGGTGCGGGGACGCGGCTGCGGTGCCCAAGCGAAGCGAAGCCAGCATGTCAAGATGCAAGACACGATGCCTCCGAGCGTAATGTACGCACGCCCAGTACCAATTGGTCACCGGAGCCATGCCGACGTTGAGCTCAGGCGGCGGTGGGTATCGACCTTGACGGAACCGCGACTAGAGGTCGGGGAAGACGCGGGAAAGAGAGGGGGAATGCGTCAGAGCTCACTGGGAGGTCGCTGAGGAGCTCAGCGTGCTTGGGGGCGGCTCGGAGGCGATGAAATCACGACGGCGATCTCGGTTGTCCGAGGAGGAAGACGACGACGTCGAGGGCGTTGCAGCGCTTCCCGGCTCATGTGGCTCGGTGGGGTTGACGGGGACGGAGGGCGGATCTCGGAGCATGTTGATGGGCGAGGAGGCTGTGGGCACGACTATGGCGAAGCGGCGGCGACGGGGCTCTGGGCGCTGCAAGTAGATGAGAGCCAGGGGAGAGAAGCCTGGAGAGAGTGGAGGGGTTCCAGGGGCTTGGGAGACAACGTGAGGTCGCCCAGCGCCCAGGGCGCGGCAAGCAAGTGGTGGCCGGGCCTCGGCGCCTCCACGCACTGCTTGTCCTCCCGCGCAGAGGAGGAAGGCGACAGGGGGGCTATGGGTCAAGACAACGCCGACCAAAGACGGGGAATCACCGTTGGTGGGAGCCAGTAAGTTGCATAGGTAATTCTCTCTCTTTTTATTTCTTGTTTCCTATTTTTCTCGAATTTTGTTTGATTTTAAATAATGTCGAGCATTTCAAAAATCATGCAACTTATCGGGCCACTGCTTGGAATATTTCCAACAAAGAAACATTTTAGTTTAGGATTATTTGGGCATTTAAAATACTTTACAGTGATTTAAATGCTCAAATGCAAATATCAGATGATTTAATTCAGTGACCCCAATTGACCTAGAAAATGTGCAATCTTTTTTGGCGAGGTTCAAGACCAATCCAAAGATGATGAACATTTTAGAAGAGCATTTTGGGTTCCGTGAAATGATTTTTATTTGGACCCTAGTTGAGTTTCATTTGTTGCTAGGGTTTATCAGCCCCATTTCAAAGTTTCATAAAAATTTAGACATGATGCATGGAGGTTAATGCAAGATGTGTAAGGCTGTAACTCGGGCTGTGACAACCCCGGAGAGCAGCAGCAGGGGTGTTATCTCCACGGAGAGCCCCGGTTGGGTAAGATTCACATGCATGCCTTCGCCCATCCCGCTTCTGTGCACCAAATGATTTCTTATTGGCTCTACAATGATTAGCCACCACCGCATATGTCGCACCTACCACCCGACACAGATCAATTTCATGAGGGCGCTGGAGGGATCAACCTCGTGAGGATCGTCCTCAGGGCAACGCCGGCCTTCCTCCATTACCGCCACCACCAAGTAGGAATGACGACCACAATCAGGACGAGGGGGTTGGGGGCTTCCAGGAGCCGCGTGCCATCGCTTGTATCCTGGGCGGAGCTCAAGCCCAAGCCTCACAACGCGTCTTCAAGCAGTTTGCGTGCGAGGTGAACGCAGTCCTACCCAAGCTTTAAGCGACACGCCCGCTCAGGTGGTCCAAGTGCGCCATCACCTTCCGTTTGGCAGATCAGCCTGGCGTGCGGCCACCGCCGGCGCTCTCCCCATGCCTCGCTCACCCACATCGCAATGTACAAGTCACCAAGACTCTCATCAATGGCGGCGCAGGGCTTAACGTCTTGTCCGTCGACACGTTCGACAACCTTCAAGTGCCCTACGGCTAGCTTCAGTCTACCAAGCCCTTCTCAGGAGTGACCGACGGTTCCACCACACCGATAGGGCAGGTCCGCCTCCCTGTCACTTTCGAAGAACGCAACAACTACCGCACCGAACTCATCAACTTCGACGTTGCACACATCCATCTGCCGTACAACGCCATCCTCGGGTATCCAGCCCTGGCCAAGTTCATGGCGGTCACGCACCACGGCTAAAACGTCCTCAAGATGCCAGGGAGCGATGGTATCATCACCGTTCCCTGCGAAGAAAGAGATGCGGTGTGCTCCCTCGAGCATGCCTTCCAAGCAGCATCAATCGAAGACCCCAACAATAGTGCAACTCGACACTCCTCCGAGGTTGTCCCAAGAAGAAGAAGTAGTTACTCCATGCAGACCTCGGAGGTGGCTCAAAGGTACTCGCCAGATCAGCGCCGCACTGGGCGCCCTCCCTCAAGATAGGAAGGCGCGCTGGCGCCTCCTTGGGCAGGGCTCAGGGCTCTCTCGAGAACCTCAGACCTTGCCAACATCACGAGGGAGGCGCTCAGGCACCATCTGGAGGCATTCTTTGTGGCACATTTCCATCAGGAGGACGCAAGGCAAGGAGCGCCACCGCCAGAGTTCATTACTAAGACCACTCAAGAATTGCAGGATGCGAGAGCTATGCATGGCGACTGCCACACCGCAGCAGCTCCCCATCCAGCGAGGATGCCGGGCTACACGCCCCAGATCGACGCCTCTGGCTCAACAGGCTGCTGCCTCAGAGCCCTTCTGCCTTCAAGGCATGGGACACTCGCGAGGTCCACCACAAAGCTACGTCAGATGCCTTTTAGCCTGCCGAGCGTGGCGCCCGCTTATCAACAAGAATTCCGCGGTGTGTCCCGGCGCCTCACGAGGCCGTACACCACGCCGGCCCGATGTAAATGGAGGCAGTCCTACTGCCTGACCTCCGTGAGCCTCCCAAGGCTCAGGCCCCAAATGGCTTGTGAGGAACAACCCTTCACCGCTGCACTCGACGCACTCTTCACCTGCCCCAACATCCCTTCATCAATGTAATCAGTGACATTTTCCAAGTTTATTTAGCTGGGAGCACCTCAGGGCTGCATCATTCCTAGGCCGTGTGGGTCCGTTCCCTGGCATGTATCCCTTTATGTCTTTAGCTTACCTTGTCAGGGCGCCTGGCTGCATCATCCCCAAGCCGCCGGCCTCGACCCAATGGCATGTATCCTCCCTACATTTACTTAAGCCAGTTTGCTTTCCATGCTTAATCTACCTATGACTATCACCGCCGATCGCAACTCACTCATGGAGCCGCCAGCCGCCGCCTTTCTTCGTGATCCTTTGCGGAGAGGGTTAGTCACGGCGTTCGTGTTTCGGCTCGCCCCACAGCGCCGATAAATCCAACGGCTGATCTTCGTCATGGCGGGCGCCCTGCTCATGTCACCTCCTCGAGCTGCTGGTTCTGGCCTACTCACGCCGATAACCTCAGGAGATTCGCTCACGCAAGTTGTCCACCACCTAGAAGGGCCAAGACAGCAAACAAAACCAAGACCAAAGCAACCCGCTTGAGGTAGGGCCTCTGAGTCCCCGCTGACTCACGAAAGTGCCTGCACACTCGCCCAGCCCCGCCTGCAAGCCACGTGTCGTATGGGCTGTACATGCCCCGGGCCTCCGCAGAGGTAGTCCCCTCCCACGCACAGTGGAAGCACCATGCTCAAGGCCACCGCCGACACCGCCGAGGAGTGGCTATGCCCGCAAGTGCGGAAGCGCTTATGCTCCACGCTAGTGGTAACAACCAAGGGCGGCCCCACGGTCGCATCAACCTCGTGGAGCCCCGAGCTCTGCTCCGCCCTCACTGCAACACCTCCCTCGGAGAGTCGCGCGAGGGGCTGGGCACAGGGCTGCGCCGGGTCACGCCCAAGTGTATGCCCCCAACCGGGTCCCCTGGGCCCGGACGTCGCGTGCCCCTCCCGAGCCTCGACGAGGGCAAAGGTATGAAGGGTGTTTTCACGCCAAGGGGACTCTCGAGCATCATGACTCGGGAGCCTAATCGTCACATAGCCCTCACTGCTGGGTCCGCCCCTGTCTCCGGCCGCCCAACGGCGTTGAGGTATGCGCGGGCCGGGCTCCACCGACGAGAACACTAATCCTATCCTCGCCTCCTTCCTATAAGTTGTTTGCATGTCAAGGGGGACCTCATGAGCCTAATCGTCACGTAGCCCTCACTCCTTGGTTCCGCCCCGGTCTCTCGTCGGCCCAACGCGTTGAGGTATGTAGGGGCTCGCTGGCGAAGAACATAAAGCAAAAAGGAAGAAAATCGCAAAATCTCAAGAAAAATATTACAAGACATATTGTTTCTCAAACGCCAAGCATTAAGTTTTAGCGCCCACGAGGCATGATGCATGTTACAGGAATAAAACAGAAAGCTGCCGCAAGCAGGTCATCCTCGACACCGCCATCGCCTACGTATGTGCCTCCCTTGGTGGCGTCACATTCGCCTGCACCGCTGGTCGAAGGCGCGAGAGCAAAGCCGCGGAACTTCTTCTGCAGGGCCTCCACCTGGCCCTTCACGGTTGCGGCAGCAGCCGCACAACGCTCCTCGTCCACAGGCTCCAGCAGCTCGTCCAGGCAGGCAGTTGGATGGCGAAGATGGAGGTGACTGAAGACACGCGTCAGTGCAGCTGAGGAAAGAACGCGGGCACCCGCCTCGGCCATAGAACCGATGCCGCTCACAACCTCCTCAAGCGCGGTAACCAAGTAGGGAAGCAGCTGAGCAGGGTCGTCCTCATCGGTGGTCAGCGGCTTTTCCAGGCCCTTCTCGTAAAGTGCTTTCAGCGCCACACGGGACCTCTTCTCGAAAAGCGCAGGGGCTGCACGGTCCTCAGCCAGGATCTTCGCCTTGGTGTCAAGATCGACCCCTTCGCCCATCTCCGCCTCCAGCCTCCAAATGGCCATGCTTGCAGGGCTCAAGGCCGCTTAACTCCCCCACTGGCGACACGGTTCTTGATGGCATCCTCCCGGGCCCTCATCTCCTCCTCCTTCGCCTGGCGGCCGCAAGCTTCTTTTGCATGCTCATCACGCAGACTCTTCAACTCGTCCTCCAGCGCCTGACAGCGGTCGGGCGGCCTCAAGGCCCTTCACGCCACTCGCGATCAGCCGCAGCTTGAGCGGCAGCCCGCCTCCTTCTCGGAGGTCGCAGCAGTCTGCCAAGTGTCGCTGGATCTGTCAGGTCAAATCGAAGCCACCTGAGGCTAGCCTGTGTGCCCGCTACCAGCACAGCATCCGCCTGCCAGAGATCTTCCCGCAGCTGAGTCATCTCTAAAAGGGCATGCTCCAAGACAGCAGAGGAGGCAGAAGAACCTGGGAGTAATGGCGCAGCAGGAGGAGGAGGCGACGCTGCCACTGTGGCTTGGGAGACCAAGGCCTCGAGCCCCGGACCTCCGTAGCCGAACCGGACATCGGCACTTCTGAACCAGGGCCTCGGGGCTGACTCTCCGGCGACGCCCAGCTTCATGAGGGCAACAAGGCCGGAGATGTTTGAGAGCTGTCGCTTCTTTTCTCCATGGAGGGGCGCGCCACTGCAGATGGTTCAGTCCTGTTACGCTGCATCCTCCTTCCTCTTCGCCAAGGCAAGGCGGCTCGGTCAAACAAGGACGAACGTCAGGAGGCAGCGGTATAAGCAAGAACAAGTTGAAGCTCAAGCACTTACTGGTCCACTGCAGTGTAGTCCACCCTCACTTGGTGAGCTTGAAGCCTGAGAGCTTCGAGGCCTGAGGAGTGGGCGCGTAGACTCCGGGAGCAGAAAGCGGCGCAACAGAAGGGCCGGAAGCAACTTCAGACGGTGTCAAGGCGGGAGTAACACCTCGAGAGACCAGCGATGATCTGCCCCTCGTCGGGACAACGGGCAGCTCCCCCTTTTCCTGGCATGCGTCAGCCTCGTCATCGTCCGGAAAGGCGCGGAGGATGTTAGCTTTGCTCAAGGGGGAGGTCTCCCCCATCCCTTCGGGAGTCACCGCAAGCCTCTCCTCCTCTTCCTCCCAAGGGGACTCATCAAGACAACTCCACTGCTTCGGCCAAGCAGGGCCCCTGAGGCGCCAAGGCTCCCAGCCCGCGCCTGCCTAAAGTCGGCCCGAAGCCATGACTGCCTGCCCCTCACGGCGAAACAAGGGGGTAAAGAGGCTCAGCAGGTACTCCTGGTTGTCCCCAACCAAGAGGCGGAGAACTACGGCCAGCTCATCGTCGGACAAGGCTTTTGGGCTCAGGCGAACCTTGTCCTCTTCGTCCCCAAGCTCCCACAAGGGACGCGTACGGGCCTGAAGCGGGGCTACATGCAGCTTCAGGAATTCCCTCCGGAGCATGGCCCTTGTCACCTTCGCCGCCTTCGCATTGCTCGGCTTCAGGTCGGTCTTCGTCTACTCCAACACCAACGCCGCCGCTTGCCGGTGAGCTTCAGGCAAGACCACCCCTTGTCGACCGGGCATCTCCGCCGGCAGCTGCTGCGCGGGTGGACGATTAAGGCCCATCATGGCCCACTTTGTTCGAAGCCTTCGCTTTCTTCCCCGTCTTCGAGATCGAGTTGGCCTTGCCAGCCGTGATGAAGTTGGCCCACCTGGAGGTGTGACCCTCCTTGACGCGGAGGAAGAAGAAGTGGCGCAGAAGAGCCACGAACGGCATCATGCCGAGGTACGCCTCGCAGTAGTAGGCGAAGATGGACAAGAGAAGGATGGAGTTGGGATGAAGATGCAGCGCATGCAGCCCGTAGTGGCCGAGGACCTTATAGAAGAAGTCGAGAAGGGGACCAACCTCAAGGGCGATGTTGCTCATGAAGAAGGGGAAGAAGGTGCCTCGGCTCCGCAAGTCGGAGGCGCACCCAGAGCCCTGTCTTCCTCCTGCTTTCCCCACCGGGCAACGGGCGAGTGGCGGCGAGGCTCTTTTATGAGACGTTAGCCACGATAGTTGGCTCAGAGAAAGTCGGCGCGCGTAGGCAGACGGACCTTGCGCTGTGCCATTAGTCACGGGCGCGTGAAAGAAGATCTGGGATTTAGGGAGGCAGGGCGCAAGAAAGGATCTGAGCAAGGCGAAGGAAGCAAGAAGGCAAACACCGCTTCACGCCAGCCTTTTAACAATGCAGCTTGCCGAGGCAGCATGGGGAAGCGGAGACGCCCACGCCCAATCAACCGCCATGCGCCGTCACCAAGGCCAGAGGCTATTGGGGCTCGCGGGCGCCCGCAAGACTTGACCTTTGGCTTTGCCTCGCCAAGCCCGAAAAGCATTGGGCCCGGGCACTGCCGGTGTTCTCGGGAACGGGGTCCCTGCATTGTTTACCGCGCCCACGGCGTGGTTCTTCGAAAGCAGGCCCGCACGCCCATCTTCACCAACAAGCATTAAGATCCTCGCTAGGGGCCAAGCTCGCGAGGCGGATTTACACAAGACCTTCCTCGAGCGGCCGCACTAAGCTGGCTCGCGAGGGCGTAGAGATCAAGGCAAGACAAACCTCGAGGTTCTCGGACGTGAGCCATGATGACCGAGACCAAAGGGGGCGCCAAAGTAGCACCAACAAGCACGCAAAGGTCCTTGTTTCCTCTTTGGTGCTAAGGAGGCAAGCGTAGGCAAGGAGTACCGAGGCATCAAGCAAAGGTTTCCATATTGGTGCAACGAGACCAAGACCAACAGGACGGCAGGATGGAGGTCACCGTGGAGCCCAAGGCGCCACCACCACCGTACCTTTGCAGCTAAGACTACTTTTGTCAGGATAAGTTGTACTAGCTGTCCCCTTTCAAATTGGCCGTTGTTGGCTCCCTTCCCTCTCAATGTTTGGGGAGAGGACCAGGGCCTATATAAATAGGATTACCCACCACAGTAGGGGGCATCTCATCTTGGACTCGATCCATCCCATCCTCACACCCACCAAGCACAAGAACACCTCAACCTCAGGAGGCCGTTCTTCCCCTTGTACTGTTCATCCCCAGCCCGAGAGGCAATCCACCACCACCACACTAGAGTAGGGTATTACACCACAATGGTGGCCCGAACTAGTATAAATCTTGTGTCCTTTGTGTTGCGAGTTCGTCGAGTTAGCCCTTGAGACCTTAGCGAAGCTAGGACGTGGATCGGTAGGGGAAGATCTTCCTGCGCACCCCAGTGTTCGAGCCTTGAGGGTTTTGCCAGAACCCTAGATCCTAGAATACTGTGATTGCCGCCCACGCCGCCAAGAACTCCTGGCGTAATGGCCGGAGGGCGATCGCCGGGCTCAAGCCGGACCCGGACGCTCCTCAAGGCTGCTGTGTTCAAGATAACCGCCCCGCCCCCAAAGCGCCCACTCCGTGGGGCCGCTACCGAGGCCTTTCGGTGTCGGGGGCCGCTGAGCTAGCGGTGCCGATCTCCTGTGGCCGGGGCGCTGAGGTCGCTTTCACCATGCGCCGATGCCCCGGTGCGGATCGCCGGAGTCGGGCATGCCACCAGCTCACCATTCAGCCGGGCGGCTCATTGGCGCTTCAGCCGATCGCTCAGACATCAGCAATGCCGGCACGCCAAGAACCACCTCCGCCCAAGATAACGGGATTGCTTCTCCTCTCCATGACCGGCTGTTCGTCACCGCCCTCCGGCCGGGCGCCGAGTCCTTGCGCCGTGGCGCTGGAGCGGGGGGATAAGTTATGAGTCCGCCGAGCGCTCTTCTTGTGCCTTGGCGCCGCTGCTCGCTCAAGGCTTTGCCGCAGCAGGCCGGCCTCGAGCTCGGGCCGCTGGCCGCTTTCTCCTGCAGGCCTTTGGACACATCTGCTTTCCCCGTTTTTCGCTGGCCTCCTGCGGCGTTTCATTGTCGCCCTGGAGGTCGGGCGATGGGTCTATGCGGTGGGCGCCGGTGGAGCCTTCCGATGCCCCGATCACGGAAGCAGAGGTAGACAGCTCAAGAGAGAGCGGGGCTCTGTTCAAGCAAGATGAAAAGAAAATCAAGAAGAGTTTGCAAGAAAGAAGAAAAGAAAACACGAAAAGCAGCCAGCGCTTTACGCCGACACTGCTGGGGTTGCTTCGGCCCTTCGAATTGGGCCATTAAGCAGGTCTCCCCACCGCTTGGTCGCGTGGTCGGTTCTGGGCTTCTTCTGTCGGCTGTCGAACAGCAATGTGCCGCTCATTTGGCGCTGCGCCGGCTGGTGCAGCCTGCACGGCTGCTGAGGAGCTGCGTGCTGCCTTTGTCGGCCTGCAGGCGCTGGGCGAGGTTTGTTCTCCTCCTCTTGTCGTCCGGCAGTCCTCGAGGCCGCCTTCCTCCTCTAGAGCGACCCCGTCCGCCGCCACCCGTGGCGCCATACTCCTCCATGGTGGCCGCCCCAAGTCGGGTCGCCTTACATCGCTTCTGTCCGTCCGCATGAACTAGTAGCCCGGCCCAGAGCTGCTGGCAGCCGACTAGGTCAAGAAGACATGTTCCATTGCCGATCGATCGATGGTGAAGCAAGAACTCAAACAAGCAAAGAAGAAAAAGGGATAACAAGACTCACCGCAGGCGGCGGGTGCGCGGTCAGATGACCGCTGTTCTAACTACCATCTGGCCTCTCGATAGCTTGCGCTTGAGAAGTAATTGACCAGCCAAGCCACCTCCATGTCCGGCAGCTCCGACGTGCACATCCGGCACGGGTCCCGGTGTCCACTCATGCTACTCATGATGTGCGGCTGGGCTTGAAGGGGAAGCACTCGATGCACCACGTAGGCGGACAGTAGGTCCGAGCCCTAGAGGCCATCTGACTCCATCATCACTTGGAGTCGGGCGAGGGCAGCGTTGGAGGCGGCCGATAGGGTGGCCGGCTTGTAGGACCAGTTGGTGGCGCGGTGTGGTGGCCAACGAGCGGAACCGCGGCGGAACAAGAAGGCCGCAGCGAGAAGAAGCCCGGCGACAAAGAGCTGCGGCAGCGCTTCGGCGAGAGGAAGAGGCACTGCAGCAGTGGAAAGGAGAGGAGAGGAGGAAGAATGGCGAATGAGAAGGGAGAAGAGGGCGCGCGTGCGTCTACCGCCCCCTCTACTTATAGCTACAGGCAGCGGATGCCATGCTCGGGACGGGGTCCTGCACTTGCTCGCTCCTGGGCGGCGTGGCTCCGAGTGGGGCCCAACAGAACGCTCGATTCGATGCGCCAGTGTCCGCCATTATTCGCCGCTTGCTATGTCATTTGCTTGCGTGTTGCACTTTGCCATGTCATCATCTCGTGATTTCATATCATGTCATCATGTGCATCTCATTTTGCATACGTGTTCGCCTCTATGCACCCGAGCATTTTCCCCTTGTCCAGATTGTAATCCGCACTCCTATGTCATCCGCGCCCCTTTGCCTCTTTTTCGTGAGGGTGTTAAACTTTCTCGAATGGCTCGAGGTTTTCCAAGCGGCCTTTGGTATAGCACCGTAGACCGCCTCACAAGTTTCAGGCCATTTGAGGTCGTCTGACACTCCAACGGTTAATCACAGAGTCTCAAGCCCCTTCTTTGCAGCCCAACACCCACCTCTAAAGTGGCCAAAACCCAGCAGAACTCCCTCCATGCTCTCGGTCGCTCGATCACAATCACAAGTGGTCAAAACCGCCTCCTCATTTGGACTCTCCTAGCTCCTGTAATCTATAAATATGCCTTCCCTCAAATTCGGATGATTCCCTCCCTAGCCTCTTCCTCCTCCTGCCACGGACGTGTTCACTTCACGCGGACACGCCCAGCACCGCAGCTCAAGGCCTAACCGAGCCGCCACGTGGCGCCCGCTGCTCACGCCGCCGTTCGCTGGAGCCCATCCGGGCTCGCTGGGTTCGATCTCGCCTTGCCGGGCCGCGGCCCGGGTCCCGCCATTGCCAAGGCCCCCTTCCGCTTCGCCGCTTTTGTCGGCCGGTGCCGCTTGCTGCCGGCGAAGCCGCTGCTGCTGGCTCGCCTCGCTGAAGCCTCCGCTCACAAGGCTGCCTGCTCGCCGCTTTTTGTCGCCCCTGGCCTGCCGGGCGCCTCAAGGCCTCTCGCGATCAAGGCCACCGGCTGAGTTTCGCGGCTGCCTGGCCCCGTCCCGATTCAACTCCGCAGGGTGGATGAGATCCACCAATCCGCCCATCCAAACGCGCCGCGCGCTTCTGCCCCGGATCCTGCCATCCCGCTGACTTTTCAAGCGAGGTAATTTTATGAGTCCCCAATATTTTGATATTATCATGCCATGTTCAACACATCATATCTCTTCATCCGTAGTCCGCTTCCTGCGTAATATGTCAAATTGTTCGTCCCAACGAGCACATCATTTGATTCCATTGCATCATATTCATTTGAGTCCATCTTGATGCCTGAATCATCCTTGCAAGAGTGCATGTTGATGTTAACCTGCTGAAACTGTTATAACTTGATGATTTGTCATTTTTGTTGCATTTGATGTGTGCATCTTATGAGCATGAGATCTACATGTGTTTTGTGCTATGTCATGCCATCTTCACAGTGGTGCCATCCATGTATTTTTGTGATTCCTGTAGTGAGTGCATCAAGCTTGTTAAGTAGGGTACTTGCTGTTGCTGTTTTGCATGTCTGAATCTGCTATATCATTATGCTAAATTAACCTGCTACTACTAGTCATTCTATGCATAATCTGGAGATGTTCACTAAGGATGTTTTGTTATACATGTCATGATCTATCCATTAATGCCCTTGGTTGCAGTTATAGCTTGCTGTAACTTGTTGTTATCTTGCCCTCAAGATTGCTAAATAATGTTGTTGTCAGCCTGTTAACATTAAGTTCAATGTTGCTATGATTGTTGTTAGTAATCCATGCACCTTATGAACTTGTTCTTGCCATGCTTATCTTCATAAACATGTCTTCTTACTGTGCGCCTTGCCATGCCATGTATTGCTCTGTGGTGAGTGGTTCAAGCTCACCAACATGTCTACTTATTGTTGTTCTTGCCATGTATGAATCTGTCATATAACTTGCCATGTTTACATGGGTGCCATCATATCTTCTGATCCTTTTTGGCTAATGGTCAGTAAATGACTTTTGTTCTATGAATTTAGTAGTATCATGCCATGCCTTTGGTTCCCATGTTAAGTTCCTATAACATGTTGTTTGATAGCTCTAAACATTGCAACTCGATGTTATTTCGCAAAGTCCAAATCATAGTATTTGCAATCTTGCCATGTCATTTTGAGCATGTTCTAGTGATTTCGGAGATAGCTCGTGTTCATGTTTTGTCATGCTTTACCTTTTCATAACGCCCATGCCTTTTGTTATCATGTTAAGATGCTGTAGCTTGTTGTTTAGGTGCTTGCAATATGCCTAGTTGCTGTTTTGGATAGATTGTTGCTATAACTTGTTTCATGTGTATGTGTTGAACCGCTGTTCGCTTTTGAGTGTGCTCTATATGAAACTTATGTGATTTTGCATGTAGTTTCATATTATCATGTTGCATACTTGTTTTGAGGTGTTTGTTTGATGTTTGTATGCATTTAGCATCAATGCCATGTTTAACTTATTTTGCTCATATCTTCTAGGCCGTAGCTCCGAATCTAATGAACTTTATATGTAACTTGACTAGAATTTCGTGTAAATCATCGTGGTGCATCTTAACTTGCTGTTTAACAACTTGAACATAAGGTTTATTCAGATCTGGACCAACTTCGAAATATGAATATGAGGACTTATCGGAATTGTTATATGTTGTTCCCGGCCTCATTTAAACTTGCCTTGATGTGTTGCTCTTGTTTGCATCATCTCTTGCCATGAGTAGCTTCATGTAGTCTTGTCATGCATCATGCTTGGTCAAGCATCATGTCTTGTATATGTGTGGTGTGTTTACCTTGTTGTGTGCTTCTTCTCGATAGTTCCCGTTTCGTTGCGATCGTGAGGATTGGTTCGTCTACGCTTGGTTCGGCTTTATCCGCGTCTTCTTCATGGACTCGTTCTTCTTCCTAGCGGGATTCCAGGCAAGATGACCGTCACCTTGGATCTCATTACTATCATTGCTATGCTAGTTGCTTCGTTCTTTCGCTATGCTGCGCTACCTATCACTTGCTGCTCAAGCCTCCCAATTTGCCATGTCAGCCTCTAACCTTTGTCACCCTTCCTAGCAAACCGTTGTTTGGCTATGTTACCGCTTTTGCTCAGCCCTCTTATAGCGCGCTAGTTGCGTGAAGATGAAGATTGCTCCATGTTGGATTATGTTATGTTGGGATATCACAATATCTCTTATATTATTAATGCATCTATATACTTGGTAAAGGGTGGAAGGCTCGCCTTATGCCTCGGCGCTTTTGTTCCACTCTTGCCGCCTCTAGTTTCCGCCATATCGGTATTATGTTCCGGATTTTGCGCCCCTAACGCCAAGTTGGGTGATTTATGGGACCCCTTGACAGTTCGCTTTGAATAAGACTCCTCCAAAGAAGGCCCAACCTTGGTTTTACCATTTGCCTCACCACTACCTATTTTCCCTTGGGTGTAATTAACCCAAGGGTCATCTTTATTTAGCCCCCGCCAATGCTTGTCTAAGTGTAGGCCTGAACCGAGCTGCTCAAGGGCCACCACGGGAAACTCGAGGCCTGGTTTTACTAGTAGCCTGTCTCATCCGGTTGCCCTCGAGAACGAGATATGTGCAGCTCCTATCGGGATTGTTTCAAGATCGGGCGGTCTTGCTGGTCTTGTTTTATTACCGTCGAAATGTCTTGTAGCCAGGATTCCGAGACTGATCGGTCTTCCCGGGAGAAGGAATATCCTTCGCTGATCGCGAGAGCTTATCATGGGTTGTTGGGACACCCCTGCTGTGGTATAAACTTTCGAGAGCCGTGTGCTGCATGTTATGTGGCGATGTGAATTTGTTAATATCCGTTGTAGTAAACTTGAAGTAAACTCTTCTAAAATACACCAACCGTGCGAATCGCGAGTGACTCTTTTCGGGGTTGATCGAGAGGAGAACACGGTTTCTGGGTTATGTCTGACGTAAGTAGGAGTTCAGGATCACTTCTTGATCATTACTAGTTGACGACCATTCCTTTGTTTCTCTTCTCGCTCTCATTTGCGCATGTTAGCCACCAGATATGCTTAGCCGTTGCTGCAACCTCACCAACTTACCCCTTCCTTTCCCATTAAGCTTTGCTAGTCTTGATACCCATGGTAATGGGATTGCTGAGTCCTCGTGGCTCACAGATTACTACACCAACAGTTGTAGGTACAGGTTGCGCGATGATCATGACGCGAGAGCGATGTTTGCTTGTTTGGAGTACTTCTTCTGCTTCTTCTTTGATTAGGGGATAGGTTCCAGGTCGGCAACCTGGGCTAGCAGGGTGGATATTGTTTGAGTTTCTGTTTGTGTTTCATCCGTAGATGGATGTTGATCTTGTATATGATGTGATGTTGTATTCGTGTGGCATTGTATGCCTTTTGTATGTGTCCCCATCTATTATGTAATGTTGATGTAATGATATCCACCTTGCAAAAGCGTCTTCAAGATGCGCTTCTATCCTTGGTGGGACCTTCGAGTTCCTTTAGGATAGGGTCGCATCTTGGGCGTGACAAGTTGGTATCGTGAGCCTCGACCACCTTAGGAGCCCCTTGATTGATCGTAGTTTGGCCGTTGTTGAGTCTAGAAGAATTTTTTTCGAGTCTAGTTATATCGAGAGTAGGAATTCTTTTACTCCTCAGCCCTTCGCCGCCCGGGTGAGAAATCTTGACGAGGTGTTTTGAATTACTCTCTTCTCGCTCAAATTTTTCTTTAGGATCACGTGGTTAGTTTCGTGAGTTGTCCATCCTCTTTGTCCGTGCATTTCTCGTCAAGTCGACTTTGAGCCTCTTCATCTTTGCCAAGTTCAGTCCTCGCTTTTTTTTTCCCACCCGCCCACCCCTTTTTTCTCCTCAAGCCGAGTCCGTAATCGAGTATCCGTCCTACTGCATAAGTCTTTCTTTTCTTTCCTCAATGATTTCAACCGTGTTTTCTTCAAGATACTCGCTGGTTTCCTTCCAAGTTACCCTTGTTTTCCCGCCTCCCACTCTCTTCTTCCCGGAGTTTGAGTCTCTTTCGACCATCTATTTCATTCAGACGGAGCCTCTTCGCCTTCTCTCATTTATTTCAACCAAGAATTCTCGCCTGCTCATTATTCTTCATCTCTTTCTTCTCCGTGGATTCAATTCAAGTTTTTCGTAGTGATTATATTCTTTTCTTCGGATCAAGTGTTTTCCCTGCTGCTCGCTTCTCGCCAGTTTATCATTCCGGAGTTCGAAGACATCTCAGAGATTCGTCTGTTCCAATTAATTCGAGGTTGTCACCTCATTCAAATATTTCAATCATTCCGCATCATCTATCTGTTCAACATCCCTTTCCAACGGTGTTTTTCTCTTCAAGGGCCCTAACCCATGTGTCTTTCCTGTGATCTTACCGACTCTTCTAATTTCCCGAGTTATTCTCAATTTTTTCAAGTGTGACGAAGAATGGATTCCATCACCACATGCCTTTTCCAAGATCAATTTCAAATCATTTCATTGTTGGCTCAACTCTCTCTGCTTTTCTTTCTTCCGAGTATCTCATTAATTTTGGTGGTGTTTCTCCTCATCATTTGAAGATTGAAGAGAGTTTTTCCTCTAAACCTTGCCCGTTCTCTCAAAGTTTCGTGGTTCTAGCTTCATGTTATCCTCACGAATTATTCCATTTGTTAGTTATTCTTTTCAACCATTCGGAGTATTTCAGGAGTTGCTTTCCCGTTTCGTTGATCCGGAGGCCTCCATTTCAGAATACTTCTTCGTTACAGAAGAATTCTTCGTCCTCACATTTCAGCTAACATTATCCAATTATCCCGTGCTTCGCTCAAGTATTCTTCAATCAGTTCATGATCTCTTCGCTTTTTGCATCTAAATACCTCGAGCTTATTGGTTCTTCTAATTCTTCCCGTGATTCATTCTCTTCATCACCATTTCCAAATTCTTACGGTGTTTGTTCAAGATTCTTTCTTTGATTATCATATTAATTCCATTCGTTCTTTCAACCGACCGTGGTTCATGAAGACTCTCTCAAGTTTTGTGCCTTACCCCTTAATCCTTTTCAAGAAGAATAAGTTGCATGCCAAACCGTTGTCATCAATTAAATTGGATGAGGATAAGCATAACATAAATCTTATTCTTATTTCCTCAAAGTGATTAATCCTTCCTTCGAGTTTGTTCTGGTGAATAAATTCTAGTTTCAAGTGTTTTCATCTTTTCTTTTTCGGAGTTCAAAATTTTCCTCGACTATTTTGTCGGAACCTCCATCTAAATCATCGCAAGGCTTTTATCTTATTTCTTTTTCATCCTTCATTCTATCTCATCATCTTTTGTCACCGGAGTTCTTCATGGTGGTTCTTCACGATTTAATTCATTCTTCAAGAGTTCATCAACATTTTGTTGGAGAAATTCAAGTACCTTTTCTTCTTGCATCTCAAGTGCAATTAAATCTCCGTATTCTTTTCAAGTGAGTTTTGCATTTCTTCGCTCTTCTCAGCTATTTAATCTTTTCTCGATTGTGGTTGGTTATCACCTCATAATTTTGAGAGGTTGTCCATAAGTCCACAACAATCTCATTCTTTCGCTGGTGATTTTTTTCAACAACTCCGCTCAATCCTTCCTTCTAAGTTCTTTTCATTCATTTCTTTCAATTTTATGGAGGCATTGTGTTGTTCCTCTCGCCAACTATCTATCCATTTTGTCAAACTCAGTTCCAACTCCTTCCATGTTCAAATGAGTGCTGCCTAATTCTTTCGTTTCTTCTTCTTTTTCAACCGGAGTGGTTTCAGAGTCCATCTCGCTCCTCGTGCTTTTGGGTTCTCGCCATAATCTTAATTCCTCTTTTCCACCTGAGTATTCTCGCCTTTTGTTCTTCATCTCTTTGTTCTTATTTCACCTCATCTTTTTTCCCTTCCGTTCGGGTCCTAAGATCTCGGACGAGATCTCTTGTTAGTGGAGGAGTGTTGTAACGCCTTGGATTCGACGCCGCCAGTGTCCGCCAGCTTATTCGCCGGGCTGCTGCATGTCATTTGTTTATGTGTTGCACTTTGCCATGTCATCATCTGCATTTCATATCATGTCATCATGTGCATCTCATTTTGCATACGTGTTCGCCCCATGCATCCGAGCATTTTCCCGTTGTCCTTTTTGCAACTGCACTCCTATGTCATCCGCGCCCCTTTTGCCTCTTTTTGTGTGAGGGTGTTAAAATTTCTTGAATGGTTCATGTTTGCTGTTGCCTTGGTATAGCAATCGTAGACCGCCTGTCAAGTTTCTCAGGCATTTGGAGGTCGTTGATACCCAACTGTTAACCGCAGAGTCAAGCCCAGCTTCTTTTGCAGCCCAACACCCCTCTAAAGTGGCCAAAACCCAGCAAACTCTCCTCCATGCTCTCGGTCGCTCGATCACGATCAAGGTCAAAACCGCCTCATTTGGACTCTCCTAGCTCCTGTAATCTATAAATATGCCCTTCCCCGAAATTCATGGATGATTCCTCCCTAGCTCTTCCTCCTCCGCCACGGACGTGTTCATTTCATACGGACATCGCCCAGCTGCCGCCATACTTAATCCGGAGCCGCACGTGGCGCCTCCGCTGGCAAGCTGGGCTGAGCCCATCTGGTTTATCCGGGGTTCGATCCTGCTTCGGGATCTGCTAAGGCTGCTGCTGCCGCCATCATTGCCCAAGGCCCCGCACTGCCAAGGCCTTCCTTCCGCTTTTTCGCCGCTTTGTTTGGCCGGTGTCGCTTGCCGCTGGCGAAGCCGCCGCTGCCGCTCGGGCTCGCTGAAGCCTTCCCGCAAGGCTGGGCCTGCCTCCGCCGCCTGCCGTCTCCCGCCTCGCCGGCGCCTCAAGCCTTCGCTGATCAAGGCCAGCCACGGAGCTCGCCAAGGCCCGCCCCGCCTGGATCCATCCCGCAGGTGGATGAGATCCACCAATCCGCCTATCCAACGCGCCACGCCTGGCCCCGGATCCCGCCATCCCGCGCTGACTTTTTCGGAGGTAATTTTGTCAAGTCCCCGATATTTTGATATTATCATGCCATGTTCAACGATCATATCTCTTCATCCATAGATCCGCTTGCAGCGTGTAATATTTCAGATTGTTCGCCTGAACGAGCACATCATTTGATTCCATTGCATCATATTCATTTGAGTCCATCTTGATGCCTGAATCATCGCTGCAAGAGTGCATGTTGATGTAAACTCGTCAAACCGTTATAACTTGATGATTTGTCATTTTGTTGCATTTGATGTGTGCATCTTATAAGCATGAGATCTACATGTGTTTTGTGCTATGTCATGCCATCTTCATAGTGGTGTCATCCATGTATTTTTGTGATTCCAGTAGTGAGTGCATCAAGCTTGTTAAGTTGGGTACTTGTCGTTGTCGCTTGCATGTCCTGAATCGCTATATCATGATGCTAAATTAACTCCGCTACTAGTCATTCTATGCATAATATGGAGATGTTCACTAAGGATGTTTTGTTATACATGTCATGATCTATCCATTAATGCCCTTGGTTGCATTTATAGCTTGCTGTAACTTGTTGTTATCTTGCCCTCAAGATTGTTAAATAATGTTGCTGTCAGCCTGTTAACATTAAGTTCAATGTTGCCATGATTGTTGTTAGTTATCCATGCACCCTATGAATTTGTTCTTGCCATGCTTATCTTCATAAACATGTCTTCTTACTGTGAGTTGCCTTGCCATGCCATGTATTGCTCTGTGGTGAGCGATTCAAGCTCACCAACATGTCTACTTATTGTTGTTCCTGCCATGTATGAATCATTATATAACTTGCCATGTTTACATGGGTGCCATCATATCTTGTGATCCTTTTGGCTCATGGTCAAGAAGGACTTTTGTTCTATGCATTTAGTTGTATCATGCCATTCCTTTGGTTGCCATGTTAAGTTCCTGTAACATGTTGTTTGATAGCTCTAAACATTGCAACCTCGATGTTATTTCTCGCAAAGTCTCGAAACTCATAGTATTTGCAATCTTGCCATGTCATTTTGAGCATGTTCTAGTGATTTCGGAGATAGCTCAGTGTTCATGTTTTGTCATGCTTTACCTGTTCATCACGCCCATGCCTTTTGTTATCATGTTAAGATGTTGTAGCTTGTTGTTTAGGTGCTTGCAATATGCCTAGTTGCTGTTTTGGACAGATTGTTGCTATAACTTGTTTCATGTGTATGTGTTGAACCGCTGTCTGCTTTTGAGTGTGCTCTATATGAAACTTCTATGGATTTTGCATGTAGTTTCATATTATCATGTTGCATCCTTGTTTTTAGGTGTTTGTTTGATGTTTGTATGCATTTAGCATCAATGCCATGTTTAACTTGTTTTGCTCATATCTTCTAGGCCGTAGCTCAATCTAATGAACTTTATATGTAACTTGACTAGAATTTCGTAAATCATCGTGGTGCATCTTAACTTGCTGTTTAACAACTTGAACATAAGGTTTATTCAGATCTGGACCAACTTCGAAATATGCATATGAGGACTTACCGGAATTGTTATATGTTGTTCCCGGCCTCATTTAAACTTGCCTTGATGTGTTGCTCTTGTTTGCATCATCTCTTGCCATGAGTAGCTTCATGTAGTCTTGTCATGCATCATGCTTGGTTGGGCATCATGTCTTGTATATGTGTGGTGTGTTTACCTTGTTGTGTGCTTCTACCGATAGTTCCTGCTTGCTATGATCGTGAGGATTCGCTCGCTCACGCTTGGTTCGCTTCATCCGCTCGCCTTCTTCACGGACTCGTTTCTTCTTCCTAGCGGGATTTCGTGCAAGATGACCGCCACCTTGGATCTCATTACTATCATTGCTATGCTAGTTGCTTCGCTTCTTCGCTATGCTGCGCTACCTATCACTTGCTGCTCAAGCCTCCCAATTTGCCATGTCAGCCTCTAACCTTTGTCACCCTTCCTAGCAAACCGTTGTTTGGCTATGTTATCGCTTTTGCTCAGCCCTCTTATAGCGCTGTTAGTTGCGGTGAAGATGAAGATTGCTCCATGTTGATTATGTTATGTTCGGATATCACAATATCTCTTATATTATTAATGCATCTATATACTTGGTAAAGGGTGGAAGGCTCGGCCTTATGCCTGGTGTTTTGTTCCACTCTTGCCGCCTCTAGTTTCCGCCATATCGGTATTATGTTCCCGGATTTTGCGCCCCTAACGCTGTTGGGTGATTTATGGGACCCCTTGACAGCTCGCTTTGAATAAGACTCTCCAAAGAAGGCCCAACCTTGGTTTTACCATTTGCCTCACCACCACCTATTTTCCCTTGGGTGTAATTAACCCAAGGGTCATCTTTATTTAGCCCCCGGCCAATGCTTGTCTAAGTGTAGGCCCGAACCGAGCCGTCAAGGGCCACCGCTGGGAAACTCGAGGCCTGGTTTTACTCAGAGCCTGTCTCATCCGTGTTGCCCTCGAGAACGAGATATGTGCAGCTCCTATCGGGATTGTCGGGCAAGATCGGGCGGTCTTGCTGGTCTTGTTTTATTACTGTCGAAATGTCTTGTAGCCGGATTCCGAGACTGATCGGGTCTTCCGGGAGAAGGAATATCCTTCGCTGATCGCGAGAGCTTATCATGGGCTGTTGGGACACCCCTACTGTGGTATAAACTTTCGAGCCGTGCTCTGCGTTATGTGGCGATGTGAATTTGTTAATATCCGTTGTAGTAAACTTGAAGTAAACTCTTCTAAAATACACCAACCGTGGTGCGAACTGCGGAGTGACTCTTTTCGGGTTGATCGAGAGGAGAACACGGTTTCGGGTTATGTCCGACGAAGTAGGAGTTCAGGATCACTTCTTGATCATTACTAGTTGACGACCATTCCTTTGTTTCTCTTCTCGCCTCATTTGCGCATGTTAGCCACCGATATATGCTTAGTCAGCTGCTGCAACCTCACCACCTTACCCCTTCCTTTCCCATTAAGCTTTGCTAGTCTTGATACCCATGGTAATGGGATTGCTGAGTCCTCGTGGCTCACAGACACTACACCAACAGCCAGCAGGTACAGGTTGCGCGATGATCATGACGCGAGAGCGATGTTTGCTTGTTTGGAGTACTTCTTCCGCTTCTTCTTCGATCGGGGATAGGTTCCAGGTCGGCAGCCTGGCTAGCAGTGGTGGATATTGTTCGAGTTTCTGTTTATGTTTCATCCGTAGACGGATGTTGATCTTGTATATGATGTGATGTTGTATTCGTGTGGCATTGTATGCCTTTTGTATGTGTCCCCATCTATTATGTAATGTTGATGTAATGATATCCACCTTGCAAAAGCGTCTTCAAGATGCGCTTCTATCCTTGGTGGGACCTTCGAGTTCCTTTTAGGATAGTGTCGCATCTTGGGCGTGACACCAGCGCCCAATTTTCATCAGTGTCAAGCTCAAGACCTCACGAAAGGGGATTGCTGGGCGGACAACAGAACCTCCTCAGAGCAGCCTCACAGTGCAGGCTCACGAGGAGGCGGAGAGATCAAGGCAGGTACCTCACAAGGGTGCCCAAAGGACGCAAGCCATGACGACGAGACCAAGCAAGGCCACCCAGAAGGTCCTTGATTCCCTTGGTGAAAAAGGGGCAAGCATAGGCCAAGGCATCGTGCAAAGGTTACCACTTCGTGCAACAAGACCAAGACCAATGAGCGCAGGAAGGAGGTCATCGTGGAGCCTGTGACGCGCCACCGCCAGAGCTTTTGGCAGCCAAGACCAACTTTAGTCAGATAAGTGTACTAGATGTTCCCTTGAAAATGGCCAATTGTTGGCGCCTCTTCCCGCCATTATGTGGAAGAGGCCCAGGCCTCCTCTACAAGTAGGACTAGCCACCACAGCGGAAGGGGAGGATCAAGATCACAGATAGAGAGAGGGAGAGAGGTGACTGAACTCATCCAAGCAGTTCATCGCACCAGCTCAAGAACAGCCCTCGCGAGGCTGTTCTCCCTTTGTACTGTTCATCATCAGCCCCTGAGGCAATCCACCACACCACACACTGGAGTAGGGTATTACACCACAACGGTGGCCCGAACCAGTATAAACCTTGTGTCTCTTGTGCTGTTCTTCGTTTGTAGTTTAGATCCCTTGCTAACCATCGACGCATGAGCTGGTAGGGGAAAGATCTCCGCGCGCACCCTAGTGTTCGAACCTCAAGGGTCTGCCGAACCCGAATTCGACATTTGGCGCGCTGTAGGGGCGCTGAATTTTCTTCCGCTGGTCGCGTGATCTTCCGTTATGTCCATGGCTGACGCCGCTGAGCTCAAGGCTGAAGGCCGGGCTGCTCACGCTGAAGCGCTATGCTCAAGGCCGCCGAAGTCGCCAGACGGTTTCGCCGGCGGACACTTGCCGTTTCGCTGCTCGCCGCCAACGCCCCACCGGTCAAAGCGGGAACGAGCAGCAGGCCTGTTGGGGGAGCTGCACGACCTCTACTCGCCATCCCGCCGAGCCGGGCGCTTCTTGGCCGTCACAACTTCCTAGGCGGCTCACCGGGCGCCACCGCTGCCGCCACGCTGCCGCTCACCTGCCGGATCGCCGCCTCCAAGCGCCTGGGAGCCCCACTGGCTAGGTGTCGCCCGAGGCCGATCTGCTTTCAACTCTGACGATCACCCTCCAACCCCGCCGGATCGGGTGCGCCCCGATGCTGTGCACCCCACCATCTCGAAGGCGGCAGCCACCAGACCTCATCAAGGCGGAGCCGGCCTGAACGTGTTTCTCTGTGGAGACCTTCAGCCTCCTCCATGTGCCACCAGAGCGGCTCCAGCCCAGCAGGCCTTTTTCGGGAGTCGGAGCCGGTTCCACCACCCCTTGGGACAATTGGCCCCGTGACCTTCGCACCCAGCGATAACCACCGACAGAGCTGATCGACTTCGATATCGCCCCCATCGGCCTCCCCTACAACGCCATCTCGGCTACCCGCCTTGGTCTGTTAATGGCAGAACTCACTCCGCATACAACCTTATGAAGATGCCCGGAGCAGCGGCGCCTTACCGTGTCAGAAACACCGGAGATGCACTGCAGGCGCCTGCTTGTTTTCAAGGCGGCTGGCATGTGGCACGGCCCGCCAACACGACGCCTGAGCCAAGGGGCTGCGCCTGCCCAAGAAGAAGCAGCTATTCACTCAAAACAAGGCGGAAACCAAGCAGGTACCAATGACGAGAATGGGTCCATCGACGCCACATTCACCATAGGTGCAAACCTCGAACCCAAGCAGGAGGAGGCCTTGGTGAAGTTCCCGTCAGAACAAGAAGGTGTTCATGGGGACCTGATCACTGGCCGGGTCCCAAGGGGCGGAGGAGCATCACCTGAACGTGTGTCCCAAATGTGCGCCTGTGAAGTGTATAAGCAGGCGACAAACCATAGAGAAACAAGCTTTAATCGCCCAAGAGACCCGCAAGCTAGAGGCAGCAGGGTTATTCGTGAGGTCTGCTACCTGATTGGCTGGCCAACCCAGCTTGTCGTGCAAAAAGGGGGAAAGGAACGATGTGTGTCGACTTCACCAACCTCAACAAGGCCTGCCCACAGGATCCATTTCCGCCTTGCATTGACTAAATCGCCGACTCCACCGCCAGGTGACTCTGTCAGGCTTCCCGGATGCCTTCTCGTGCTATCACCAGATCAAGATGGCGGTAGAAGACGTGGAAAAACGGCTTTCCTGTCCCTGTGCAGAGTATACTGCTATACATGCATGCCGTTCGGGTTGCGCAACGCAGGCGCAACCTTTCAGCGGCTGATGCACATCGCCCTAGGCCAACACCTCGGGAGGAATGCTGAGGCGTACGTCGATGACACTGTGGTGAAGTCTTAGGAGGCGAAAACCCTGATACAAGACTTGGAAGAAACCTTCGCGAGCCTCGATAAAGTGGACCTGCGCTCAACCTTAAAAGTGCGATTTGAGTCCCTCGGTAAGCTCCTAGGTTTCCTCGTGTCCCATAGGGGCATCGAGGCCAACCCGGAAAAGGATAAGGCAGTCGAAGACATGAGCCCGCCAAAGACCCTCAGAGAAATGCAGAAACTCACCGGGAGCGTGACCGCGCGAGGACGTTTCATCTCCAAGCGGGGGAACAAGCACTGCCATTCTTCAAGCTGATGAAGAAGAAGGGCCCTTTGAATGGACTCAAGAGGCCGACAAGGCATTCCAAGAACTCAAAGGTACCTTACCAGCCCTCCGTGATGGTAGCTCCGATCCTCGGAGCCTCGTGTTTCACTCGTGGCTACCTCTACTCCGCCAACAAGAGCCCTAGTAGCTGTCAGGGAGGAGCGTCGGGCCTAGGCCACAACTGCCCTCCGGGCAGGAGCGAAGCGAAGCCAGGAGAGCCTCGCAAAGACCACGGTCACGGCCGAAGGAGATCAGCCGCAGCGGGAAAGCGCGCCCGGAGCAGAAGAGGCCCCACCAAGAGATCAGGCGCAGGGGGCTCCGCTGCCTCAGGAGGCACCCCAACCTACGGAGGACACGAACAGCGCCAGCGCTCACAGCCTCGTCGAGCACCCCGTGTACTTCGTCAGCACGGTGCTGCGGGACGCGAGGCCATGGTACCCCATGCCCCAAAACTCCTCCTCGCGCTATTGGTGGCTTCACGCAAGCTGCGACACTACTTCCAAGGTCATCCCATCAAGGTCATCTCAGCATACCCTCTGGAGAGGGTGCTTAGGAGCCCCAACTCAGCTAGAAGAGTCGCCGAGTGGAACATCGAACTGCAAGCGTTTCAGCTAGAATTCATCACAACCAGAGTCATCAAGGGGGCCGCGTTGGCAGATTTCATGGCAGAATGGACGGAGGCACCCGGACTCGAAGCAGGCGAAGACTGATCGCTTTCTCCGGGGAGCGAGGCACCGGACGGCTGGGTCATGTACTTCGACGGGGCATTCTCCTGACATGGCGCGGGGGACGGCGCAGTGCTCGTATCCCCTACTCAGGACAAGCACTATTACGCTGTGTAGCTCTGTTTCCACCACGGGGAAAAGGTCTCCAACAACATAGCAGAATATGAAGGCCTGATAGCCGGCTGAGAGCCGCAGTCGCTTTGGGGGTAAAGCGCCTCATCATCAAGGGCGATTGACAACTCCTCGTCAAGTTCTCCAACAAGATATACGGGCCGAAGGAGGAGCACATGGAAGCCTACCTCGCGGAGGTTCACAGGATGGAGAAACAGTTATGGGGGCTGGAGTTGCAGCATGTGCCTCGTGGCACCAATCAAGAGGCGGACGACATCGCCAAGAGGGCGCCCAGCGCTGCCTCAGAGCCCGGGCGCCTCAAGAGCTGCGCCAGGCCCTCGGCGGCACCACCACTATCAAGCGCGGTGCAACCTCGGGAGGAGCTCCCCCGATCGCCTGCCTCGGGGGCCCCGGTCTGCGGCCCGGCCTCAGGGGCACGCCTGCTCCTGGTGTTGGAGCCTCAGGAAGGGTGCTGGATCACAGAGCTCAAGAACTACTTGACGCGGGGGACCCTGCCGGAGAAGGAGGAGGAGGCGGAGCCTGTGGCGCGGCAAGCCACGGCCAACTGCATTAGGGACGCAGAGCTTTACCGGAGGCGACCGAATGACGTGTCCCTATATTGCATTTCCAGAGAGCAAGGGAAGGAATTGCTGGAAGACATACATGGCGGAGACTGCGGGCATCACTCATCGCCACAGCACTGCTGGCAAGGCATGCCCGCAGCTGGTTCTACTCGCCCACAAGACTCAGCGACACTGTTGAGCGGTAAAGGCTTGCGAGGCTCCAATTTCATGCCAAGCAGATCCATCACCCGGCGGAGGTCTGCAAACTATACCCCTCTCATGGCCATTCGCAGTTTGGGGCTGGACATTCTAGGCCCATTCCTCGGCACCAGGGGCTATCGCCACTTACGCCGCCATGGACAAGTTCACCAAGTGGATCGAGGTGGAAGCTGTCCGCACCATCCCGGCTGGCTCAGCGTCAAGTTCATCAGGCCTCGTGAGCCGCTTTGGGGTGCCTAACCGATCATCACCGACAACGGTTCGCAGCTCACCAAAGAATCTCTTCAAAATGTACCGTATAACCTTTGAACGCAGATATGCTACGCTCGTGGCGCAACCCCGAGTAACGGCTAGGTCGAGCGAGCCAACGCGAGGTCCTGGGGCCTCAAACCAGACCTTCAAGAAGAAGCCGAGGCCTGCAATAGGGCTGGCACGATGAGCTCCAGCCCATGCAATGGTCCATCCGCACGCATCATGCTGCCAATCGGGCGAGACCCCGCTCTTCCTCGTTTATGGAGTGAACCTGTCCTCCTCACGAGGTCAGCGTCAGCCCGCACGGGTCCCGGGCGCTCGACGAGGTGCAGCAAGACGCCATGCGGGGGACGGATCTCGTGCTGGGGGAGGAACAACGTCGAGAGGCCGCGCTATGAGCGGCAAGGTATCAACAGGTGCTGCGGCGATACCACTGCCGCAACATCCGCCCCAGGACTCTTGAGGTAGGCGACCTCGTGCTCTGATGGGTCCTCTCCAGGGAAGGGTTACACAAGCTCTCTCCCATGTGGGAGGGCCTGCTCAAGGTTGTTCATGTTTCTGTGCCCGCCCACACACTTGGAGACTCAGAGGGGTGCCCATCCCAACGCATGGAACATCCAAGATCTCCGGAAGTTCTACCTTGAAGAAAGGCCCAGAGCTCTGAAGAAGGCAAACGCCTGAATCTTGTTTTCCCGAGAAAGGCCCAGAGCCTGTGAAGAAGGAAAACGCCTGTGAAGCTCGTTTTCCCGAGAAAGGCCTAGAGCCTGTGAAGAAGGCAAACGCCTGTGAAGCTCGTTTTCCCGAGAAAGGCCCAGAGCCTGTGAAGAAGGCAAACGCATGTGAAGCTCGTTTTCCCAAGAAAGGCCCAGAGCCTGTGAAGAAGGCAAACGCCTGTGGAGCCCATTTTCCTGAGAAAGGCCCGGAGCCTATGAAGAAGGCCAATGCATGTGAAGCTCGCCGCCCGTGACACTCTCACGTAATAATGAGTGGGGCTGTACACGCCTCGGAGTCTCCAGAGAGCCGCCCTCGGGCCTTGGGGGCTCCCGCCCACGCCCAGTGGCAGAACTTAGCTCCGAGCTGGTGAGAAGACATCGAAGACTAGATTAGGTGCTGGACGCGGCTTTTTCATTTGCTTTCTGCAGTTGGCTTGCTCGTTCCTATTTGAAGTTTTATTGAAGTTGTTGCCGTCCTTGGCTTGTGACTCTTTGTCTTTTTCGCTTCTCGCCTTTGATTTCTTCACAGAAGTCTCATGAGGGAGCAGCGCACACACTGCAAGAAAGTGTTTTTGCCCCTGTCGTTTGAAGCTTTCCTATCCAGGTCCACTATGGGAGCACCCCTCCCAGCCCATACCCCACGGGCATCGCGACGCGAACACCGGACCTGGGTCAGTCGCCTCCACAACCGAGGCCGGAAGCTACCCCTCCTAACTAATCCTTGCAGGACATGAAGCGTTCGACGAGGCCTCGGCCTCGGGAAGCAAAGACCACGGCAGGTGTCCCCCCAAGCTAAGTAATTCCTGCACGCCTGCATATGCACAAAAGCACATCACAGAAATAGCGGAAACATCATGGGAATTAACAGCAACAGTCCAGCATGCCCCCATGGGGCCCTACACTACTTTCTCTTTGCGCAGGGAAGGGAGAAAAACAAAATAGGCACAGCTTGCTTGGCACCAACTCACGGGCGAAGGCTCGATTGCCTCTGAGCTCAGGCTGACTCTCTCTCGCTCACCGAGGCACGACGGCGGCTGACCCGCCACCTCCCTCCAGGAGGGCGCAACGGCGCGGGGGCTGATCGCGGCCACCGCTGGAGGAGGTGTTGTCCGAAGGAGAACCACCGAAGCTTGACGAGCCCCGAGCGCCACCGACCACGCGCCTGCTGTCATCTTCATCCCGATCATCACCGGGGCTGGGTACACGGCCACGGTCATCGTCTTCGGGGCAGCACCCGTCACGGCGATCGTCTTCTCCGAACACCCTCACGTAGAGGATGGCGCCGCCAACTTGAAGTGCAGGGTGCACCGCCGCTCAGGCCATGCGCGCTGGCAAAATTTGCCACCGCGTTCAGTACCACATTCCCGGCGACGAGACCTCCAGCGAAGCCTCAGGAGGCCCCGTGCAACAACCGTCCGCCTGAAGCTGTGAGGCCGCCAGAGCGCCGGCCGGAAGTTCACCCGTAAAACAAGCGGGAAGCCGGAGTTATGCTGGTCGGCTCCACCGACCACACGACGAACTCTGGCAGAACCTCCGCCGAGTGGAAGCGCGGCCTGGGGGGCCACGCAGTCGCGGCACGCCCCCCCATCGACAACTTGGCGCCCATCACCGCGCAGGGGATCACCTCCACGACCACGGGGAGCCGCTACGGGAGCCACATGATGCTTGCGAGGACGGCCTCGACCGCGCTTGGCCGGGGGAGAGTCAGGCCCAACCTGGCGAGCCTTCCCCTTCTCCGTGGCCGAGAACCTCTTCGACGGAGCCATGGAGAGAAAGGAGTAGCAAGAGGGGATGGACTAGAAGGGCTTGCGTCATTCCGTACTTAATAGCCGGAGGAGGCCAACCGTCGGCCTCCACGATCGCAAGTAATCATGACCCATTTCTGCGTGCAGGGACTTGTCAAGTCATGCGGTTGCCGAGGCGTCGTGGGGAAGTGGAGACGCCCACGACCAATCAATCGCCATGCGGCGCGCCAAGGCCGCAGGCTATTGGGGCCCGCGGGCTTCAGACTTGCCCTTCGCTTCCGCTAAGCTGTCCGGCGCGCTTTGGGCTCGGGGCTGCTGCCGGTGTTCTGGGAACAGGGGTCCCTCAGACTGCCTGCCCATGCCCTGCGGGCGTGGCTCGAGTGGGGCCCAAGATGGCCCAGCTTCATCAGCTCAAGCTCAAGACCTCGCGAGGCTGGCCTCACGGGCGGATAACAGAAGCTCCTCAGAGCAGCCTCACAAAGCAGGCTCACGAGGAGGCGGAGAGATCAAGGCTGGGTACCTCATGAGGGTGCCTAAAGACGAAGCCATGACGATCGACACCAAAGCGGCGCTTAGGCGGGCGCCAGCCCACGAAGTTGTCCTCGATTCCCTTTGGTGCAAAGGAGGCAAGCACAGTGCCAAGGCATCAGTAAGGTAAACACGCCTCAATATGCGACCCTATCCAAAAGGAACTCAAGGTCCCACCAAGGATAGACCCGATATTGAAACGCTTTTGCAAGGTGGATATCATTACATCAACATTACATAATAGTGGGATACATACATAAGGCACAAATGCCACAAGAATACATCAACATCATATATAAGATCAACATCCCACTACGGATGAAACATAAACAGAAACTCAAACAATATCCACCTCGCTAGCCCAGCTGCCGACCGAACCTATCCCCGATCAAGAAGAAGCGTAAGAAGAACTCCAACACAAATAAACATCGCCTCGCCATGATCATCGTGACAACCTGTACCGCAACTGGTGGTGTAGTAATCAGAGCCACGAGGACTCAGCAATCCCATTACCATGGGTATCAAGACTAGCAAAGCTTAATGGGAAAGGAAGGGTAAAGTGGTGAGGTTGCAGCAGCGACTAAGCATGATATGGTGGCTAACCAACGCAAATGAGAGCGAGAAGAGAAACAAAGGAACGGTCGACAACTAGTAATGATCAAGAAGTGATCCTGAACTCCTACTTACGCTAGACATAACCCGTAAACCGTGTTCTCCTCTCGATCAACCCCAAAAGAGACACTCACGGTTACGCATACACGGTTGGTGTATTTTAGAAGAGTTTGCTTCAAGTTTACTACAACCGGATATTAACAAATTCCCATCTGCCACATAACCGCTGGCACGGCTTTCAAAGTTCAAACCCCGCAGGGTGTCCTAACTTAGCCCATGATAAGCTCTCGCGATCAACGAAGGATATTCTTCTCCCGGAAGACCCGATCAGTCTCGAATCCCGCTACAAGACATTTCACAGAATAAAACAAGACCAGAAGACCTCCCATGCCGACACCCTCGTAGTAGCCACAGATCTCGCCCCGTGCCACGACCGGATGAGCAGTCCGCATAACTAAAACCAGCCCTCAAGTTTCCCGAGGTGGCGCTGCAAAGCACTTAGTTTGGGCCAACACTTAGACAAGCATTGGCCCGGGGCTGAATAAAGATGACCTTGGGATGCGCGACTCCCAAGGGAAAAAGGTAATAGGTCGCAAATGGTAAAACCAATGTTGGGCCTTGCCGAAAAGTCTTATTCAAAGCGAACTGTCAAGGGGGTCCTATAAATCACCCGACCGCTGCTAGGGACGCAAAATCCGGGAACATAATACCGATATGACGGAAACTAGGGCGGCAAGAGTGGAACAAAACACTGCATAAGGCCGAGCCTTCCACCCTTTACCAAGTATATAGATGCATTAATTAAATAAGATATATTGTGATATCCCAACAAGTAAACATGTTCCAACAAGGAACAACATCTCCATGTTCCAACAAGGAACAACTTCATCTTCACCTGCAACTAACAACGCTATAAGAGGGGCTGAGCAAAGCGGTAACATAGCCAAACAACGGTTTGCTAGGAAGGGTGCAAAAGGTTAGAGGCTGACATGGCAATTGGGATGGCTTGAGCAGCAAGTGATAGGTAGCGCAACATAGCGAAAGAACGAAGCAACTAGCTTAGCAATGATAGTAATGAGATCCAAGGTGACGGTCATCTTGCCTGAAATTTCGCAAGGAAGAAGAACGAGTCCATGAAGAAGACGAACGGAAGTAGTCGAACTAATCCTCACAATCGCAACATTATCGAACCGAGAAGCAACAACAAGAAGAAACAAACAACATGGTAAATGCACAACATGAACAAGGCATGATGCACAATCAAGCATGATGCATGACAAAGCTAGATGAGGCTACTCATGGCAAGAGATGATGCAAACAAGAGCAACACATCAAGGCAAGTTTAAATGAGGCCGAAACAACATAGAACAATTCCGTAAGTCCTCATATGCAAATTTCGAAATTGGTCCAGATCTGAATAAACCTTATGTTCAAGTTGTTAAACAGCAAGTTAAGATGCACCACGATGATCTACACGAAATTCTAGTCAAGTTACATATAAAGTTCATTAGATTCGAGCTACGCCTAGAAGATATGAGCAAAACAAGATAACATGGCATTGATGCAAAATGCATACAAACATCAAGCAAACACCTCAAAACAAGGATGCAACATGATAATATGAAACTACATGCAAAATCAAGCAAGTTTCATATAGAGCACACTCAAAACGGAGCAACGGATCAACACATACACACAATACAAGTCATAGGAACAATCATCCAAAACAGCAACTAGGCATATTGCAAGCATCAAAACAACATGCTACAGGACCTCAAAATAATAACAAAAGGCATGGGCATGATTTACAGGTAAAGCATTACAAAACATGAACACTGAGCTATCTCCGAAATCACTAGAACATGCTCAAATGACATGGCAAGATTGCAAATAATAACAGCTTGCACTTATCAGAAATAACATCAAAGTTGCAATGTTTAGAGCTATGAAACAACATGCTACAGGAACTTATCATGGCAAACAAAGGCATGGCATGATACTACTAAATGCATAGAACAAAAGTCCCTTATCGACCATGAGCCAAAAAGGCACAGAAAATATGATGGCACCCATGTAAACATGGCAAGTTATATTACAGATTCAAACATGGCAGAACAACAACAAGTAGGCATGTTGGTGAGCTTGAAACACTCACCACAGAGCAATACATGGCATGGCAAGGCAACCAACAGTAAGAAGACATGGCATAGAAGATATACATGGCAAGAACAACAACATAGCATGCAAGGATCAACTACAACAACCTTGGCAAAATTGAATAACATGTAAACAATCTGCCAGAAACATTTTATAGCAAAAGTAGAGCTCGATTGACTCAAGCTATGGCACTCCATAATTGCAAACAAGGGCATGGATGGATAGAGCAAGACATGTAGAACAAAACATCCTTACTGAAGTATCTCAAAATAAGCATGGATCTCTCGTAGCATCAAGTTAACATGGCATAAAAATATCAAGAAAACAGGCTGAAATCAACAACATCAAGACACCTAGTTTGCATGCTTGTGCTAGTCACCACATAGATCACAAAAATACATGGCATACACCCTGGAAATATGGCATGGCATATTACAAAACACATGTAGGACTCAAGATCATAGGGTGCACACATCAATCATGGCAAAATGACAAAGTGCATGTTCGATAAGAATGTAAACTAACATCACATAGCACTCTTCCAACAGCATTTCGGGCATCAAGATGAGCTCAAATGAAAATGATGCAATGAGATGAAATTATCTACTCATCGAGACGAACAATTTGACATATTACACGCACGAAACGGAGCTACGGATGCAGAGTTATGGCATGATGAAAATGCATGAAAACATAACAAAACTGGGGACTTAGTGAATTCGAGGAAGGAGAGGAAAGTCAACCCCGGAGCACGGTTTACGAGGATCGCCGGGATCTCGCCGGAGATGGAGGGAGAGGTCGCCGGGACCTCGGAAGGCGCTGGAGGCGGCCCCGACCGATCCGCCGGGCGGCGGCGACGAGGAGGTTTCGGGCGGCGGGCGCGCGCCGGGCGCCATGGCGGCGACGGAGCGGGCGCCGGCGGCTAAAGGCGACGGGCCGACTCGGAGGAGCGGGCGGCGAGGGGCGAGGCGGTCGGCTTTGGCGCTGCTGGCGGCAGCAGACGGCGGCTATCGGGCGGCGAGGTCCGCCGGCGGACGGTTTCGCCGGCGGGCGGCGACGCTGCCAGCGGCGCATGCAGCGCGCGGGCTCGCGCGGAGGCGCGCGGCGCGCGACGGGCGGGCGCGGGCTCGATCCGGCTCGCTGGCCGCGGGCGGGCGGGCGGCGCAGGAGCGCCACGTGGCACTTCCCGGTAGGGCGGGCGGCGGCGAGACGTCCGCCGACCGGATATGTCCGCGCGCGCGGGACGATTTTAGGGTTTCGGAGAGATTTGACCGCGATTTGGGAGGGGAAGGTGTTTATATAGGTAGAGGGAGCTAGGAGAGTCCAAATGAGGTGCGGTTTTCGGCCACGCGATCGTGATCGAACGACCGAGAGCATGGAGAGGAGTTTGGTGGTTTTTGGGCCACTTTGAAGGTGTTGGGCTGCAACGAAAGAGGCTTTTTATGTTACCTTGCTAACTGCTGAGTACCAAACGACCTCCAAATGATCCAAACTTGACAAAGCGGTTCACCGGTGCTATACCAAGGCCGCTTGACAAACCTCGTCCATTCCGAGACCGCTTAACACCCGCACACCTAAAAGAGGTAAAAGGGGCGCCGGAGACATAGGAGTGCCGGATTGCAAAACGGACAACGGGAAAATGCTCTGATGCATGAGACAAACACATATGCAAATGCGATGCACATGGTGACATGATATAAAATGCAGATGATGACATGGCAAAGAGAGACACGCAAGCACATGACATGGCAACGACAGCGAATAACCGAAGACACTCGCGATCGAATCCGGGCGTATAACACTCCTCCACTAATCAAGAGATCTCGCCCCGAGATCTTAGGACCGAGACGGAAGGGAAAAGGGATGAGGTGAAACAAGAACTCAAAAGAAGAAGCAAAGACTCGAGAGCACTCGAGAATAAGAGAGGAACGACGAGAATGACGAGAATGACGAGAATCGAAAACTCCTCGACTCAGATAGACTCGAAAGCACTCGCTCTAACCGGAGTGGTTAGAATGAGAAAAGAAACGGATAAGACCGAAGGATTTAGGCAGCACTCCTGCTGAAAATGGAAGGATTAGAACTGAGTTTGACGAAATGGAACGATAAGTTGACGAGAGGAAGAACACAATGCCTCCTAAGAATTGAAAGAATGAAATGAAAAGAACTTAGAAGGAAGGATTGAATGAAGTTGTTGAGAAAATCACCAACTAAAAGAATAAGATTGTTGTGGGCTTATGGATAACCTCTCAAAATTATGAGCTGATCACCCACCACAAACGAAAAAGATTAAATAGCTGAGAAGAACGAAGGAATGCAAAACTCCACTTCAAAAGAATACGGAGAGTTAATTGCACTTCGAGACGCAAGAAGAAGGATACTTGAACTCCACCAACAAGAATCTTGATGAACTCTTGAAGAATGAATTAAATCATGAAGAACCACCATGAAGAACTCCGCACAAAAGGATGATGAGATACAATTGAAGGATGGAAAGAATAAGATTAAGTCTTATGTGATTTAGATTGAGCTTCAACGAAATGGCCGAGGAAATAATTGAACTCCGGAAAAAAAAGATTAAAACACTTGGAAGTCGAATTTATTCATTTCGAACAAACTCCGAAGAAAAAGATTAATCACTTGGATGAAATAAGAATAAGATTTATTGTATGCTTATCCTTCATCAAATTAAATTGATGACAAGAAATGGATTTTGCATATTACTTATTCTTCTTGAAAAAGGATTGAGAAGTGACATATCGCAAACTTGAGAAGGACTTCATGAACCACCGGTAGGATTGAAAAGAACGAATGAATTAAAATGATAATCAAGGAAAAAGAATCTTGAACGAACTATCGTAAGAATTCGAAAATGACTGATGGAAGGATTGCCGGGAAAACTTAGAAAAGCCCACAGATCCTTGAGGGAATTTAGATACAAGAGAATGAAGAGACCACGAACTGATTAGAGGATACTTGAACGAAGCACCGGGATAATATTGAGGCGAACGAAAGGGCACGAATATAGAATAATTGAGAACGCCTTTGAAAGCTTGGAACGAAGAAATCTTCCGAAAAGATGGCCTCCGGATGATTGAGACGGAAAGCAACTCCTGAAATACTCCGGATGGATGAAAAGAATTGCACAATTGGAAACAACTAGATAGGATAACATCTTGCTAGAACCATGAATCTCCGGAGAACGGACAAGATTTAAGAGAAATATCTATGACGGTCTTCAAATGTCGATTTAGAAAACACCACCAAAATTGTTGAGGTACTCCGAAGAATGAAAACCAAAAGGTTGAGCCAACAATGAAAAGAATTTAAAAGCGATATTGGAGAAGGCATGTGACTGATGAAATTCATTCTTACGCCACCTTAAAAAGAATTGGGAATATCTCCGAAATTAGAGAGTCGTAAGATCCTCGAAAAGACCTGTGGGTTAGGGCCCACTAAAAGAAAACACCGCTGGAAAAGATTGTTGAATGATAGATGATGCACCGAACAATTGAAATATTTGGATGAGGTGACAACCTCGAATTAATTAGAACACGATTTAATCTCCGAGATGTGTTGAACACTCCGAAGGATAAATTGGCAGAGGCTAACGAGCAAAGAGAACACTTCAAGGAAAAGAATATGATCAACACCAAAAACTTGAATTGAGTGCACCGAAAAGAAAGGATGAAGAATGACGAACAAGACGAGAATTCACCGTTGAAATAATTGAGGGAAGATCAAGAGGTTCCACGAATGAAATTTATGGTCGGAAGAAACTCGAACTCCGTGAAGAAAAGGTGGAGGGCGGAAAACAAAGGCAACTTGGAGGGGAAACGACGAATATCTTGAAGAAAAACACCGTTGAAATCATTGAGGAGAGAGAGCAAAACTTCACACGAGTAGGATGGATACTGACACGGACCGTTCCGAGAAGAAGAAGGTGGGCGGATGGGAAAAACAAGGACAACTTCAGATGGAGAAACAACGCCGATCGAAAAAACTGAGGATTGATCTCCAAAGACAAAGAGGTTCGAGTCGACTTGACGAGAAATGCACCGGATGAAAAGAGTTGAGACCCAACTAACGAAAAACCAACCACGTGATCCTAAAGAAAATTTTTGAAGGGAAGAGGAGTAATTCAAAACACCTACGCCAAGATTCCTTACCAGAGCGATTTAAGGGCAGAGGAGTAAAAGAATTCCTACTCCGATATAACTAGACTCAAAACAGTTTTCTTCTAGACTCAACAATGGCCAAACTACACGATCAATCAAGGGGCTCCTAGGGTCGGTCGAGGCTCGATACCAACTTGAACACGCCTAATATGCTACCCTATCCAAAAGGAACTCAAGGTCCCACCAAGGATAGACCCAAGATATTGAAACGCTTTTGCAAGGTGGATATCATTACATCAACATTACATAATAGAGGGATACATACATAAGGCACAAATGCCACAAGAATACATCAACATCATATATAAGATCAACATCCCACTACGGATGAAACATAAACAGAAACTCAAACAATATCCACCTCGCTAGCCCAGGCCCGACCGAACCTATCCCCGATCAAGAAGAAGCGTAAGAAGAACTCCAACACAAATAAACATCGCCTCGCCATGATCATCGCACAACCTGTACCGCAACGGTGGTGTAGTAATCAGAGCCACGAGGACTCAAAGAATCCCATTACCATGGGTATCAAGACTAGCAAAGCTTAATGGGAAAGGAAGGGTAAAGTGGTGAGGTTGCAGCAGCGACTAAGCATATATGGTGGCTAACCAACGCAAATGAGAGCGAGAAGAGAAACAAAGGAACGGTCGACAACTAGTAATGATCAAGAAGTGATCCTGAACTCCTACTTACGCCGACATAACCCGTAAACCGTGTTCTCCTCTCGATCAACCCCAAAAGAGACACTCACGTTACGCATTACGGTTGGTGTATTTTAGAAGAGTTTGCTTCAAGTTTACTACAACCGGATATTAACAAATTCCCATCTGCCACATAATCATGGGCACGGCTTTCGAAAGTTCAAACCCCGCAGGGTGTCCCAACTTAGCCCATGATAAGCTCTCGCATCAACGAAGGATATTCTTCTCCCGGAAGACCCGATCAGTCTCGAATCCTGCCACAAGACATTTCACAGCAATAAAACAAGACCAGAAGACCTCCCGGCGGCCGACACCTCGGTAGTAGCCGCACAGATCTCGCCCCTGTGCCACGACCGGATGAGCAGTCCGCATAACTAAAACCAGCCTCAAGTTTCCCGAGGTGGCGCCGCAAAGCACTTCTAGTTTGGGCCAACACTTAGACAAGCATTGGCCCGGGGCTGAATAAAGATGACCCTTGGGATGCGCGATTCCCAAGGGAAAAAGGTAATAGGTCGGCAAATGGTAAAACCAATGTTGGGCCTTGCTGGAAAAGTCTTATTCAAAGCGAATCGTCAAGGGGTCCTATAAATCACCCGACCGCTGTAGGGACGCAAAATCCGGGAACATAATACCGATATGACGGAAACTAGGGCGGCAAGAGTGAACAAAACACTGCATAAGGCCGAGCCTTCCACCCTTTACCAAGTATATAGATGCATTAATTAAATAAGATATATTGTGATATCCCAACAAGTAAACATGTTCCAACAAGGAACAACATCTCCATGTTCCAACAAGGAACAAACTTCATCTTCACCGCAACTAACAACGCTATAAGAGGGCTGAGCAAAGCGGTAACATAGCCAAACAACGGTTTGCTAGGAAGGGTGCAAAAGGTTAGAGGCGACATGGCAATTGGGATGGCTTGAGCAAGAAGTGATAGGTAGCGCAACATAGCGAAAGAACGAAGCAACTAGCATAGCAATGATAGTAATGAGATCCAAGGTGACGGTCATCTTGCCTGAAATTTCGCAAGGAAGAAGAACGAGTCCATGAAGAAGACGAACGGAAGTAGTCGAACGAAGCCTCACAATCGCAACATTACCGAACCGAGAAGCAACACCGAAGAAACAAACAACATGGTAAATGCACAACATAAACATGGCATGATGCACAATCAAGCATGATGCATGACAAAGCTAGGATGAGGCTACTCATGGCAAGAGATGATGCAAACAAGAGCAACACATCAAGGCAAGTTTAAATGAGGCCGAAACAACATAGAACAATTCCGTAAGTCCTCATATGCAAATTTCGAAATTGGTCCAGATCTGAATAACCTTATGTTCAAGTTGTTAAAAGCAAGTTAAGATGCACCACGATGATCTACACGAAATTCTAGTCAAGTTACATATAAAGTTCATTAGATTCGAGCTACGCCTAGAAGATATGAGCAAAACAAGATAACATGGCATTGATGCAAAATGCATACAAACATCAAGCAAACACCTCAAAACAAGGATGCAACATGATAATATGAAACTACATGCAAAATCAAGCAAGTTTCATATAGAGCACACTCAAAACGGAGCAACGGTTCAACACATACACACAATACAAGTCATAGGAACAATCTGTCCAAAAAAGCAACTAGGCATATTGCAAGCATCAAAACAACATGCTACAGGACCTAAAAATAATAAAAAAGGCATGGGCATGATTTACAGGTAAAGCATTACAAAACATGAACACTGAGCTATCTCCGTAAATCACTAGAACATGCTCAAAATGACATGGCAAGATTGCAAATAATAACAGCTTGACTTATCAGAAATAACATCAAAGTTGCAATGTTTAGAGCTATGAAACAACATGCTACAGGAACTTATCATGGCAAACAAAGGCATGGCATGATACTACTAAATGCATAGAACAAAAGTCCTTACTGACCATGAGCCAAAAAGGCACAGAAAATATGATGGCACCCATGTAAACATGGCAAGTTATATTACAGATTCAAACATGGCAGAACAACAACAGTAGGCATGTTGGTGAGCTTGAAACACTCACCACAGAGCAATACATGGCATGGCAAGGCAACCAACAGTAAGAAGACATGGCATAGAAGATATACATGGCAAGAACAACAACATAGCATGCAAGGATCAACTACAACAACCTTGGCAAAATTGAATAACATGTAAACAATCTGCCAGAAACATTTTATAGCAAAAGTAGAGCTCGATTGACTCAAGCTATGGCACTCCATAATTGCAAACAAGGGCATGGATGGATAGAGCAAGACATGTAGAACAAAACATCCTTACTGAAGTATCTCAAAATAAGCATGGATCTCTCTCAGCATCAAGTTAACATGGCATAAAAATATCAAGAAACAGGGCTGAAATCAGCAACATCAAGACACCTAGTTTGCATGCTTGTGCTAGTCACCACATAGATCACAAAAATACATGGCATACACCCCTGGAAATATGGCATGGCATATTACAAAACACATGTAGGACTCAAGATCATAGGGTGCACACATCAATCATGGCAAAAATGACAAAAGTGCATGTTCTGTTAAGAAACAGAAACTAACATCACATAGCACTCTTCCAACAGCATTTCGGGCATCAAGATGAGCTCAAATGAAAATGATGCAATGAGATGAAATGATCTACTCATCGAGACGAACAATTTGACATATTACACGCACGAAACGGAGCTACGGATGCAGAGTTATGGCATGATGAAAATGCATGAAAACATAAGAAAACTGGGGACTTAGTGAATTCGAGGAAGGAGAGGAAAGTCAACCCCAGAGCACGGTTTACGAGGATCGCTGGATCTCGCCGAGATGGAGGAGAGGTCGCCGGGACCTCGGGAAGGCGCTGGGAGGCGGCCCGGACTGATCCGCCGGGCGGCGGCGACGAGGTTTCGCTGGGGCGGCGGCGCTGCTACGGGCGCTTATGGCGGGCGACCGAGCGGGCGCCGGCGGCTAAAGGCGACGGGCCGACTCGGAGGAGCGGGCGGCGAGGGGGCGAGGCGGCTTCGGCTCGGCGCTGGGCGGCAGCGGACGGCGGCCATCGGGCGGCGAGGTCCGCCGGCGGGACGGTTTCGCCGGCGGCGACGACGCTGCCGGCGCGCGGCGCGGCCAGCGGCGGGCGGGCGCGGGCTCGCGCGGAGGCGCGCAGGCGGGCGGACGGGCCGGGCGGGGCTCGATCCGGCTCGCCGGATCGGGCGGCGGGCGGCGCAGGAGCGCCACGTGGCACTTCCTGGTAGGGCGGGCGGCGGCGCGCAGACGTCCGCCGGACCGACATGTCCGGCGCGCGCGGGACGATTTTAGGGTTTCGGGAGAGATTTGGACTGCGATTTGGGAGGGGAAGGTGTTTATATAGGTAGAGGGAGCTAGGAGAGTCCAAATGAGGTGCGGTTTTCGGCCACGCGATCGTGATCGAACGACCGAGAGCATGGAGAGGAGTTTGGTGGGTTTTGGGCCACTTTGGAAGGGGTGTTGGGCTGCAACGAAGAGGCTTTTTATGTTACCTTGCTAACTGCTGAGTACCAAACGACCTCCAAATGATCCGAACTTGACAGCGGTTCACCGTGCTATACCAAGGCCGCTTGACAAACCTCGTCCATTCCGAGACCGCTTAACACCCGCATACCTAAAAGAGGTAAAAGGGGGCGCCGGGAGACATAGGAGCGCCGGATTGCAAAACGGACAACGGGGAAAATGCTCGGATGCATGAGACGAACACGTATGCAAATGCGATGCACATGGTGGCATGATATAAAATGCAGATGATGACATGGCAAAGAGAGACACGCAAGCACATGACATGGCAACGACAGCGAATAACTGGAAGACACCTGGCGCATCGAATCCGGGGCGTTACAAAAGGTTACCACTTCGGTGCAACAAGACCAAGACCAGCCGAGCGGCAGGAAGGAGGTCATCGTGGAGCCCAGGATGACATCACCGCCAGAGCTTTTGGCAGCCGAAGACCAACTTTAGTCAGGATAAGTGTACTAGATGTTCCCCTTCAAAATGGCTAATTGTTGGCGCCTTCCCGCCATTATTTGGGAAGAGGCCTGTGGCCTCCCTCTATAAATAGGACTAGCCACCATAGCGGAAGGGGAGGATCGAGCCACGACAGAGAGAGGGAGAGAGGCGATCGACTCATCCAAGCAGTTCATCGTGACTAGCTCAAGAACAACCTCGCGAGGCTGTTCTCCTTTGTATTGTTCATCATCAGCCCCGAGGCAATCCACCACACCACACACCGGAGTAGGGTATTACACCACAACGGTGGCCCAACCAAAGATAAACCTTGTGTCTCTTGTGCTGTTCTTGTTTGGAGTTTAGATCCCTCGCTAACCATCGACGCGTGAGCTGGTAGGGGAAAGATCTCCGCGCGCACCCCACTGTTCGAACCTCAAGGGTCTGCCTGAACCCAAAATCCGACAGCGGACCCGAGGGGCGAGAACGGGGGATCGTGGGATTAATCGCGCCACGACCCCACTTTTTACCTGCGGCAGTAATGGCGCCAGACACCACGCCTGAAATCCCAACCGTCCCCCTCGGCCAAAGCGGATCCATGCGTGTGCCGAGGCCCGATAGAGGTGGGCTCCACTCGCGTAACGCCCCGCCACGCTGCTGTAAGGGCAGGCTCGGCTGGCTGGCACCGCGTGGCGTGCAGGCAGTGAGTGGCGAGCCTGGCGCCCGGCTGGCGTGCCACCTGTCTCCCGCCGCGACGTTTCGAATTCACCAGGCGGCCTGCCTGGTCCCGTCCGACTCCTGCCAGCCGGTACTTCGGAAGACAGACGAAGCAAAGCAACCAGACCACTCGGAGTAGGAAGCTTCTGAGGCTCCTCGCCTTTTCATCCGTGGCACCCCACCAGCTTCGGGGACTACTGTCAGAGTAAATGACCACGGGTAGTGAGGGAGTCCTGGATTAGGGGGTGTCCAGATGGCCGGACTATGACCTGTGGCCGGACTCCTGGACTATGAAGATACAAGATTGAAGACTTCGTCTCGTGTCCGGATGGGACTTTCCTTGGCGTGGAAGGCAAGCTTGGCGATACAGATATGTAGATCTCCTTCCACCCAGAATCCGACTCAGGTAACCCTAACCCTCTCCGTGTCTATATAAACCGAGGGTTTTAATCCAGAGGACTAACAACAATCATACCATAGGCTAGCTTCTAGGGTTTAGCCTCTCGATCTCGTGGTAGATCTACTCTTGTACTACCCATATCATCAATATTAATCAAGCAGGAGTAGGGTTTTACCTCCATCGAGAGGGCCCAACCTGGGTAAAACATCGTGTCCCTTGTCTCCTGTTACCATCCGCCTAGACGCACAGTTCAGACCCCTACCCGAGATCCGCCGGTTTTGACACCGACATTGGTGCTTTCATTGAGAGTTCCTCTGCGTCGCCGCCTTTAGGGCCCGATGGTCCTCCGATCATCAACAACGATGCGGTCCAGTGGTGAGACTTGTGTCCCGGATAGATCTTCGATTCGCCTCGCTTTGCAATCAAGGGCTAATTCGCTGGCCATCCGGAGCAGATTGAAAGCTACGCCTGGCCATCGGGTCATATTTGAAGTTTGAACTACACGGCCGACGTCCGCAGAGACTTGATCTTCTACGGTTCGAGCTATAGCTGCCGCCGCACTATTACGATGGGCATGATCTAGCTCGCCACCAACAGGGTCTCGAGGTCGATTAGTTGTCCGCCCGACCCTTAGCTCGAGCCGATTTCCAATCGAGGACGGGTGGCTGGCACCGCCGGGGCTACAATCTCTACGGCGATCGAGCCGAACACCATACCTGTCCTTTGCGAAGCTCGTGACTCCAAGGTGTCGGACTCCGAACCTTCCGCACCCCTGCCAACCGAATCCGATTGGGCACCGATCATGGAGTTCACCGCCGCGTACATCTTTCAGCACTCGCCCTTTGGCGACATTCTGAATTCACTAAAGTCTCTCTCTTTATCAGGAGAGCCCTGGCCGGACTACGGTCAGCAAGGTTGGGATGCGGACGACGAAGAAATTCAAAGCCCACCCACCACCCACTTCGTAGCCACTGTCGATGATTTAACCGACATGCTCGACTTTGACTCCGAAGACATCAACGGTATGGACGATGATGTAGGAGACGAACAAGAACCAGCGCCTACAGGGCACTGGAAGCCCACCTCGTCATATGATATATACATGGTCGACACCCCAAAAGAAGGGAACGACGATGGAACAACGGAGGATGACCCCTCCAAGAAACAAAGATAAGCGCCGGGCAGGCCAAGCGCCGCCTAAATCCCACCACAACAAAAACGGCGATTCCGCACCAGACACAACACCCCGGACAAAGGTCAAGACAACCCCTCCAAAGAGGATTCAGCATAGGAGGATGGAGAAGCCAGCCTCATGAGAGAGCGGCAGACAGAGAGGTAGAGGACGATAATTACATGCCTCCTCCAAGACGAGGCAAGCCTCGACGGCGATTAATTTGTCGTGGCCCGAGGATCCCGCCGAACAAGAGCTTTTTAAACGCAAGCTTATGGCCACGGCGAAAGCAGCCTCAAGAAAACAGCAACAGCTTAGAGCTGACTAAGACTTGCTAGCCGGCTGATGGACTGATGTCCTGCGGTCAAGAGTACGAACTCGAACGCCTCCAAGAGCTACCTAAACGCAGGCTGCTACTCTCGATTAGAGGAGGAAGCACCTAGACCCACATCACCAGCGCATGATACGGCCGCCTGCCACCTCGTGGTCGACACAGAGGCCTCTCGCCCTCCACTCAAGCCGCACTCGCGCCGCCAAAGAATACCAAGGCATGGGGAAAAGCGCCAAACCTGTGAGATATATTGGAGGACAGGGCAAGGCAAACAAGATCGATCTATGGATCGCGTGGGCGCCCACGACACGTGAGATAACCGGCATGCCGATATGGTAACCGCCGGCCGAACACAGCAGCATAAAGCTCATTTGAGCTACGTCGTGATATAGCCCAATACAGAGGAGTCGCACACCCACTATGCTTCACAGATGAAGTAATGGATCATCAAATCCCCGAGGGTTTCAAACCTGTAAACATCGAATCATACGATGGCACAACAGACCCTGCGGTATGGATCGAGGACTATCTCCTTCATATTCACATGGCCCGCGGTGATGATCTACACGCCATCAAATACCTCCCACTCAACCTTAAAGGACCAGCTCGACATTGGCTTAACAACTTGCCGCCAGAATCAATTGGTTGTTGGGAGGACCCGAAGCGCGATTCTCGACAACTTCTGTGGCACCTATGTGTGACCACGAGACGCCGATGACCTAAGCCACATAATTCAGCAGCCAGAGGAATCGGCCAGGCAATTCTGGACACGGTTCCTAACAAAGAAAAATTAAATAGTCGACTCGACTGTCCGGATGCAGAGGCCCTTGCATCCTTCAAGCATAACATCCGTGATGAGTGGCTTGCCCGGCACCTAGGACAGGAAAAGCCGAAATCCATGGCAGCCCTCACGACACTCATGACCAGCTTTTGCGCGGGAGAAGACAGCTGGCTAGCTCGTAGTAATAACATGACCAAGATCGCTGGTAATTCGGATACCAAGTACAACATTGGCAGGTCGCGTCAAGAATAAGCAAAAAGCCAAGATTAACGCATTTACAATGCCGAGGATACGGCAGTTAATGCCGGATTCGAGGCTCTAAACCCGTCAGCGGAAAAAGCCATTCAAAAGAAACACTCCGAGCCCGGCCCAATTTGGACCGAATACTCGATCGCCGTGCTGCGATACACGGCACCCCAAAAAACCAACCACGCCAACAGGATGTTGGGTGTTCAAGCAGGCAAGTTAAACATCAAAACAATGACAAGGCTACATAGCGATGATGAGGAGGAGCCCCGCCACCCAACAATAGGGGATGAAGGGTTTCCACAAGCGCGGACGGTGAACATGATATACGCAACCCACATGCCCAAAAGGGAGCGGAAGCGCACTCTGTGGACGATATGTGTTGGAGCCAGTCGCCCCAAATTTCAACCCATGGTCCTCCTGCCCGATCACTTTTGGTCGACGGGACCACCCCACTAGCATCCGCCATGGCGGATTTGCCACATTGTTTTTAGACCCAATCATTGACGGATTTCACCTCACTAGAGTCCTTATGGACGGCGGCAGCCTGAACCTGCTTTATCGTGACACAAAGGCGTAAAATGGGCATAGATCCTCAAGGATTAAACCCACAAAGACGACCTTAAAGGCGCCATACTGTGTAGAGGCCAACTGTGACAGGCTTAGTTACACTTGAGGTGGTCTTCGGATCCCCGGATAATTTCCGGCGAGGAGTTAATCTTCGACATAGTCCTGCTCGAAGGGTTATCAGCACAGCTTTGGACGAACCGCATTTGAAAAGTTCAATGCGCGCACTACGATACCTCAAGCTCAAGATGCCAGCCCTCGAGGAGTCATTACGGTCAATGAAATATCAAGGCTCTTCTCCGGACGGAGGAGCATATAGCTGCCCTCGCGCGGAAGTACAAAGTAGCCTCGCAAGGCAATTCTCCGCCCGCTATTAAACGCTCGACACCGCTAAGCGTGTCCCGAGTAACCCACAACAAGACCGCCGCCACGCCCGAGCACGCCAGAGTAATGCGGCCCTAACCCCAGCCCTCGCGAATTAGTAAACCAGTATCGCACGCATATAACTACGCCTGGAAATACGATGGGCATAGGGGAGGGGCACGACTGACGCACGCCTAAAATGCGGCTCGACCGCACAAGGGGCCCCGATTTTGTCATTCTTTTTTCTTACTTTCGTGACTCCACTTTCCTGGAGGCCCGTCCGCAGATAATCGCTGAACACACGATGAAACAGCCAGTGGAGGCGTAGTTACGCCGAGTGTCCAGTGGTCTCTATAATTAGCAGATACTTGTTTCACATATCATCCCGCAGCTCGCCTCGAGGGGGGACATGTTAAATAGTCCCATCTCTTGCTTTTCAGACTATTTGTATCGCTCGCTTTTACCGCAGACTTTTCGAATAAACAATGCATAGCTTTTGTCTATTATTGCATTACCTTTTTTTTATATAACAATATGTTCAATTATGACATAATGCAACCGTACACTTTGGTACGGCCAATACACCAGTGGGCTTATGCATCTAGAATATGGTGTGAGAAGTCCGAACACTCGCATGACTGCGGCACCCCGAACTTATAGCATTATATGCATCAGCTCAATCATGTCTTTGGTCAATAGTTGGGTTTGCCCAGCTCCCATGTTTTGGTGCCTTACGCCTGCTATATCGCTAAGGTAGCATCGGGAGAACCATCGCGATCAGGCTCTCCGGTTGAGCCGGGCTAAGCACCTCAAAGGAGAAAGCTAAAATTGACCGTCATGATAGGGGCGAGAGCTGGTCGCTGTTCGAGAGGTTTTCAGTCCCTAAAGACTTATGCCGCTTAGAGCGAGGAGTCAGCTTTGTCTCTGCCTAGGCGTGATAGCGCCTCAACTCGGTCTTCCGAATACTAGGCTTCGCCAAAATTTAAAATTATAGAATTCTATGGCTAAGGAGAGTGTTCAAGCATTATAGTCT